>CM037596.1:6647500-7852500 GCA_021018995.1 Chloranthus sessilifolius
CGTTGAGGCGCGAGATTTCAAACCATGGGCCCAACCCTATTAGGTTGAAATCAATATGGTTTTAACAAGGGTGTTATGTACGAAGGTCAAAGATCATCGGTGCCATACATTACATATATATTGGTAATGTATTGGATGATATATATATATATATATATATATATATATATATATATATATATATATATATATATATATATATATATATAAGTGGAAGGAAAAAGATAGCTTTACATTCCTTATTTTCGTTCTATCAAATGAAGACAAAATAGCTTAAGATAGCAAAACCTTTCTTCAAAGCGCAAGATAGCAAAACCCAGGATAGCAAAACCCATATGGCTTACTTTTTATGAATCTGAGAGAGAGAGAGAGAGAACCGCCCCTTCATCATCATCTCTCCATAGTCATAGGCTTCCATCTTCCATCTTCTTCAATTAAAGAAGATCGTGCATAAGATTTCAGCTGAACAAAGAAGAACATATATATAGCCGAACAAAGAAGATTTCGTGATCGTCGTACTCTTTTCTAGGGTTTCTATATGGGCTGCAATTTAGATGCGTGATCTCTTATTTCTTTATTTATTTTTTTTCTTGATTCTAAAATCCTTTCTTAAATCATTTTATTTATATTTTTATTTTTTCAATTCGAAGAATCGAGAGATGCATATAGTTCATGAATTGGGGAGATCTGCAAATGGTTGTTTTGATGGGGTTATTTATTTGAAGATCCGATTCATTTGGTTTTATTTGAGTTTGGATATTGGATTTTAGATCCAGCCCATCATAAGGTGTTTTTTTGGATTATAATTTTCTGATTATGAAATCGATCAAATCGGATTTTCTTTTTTTTTTTGGTGTGGATTGTTAGGTAGGATCTTTTTTTTTCGTTTAAAAAAAGAAAAAAATTCCTCTGTGTTTCCTGAGGTATACATTTCGAGGGTTGTGAAGCATTTTAGATTTTTGTGAATTATTATTATTATTATTATTATTATTCTGTCATAGAGCATTAGGGTTTTGCTTTATTGTGACGACCCGACTTTTCCAATCCCTCAGGTATAGGAAAGGCCGGTTCACCAACCTATCGAATAAACGATAAGCCGGACAAATAGGGCACATATCAGAGTAAAGCGCAATAAATATCCATAGCTAAAATAAATGCGGAAGCAATTAAAAGTAAAGAACCACCGATGATGGCCGGCCATCATCGAAACATGGCTCATAACAGAAATCAACGTCAAATATAAAACTATGGTATCCAACTAAAATGGACCCACAAATTCAAGTCTAACTCTCACCACAAATAAGAAAATCAGTAAGTTCTATACTGGAAAAAACTCCTCAGGAGGAACCTCAAGCTCTTCCTCAGGCACGTAGTCAGGATCAGTCTCACGACAATAATAGTCACGTCAATACACGAACACATGACGATAGTCGGAGTGAGCTAACCAACAAAGCTCGAGAAGAAAGACATCTACATTTTACTTTAACTAACATGGTTTCAAAACAAATATCGAATATAGCTTGTCAAACATATAAGCGATAATAAACCTAATTTAGGTGCGGAAATCATATGTAAGATTTATTTCTAAATGTGTGAAAACAGTTTCAAGAATGTATGTGTTTTGTCTTAGTTTCTCTAACTTCTATATGCAAAGTTCGAATTCATGACTTAATCCTCAACTTAAAATACCTCTCGAGTAAACTATATCTCGAGAGCAGGAATATAGCCGATGGGAACCCCTACCTACCATCGTCGTTCATGAACCCTTTATCAGGATGCAACAAGCCCCTGCGTAATGAGAGAAACTTGTGCCAGGAAGTTGTTCAGGAATTTTTGAGGGGTCGTTCAGGTCAATCATAAAACAATTGCAGATACTAATATAATCAGATGGAAGTCTCTTATACATAGTTCAGGTTCTTGATTTCAGATCTTCAGAGCTTAAGCAGATTCAGGTTTCAGGATTCAGGTAGATTTAGATTTTTAGTCATTCATATCAATTTTAATTTACAGATGTGATTTCAATGGCATATGCAAGTTCAAAGATTTTAATTCAAAATATCCATGCGAATTAAAATAAAATACTGTAAAGATGAGATTCTCCTACCTAAAACTCGGAGTTATGCGAAGTCAAGCAAGGTCCTATTGATGGCCTCTCGCCCTCAATCTACATCACAATATACGTTCATGCATTAAGATAAACTCTAATTACTAATAATATAGACCTATTTAAGCGTTTCCTCAAAATAAGTCAAAACAGGCAAGTTGCGCCAATCCTAGAATTTGACGTAACATTCTCATATTTTTTTGACTATCAAGACGATTGATTCATGTGTTGGTCAAAACATGAAAGTTGTAGATTTTTATATTAGCTTTCCAACGCAAAACGAATCGTCTCAATCGGAGTTCGAGATAAAAAGTTATGACTAAAATACTAAGGCAATACCGGAGTTCGGTGATACCTCGCCGGCGATGATAAAACCGGAGGTTTCCCCAACGATTCGCGTCGCGATCGATCCCACGAGTTCACAGAGACAACTCCAACACGCCCCCAATGATCTCAACCTCTCCCAATAGCCAACTACGAATCCAAGGTTGACTCAAGTTCTTTCTAAGGTTTAAGTGTTTTCAACAAAGAGGGTTCTAGAGAAGGAGGTTTTCTAAACCGATCTCCTACGATGATTGAAGAAGAGAGAAGAAGGAGTTTCACACGGTTGGGTAACTATCCTCTCTTAACAAAACCTAGTATAATACGGGAATGCAATTCCTTCTTATAATAGGATTGCTCACAAAGTAAAACACACACACACACATCTTATGTATTATACACTTCTAATTTTAAAACTCAAGTTCGGTGTTGAGCGGCTACAAAAGGTCGGTGCACAACTTTCATACGAGGGTCCAAATGGGCTCTAAATTAAAATCTGTCCGCACAATCACATCTAGATAAAATCTAAAACAAATGGTGACGCCGTTTGCCGAATACACACACGAAGTCAGTCTAACTCGGGTTCAAAATACGGGTCTTTACATTCTACCCTCCTTAGAATTTTCGTCCTCGAAAATATACGGATAGCTAAACCGAATCATGTAAGTCCTTATCCTAACACCAAGATAAAGCAAAATCGAAAATCTAAAGTCAAAGAACTTTGGTCGCGATGCGTAGGCTTCACCAAGCACGCTTTCAAGGGTCGGATCCGTAGTAACTGGATGTACGTGTGGCATCCCATCGCCATAGAGGATTGCATCCGTGCATGGATGCATACCTTCCCAAGTGTCACGTGCTGAAATATACTTCACCATGACACAAACCTAGCACACACCTACCTCACCCTTTTGGTAATTATTTGAGCAGAAATTTGGATGTCGAATCGAACACTTATTCAAAAGCATGATCACGTGCACAGTAACATGTTCTAATCGATGACACGGGTTCCAATGACATATACGGTTCTAACCAGAATGAATAAATATGACATTTAAGATTTTATTGTGTGATCGTTATAGATATATATGTAAAGCATCGATGTTATGAACCAATTTAACATTGAAGAATTTGAAGAAATTCTCTTTTTTTTTCTTTTTTTTAGAAGCAAATTCAAGAATTTAAAGTGCGTATGGTTTTCTTACATAACTATAGTTTACAATATACCTTCACTCGAAAAGTTGTGGAAATTGCTCGCGAATCTCCGCTCACGCTCCCATGTGGCTTCCTCTCAAGAATGGTTCCGCCACTTCACGAGTACTAAGGAATGTTCTTTGTCCGTAAGATTTGTTCTTTACGATCCAAGATTCAGACGGTTCCTCAACCAAGGATAGGTCTTCTTGGAGCTCAATGGGCTGGTAGTCCAATACGTGAGTCGGGTCCTTAACATATCTTCGTAACATGGACACATGAAACACGTTGTGCATTTTCGATAGAGCGGTGGCAAGGCTACTCGATAGGCAACCTCAGCCGACTCGGTCCAATACCTCGAAGGTCCAACATAGCGCGGACTTTCCCACGCTTCCCAAAAAGCATCACGCCTTTTGTAGGAGATTTTGACAAATCGTTATCTCCACCTTAAACTCAACATGGTTTCTTTTGGATCAGTAGCTCTTCCGACTTTGAGCAATTCGTAGTCTCTCACGGATTAACGAACTGTCTTGGTTGTATTCTCCGATCTATCTGGGACCTAAAATGAGTTTCTCACCCACTTCTTCCCAATTAAGCGGAGACACACATCGTCCATACAAAGCTTAAGAGGGTGCCATGCCGATGCTAGCACGTAGCTTTGTTATTGTAGGCGAACTCGATCAGCGGTAAATGTTGGTCCCATGACCCCTGAAAATCCAACATGCAAGCACGTAACATATCTTCTATAATCTGATTTACCCTCTCAGTTTGCCCATCGGTCTGAGGATGGAATGTTGTACTATAATCGAGCCTAGAGCCCATTCCTTCTTGAAATCGTTGCCAAAACTGAGATGTGTACATCGGGTCTCTATCGGAGACGATACCACATCAACCTAACTATCTCCTTGATGTATAATTCTGCGAGCTTGTTGGCGGTATACGACGTATTATAAGGAAGGAAGTATGCGGACTTAGTCAATCGATCCACAATGACCCAGATGGCATTGTATTTTCTTAATGTTCTTGGCAATCCCAAAATAAAGTCCATAGAAATAGCCTCCCATTTCCACTCAGGTATCGGTAGTGGTTGCAACAGTCCTGCCGGATTTCGATGATCCACCTTTACTTGTTGACACACAAGACATCTCGAGACATACACAGCGACATCTTTCTTTAAACCTCTCCACCAGAAGCTTTTCTTTAAGTCTTGGTACATCTTGGTACTGCCAGGGTGAATAGCGTACATAGACTTATGAGCCTCTTCCAAAATAGTGTCCCGAAGCTCAGTACTAGTTGGTACGCATACCCGGTTTCTAAACAACAAAGTGCCATCATCTTTGATAGAAAAATCTATTTTGCTTCCCCCAATCACATCCCGTCTGATAGCCATAAGTTCATCATCCGTCATCTGAAGTCTGCGAATGTTCTCATAGAGGGTCGAACGAATCACCAGCGTAGCCATTAATGCACCTGAACCTTTTACGTCAAATCTCATGCTACTTAGAGCCATATCTTCCAAAAGATGCCATCGTCGCACCCTTGTGGTGAGATGTGATAACTGAGCAGAGAACTTTCGACTTAACGCATCTGCCACTACGTTTGCTTTCCCGGGGTGGTACTGGATGGTACAATCATAATCTTTCAAGAACTCCATCCATCGACGCTGTCTCCTATTCAACTCCTTTTGTAAGAAGAGATACTTGAGGCTCTTATGATCGGTAAATATATCGAAGGTCTCCCCATAAAGGTAATGCCTCCAGATCTTCAGAGCAAAAATCACTGCTGCCAACTCAAGATCATGCGTCGGGTAATTCTTCTCATGGTCTTTCAGCTGTCTAGACCCATAAGCAATGACTCTCTCATTCTGGTTAAGCACACAGCCTAAACCCCCATATGACGCATCACTGTATATTGCAAAGCCTCCCCTGCCTGATGGTATAGCAAGTACTGGCGCAGTAGTCAATCGTTTCTTGAGTTCCTGAAAACTTTGCTCACACTGCTCTGTCCAATCAAATTTAGTATTCTTCTTTGTAAGTTGTGTAAGAGGACTTGATATCTTGGAGAAGCCCTCCACAAACCTTCTGTAGTATCCTGCCAAACCGAGGAAACTACGAACCTCTGTAACGGTCTTTGGCTGTTCCCAATTCATCACTGACTCAATCTTGGCTGGGTCAACTGTAATACCGGTCTCAGAGATAACATGGCCTAGGAAATTGACCTGCTCAAGCCAAAACTCACACTTACTAAGTTTTGCATATAACTGATGGTCCTAAGGGTTTGTAGAGCCACTCGCAGATGTTGCTCATGTTCTTCTCGCGTCTTTGAATAGATGAGGATGTCATCTACAAAAACTACTACAGACTTGTCCAAATGTGACTTGAATATCCGGTTCATCAAGTCCATAAATGATGCGGGTGCGTTTGTCAACCCAAATGGCATGACCAAGAACTCGTAGTGCCCATATCGGGTTCTGAACGCTGTCTTCTGAATGTCTTCAGACTTAACTTTCAACTGATGGTAGCCTGACCTCAAGTCGATCTTCGAGAAGAACCTTGCTCCTTATGGCGATCGAGCGGATCATCAATTCTTGGAAGTGGATAACGGTTCTTAATTGTCAACTTATTTAGTGGCGTGTCGATGCAAAGCCGCTTTGATTCCTCTTTCTTCTTTACAAATAGAATCGGTGCTCCCCAGGGTGCCACACTCGGTCTAATAAAGCCCTTATCTAGCAGTTCCTGAAGCAGCTCCTTCAACTCTTTCAATTCTGCAGGTGCCATTCGACTGAGTTTTTATCTTTGGTTCGATGGCACTAACTCAATCGCAAACTCAATCTCTCCTCGGTGGTAATCCGGTAGATCTTGGAAAAACATCAATACTTAGCAATCGTAATATCGTAATATTTTCTTCTCCTCCTTATGATCTTGCAAGTAGGCGATAACCATAACACCTGCTCTCATCATACGATCGCTCGAATGGCGTAGATAAACGGTATCACACAAGATTTGACTCCGCAAAATCGAAAAGATTTTCTCTTCGGCGGGCGGAATGTTACAATCTTTCGAAGACAATCCACGCTCGCATGGTAAGTAGATAACCAATCCATCCCTAGTATCACGTCGAACCCTTCCATGCTCAAAATGATCAAATCAGCCACTGTCTCGTGGTCTTCGATCATCACAATCACTGATTGACACATGGTATCGGTGCTCACTGAGTTGCCGTAGAATTGACACCGCCAAGATGAAATCAAGGGCCTTGGGAATGATTCCCAACTTCTCGTGAACAATGGAGTAACAAAAGAATGTGTAGACCGTGGTCTATCAACACTCAACCGGTTTTGCTTACATCGCTCCCCCGATGCATAAAAAGGGTACCTTAGTTTAGACAAGCATTTCAATTAAAAGTTTCTAAGCATGTGTGTTCATCCATAACTTATTAACAAAATTTATTAAATATCAAGCAATTATATATAACACATAAAATAAGAAGACATCTCAACTTTTAATAATACCTTGGATCACGTCGTTCGACATTTCGGCTTCTTGAGCCATCACGGCATAAGCTCGACCTTGAACGAGGGTCGGTCGATCTCTGAGTAGAAGCCGAACTAGTTCTTCCCTTGTCCTCCTGAGGACAATCCTTAACCATGTGTCCGATTGCGCCACACCGAAAACACGCTCCAGTGTTCCTCCTACAATCCTCGGTCTTGTGTGGTTTCCCGCACCTTGAGCAGAATGCTATCGGATTGAATGAAGAGGTGCGTGAAGTTTGTGGAACTCTGAACGCTCCCATTATAGCAGGGTTCGAAATACGGAATGACCCTGAAGGTGTAGATATAGTCGGTTTCGGATGGGCACCTTAAGTAGGTTGTTGAGATACGGGTGTGGCCTTCTTCGTTTCCATCGTAGGGCAATCCTTTGCTCGGATGTCCTAGTGCACATCTGAAACACTCACACCTGTGGCCCACCTACATTTCTTCGTCTTGCGTTTCCCACAACTTGAGCATGACTCAACCTGTGTGGAGGGAGAGGTGTGAGTCGTCTTACTCAATATTGTCGTGAGTAATGTTGTCTGCTGAGCCATTGTGTTGATCATCGTCTCCAGCAACTGTCTATTCTGCTCATTCTCATCGATACATACAGTCTTCAATCTCTTGCGTGGTGCCATTTTGATCTGTCAACATGACACAAGGTTCCAATTAAAAAAGATTGCGATCACCACGGCCCTAGGTTCCGACAAAAATCTAAAACTTTATTCACCTACTATTACCGTACATCTATCACGATCATCAATTATCTCCACTCAAAGTGATAGCGAGATCTACAACTCAGGTTCTAAATATAACCTACAGCCCTAGCTGTGAGTCCCTTAAAAGACCTAAGGCCAAAAATTCTACTAACCTTGACAAGGTCCTAATTGAGTCTCTTATGTCCTGATAGAACCTACTGTCATATTCTCGGGTCCCAACAAGATCTAATATCTAAGCTCTGATACCAACTGTGATGACTCGACTTTTCCAATCCCTCAGGTATAGGAAAGGCCGGTTCGCCAACCTATCGAATAAACGATAAGCCGGACAAACAAGGCACATATCAGAGTAAAGCGCAATAAATATCCATAGCTAAAATAAATGCGGAAGCAATTAAAAGTAAAGAACCACCGATGATGGCCGACCATCATCGAAACATGGCTCATAACAGAAATCAACGTCAAATATAAAACTATGGTATCCAACTAAAATGGACCCACAAATTCAAGTCTAACTCTCACCACAAATAAGAAAATCAGTAAGTTCTATACTGGGAAAAACTCCTCAGGAGGAACCTCAAGCTCTTCCTCAGGCACGTAGTCAGGATCAGTCTCACAGTCCGGAATAGCCACGTCAATACGAACACATGTGGCGTATAGTCGAGTGAGCTAACCAACAAAGCTCGAGAAGAAAGACATCTACGGCATTTTACTTTAACTAACATGGTTTCAAAACAAATATCGGAATATAGCTTGTCAAACATATAAGCAGATAATAAACTGAATTTAGGTGCGGAAATCATATGTAAGATTTATTTCTAATTGTGTGAAAACAGTTTCAAGAACAGATGCAGTATTTCAGTGTCTTAGTTTCTCTAACTTCTATATGCAAAGTTCAGTAATTCATGACTTAATCCTCAACTTAAAATACCTCCCGAGTAAACTATATCTCGAGAGCAGGAATATAGCCGATGGGAACCCCTACCTACCATCGTCGTTCATGAACCCTTTTTCAGGATGCAACAAGCCCCCGCGTAATGAGGGAAACTTGTGCCAGGAAGTTGTTCAGGAATTTTTGAGGGGTCGTTCAGGTCAATCATAAAACAAATGCAGATACTAATATAATCAGATGGAAGTCTCTTATACATAGTTCAGGTTATTGATTTCAGATCTTTAGAGCTTAAGCAGATTCAGGTTTCAGGATTCAGGTAGATTTAGATTTTTAGTCATTCATATCAATTTCAATTTACAGATGTGATTTCAATGGCATATGCAAGTTCAAAGATTTTAATTCAAAATATCCATGCGAATTAAAATAAAATACTGTAAAGATGAGATTCTCCTACCTAAAACTCGGAGTTATGCGAAGTCAAGCAAGGTCCTATTGATGGCCTCTCGCCCTCAATCTACATCACAATATACATTCATGTATTAAGATAAACTCTAATTACTAATAATATAGACCTATTTAAGCGTTTCCTCAAAAACAAGTCAAAACAGGCAAGTTGCGCAAATCCTAGAATTTGACGTAACATTCTCATATTTGTTTGACTGTCAAGACGATTGATTCATGTGTTGGTCAAAACATGAAAGTTATAGATTTTTATATTAGCTTTCCAACGCAAAAAGAATCGTCTCAATCGGAGTTCGAGATAAAAAGTTATGACTAAAATACTAAGGCAATGCCGGTGTTCGGTGATACCTCGCTCGAGCGATGATAAAAACCGATGGGTTTCCACAACGATTCGCGCCGCGATCGATCCCACGAGTTCACAGAGACAACTCCAACACGCCCCCAATGATCTCAACCTCTCCCAATAGCCAACTACGAATCCAAGGTTGATTCAAGTTCTTTCTAAGGTTTAAGTGTTTTCAACAAAGAGGGTTCTAGAGAAGGAGGTTTTCAAAACCGATCTCCTACGATGATTGAAGAAGAGAGAAGAAGGAGTTTCACACGGTTGGGTAACTATCCTCTCTTAACAAAACCTAGTATAATACGGGAATGCAATTCCTTCTTATAATAGGATTGCTCACAAAGTAAAACACACACACACATCTTATGTATTATACACTTCTAATTTTAAAACTCAAGTCCGGTGTTGAGCGGCTACACCGAGGTCGGTGCACAACTTTCGCACGAGGGTCCAAATGGGCTCTAAATTAAAATCTGTCCGCACAATCACATCTAGATAAAAATCCAAAATAAATGGTGACGTCGGTTGTCGAGCCGAATACACACACAGGGTCAGTCTAACTCGGGTTCAAAATACGGGTCTTTACATTTATAATATTAATTTCTCTTACAAACTATTCTTTGTAAGGAAAGAATTAATAATTTTTGGGTTTTTAAGTTTTTCGATTTTTTTATTTCAATTTTTTTATATTTTCGATTCGGGGTTGTTTTTTTGGATTTTCTTTTTTATAAGATAAATATTATTGGTTACAATTTTTATTACTCTTTGTTGCAACCATTAGGTATG
Source organism: Chloranthus sessilifolius (assembly GCA_021018995.1). Taxonomy (NCBI): domain Eukaryota; kingdom Viridiplantae; phylum Streptophyta; class Magnoliopsida; order Chloranthales; family Chloranthaceae; genus Chloranthus; species Chloranthus sessilifolius. The sequence continues at coordinate 6,657,842 of CM037596.1, forward strand.
ATTGTTTTTATTTTATCCATTGCTTTTCTTATTTTTAACTTTTTATTTTTATTTTCTAGGTTCTGTTGATAATGTGGATTTGATTTTATTTTTGAACTTTATTATGTTTGTTATAATTTTTTTAACAAAATATTCTACCTAATCTAACTTTTTTTTTCCTATTTAAAATGCAACCTTTTCTTTTTCCCTTCGATTTAATGTTTGCTCTTGTTAGTTGTTATTTCTTATTATACTATTTATGAAAATGCTTACCACAAATATGGGTTTAATCATTTTGATATTATTTATGATTAATATATCTAGCTATATGTTAAGTGTGGAATTGCATGTGAGGTGTTCGAGAATATGCTTCAAAAAGGTTGAATCTAGATTTGTTAAATCGAGTGGAAATGATCACTTGCATGAATGAGTTGCATTTTAATATAGGGAGGTTAGGTAAAATATTCACATTATTTAAATCTCTTTACCAATTTCAAAGTCCTTAATCAGGATTGGTTTGATTTCTTTTAATTTATTTTTATTGTTCTTATTTTGTGTGCAAAGCATTTTGATAATGTCTTTGAATGCAAGTTCAGTATTTCCATTCAAGATCGGCTCATGAACAATAAGAAAAATAAAATCTAAATCTAAAGTTAATTGTTCTTCCTCCTGAAATAACCTAGCTGCTCCCAAAGAATCAGCTTCTCTCCGAGGTAAGTTGATGTAATCATGATTTTATCTTCTTTTTTTTAAATTTTTAATTATAAATGATCTTCTTCCCTCTTTTTTTAAATTATGAATACGTTTTTCATATTTTAGTGGGGGTTTCATCATTTTTTCCCTCTTTTCAAATTTCATTTATAACAAAATGAGATGGGTCGCATAGAGCATAATACGATACCATCGGTTCATTATCTTGTGATCTAAGTGCAATGATCCGATTTTGAATAATAAAGTTACTTGTTACATTCAAATTTCAGTTATAGCTTTCTTTCTTGTTCTCCTTTATATGTTTAATGTAGTCTATTGGTGACCTTTGTGCCAATTAATACATTTTCTAGTAGATTTTTTGCTTTACTGTGGACTGTGATAATAGCATGTAGCATAATATGATATCAAAAGATGTATAAACCCACACAACTCTTGTGATAATAATAAGATAAACAAATTTTAATCGTACCTTGTGCCATGGATCTTTTCCTTTCTTTTTGCTGGATTTTGATTTCTACAACGAACTAAGGCCTTCTATTCTCTCCCACTTATATCACACTATACAACCAATGTTAGGATCTGTGGTTGTTTTTCTTGTCACGAGAGTAGGTACCTAAGCTAATTTGGGTTTTATCCAACAAACGGTCCATCTATCACTAACCATTTAGAAACACAATCAAACACACACACATGTATAAGAATCATTCTTATATAACAGAGTTACAAAATAACCTACGTATATAGGTTCATCAAAACCGCCCATTTTAATCCAACGGTCACAGATTTGAGTTTTAGAAGATTCTATGATATATGATAGCCCACATGATAAAATCTTGCATAGTATTCAGATTTCATAACAAGTAGCAATTATGAAAGGATAATTGGTTTGTTTAATTTATATTTTGGGCTTAAAATATTATTTTTTTTGTGACCTTCATATCAATTGGTTTGTAAATTACTATATTTGCTTTAATATGGTCAGAGTTTGTAGCATAGCATTTGTAATATAGGGAAGCAATTAGGTGCATAGTCACCAAGTTGGGGTTTTGGAATAAGTTGGCATGAAGAAAATTTGAAAAAATTAAGCAAAAATACGGGAAATTCGAATAAAATAAGGGGAAATAGAAAATAAATTTTAAAATAAGATTGAAACATATGCAAGAAATAAATGATATTAACAATTCATGAGATTTATTGAAGAAGTCATGATGAATTAATCATAATTTTCACAAATTTTTTGAAAAAGTCGCAATTAATGTAAACAAAAAAAATGTGATTTAATCGCAACTTTTTCAATAAGTTAGTGATTTTGGTAACTATGATTAGGAGATGTCATTAGAAACTAAACTTGCTTCATTATGCTTCACATGTTTCCTATCCAACCAGGTTATCCCAAAAATAAGCCACCGAACAAATCTTTTAATGATTGCTAAAATTTGCTAATAAATTTCAACTATTTCAGAATTGAAGCAGAATAGATAATAAAGAAGATAGATCAATCCAAACCTGCTTTACCACCTTGAAATCCAAAAATGGGGTTTGGGGTCGTTCTTCCTCTTCATGGCACAAGAAGCATCTTGAAAGTTGATACTAAATGGATTCTTCTACTTTTTACTCTACTATCAACTCGAATGGCTGAATATAACAGCTTTCAACCAATCTTGAACACCATTCTCTCAAGCAATTTATTACAATCATCCAAATTTTGGATTTCTCGGAATTGTTAGAAAATTTACTTGTCTGCATATTCATCACACTCTGTTTGTTAATTATGGAAAAAATTTCATTGACTTCCCAGATTCATTAGGGAGTGTCATTGAACCATGGAAAATTTGAATTTCTCTCTAGCAATTTCTCAAGCAATAATTCATCTACTTTTTATTATAATTATTATTCATAGTATTGCAATTAAGAAAATAGATTTATCATAACTATTCCAATAGTCATTTGATATATTCATCCAATATACCTAAAGTTTACAGCCATGCAAATTTTGGATGAAAGCTTAAATTAACTCTTTATGTGATGCAATCTCAATGCACCCCAAGTAGGCAATCTCAACGCACCCCCAATTGGTTGAAGAGCCACTTTTGATGAAACGCGGTTTAAATGCTATTGGGATAAAAATTCAATTTTTTGATAATTCGGGCATTCTTTTTTATCTTCCCCTCTCTCCTTTTCGCTTTTTAAAGAGTTACGATTCATAGTACTATAAGTCATGTGAAGATTCCCATATATATATATATATATATATATATATGATGTTGGTATCTTTTTTTTTTTTTTTTGTATTTTGAATTCTTTTCGATTTTTGCAGATTCACAGTGTTAATAAGCACAAGAGTTTTATACAAGTTTTCGTTGTTTTCAAAGTTGCTATTACCAAAGCTTACCTTCATGTGGTGAATGGTTTATAGATGTTGAGCTTTTGATCCTCTAGGTATGGTAATATTTTTCCAAACAGCTGGTCTGTAGGTATGGTAATACTTTTCCAATTTACTAGACATCCTTTCTATTCCTGTTATGACTACTCCAAAGGAACATCCTATGAATTTTTACATTGTTATTAGCCAGTGGATTGAAAAGTTTGTAATAATGACATTAATCATCGATTTTCTCCTTCGTAGGGAAAGCTAGGAGCCCTTACGGGTCTAATCTATACTCAACCTCATAACAGGCTCCCAACCAAACAGATTTTTAGAGTGCCCCTTTCAGAGGCATTTCAAGATCATTTAATGGGAGGGTAGCGAGATTCGTACTCCAAAAATGTAGCTAAAGTTATCAATAAAAAAAAATGTAGCTAAAGTTGGTAAAAATGACACATTTATATTATTATATGTACCTGATTAAATGTTTGACTCATATTGGACTCAAATCACCATTGACATGAATTTGTGAGACTTGACCCTTATTAATTGTAAACTTGGGAAGGATAACGAGGTTATCTATGTCTTTCACCACTGAAGTATTTATGCTAGATGTATTAGTGGTTTTTTTTTTTTTTTTTCTATTGTATTAGCAAAATAGACTTTCACTTATTAATTTTTTTCTGTTCTATGTTTATTTATTATTATTTTGATCAGTTAGGTTTAATTATAGATAGTAGCTTTTATATTAACGCAAGAGTCTAGATGATGATTTAGTCAAAGTTGAAAACCGTTTAGTGCTACAATGTCATAAATTTTTGTATTGGATTCTATTATACAATTGAATGGAGAAACGAGAGACAACATGAAGGACTTGGAGTAATAGAGTGTAGCCCTGAACAAAAATGAGTACAAAAATAAAATAATCAAAGCCAATTGCAAATGAACAGGACAAGGCGAGAATGATGTCGATGGATGGTGATGGTGGGTCTTATTTTCTTTAATAAACTTTAGGCTCACCTGGGGGCTCTTTACTTTTGTTATATAATTATAGAAACTGTGTCTAAAGTCTTGATTCTTGAATGTTATTGATTGTTATGCGTCTGTAATCCAAGAGTTCTTTATTTTTTATGAAAGGAAACTAATGATAGCCAACAGATCTATAGTATTATTGCTTATTTCTAATGCTCTGATGTTGAAATGATACATGCAATTTGAGTCAGAGTTAAGCATGACTAATTTTATTTCTGGCTTTGTTAATGCATTGATAAACAAATGTGGTTTGTAGTATGTTAGCTGTATAAAACTATCCTTTTGTTGTGAAATGTTTTGTCTTCTTTTTTGCATCAAGTTTGATCTCATCAAATCAGACCCAATTGTACATTATCAGTGTTCGGCGATACTGCATCCGAGTTTGATACCTTGTTTACAATGAATAAAGTTCATTATTATGTGCAAAAGGAATGTGAACAGCAAGTCTTCATTAATTTAGCCTTTATTTGTAGTTTGAGGCAGCATGGTTTTGGCCAATATTGCTTCGGAGACCTCACAACATACCCATGTTGTCATGGTGCTGTTTCGTTTTTTGTGCAACATCTTAGCTCTTCAAGTGGTGAGGTTCGAGAACAGGTTGACTTGCCTCTCTCTTTCTCTCTTTGTCATTGGTAAGTCAATCATAGTCATCAAATTCTCCGTTTTTTTTTAAAAATTCGTGAATAATTCCCGAATTTGAGGTTCTTCGAACTAATCGCGAATTATTCGCGATTTTTTCAAAAAAATCGTATGTTTGTTAAAACTCACAAATAATTCACAATTTATTCAATAAATTGCGATTTTAATATGTTTTAAACTCTTTTATACTTTTTAATTAAATTTTTTTTTTTTTTAAATAGCTTTTTCTCTCCGATTTTTGTTTGAATATTTCTAGAACTTGCCAAATTTTGTTGGATTTTAACCTTGCCGATATTGCATAACCCTGGCTTGGTGACTATGAGGTCAATCACAAAAAAAAATGTGTTTTTATATTGGTTCCTTTTCTCTTATCTTTAAAAAGGCTGTATGGGCATTGGGTAATGTAGCTGGTGACTCACCAAGTTGTAGGGATCTTGCTCTTAGTGATGGTGCCCTCATGCCATTCTCGCTCAATTAAATAAACATTCTAGACTATCCATGCTTAGGAATGCTACATGGACTTTATCCAATTTGAACAAGTATCTAGACAATAGTATTCATTTGATTCGTAATTTTTTTTGCAAATATAGTGGCATGGGTTGGCTGATGAGGAAGTTCTAACATATGACTTTCTTTGGTTGGTCATATCAGGCAAAACTTGCATTGTTAGTTCTGTGGCATCTTATACATTCAACTAATGAGGAAGTTCTAACATACGCTTGCTGGGCTTTATCTTATCTCTCTGATGGTTCAAATAAAAAAATTCAGGCTGTAATTGATTCAGGTTGTTGTCCAAGATTAGTGGGACTTTATCCAATTTGAACAGGAATGCTACATGGACTTTATCCAATTTGAACAGGTATCTAGACAGTAGCATTCATTTCCTTCGTAATTTTTTTTGCAAATGCAGTGGCATGGGTTGGCTGATATTGTGTGGCTTTCTTTGGTTGTTCATATCAGACAAAACTTGTATTGTCAGTTCTATGAATTCTTATACATTCAGATGATGAGGAAGTTCTAGCAGATGCTTGCTGGGCTCTATCTCATCTCTCTGATGGTTTAAATGAAAAAATTCAGGCTTTAATTCATTCAGGTTGTTGTCCAAGATTAGTGAGACTTCTATTGTAAGAATCTATCTATAATTTGCATATTTTATTTTTGGGATTGCTTATATTAAAAGCCCTTTGTAGATTTAATTATGTTGCAGCTTTTCATTTTCTTGTTTTCCTGTTCTGTTAGCTTCATAAGCATTTTTTTCCCTTATATAGGGTCAGTCTTTTCAGTTTTGTGTTTTCTCTTGAAGAAGCTTATAACTGACTAGATTTGTATAAGTATTGATGCTAGCTCCTCATCTAAATCATCATCTCATGTGCATCTCACGTGCAGGGTCCACTAGTATATATATATATATACTCATTCGGCATGAGAGTTATAAGAAAAGACAAACGTCTTTTAGGACAGTAGTTGATGGACCTTCTGGATGTGATTCCTTGGACTGGGTGCCACAAGCAAACAAATCTTGCTTTAGTAAACCATTAAAGGAAGTGGTGCAATTCTCACGTTTCTTGTTATGGGCGATAAATAGTGAGTAAAAGAGAGCGATTCTGACGTCTCTGTGGTTCACATCATCACATGCACTTTATTTTTGCACGTCTCTTGTTAGAGAGACAAATAAAGAGCAGACAAACATGAGAGAGAGAGAGAGAGAGAGAGAGAGAGAGAGAGAGAGAGATAGGGAGATGGAGAGAGAAGAAGAGAACTCAAGTATCAAATGTCCTCTAATTCCAATCTCTGGAGAAGAAAAGAGGTTGAAGAGAAGAGATGCTGTTTTGGGAGAGGTTAAAAAGCAATTGTGGTTGGCTGGGCCACTGATATCCGTTAATTTATTGCAGCATTCGTTGCAAATTATATCTGTAATGTTTGTTGGTCACCTCGGGGAGCTTGCACTCTCAGGCGCTTCCATGGCTACTTCCTTTGCAGACGTCACCGGTTTGAGCTTGTTTGTATGTGCTTTCCTTTTCTCTCTCTCTCTCTCACCTCTTTTGTTTTTTTTTTTTGGATGATTTGCAATAATAGTGCAAATAATAAAATGAATCAAGTGTCATTAGTTAGGTCTGTCAACGGACCGGGTCGACATAATACCTGACACAGCTGACCCCGATTTTATATATACAATCATATGCATCTGACTCGATCTTCGGATCATGTTGACCAAGTGGTCAGGTCAGCTCAAATCAACCCAACCTGATATTATATATATGGGAAATTTATCTGATCGACCCTATCGGATACACTTTTTATGTCTGAGGCCGCATAAATCGATCAGCTTTTAGCGAAGCTATTTTCAGCTAACACAAAAAGTCTGAAATACCCCTTACACTTTTTTTCATTCTACATGATTTAAAATTTTAAATATTTATATTTTTCTATATTTACACGATGTAAAACCGGATCTATGCCGTCTGATTTGAAGGCCACATAATAAAATAGATGGCGCCAAAGATAGACACGAAAAAAGGCAATATCACATCTTAAAAAAAAAACAAAAAAAAACTTAACAATCGATGGCGACTCTTAACATAATCGGTATTGATCATTTTAAGAGTCGTCATCGACTCTGTACAGAGTCGCCATCGATTGTATAAAAAAAAAAAAAAAATTTTGTTATTTTTTTTTACAATCGATGGTGGCTTTAGCGACTTTGTATAGAGTCGCCATAGATTTTATAATTTTTTTTATTATATATATTTTTTTATTTTTATTTTTTATACAATCGATAGCGACTTTGTACAAAGTCGATGGCGACTCTATAAATAGTCGTTGAACGCTCTGAAAATGGTCGGTACCAACTGTGTGACGACCCGACTTTTCCAATCCCTCAGGTATAGGAAAGGCCGGTTCGCCAACCTATCGAATAAACGATAAGCCGGACAAACAGGGCACATATCAGAGTAAAGCGCAATAAATATCCATAGCTAAAATAAAAGCGGAAGCAATTAAAAGTAAAGAACCACCGATGATGGCCGACCATCATCGAAACATGGCTCATAACAGAAATCAACGTCTAATATAAAACTATGGTATCCAACTAAAATGGGCCCACAAATTCAAGTCTAACTCTCACCACAAATAAGAAAATCAATAAGTTCTATACTGGGAAAAACTCCTCAGGAGGAACCTCAAGCTCTTCCTCAGGCACGTAGTCAGGATCAGTCTCACAGCCCTGAATAGCCACGTCAATACCTGAACCTGTGACGTATAGTCGGAGTGAGCTAACCAACAAAGCTCAGTAGAAGAAAGACATCTACGGCATTTTACTTTAACTAACATGGTTTCAAAACAAATATCGAAATATAGCTTGTCAAACATATAAGCAGATAATAAACTAAATTTAGGTGCGGAAATCATATGTAAGATTTATTTTTAAATGTGTGAAAACAGTTTCAAGAATAGATGCAGTGTTTCAGTGTCTTAGTTTCTCTAACTTCTATATGCAAAGTTCAGTAATTCATAATCCTCAACTTAAAATACCTCCGAGTAAACTATATCTCGAGAGCGGGAATATAGCCGATGGGAACCCCTACCTACCATCTGGTTCATGAACCCTTTTTCAGGATGCAACAAGCCCTGCGTAATGAGAAACTTGTGTCGGGGAAGTTGTTCGAGGGAATTTTTGAGGGGTCGTTTAGGTCAATCATAAAACAAATGCAGATACTAATATAATCAGATGGAAGTCTCTTATATATAGTTCAGGTTCTTGATTTCAGATCTTCAGAGCTTAAGCAGATTCAGGTTTCAGGATTCAGGTAGATTTAGACTTTTAGTCATTAATATCAATTTCAATTTACAGATGTGATTTCAATGACATATGCAAGTTCAAAGATTTTAATTCAAAATATCCATGCGAATTAAAATAAAATACTGTAAAGATGAGATTCTCCTACCTAAAACTCGGAGTTATGCGAAGTCAAGCAAGGTCCTATTGATAGCCTCTCGCCCTCAATCTACATCACAATATACGTTCATGCATTAAGATAAACTCTAATTACTAATAATATAGACCTATTTAAGCGTTTCCTCAAAAACAAGTCAAAACAGGCAAGTTGCGCCAATCCTAGAATTTGACGTAACATTCTCATTTTTTTTTTACTATCAAGACGATTGATTCATGTGTTAGTCAAAACATGAAAGTTGTAGATTTTTATATTAGCTTTCCAACGCAAAAATAATCGTCTCAATCGGAGTTCGAGATAAAAAGTTATGACAAAAATACTAAGGCAATGCCGGAGTTCGGTGATACCTCGCTCGAGCGATGATAATAGCTCGCTCGAGCGATTTGACGTAACATTCTTATTTTTTTTTGACCATCAAGACGATTGATTCATGAGTTGGTCAAAACATGAACGTTGTAGATTTTTCTATTAGCTTTCCAACGTAAAAAGAATCGTCTTAATCGGAGTTCGGGATAAAACGTTATGACTAAAATACTAAGGTAATGTCGGAGTTCGGTGATACCTCACTCGAGCGATGATAATAGCTCGCTCGAGCGATTTGACGTAACATCCTCATATTTTGTTAACCATCAAGACGATTGATTCATGAGTTGGTCAAAACATAAAAGTTGTAGATTTTTCTATTAGCTTTCCAACGCAAAAAGAATCGTCTTAATCAGAGTTCGAAATAAAAAGTTATGACTAAAATACTAGGATAATGTCGGAGTTCGGTGATACCTTGCTCGAGCGATGATAAAAACCGACGGGTTTCCTCAACGATTCGCGCCGCGATCGATCCCACGAGTTCACAGAGACAACTCCAACACGTCCCCAATGATCTCAACCTCTCCCAATAGCCAACTACGAATCCAAGGTTGATTCAAGTTCTTTCTAAGGTTTAAGTGTTTTCAACAAAGAGGGTTCTAGAGAAGGAGGTTTTCTAAACCGATCTCCTACGATGATTGAAGAAGAGAGAAGAAGGAGTTTCACACGGTTGGGTAACTATCATCTCTTAACAAAACCTAGTATAATGCGGGAATGTAATTCCTTCTTATAATAGGATTGCTCACAAAGTAAAACGCACACACACATCTTATGTATTATACACTTCTAATTTTAAAACTCAAGTCCGGTGTTGAGCGGCTACACCGAGGTCGGTGCACAACTTTCGCACGAGGGTCCAAATGGGATCTAAATTAAAATATGTCCGCACAATCACATCTAGATAAAAATCCAAAACAAATGGTGACGTCGGTTGCCGAGCCGAATACACACACAGGGTCAGTCTAACTCGGGTTCAAAATACGGGTCTTTACAAACTGTGTACAGAGTTCATATTGACTGTGTACAGAGTCGATATCAACTTTTTTTCATATCTATCTTTGACACTATCGATTTTATATTATGGCCTTCAAATCAAACGGAATAGATCTCGTTTCACATCCCGTAACTATAGAAAAATGCAAATATTTAAAATTTTAAATTATATAGGTGTATCCTCTTATTCCTCATTCTAATCCAAGGATCAAAATTTTGGCTGAAATGACCGAAATTTCAATCCATATTATCGGTTTCGGTCCTCACCGAAACAATAACTTTGATCGAAATTTCGATCCAAATATGTATGGTATTCAAAATTTCAGTCCAAATATGTATGGTATTTGATCGAAATTTCGGTCCAAATATGTATGGTATTCAAAATTTTGGTCAAATTATCGGCCGAAATTTTGGTCCAATATTTCGATTTCGGTCCCGTCCTGTGATGACCCGACTTTTTCAATCCCTCAGGTATAGGAAAGGCCGGTTCGCCAACCTATTAAATAAACGATAAGTCGGACAAACATGACACATATCAGAGTAAAGCGCAATAAATATCCATAGCTAAAATAAATGCGGAAGCAATTAAAAGTAAAGAACCACCGATGATGGCAGACCATCATCGAAACATGGCTCAAAACAGAAATCAAAATCAAGTATAAAACTATGATATCCAACTAAAATGGGCCAACAAATTCAAGTCTAACTCTCACCACAAGTAAGAAAATCAGTAAGTTCTATACTGAGAAAAACTCCTTAGGAGGAACCTCAAGCTCTTCCTCAGGTACGTAGTCAAGATCAGTCTCATAGCCCTGAACAGCCACGTCAATACCTAAACCTGTGACATATAGTTTGAGTGAGCTAACCAGTAAAGCTCAGTAGAAGAAAGACATCTACGATTTTATTTTAACTAACATGGTTTCAAAACAAATACCAGAATATAGCTTGTCAAACATATAAGCAGATAATAAACTGAATTTAGGTGCGAAAATCATATGTAAGATTTATTTCTAAATGTGTGAAAACAGTTTCAAGAACAGATGCAGTGTTTCAGTGTCTTAGTTTCTCTAACTTCTATATACAAAGTTCAGTAATTCATGATTTAATCCTCAACTTAAAATACCTCCCGAGTAAACTATATCTCTAGAGCAGGAATATAGCCGATGGGAACCCCTACCTACCATCGTCATTAATGAACCCTTTTTCAGGATGCAACAAGCCCCTGCGTAATGAGGGAAACTTGTGCCAAGAAATTATTCAGGAATTTTTGAGGGGTCGTTTAGGTCAATTATAAAATAAATGCAGATACTAATATAAATCAGATGCAAGTCTCTTATACATAGTTCAGGTTCTTGATTTCAGATTTTCAGAGCTTAAGCAGATTCAGGTTTCAGGATTCAAGTAGATTTAGATTTTCAGTCATTCATATCAATTTTAGTTTACAAATGTGATTTCAATGACATATGTAAGTTCAAAGATTTTAATTCAAAATATTTATGCGAATTAAAATAATATACTATAAAGATGAGATTCTCCTACCAAAACTCGGAGTTACGCGAAGTCAAGAAAAGTCTTATTGATGGCCTCTCACTCTCAATCTACATCACAATATATGTTCATGGATTAAGATTAACTCTAATCACTAATAATATAGACTTATTTAAGTGTTTCCTCAAAAACAAGTCAAAACAGGCAAGTTGCGCCAATCTTAGAATTTGATGCAATCTTCGTATATATCTTTTACCATCATGACGATTGATTCACGAGTTAGTCAAAACAGAAAAGTTGTAGATATTTCGGTTAGCTTTCCAACGCAAAACGAATCGTCTCAATCGGAGTTCAGGATAAAAAGTTATGACTAAAATACTAAGATAATATCGGAGTTTAGCGATACCTCGCTCGAGCGATGACTCGCTCGAGCGATGATAATAGCTCGCTCGAGCGAGATCCTTCAGAAATTTCTCGCTCTAGAGATGACTTAAGCTCGCTCGAGCGAGGGCAGGGAACACCTTTTCGAGTATAAGACTTTTAAAGTCAAACTTTTGGTGTATCCTCGCTCGAGCGATGATAATAGCTCGCTTGAGCGAGCTACAGCGACGCGATTTCGCTTGTTTTCACCCGAATCGAAACCCATACATTCCAAAGCAAAACCCATGGCTAATCTAATGATTTTAATCAATAATTTTAATTAAAACGTACCTTTAGTCTAAGTATTCCTTGATTAGAAACAAGTCACGCAAACGGAGCTTCAGAACGAAACCGGCAGGTTTCCTCGACGATTCGCGCCGTGAACGATCCAACGAGTTTACAGAGACAACTCCAACATGTCCCAATGATCTCAACCTCTCCCAAACACCAACTACGAATCCAAGGTTGATTCAAGTTCTTTCTAAGGTTCAAGGGTTTTCAACAAAGAGGGTTCTAGAGGAGGAGGTTTTCTAAACTGATCTCCTACGGTGATTGAAGAAGAGAGAAGACGGAGTTTCGCACGGTTGGGTAACTATCAAACGGCTACAGTTCTTCACGGCACTCACGTCTCTTCCTCTCTTAACAAAACCTAGTATAATACGGGAATGCAATTCCTTTTTATAATAGGATTGCTCACAAAGTTAAGCACACACACACCTCTTGTGTGTTATATACACTTCTAATTTTAAAACTCAAGCCCGGTGTTGAGCGGCCACACTGAGGTCGGTGCACAACTTTCGCACGAGGGTCCAAATGGGCTCTAAATCAAAATCTGTCAGCACAATCACATCTAGATAAAAATCCAAAACAAATGGTGACGTCGGTCGTCGAGCCGAATACACACACGGGGTCAATCTAACTCGGGTTCAAAATACGGGTCTTTACACGTCCGAAACCGAAATGAAAACCAAAATTTTGATCCTTGTTCTATTCTACTACAGTCTCTGACGAAAAAGGTGTATCTAGGTCGATCCAAATAGCAGATCGGAATAATTTGGATCGGAATAGATCTCATTTCATATCGCGTAAATATAAAAAAATGCAAATATTTTAAATTTTAAATTATATAGGTGTATCCTCTTCTTCCTCATTCTAATTTACTACAGTCTCTGACGAAAAAGGTGTATCTGGATCGATCCAAATAGCATATATATCAGAATAGTTTGGATTGAGGAGAAGACACCGTCACCTTCACCACCTCTAACTTTTGGAAATTGTAGTAGATTAAAATGAGGAAGAAGATGATGTTTTTGTGCGTTAAAGAAAAGGGGTAATTTGGACTTTTTGCTATCCTTAGGGTCGGCTAAGTTCCCAACTGATCGATTTGGGTAAAGGTGAAAATATAGGGCCTCTGACGGAAAAGGTGTATCTGACAAGATCGATCAAGTAAATTTTCCTATATCTATATATATATATATATATATATATATATATATACCCTTGAACTGCTAGGCTGGGTCAAGTCGGACATATGCCATTTTCTTGTTAGAGTTATTCTACAATGAGTGTCCACCTATCATGGACCAATATGGCAGTGACTTTATGACGAGCACGGATTTCTCATGCATGGAAGTCAATGTAAATCAATCATGCCGTCAGACAAATATGCGGACGCACTATTTAGGCAGCCAAAATTTTGTAGCACACCAACTTTTTCTCACAAATAATGTTTGCCACTCGTATTCCACTAAATTTTCCTTTGGATTTAGGAGAGGAAGAAGTGGAATGCATATACCAGCCCTCTTATTTTGATATAATTTTCTCTATTTTTTTAATCATATCTTCCGTGAAGAATCACAGAAAATCTTTGAGGGCAAGTCATCTCAAGAAAAAGACCAACTTTATTTTGAATTATGCTACTCTTGTTTTGAAATATATCGGTTTTGGTCAATATCGAACCGAAATTTTAGGTTTAATAGTAAATGAAAGGCAAAATTTTGGCCAAAAAATCCATGATCAAACTGCTAAATTTGGGTCAAATTTTCAGTTTTGTTCAGTCGCGAAACTGAAAACGAAACCGACATTTTAATCCTTGTCTTGGAGATTTGGTCTTTTGATTTAGTCTATAATGTTGGATATTTACCAAATGAATATTTATTTATTACTTTAATAATATTATTTATTATTAATTTAATAATATTTATTTATTAGTTTTGCTAATCTTTAAATAATTCCTTAAAATTGTTGGTTCCATATGAAAAAGATGTTTGTTACAATACTTGAACATTCAACCTTCAAGTCAAATTGATTTAAAGTTTGAATTATATTAGAGGGAAAATATTTCCCACCACAAGTTTAAAAGGGTTTGCAAAAATTTTATCCTACCTCACTATTTTATAAGAATGATCCATGCCATATATATATAAACTTACCTTCCATATCGTTTGGTTTGAAAAGAGGAAAATAACTCATAGTGGCTGTTCGCCATAGCAGGCACGCGCGTGTGCGATGTGCGAATGGTGCAAATGACGCTTTTAAGGCGCATCGTCTTATCTCGAATATTAAATCTGTGTCTTCTATATTCGTGTGCCTACCTCACTATTTTATAAGAATTATCCATGCCATATATATAAAAACTTATCTTCCATATATTATGGTTTGAAAAGAGGAAAATAGCTCATAATCGCGGTTTGTTGCCGCGCACGCATGCGCGTGTGTGAGATGTGAGAATGACGCAATTGGCGCTTTTAAGGCGCACATTGCACTTCGCACGACCGCATAATCTTATCTCGAATCTTACATCTGTGTCATCGATATTCGAGTGCCTACTAGAGTAATCTCTGTGTTTCATTTCGTTGGGTCGCATACTACAGTGCAACGTAGTGTGTGACAGATTGGTGCTTCACCGAAGGCTTTATTGTATCCTGGAGGCGAATTTGCCGTTATCCCGTTGCATATAGGGGGCAAATATTGTCTTAAAACCAACGATCTATTGGCGCCTTGAAGTAATTCTCCGATCTATTTTTCGTCAAAATTTGTGCAATCAGCCAACAATTTTAAGATAATATTTTCCATGACATAAAAGACGATGGAACTCTCCGACACGAAGATCACGAAACTCGAGTACTTTAATAGCACAAATTTCAAACGATGACAATCAAAAGTATATTTTCTACTCACAACCTTGAAAGTCACATACATTCTCACTATGGACTCACCATCATCAGAACAGAAAGATGAAACACTTGAAGAAGGTAGAATCCGTACGAAATGGAAAAGCGACAATTACACATGCAAAGGCTATATTCTTAGCGCTCTTGTCGATTTTCTATTCGATATCTATCAAATTTATAAAGTTGTAAAAGAGATATGAGAGGCTCTTGAACGGAAGTACAAAGCAAAAGAAGTCGACGTGCGCACATACTTAGTAAGTGAGTTATTTAATTTTAAGATATATGATTATAAACCTATTTTGGAGCAAGTGTACCAGATGCAAATTATCTTCAATAATCTTGTGACGGAAGGAAGCACAACAGACGAAGGTTTTCAAGTCTCTGCGGTTATTGCAAAATTACCATTGAGATGGAAAGATTACCGTAAGAGTTTGAAACATACGAAAAAAGATCGTACTATGGAGGAACTCTTGACTCATCTTCGCATAGAAGAAGAGGCTCGCCTACGTGACAAGGAGAAGGAAAAAATTGAACTCGTCTCCAATTCTCACCTTGTTGAAGATGCATCCACATCGAAGAAGAAAAATAAAGGGAAGAACTTCAAACTTAGGCCGAATAAAAAGGATTTCAAGAGAGGAAAAGAAAAGGAAAAGATAAAAAACGAGACTTATTTTTATTGCAAGAAACCCGATCATTTCAAGTGTGATTGCCGAGAATTCTTGAAGAATAAAAATCAGGCAAACGTTATGAGTGAAGAAGATCTCGTTACGATGATCTCTGAAGCAATATGGTAGATGGTGGAAATGAATGGTGACTTAATTTTGGGGCTATTAAACATATGACCTACGATAGGAATAACTTTGTATCCTATGATGCGTCACATGATGGACATGAATTGTACATGGAAAATTTCACTACTGCAAAAGTTATCGAACAAGGAAAGGTTGTTCTATATTTTACTTCGGAAAAATTTGTAACCTTAAATGATATACTCCATATCCCAGAAATCTGAAAGAATCTTGTATCGGCTTGTATTCTAAACAAATATGGATTCAAAATCGTGATTGAATCCGATTCCATTGTACTTTCTAAGAAAGGAATGCTTGTAAGCAATGGGTATCCCTCTTGCGGAATGTTTAAGTTCAATATCAATGATAAATCTGCATCTTCAATTTATGTGTGATTCAATCTTTTTATGACATAATAGATTAGGACATTTAAATTAAGTTATATGAAAAGTATGGTTAAATTAGAACTTATTCCAAAAATACATATAGATTTTGGTACAGATAAATGTAGTTATGTGTGCAATCTAAAATGAAAAAGAAGTCATTTAAAAGCGTTGCAAGACAATCTAAACTATTATATTTAATTCTCACTGATTTGTATAGTTTGAATAACATTACTATTAGAGGCGGGAAAAGATATTTCATCACTTTTATTGATGATTGTTCAAGACTTACATATGTTTTTCTTAATCAGTTAAAAGAGGAAGTATTTAGTAAATTTATCTCGTATAAGGCCTTAGTCGAAAATTAATTAGATTTAAAAATTAAGGCATTACGATCGGATAGGAGAGGTGAACACATGTCACATGAATTTTTCGATTTTTGTGACAAGTTTGATATTTTTCATGAAGTAACTGCTCCATATTCTCCTCAATCAAATGAAATTGTCAAAAGAAAAAATCAGACTCTAGTAGAAATGGTAAATTCTATGTTAACAAATTCTGCTTTGAATTCAAATTTATGGGGAGAAGCTTTACTTACTGCTTGTTACATTTTAAATCGAATACCTCATAAAAAGTCCTCTCTAAAACTCTATATAAAGTTTGGAAGAACAAACCTCCCAAATTACATTATTTAAAAGTATGGGGTTGTAGAGCGCTAGTCAAGGTACCCGATTATAAACGTACAAAATTAGGTCCAAAAATTATAGAATATATATTTGTGTGATATTCTATCAATAGTCCTACATAGAAGTTTTTGGTTTGTGAGCATCATGTTATTTTTGAAAAGGATTCAATTTTTGAATCAAGAGATGTTGTATTCTATGAGAATAAATTCTCAACTATTCCTAAACCTCTTGCATCCTCTGATGTAGAAGAATCTTCTAATCCTCCTCATCTCTCTAGTAGTGAAGATGAAGAGATGGAACTTAAAAGAAGTAAGAGACCTAGAAAAGCCACTAATTTCGATTTCAATTTCTACATTTATCTTGTAGAAGGAACTAGAAATGAGAAAACTAGGAAAATGAAGTTTATTTTGAATATCGATAAAGATCCCAGAACGTTTGATGATGCCATCAAATCTGTTGATTTCGCATTTTGACAAGAAGCCATAAATGATGAAATAGATTCTATTATGTCTAATAATACATGGGAATTAGTAGATTTATCACATGGATCTAAACCTATCAGTTATAAGTGGATATTCAAAAGAAAACTTAATCCTAATGGCCCTATGAATAAATTTAAGGCTAGACTTGTTGTCAAAGGCTTTAGATAAAAGCATGGTATCGATTATTTTGATACTTATGCTCCAGTGGCTAGGATTTCTTCAATCAGGATTTTGTTTGCTCTAGCTTCCATATATAAACAAACTCAAGGTTCATCAAATAGATGTTAAAATAATCTTTTTAAATTGTGAACTTGAAGAAGAAGTATATATAGAACAACCAGAGGGTTATATCATGCAAGGGCATGAAAATAAAGTTTATAAATTCATTAGGTCACTATATGGTCTAAAACAAGCTACTAAACAGTGGCATAAAAAATTTGATAATATTATTTTATCATATAGATTTAAAATAAATGAATCAGATAAATGTATTTATAGTAAGATATTAAATGGTAAGGGTGTTATTGTTTGCTTATATGTAGATGATCTCTTAATTTTTTGTACTGATTTAGAAAGTATTAAAGATACAAAAAAAAATTTGGCTTCAAAATTTGATATGAAAGATATGGGTGAAGCCGATGTAATTCTTGAAATAAAATTATTTAAACAAAATAATAATATTATTTTATCTTAGCCACATTATATAGTCAAACTGTTAAAGAAATTTAAACATAATGAAAAATTAGCTGTCATACCTTTTGATCCAAGTGTAAAATTAAAACTCAGCGATAGCAGAAGTATATCACAATTAGAATATTCTATAGTAATTGATAGTTTGATGTATGCTACTCATTGCACTAGACCCGATATTGCTTATACAGTAGGGAAATTAAGTAGATATACTAGTAATCCTAGTCATGAACATTGAAAAGCAATTGGTAGAGTATTAAATTGTCTTAATAAAACTAAGGATTATGCATTACATTATGTTGGTTATCCTACAATACTTGAAGGATATACAGATGCTAGTTGGAACAATGATACAAATGAATCAAGGTATACTAGTGGATGCGTATTTACTCTTGAAGGTGTCGCAGTTTCTTGGGGATAAAAGAAATAAACATGTATTACACATACAACTATGGAATCTGAATTTATTGCTCCTGCGACAGCGTGCATAGAAGCATAATGGTGAAGGAATTTATTATTAGAAATTCCTATTTGGCCTATGCTTATGTCACAAATCTCTTTATTCTGTGATAGTAAAGCTGCATTATCTAAAACTTATAGTAAAATTTATAATAGAAAGTCTAGATATATAAGTCTAAGACTTAGTTATGTTAGTCAATTATTTCGTGAAAGAGTAATTACAATTAATTCAATAAGGACCTTTGCAAATTTAGTGGATCTATTTATAAAAGGTCTTGCAAGAGATGTGGTTATTAAAACATCAGAAGAGATGAGTTTAAAGCCTAATAGATTACATCACCTATGATGGTAACCCGATCTATTTTCTAAAGTCCGAAAACTAAAGGTTCAATGAGAAAAATAATTCATAGGTAGTGATTGCACATTATTAAAAAGTGTGAGTATGCAACTTCAATCATATCAAGTGATAATGTGGTACTTGTAACGTAAGGAAGAGGTTGAGATAATTCTCTTAATCGATCTATAATATATCATGTTGAAATGTCTAAGTTACAAGGGCATTTCTGATAGAACTGACCTATATGAGCTGCGAAATGCAGCCGCTTCAAAGATAGATAAATGCTTTTCTTGAATACAACTCATGAATACCGGGGTATAAGCATAAAGCCATAAAACGTGTTGGCTATAAAAATGAAATAATTACTTATGTGTGTAATATATCCGGTTGATTATACAAGAAAATTAGTTCAAGAATTTAGATCACTAAAGTTTTTTACCAATTTTGATGTATTATCACTAAGTGAAAGTTCAATTCCTTAGGACACATTCATTTATGCATATTGTAGTCAAGAAGTGCTCAAAATATTTGGTACATATATATACTATTTTTTGGTTCTCAGATTTAAGATTAAATCTCAATTTCTTTATTTTTGATATTTAACAAAATAGGGGAGGATGGATATTTATCTTGTAAATAAGGGATGAATGTTGGATATTTACCAAATAAATATATATTTATTACTTTAATAATATTTATTTATTATTAATTTAATAATATTTATTTATTAATTTTGCTAATCTTTAAATGGTTCCTTAAAATTGTTGGTTCCATGTGAAAAAGATGCTTGCTACAATACTTGAACATTCAACCTTCAAGTCAAATTGATTTGAAGTTTGAATTATATTGGAGGGAAAATATTTCCCACCATAAGTTTAAAAGGGTTGCAAAAGTTTTATCCCACCTCACTATTTTATAAGAATGATCCATGTCATATATATGAAAACTTACCTTCCATATTGTTTGATTTGAAAAGAGGAAAAATAGTTCATAGCAGCGATTCGCCGCCGCGCGCGCGTGTGCGATGTGCAAATGGCGCTTTAAGGCACACTTTGCACTTCACACTTCGCACTATCACATCGTCTTGAGGAATCTTTCCTATTTGAATTGGGATAGTCTAATTGGTTGACTTATTGACCAGACACCGATTGCCTTCACACATGTGCATAGCATGTGTCCACAAGGCAGTTTCAAACCGTTCATGAAAACAGTCGGATTCCGGATTTGAACAAAATAGTTAGGATTTCGAATTCAGACAAGTCAGTTGACTAAAAGATGTAACTGTTCGTGTGTGAATCGTTGGATCCTTGCAACCGTTGATCAGATCGATCAGGGCCTTCGATTGCAAAAAACGGGCAGACACAACCGCTTTGAAAAGGTGTTTCGAAAGCTATAAATAGAGGTCAAAGGAGGGATTCGAATTACTTACAAATCTCAAATTTTACATCTGTGCCCTCGATATTCGTGTGTCTACTAAAGCAATCTCTGTGTTTCGTTTCGTTGGGTCATACACTACAGTGCAATGTAGTGTGTGACAGATCGGTGCTTCACCGAAGGCTTCATTGTATTCTAGAAGCGAATTTGCCGTTATCCCGTTGTATATAGAGGACAAATATTATCTTAAAAACAGCGATCTATTCGCGCCTTGAAGCAATTCTCCGACTTATTTTTCGTCAAAATTTGTGCAATCAGCCAACATACAATGGGGTGTCCACCCATCATGTGCATTAAAGCAGTGACTGCATGATTTGTAAAGAGTATCGACGCTGGGTGGTGTACCTAATAAAGAAATTATAGGACTACATTTTGATAATTTTGTATTTCAATAATGGAGAGAAGCCTCTTTAAATAGAGGTGAATACAATCAGTTATGATCTTCAAGAGATCTTTAAAATTCAAAATACTTGCTACAATATTTATCTAAATATTTATTAATCTCAATTAATATAATTTGTTTCAATCCTAAATATTCTCTATTATATTGAAAGACTACATTTTTTATGAGTATTTTTCTTGTGGTTTCATTAAGGAGAGAATCTTCTTTAAATAGAGGTGAATACAATTAGTTAAGATCTCTAAGAGATCCTTAAAATTCAAAATGCTTCCAACAAATTTATCTAAATATTTATTAATCTCAATTAATATAATCTTGCATAAAACATAAGACAGGCTTGCCTTAGCTGTCAAGATAGCCATGCCTTAGCTGTCAAGATAGCCTTATTGAGCCATCTTACCGTCTGATAAATGTGTTATGATCTAAAAATCTTTAGTGCAAAGATTGGGAATAAAATTGATCTCTGTCACTTGGAACAAATCGGTCAACTACCATTTAAAATTAATAGCTATCATGCAAATCTAACATACCATTAGTTTTAGATGGCATTTGATCACTTCGAAACCAAAGATAGAAATTGTCTTTCAATCATCTTTTGCACCACAGATCTTGAGATCAAGGACGTGAAATCATATAGAACATATGGTGGTGTATTCGGCAGACAGCACTGTAAATGGTACTTTACCCATATGATTTGATCTAGGAGACCAATTGATTAGATCAGTCCATATTTTGGCCAATAACTATACTATAAGCTTAAATATTAAAAAAAAGGAGGCAAAAATTGCAAAGATAAGAACATTGAAGGATCCATCTATCCATTATTGCATAAAAACTCAAATTTTCAATGATACATTTCAGTTTCTTGTATATAAAACAAGGGAACTGTATAGGCCACCGAATAAAAGCCCCGAGAAGCTTTTAGTGGCCACAACACCTATTAGCCATTAGGATATAATCTCTATTTGGGTGTAAATAAAAAATGCAACAGTTGTACCTCCTTATATTTAAAGGGTACTCCTTTGTTAGCAAGGAGAATTCTAGTCTCACCATTCTTTTAGGTTATTGTGGTATCAGAACCACATACCAATGTCACGGCTCAAATACAGAGCTTCTTTTGATCCAAATCATTTAGCCACCATTTTCTGCTCCAATGAGCTCTTTAATGGCGGCTATTTCATCTACTTCTTCCACTAACCCAACTCTACCATAGGGGTTAGCCTTCTTCATCTCTAACCCCTTCTCATTGAACATCACCGTCCATTTAGAAGTCACCAACTCCACAACATGGCAGTGGTTGTTAAAATTATAAAATACAAAAGAAAATAAGAAAAGATGAAAGAGAGAAGAAGAAGACATATTGCCACAATCGATTACATTGTTTACGGCTTGTTACTGTATTCTCACATCAGAAAGTGTATAAATAAGATTACAAATATAACTGTCAGCGGTTATCTAGAAGTGGGTATGAACATGGGTAAGTGGATAGTTATCTAATAAGGTATATTCTAATACTCCCCCTCAAGTTGGAATGTGAACGTGAGAACATCCAACTTGAAAGATAAACAGTTACGCAATTACGTAACAACCACAGAGATTCACGATATATCTCTCAAACTTAATCTTGCTTGTTGGTGGTCACCGCTTGTCTATGAAGGCCATCACTGTCGCATCCCGCTCATCTTAGAGTCTGTCGGAGCCGGTGGCTAGATCAAGTCTTTCATGATCTCTTCCAACTACGAATCATATGACAAGTCTCTTTAAAGAGATCTTGAAAAAATAAAGATCCAAAGAAAATGTGGGAAAAGATATCCACATAGATACAGAAGGTCAGAGAAAATGTGGGAAAAGACATCCACGTAGAAGACCAGAGAAATTGTCGGAAAAGAAATCCACATAGAATATATAAGACCAGAGAAAATGTGGGAAAAGAAATCCACGTAGAATATAGAAGGTCAGAGAAAATCCAGAGAAAATGTGGGAAAGGACATCCACGTAAAATATAGAAGGCAGAAAATGTGGGAAAAGACATCCACATGGAAAAGAAAAGGTCATTAAGATCAAAGTAGAAAACTCACATCTATTAAGCAAATCAATCTGAAAAATGCATCTACATGAATAAGAAGTCATCTCTTGCTAGATGTAAAAGAGATGAAGATAAAAAAAATGAAAATTACATGAGTCAATTTCATGTAGAAGAGATGAAAGGAAAATGAAAAGTTTATGCGTCTAGCTCTGATACCATGTTAAAATTATAAAATACAAAAGAAAATAAGAAAAGATGAAAGAGAGAAGAAGAAGACATATTGCCACAATCGATTACATTGTTTACGGCTTGTTACTGTATTCTCACACCAGAAAGTGTATAAATAAGATTACAAATATAACCGTCAACGGTTATCTAGAAGTGGGTATGAACATGGGTAAGTGGATAGTTATCTAATAAGGTATATTCTAATAGTGGTAATCACTGTTCTAAATATCTCTCTTTATCCAACATTTTGCATATCCCTAATATATCCCATAACTTATTCTTTGTCCATAAACTTGCTAGAGACAATCACTGCTCACTAATCGTTGATGCTCATGATTTCCAAATTCAAGACAAGGCCACGAATTGAACAATTTTCAAGAGCCCCTATAGTCAAGGCCTATACGTACCCAATCAAGATCCAGTCCAGCAATGCTCCAAATCATCATGCCCTCGTCTCCTCTCAAATGCCGCCCATCACATGGCATCGTTGTTTAGGCCATCCTTCCTCACAAGTTTTTAATATTTTCGTTGATAGTTACAATCTAAATTCTATTATTCCCATCAAATTTCTTTGTGAACCATGCAATGTAGGCAAAAGCGATCGGCTACCATTTTCTATTTCAGTGACAAAAGTAATTCTTCCACTTCAATTAATTCATTCCAATATTTACTGCCACACCCCTTTTTCATTTCAACCACACCATCTAATCTAAAATAACTATCATATGATTCATATATGAAGACCATGTTTACTTCTGCCCAAAGTGCCTTTATTACACGCAAAACAAAACCTCTATGCTATGCGTGATCCTTGACTTTACGCTGTTTGGACCAGCGTAAAGTCGCTTGTGATACTCATGCAATCTCCTCTCCGAATAAACAGAATTTACAAGCATTCTTCGATGGTCATCTCATTTTAAAAACTCCAATTAACTCATCAACTTCGTCAATCTCTTCCTCATACCCATTATCAAAGCAAATGTTATTTTTTCTCATCCTTATTAAAATTATTTTCAAGGAGATTTGTCTCATATGATTCATTTTCAATTCCTTATACACTACAAAAAATAAGATTATTGGCGGCAATTTTTTATAGCAAAAAATTGCCGCTACTAACAAAAAACTATTAAAGGCTATTAAGAGCAATGATCAAAATTTCGGTTTTCGTTTCGATTTCAGAGGGGACTGAAACCGAAATTTTGGCCAAAATTTCAGCCGATAATTTCAATCCCATACATTTGATGATTGAAATTTCGGTCCCAAATTATCATTTCAGTGGCGACCGAAACCGATAATTTCGGCCGAAATTTCGGTCATTTTGACCGAAAATTTGATCCTTGATTAAGAGTATTAGTGGCAAGGGTATTAGTGACAATTTTTTTGTTAATAGCAACAGTTTTTCGCTGCCGCTAATAGTCTTATTTTTTGTGGTGATAGGAGAGAAAATGATAGATTTGATCTAGTGAGCCACCTGACTCCGAGAGACTTAAAGATGGGCAACTTCGAGAATGATGGACTTCACAAAAGGGGCAGTGACACGGAGGGAGAGACGCTCTTTGACCATTTACTAGTTGTATATATAGAAAATCTAAACACTATCATTCAAGAGTTTTATTAAAGCCAAATCCTAAAATAATATTGTAGAAGATCTTGTTATTTCTCTACTAATCTTTTGAGTCTATAAATAGATCAATGCTTTTATCACGTTTATGCGAATGATAAACTTAACAACTGTAATATGGTTTCACCACGTAATCGTAGGATCCTAATATTTACCACATCCACGTAATCTTAGAGTGTAATATCCCTGATATTTTTGACATGTTTTTCGTTTACCTCGGTAAGCATGTCCGGAAATTATTACGTGATTTTTCAAGATTTTTTGTTAGCTATGTGTTTGATGAGAATGATGGCCAAAGGGTTTTGTCTAAAGATGTGTGCAAGTCATGTAAACGATGACTTACACAATAAGGTTGGTGTTTGTGTTTAGCACCAGAATTTTTTGCAAGTTAAATGGATAAGTGGTAAATAGAAAATTCTAGATTTTTTGGTTGTTAACTAATATTATAAAGAGAGGGACTTGCAAGAGAAGTTACACTTCTCTCTCTCTCGTTTGAATTAGAGTTTGTAACCTTTGGCTTTGCCTTTGATCTTAGATCTTGTGAGCTTGAGAATTACTCTCACCATCTCAACCATTGATTAGACTTGCGCTTGAATTCGGATCGGTTTGAGCTATTGGAAGAGAAGAATAGGGGAGATGATGTTCTGTGTGAATATGACTTTTACTCTGGGAGCAAGATTAGAATGAATTGATTGGAAGCTCAAGATCTATTAAACCTTCATGTTTGGTTCTGGTGCTTAAATTCGGTGCAACGGAAACAACGGATTAAGCATCAAGAGATAGGCTTTTAAACCTCCTTATGTTATTTAAATTTATGTTTTGTTTAGAGTAGAATGTGGTGTGTTTAAATAGATAAACCGGCTATGGTTGAATGAAAAAGAAAAGAGTCCAGAGATGAAAATTTTAACAGCCACAGACCTGAAGGAATTCGAGGGTCGAATTTGGAATTCGACCATCGATTTAAAAATCGAGGGTCGATTTTCTGATTTTTAAAGCCTGATGCAGTTTTGAAATTCAAGGGTTGAAATTGAAATCGACTATCGAATTTCAAATTCGACCCACGAATTGAAATTCGAGGGTCGATTTCTGCTCTGTTTCTGTCCTTCAAAATTTGGCTAAAAAATTTTATAGGTAGACTTTTGGTTTGACTTTTGGTCCAATATTAACACTGAGAGTGTTAATCTGTGTAGGTTTTGAATTTGGAGTCCTTTGTGAGGACTGCTTATGCAAGTTTTGAACCGTCTTTGTTGAGGTAGGGGAACCCTACACATTATTTGCATTCTATTATAAGTAGGGACTGTTTTGAATATTTTGATAAGGAACATAAATTTTAGAAATATTAGTTTGAACATAGCATGAATAAGAATCTGGAATTAAGATACAAATCAGAAATTTGAGAACATTGAACTGTGAAATTTGAACCTCAGAACCTCTGTTATTTTGAATGTGAACATCGAATCAAAACTCTGAGGAACCATTATTGAGAACCACTATTTTAGGTGTTGGATTGGCCATCACCGGTAGTTCTTCCTGGTTCCTCAGAGTGACATATTTTGTTGTTAAAAGCTATTGTCTTTACTTATTCTATGTTTTGCCTCTGTCTTTAGATCATTGTTATGTTACAAGCTTCTATTTGTTACAGCTTATTGACAAATCAATAAGTTGATGAACCGGCCTTTCCTATACCTTAGGGATTGGAAAAGTCGGGTCATCACAGTTGATATCAGAGCAAGGCTCTAGGTTCAAAGTCTTAGGACTAAGGGTTGGATTGTTTTAACAATCAATATTAATCAATTGTTATTATTTTTCAACAATGATAGATCAGCATGCCTCCGCGGTTCAGAGGCAGGGGCCAACGTAGTGAAGGACCTCGCATGGCTCGTATTGAAGAGATCGATGAGGGCGTAGGTACCTCGAGAGGGAGAGAAAAAGTGGCTACCGGTCCTAATGCTGATCCGTTGGGAACAGGTAGAGGAAATACAGGAGGAAATGTTGACCAGGTGTTGGCAGCCTTGGCCAACAACATGGCTCAACAAACTGCAGCCATAGACCGACAGACTGAGATGCTGGTAGCCAGATATCAGCCAGGAGGATTCGCTGAGTTCAGGAGGATGAGACCTCCTACATTCTCAGGGCAGACGGATCCGATGGAAGCCGAGGCATGGCTTGATGAGATGGAAAAGATTTTTGAGGTGTTACAGTGTACAGACGTTGAGTAGGTACGCTGGGCATCCTTCAAACTTTTAGGTGAGGCCAGTCCGTGGTGGAAGTATTTTCCAGGATGAGAGAGTAGGACTACCCCGATACTCCATGGACTTGGGCAGAGTTCGTGGAGACGTTCAATGATCAGTATTTTCCAAAGATCGTACGCAACCAGTGGAAAGTCCAGTTTATTGAGCTGAAACAAAACGAGATGTCGGTGCGCGAGTATGGCGCAGAGTTTGATAGACTTTCCTGATTTGCACCCTTACACGTTGCCACTGAGCTGATGAGGGCTCAAAAATTTTAGAGAGGTTTGAGGCCGAATATTCAGGAGAGGGTGTCGATGTGGGAGATGGAGACGTATGCGGGCGTCATGTCAAAGACTCTCATTGGAGAGGAAGACATTCAAAAACAGTATCAGAGGCGAGAGTAGGGAGATAAAAATCGGTTTGGCCAGGGACAGTTGAGTGCTTCAGAGCAGGTGAACAAAAAGCCGAAGTTCTCTAAACCTCCTCCCTATCCTAGTAAGCCATCTTATTCCAGGCCGGCTGTTGCTTCAGGACCAATGTCGTCTTCCTATCAGAGACTGCAGAGTTTTTCACCAGGGTGACCTTTCAGAGCTGGCAGCACTACTGCGAGTGGAGCTTCTATGGCTCAGGGTTCAGTGCGGGGATCAGCTGTTACTCCTATTTCTACTCCAGCTTGTGCAAGATGTGGGAAACCACATAAGACAGAGGATTGCCGATGAAACACTGGAGGATGTTTCAGGTGTGGTCAAATTGGTCACATGATCAAGGATTGTCCTATAGCGGAAAAGGGAAGGACTACGTCAGTCTCTACGCAGAAGTCGACGCGACCTACAGTTCAAGGTCGGGCTTATGCGGTGACTGCACAAGATGCCCAAACGTCGAATGACGTAATCCAAGGTATCATTAAAGTTGAAATGTCATTTTTGCATTGATTCTATTATTTAATGTTTAAATTCATTTAAGTAAATTTTTAAACAACATTGGAATCATTGTATATAATTAACAAACCTTTTAATAAAGGTACCCTTATGATGAGTCGTCGAGGCGACCTGAGTAAAATTGAAGCACGAGTACTGATAGACCCTGGGTCTACACACTTGTTTATTACTCCTCTTTTCTCAGAGAAGTTGGGTATCACTCTCGAACCCCTTGCTTTCATTTTGGATGTAATGATCCCTATGGGAAGTTCGGTGAGCACGAATACAGCATGTCAGTCAGTCATCATGATGATTGATGAGAATGAGACAGTGACCGACATGATCACGTTGGGCATGGACGGGTTCAACGTTATTCTCGGGATGGATTGGTTGGCAGCTTATCACGCGAGCATGGACTGTCTACGGAAGGTCGTTACCTTCCAACCGCCAAAGCAAAAATCCTTCCGATTCTATGGAGTTAAATCAAAGGTTGTGCCGTTGATTCATTAAAGTTGAGCGCATGATGAAGAATGGTTGCAGCGGGTATCTGGCTTACTTGCAAGATTCTACAGAAAAGAAGAATGACTTGGCTCTTATCACAGTGGTCTGTGAGTATCCTAATGTCTTTCCAGTGAACTTACCTGGATTACCACCTGATAGAGAGATTGAGTTCACGATTGAGCTAGTGCCGGGTACAGAACCGTTATCTAAAGCTCCATATTGGATGGCGCTTGCTGAGTTGAAAGAGCTCAAGGAACAGCTTCAGGAGCTGTTAGACAAAGGCTTCATTCGACCGAGTGTTTCTCCTTGGGACCGGTTCTTTTTGTGAAAAAGAAGGATGGATCGATGCGTCTGTGTATCGATTATCAGTAGCTCAACAAGATAACGATTAAGAATCGTTATCCTCTTCCACGGATAGATGACTTGTTTGATCAATTGCAAGGTGCAAGGTTCTTCTCAAAGATTGATCTGAGGTCAGGCTATCACCAGCTCAAGATCAAGGGGAAAGATATATCCAAAACTGCGTTTCGGACGTCGCTGATTACGTATCGCGGTGCTTGGTTTGTCAACAGGTTAAGGTTGATCATTAGAATCTTGCAGGCCTATTACAACCTTTACCTGTGCCTAAGTGGAAATGGGAAGCTATTTCAATGGACTTCATTCTCGGGTTGCCGAAAACAATGAGGAAGAACAATGCCATTTGGGACAGTGTTGATCGGCTAACCAAGTCTGCTCATTTCCTGCTATACAATACTACGTATACAGCCAGTAGACTTGCAGAGTTATACCTCAAGGAGATTGTTAGACTGCATGGGATACCGGCTAGTATTGTGTCAGACTGAGACCCGTTGTTTACTTCACACTTTTGGCAGCGGTTTCAGGAAGGAATGGGTTCTCGTCTCGACTTTAGTTCAGCATTTCACCCACAGATAGACGGTCAGACTGAGCGAATGAATCAGATCATCGAGGACATGCTGAGAGCTTGCATGTTAGATTTTCACGAGTCATGAGACCAACACTTACCTCTGATCGAGTTCGCTTACAATAATAGCTTCCAAGCTAGCATCGGTATGGCTCCGTTCGAGGCTTTATATGGACGACGATGCAGATCGCCGTTAAACTGGGAAGAAGTGGGTGAGAAGCTCATTATTGGCCCTGAGATAGTCGAGTGCACAACCGAGATGGTTCGATTGATTCGCGAGCGACTACGAGTAACTTAGAGTCGTTAGAAGAGCTACGCCGATCTCAAACGAAGACACGTGAATTTTAAGGTAGCTTTCACTATATTAACATGTCTTTCATCACTTGATACATGTTCCACGTGAAAATTGGCGCTAACACTTGATTTTTTAGGTCGGCAAGAATGTTTTCGTTCGAATTTCGCCTACGAAGGGTGTTATGTGATTCGGGAAACGAGGGAAACTGAGTCCTCGGTACGTTGGGCCTTTTGAGATATTAGGCCGAGTAGGAGAGGTTGCATACCGCGTGGCACTACTGCCGCAATTGTCCAGCATGCACAACGTCTTCCATGTGTCGATGCTGCGTCGATACATACGTGACCCGACTCACGTACTTGATTACCAACCCATTGAGCTTCAGGATGGTTTGACGGTGATTGAGGACCCGATTCAGATCTTCGACCGCAAGGAGCAGATCCTACGCACTAAGCGGATTCCTTTGGTTCTCGTCTGATGGCAGAATCATACACCGGAGGAAGCCACCTGGGAGCGAGAAGCTGAGCTCCGAGACCAATTCCCGACCCTTTTCGTTTAGATTTTTGGGATTTTGTGTATGGACTGTATTTTTGCCCTTTCGATCATGTACTTGTTATATAAATATAACAAATTATTTTTGCGTTCCTTTATATATTAAATTTACTGCCTGTTGAAAGGTCCCTAGTATATGTAAACCGATATATTTTGGAGATTCTAACCCGAAACCGGGGATGTTACTCCCTAATTGCTTGTGGAATTAATAGGGCCTTTTAAAGCAAATTCATTTAATTATTTTTCTAAGTTAAATTCGGCTCTTTTTTATGCCAAAAATGTCGCATTCCATAAATTACACTAATTGGACTCTAAGGAAGTCAAATTGGACCCAAGGAATGGACCCTCATTTTCAAATTTTTGAAATTTTGAGCAAAACAAAACTCAACAAAAATCGAGGGTCGAAATTCAAATTCGAGGGTCGATTTTCCTTGAACAATACCCAGGCATTTTAAGCAAAAATTTTGGCCTGGCAACAAATTGGAGAAATCGAGGGTCGATTTCAAAATCGAGGGTCAATTTGAAATCTGACCCACGAATTTGAAATCGAGGGTTGAAATTTTTACTAAAAGGGGGGTCTGTTTTCGAGTTTGTCATTTCGACCTTTTGAAACAGAGATAGGGTTTGGGGTTTTTGGGGTTCCTTTGCTTTTTCCTCCACATTTTAGACAAAATCAAGGGAGATTTCAGTCGGATTGCTTGGGGAGTTTATTTGCTTGGCCAAGAACCATCTTGTGGGGATTCTAACGAGGTAAAATCCTCTTTATTTTTGTATTTTGGTACTATATTTTCTTGCATCTTTAGGGTTTGATTTTTATTTGAATGGGACCTAAAAAGCAAGCCCCTACTCGAAATCCAACCTCTAAACGACCAGCTTCAAAAGCTACGTCTTCGAGCTAGCCTACACAGCCACCTTCACAGTTGGCTCCACCACCCCCACAGCCAATTCCACCACCTGTGTCCCCTCAAATCCGGGAACAACCCAATGAATTTTGGGGCATAAAGGGCTTCGCCACTGAGTATGTATTTCACCCTGAGTTGTTTAATCAACAACCAACCACTCAGTCGGAGGCGGAATATATAGAGAAAGCCCAGTTGACTTCATTTTGTACAGCCTTTAGTGACCATTTTTACCTCGTTTTGTGCGCCTCTTTTATCAACACATGCGCCGAGAGGACGAGAAGAAAATTTATACTTCAATTGATGAACGAAACTATACGTTTGACCTAGAGGACATTGCCGTGGCGATGCGTTGCCCTATGGCACATTCTAAGACTATGGGATTGGGTCCTCCTTTCCCTAAACCTGCCCTTTTTCAAGAGGTTATGACCCAAATGACCCAGGGTTGTCATGGGTCGGGTAAATCTATTGTTCGTTCACACATGCCGACTCCATGTGGCTTTTGGACAAAATATTCAAGGCAACCCTCTACCCGTTTGGTCACAAATCTGAGCGCATAGGTCCCCTCCAGCAGATTCTCTTTGCCGCTTACAAGGAGCGTTGGTTTAGTGCCCCTGAAATTATTTTGAAAGGAATTATTAAAGCCCGGGAGAAAATGGAAAAGCAAGTGAAGAAACCAAAAAAGGGCATTCCCTATGCTCGTTTGATTTTCGTTATGATAGAGATTTATCGAGCGAGCTTAGCATATGATATTCCCCCTACATAACTAAAATCTACTGACGGTCTTAAACTGTATAAACTCGTTAATTGGGGTCAGACCTACAGTAGACTTCTTAAGACTCCCAAGGCCGCGGTAGTTCCTGATGAGGAGGATGGGGACGAGGATCCAACACATGTTGCCCCAGAGACTGCTGCTCCTGCACCCGCTTAGCCCCCACAGAGTGGCATCCTCATGCTCTCGGAGTTCACCCGACAAATGACTGTTGTGAGCCAGCAGATCCAGGAGCTCGCACAGCATACCAACTCTATGAGCCATGAGTTGTAGATACACGGCGGTGCTTTGACGTACCTCATGCAGCACGCCTTCCCCACCGATTATGCTACTTATATGGCCGACATTCGAGTGTCCGTTCACCACCCTTCGACATCCGAAGCAGGTCCTAGCATGCATACCGATGAGGGTGTTGTTGGTGCGGATGATGGCTCTGATGATGATGGGGATGGTGATCAGGTTGGTCCATCTGCAGCGGGGGAGTTTTAGACTTGCACTGGGGGATGTGTTGTTATATTTTTATCTTTTGGGGCATGTATTTATATTTCATGCATGAATTATCTTAGGACCTGGTGGTCCTACTTTTGCTATCTTTTATATTATTGTTTTGGACTTTTGATCTGCTAGTTTGTTTTGCATCGCCTTGTATATATTTGCTATAGACCTTATATATATTTGCATTTTGGATTTTATTATGTGGACATGTACTCTCATGAGTGCATGAGATCTTGTATTGCTCTATATATGTGGGTTTTATTTTTCATATTCTGTTGCTATGGTGGGATTGTGTTATATTGGTTGTTTTCATGAGTCATTATGCGACGGTTTCCCGACACGTGACACTTGGGGTGTAGGCATCCATGTACGGATGCAATCCACTATGGCCCTTCGGGTGCCACATGCAGTACATTCAGGTTACTACCGATCTAATCCCTTGACTTGCGTGCCCTGCGAGACCAGCCCCTGGTGACCCATGTTTTCCTTTTTGTTTCGTTTTATGATGTGTGTTGCATTAAATTTTCGAGGACGAAAATTCCTAAGGAGAGGAGAATGTAATATCCCTGATATTTGACATGTTTTTCATTTACCTCGATAAGCGTGTCCGAAAATTATTACGAGATTTTTCTGGATTTTTTATTTGCTATGTGTTTGATGAGAATGATGGCCAAAGGGTTTTGTCTAAAGATGTGTGCAAGTCATGTAAACGATGACTTACACAATAAGGTTGGTGTTTGTGTTTAGCACTGAAATTTTTTGCAAGTTAAATGGATAAGTGGTAAATAGAAAAATCTAGATTTTTTGGTTGTTAACTAATATTATAAAGAGAGGGACTTGCAAGAGAAGTTACACTTCTCTCTCTCTCGTTTGAATTAGAGTTTGTAACCTTTGGCTTTGCCTTTGATCTTAGATCTTGTGAGCTTGAGAATTACTCTCCCCATCTCAACCATTGATTAGACTTGTGCTTGAATTCGGATTGGTTTGAGCTATTGGAAGAGAAGAATAGGGGAGAGGATGTACTGTGTGAATCTGACTTTTACTCTGGAAGCAAGATTAGAATGAATTGATTGGAAGCTCCAGATCTATTAAACCTTCATGTTTGGTTCTGGTGCTTAAATTCTGTGCAACGGAAACAACGGATTAAGCGTCAAGAGGTAGGCTTTTAAACCTCCTTATGTTATTTAAATTTATGTTTTGTTTAGAGTTGAATGTGGTGTGTTTAAATAGATAAATCGGCTGTGGTTGAATGAAAAAGAAAAGA
Source organism: Chloranthus sessilifolius (assembly GCA_021018995.1). Lineage (NCBI taxonomy): Eukaryota > Viridiplantae > Streptophyta > Magnoliopsida > Chloranthales > Chloranthaceae > Chloranthus > Chloranthus sessilifolius. The sequence continues at coordinate 6,691,337 of CM037596.1, forward strand.
GTCCGGAGATGAAAATTTTAACAGCCGCAGACCTGAAGGAATTCGAGGGTCGAATTTGGAATTCGACCATCGATTTGAAAATCGAGGGTCGATTTTCTGATTTTTAAAGCCTGATGCAGTTTTGAAATTCGAGGGTCGAAATTGAAATCGACCTTCGAATTTCAAATTCGACCCACAAATTCAAATTCGACGGTCGATTTCTGCTCTGTTTCTATCCTTCGAAATTTTGGCTAAAAAATTTTATAGGTAGACTTTTGGTCCAATATTAACACTGAAAGTGTTAATCTGTGTAGGTTTTGAATTGGGAGTCCTTTGTGAGGACTCTTATGCATGTTTTGAACCGTCTTTGTTGAGGTAGGGGAACCCTACACATTATTTGCATTCTATTATAAGTAGGGACTGTTTTGAATATTTTGATAAGAAACATAAATTTTGAAAATATTAGTTTGAACATAGCATGAATAAGAATCTGGAATTAAGATACAAATCAGAAAATTGAGAACTTTGAACTGTGAAATTTGAACCTCAGAACCTCTGTTATTTTGAATGTGAACATCGAATCAGAACTCCGAAAAATTAGTAATATGTTATGAATAATAAGCTTTGATATAAGTTAGCATTTGCATGCGATTTGAGGTACATACGAACGATGCCCTAGATTCTACCAACCGTATGGACGGTGTTTGTTTTGGCGCAAGTTTCCCTCATAGCGTAGGGGCTTATTGCTATTTAGAAAATAGGCTCATGAACGACAATGGTCAGTAGGGTTTTCCCATCGGTCACGTAGTCCGCTCTCATGCTATAGGATATTTGGAAAATAAAATTAAGTTATAATTTAAGACAAGAAGCATGCTAATTCAGAAGTTTTTGAACACATCAAATTTATGTTATCAGTTTTGACTCAGGATTAGAACTAGAGATTTAGTTTGCAAAGTATCTTTTGAAAAACTATATTTGATTCGATTTCTGTCTTTGAAAATCTTTACTTATAATGAAATGCAAATAGATTTGTTTCCTCTATTGGGCTTTGTTGTTAGCTCACCCTCGACTATACGTCACAGGTGCTTAGACTGACCTAGGGTCAGAGGATCTGGAGGACTCCGATTACATTCCTGAGAAGGAATTGGATACACCTGCTGAGGAGTTTTTCCCTTGATTCTAGATCACTTCTTTTTGGTACTTTTGTTAGAATATTCTTTGAATATTGGGCCTTAGGCCATTGTTTTGTCATTTTGATATCACTCGAGGAACCATTATTGGGAACCACTATTTTAGGTGTTGGATTGGCCATCACCGGTGGTTGTTCCTGGTTCCTCAGAGTGACATATTTTGTTGTTAAAAACTTTTGTCTTTACTTATTCTATGTTTTGCCTCTGTCTTTAGATCATTGTTATGTTGTCGGCTTCTGTTTGTTATGGCTTATTGAGAAATCAATAAGTTGATGAACCGGTCTTTCCTATACCTTAGGAATTGGAAAAGTCAGGTCGTCACATAGATTCTCTAATAATATCGTCACAGAGATCAATGACTCATCTTTTCTTTTTTTTATAACTAATGTGATCATTATTCAAAGGAGCATGCGATTGCGGGTCTGATATATCTAGTGTAGTTGGAGAAGATATATCCTAGGTTTTTTTTTTTTTTTTTCTTGATAGATAAGATTATATTTTCATTAAGGAATAAAAATACAACTGCAATAAGACCCGAGCAAGGAGCTCGAGAAAAAAAAGATAACAAAACCAGAAACAAAGATATAAAAGAACCAAAAGAAAAATGAAAGCAGAGCCTGGGTGCTAGACGGAAAGAACCCCCAAAAGGCCCCCCAAAAATCCCCAACTGAAGGCTCTAAGAACTACCATGCCAATAGCTCAATAATCACCCGAGTCTGAAAACCCCATACCAGACCCCAGAGCTTCAAGTCTCTAGTAATATCGCTGATGAGAAGCTGAAGAGATTTATATTTTCCTTCAAAAATTCGAAAGTTCCGTTCCATCCAAATGTTGAAGAAAATAGCAAAGGGTAGAGTATTAGAGATGGGGAGCTGCTATGAGAAGACCTTTATGCGAACATTCTGCCAACAAATCGTCACAGGATCTAGGCACGCAACCAATGATATTATAAGTAGTGCGGAAGACGTTCCAGATGCCCGATGCCACAGGACAGTGGATATGAAGATGGTTCGCGGATTCCGAAGTTGCACGACACATGGTACATCTATTTGGGATCACCATCCCCCTTCGCGTGGGAGTGTCGAGAGTCTTAATTCGGTTATGAGCAGAACACCACGCAAAAATGATATATTTAGGAAAAGTTTTCACTCCCCAGATCCCAGTCCAAGACTGAAAAATCAGAGGCCTCCGCTACATGTACCGGTACGCCGAGCTAACCGAGAAAACACCATCAGATTTCAGTCGTCGCCATATCCTACTGTCATCTGTTTGTTGAAAAGATGTATGAGCGAGGTCATCGAGAAGATAAGAAAGATCGGCTGCTTCGGAAAAGATGTATCCTAGGTTTTAAGAAAGCTCAAGTTAAGATTATTTAAATCTAATTAAGATTAGATTTGAAAGGTTATTTAAATTAAAATTATCTTTATTGATTATAGATTTAACATATTTGTATTAACCTCTATTTATAGGATTTATTTCATGGTGCAGTTGTATATGGTTCTATCTCTCATTGGATCTTTTTCTTCTTTTCAGTTCTATAGAACTTTCATATAGATTACCTTCCATTCATTTCCATCATAGAATCATACTCTGAATTAGGGCTTTCAAAGGGTCAGGTCAACTCGATATCCGACCTGTCGTACCCGAGTTTTATACCGGCTTGGACACATAAACTTGACCCATCGGGTTAGACCCAACCCAAAAATTCACACATTAAATCAAAGAAAACATAGGCATGAACCCTTGACCTGTCGAGTCAGGTGGGGTTGTGCAGAGCGCATATTAATTTTTCTTCGAGCAATCAAAATTTTGGCCTGACCCACGTTATATAACCATCTTCAGACTTCAGAGTCAATTTTTGCCTCTAAATCTCTTGTATTATTTTTCTATTTACATATAAAACTTATATATATATATATATATATATATATATATATATATATATATATATCATAGGGTGTTCCAGGCTTGCACTTCAGCTAGAGTCCCTACAGGCTGCCATCGCGCCCACCATCACCGGTAGCTCAAGATTTACGCACCTTACCATGGCACCCTTGTATTTCAAAGAGGAGAATATTAAAGGGACAATGTTATATGGTAGGCAGTTTTTTATAGACAATTTTGCAGACAATTTATGTGACGCGACGTGACTGATTGTTGTACGGGCAGTGGTGCCCAAGCAATGCAGCCACTCACACCACGCCATATAAGCTGCTTGCAAAATTGTCTATCAAAAACTGCCTATCATTAATAATTTTCCATATTAAGGATAGCTGATTGGGAGATTGTCAAGCATTGGAAGCCCAACAAAAAACCTCCCCAATAGAGCACATCATGAAATTTGACTTTTTTTCTCTGCCAATTGCAAATTTTCATTTATAGTTGTCATTTTGAAGTGAATTCGAGTTTTAGAGGTCTCAAATGCAACATCTTTGAGTATTTCTTCTATAGTACTCTTCTTGTAGATATCTAGTTTTATGTTAGAATAGCTCTATTTGCACCTACCAGATTACTGTGGGTGCCTACACTGAAAAACCATCGACTGCTTTGAGTGTGATATATGCCATGTGATTTTTTGAGATCTCTGCCACGTGGAATTAAAAATTGACCGCCTGATGATATGCCCATGATCTCAAGATCCATTATGTGATAGATGGGATGAAAACCAATCTCCATCGACTGAAACAATCGATGGTTTTTCAGCCCAAGCACCCTCAAGAGTTCGGTAGGTGCGAATATATAGAGCTACCCTTTATGTTATAACTATCCAATTTCTTTGACACTCGTTATCATCAATAGGAAATTCTTAATGTCTTTTGTGTTTTTGGTTGATTAGATGGGGATGGGAAATGCATTGGATACTCTATGCGGGCAGTCTTATGGAGCAAAGCAATACCATAGATTGGGAATACATATGCAAAGGGCTATGTTTGTCCTTCTACTTGTAAGTGTACCCCTTAGTTTCATTTGGGCCTTCACAGGTCAAATTCTCATTGCCCTTGGGCAAGATCCCGAAATATCTTATGAAGCTGGATTATACGCTCGGTGGATGATCCCGAGCCTTTTCGCGTATGGTTTACTTCAGTGCTATGTTAGATTCCTACAGAGTCAAAGCATCATCTTTCCAATGGTGGTGTCCACTGGAATTACAGCTTCACTCCACATACTAGTATGTTGGATTCTAGTGTTTAAGTCAGGTCTTGGAAGCAAAGGTGCTGCCTTGGCTAATGGGTTTTCATATTGGATTAATGTGGTGTTGTTGGCTCTTTATGTCAAGTTCTCTGCTGCTTGTAAGAACACATGGACTGGGTTTTCAAAGGAGGCCTTGCATGATGTCCTCAGCTTTCTGAGACTTGCTGTTCCTTCTGCTGTCATGGTTTGGTAAGTTGAGGCTTCCCTACTTTTAAGAAAGGGTACCAGTATTCGCAATTGAAGATTCTACATTCACAACTAGGGTTTTCGCCCTTTAAAACCGTTTTGACTGCCTTGAATTAGATGATGGAGATCCTTTGTCGTCCCGATCTTCCAACCAGTTTCTTGAGATCGTGTCCCACCTATCAGATGGTCAGATAGTGATTGCAAGAGGAGCACCTTCCCAAAAGTGACCCGAGAACCCTTCTCATGGCACACCCATTATCACGGTAACTTTTTGGATTGTGTGCCATGTAGAATCAACATCTCACCATCTAATAAGTAGGAGTGATCTCTTTAAGACTCTCAGTGCGAGCCCTAATCCTGTTTCAATATTGTAAGTCTCTTCAAACCATATGAGTTTTTAAATATATTGTAACTTGATTGTTATGGCTCATTAAAACAGCTTGGAATTGTGGTCATTTGAGATGATGGTTCTTCTGTCTGGCTTTCTACCTAATCCAAAGCTAGAAATTTCTGTGTTGTCTATAAGGTTAGTATCACTTCCTGAACTTAGCCAATATTTTGAAGAATCTCGAATACTTTTACTATCTTGCATACGAGATTTGTACCATTGCATATGAAAAGAAAGACTTCGTATTTTTCGGACTTGTGCCATGTGGAATACCATCTAAGCCTTCTGATTTTTTGGAGGCCGTGGTGTAAGGATCTCTGGTGAAAAAAAGTGGCACTAAACATGATCTCTATAATCTGATTCAATAGAGTCAAAGCCCATCATTTTATTCACTAACTGATTGGGTTGAATCAGATGATAGCGATCATGTTTCATGCCAACCTTGGGCACCAAAGCTCTATACATAATGGCCTTCAAATCAGATGATTTAGATGTGTTCCATGGCTGCAAAGTCCCCAAACTAAGAAGTCTTTCTTTTAACTATGTGCAACAGCACAATCATCGTGTGCAAGTAGTCCCTCCCTTTCATTATTTATTCCTACATTACTGATAGTTATCCATCTTTCCAGCCTCAACACCTCTGATATAGTCTATATGATCCACTTTGGTCTCAGTAGTGCTATAAGGTTGGTTGAACTCATTACTCTTACAGCTTCTCCATACCCTCTTCTTGTTTCTATCTCACTACAAATTATGTTTCCTTTTTCTAGTACTCGAGTTTCAAACGAATTGGGCGCTGGGTGTCCACAAGCTGCACAGTTAGCAGTATGTGTCGTAGTGTTCCTCGCCATTGCCGACGGTTTGATAGTTGTTTCAACCATGCTTTTGGTGCGCAGAGTTTGGGGCTACGTGTATAGCAATGAAGAAGAAGTGGTGAAGTATTTAGCAACCATGATGCCGATACTTGCGACGTCCAACTTCATTGATGGGATTCAATCTGTGCTTTCAGGTCTGAACTACTTGCCAAGGGGCTAGTACGTACAAAGTTACTTGGTTCACTAGTCCACTCGATTCGAATTTGGATTCACAATTTGCTATTGGCTACTATCAATTTTAATTAAAGAAGTGCAAATGATCACTTGATTAACTATAAAACTTAAAAATCATAATGTCTTAGGTTGAAATCTCCTCTTTATGCTTTTAGGATGTTGTATAAAATAAATATATAGTTAGCATTAACCAGTCAATTCGAATGTCATGTCAATTACGAACTAGTTCTACATACGCAATTCCCGATTCGCCAGGTAAATGAGCGAATTTAGTATCAACTTTAGCAACTTTAAAACCAAAGTTTTCATTACCATAACAATTGTTTCATCGATCGGTTTCTTATGGATTGATGGGAAGAGAGAAAACCATGGATTATAAAGTGTCTTTTCGCCACCATATTTATACTATTTAAACTTTACTTATTTGCTCAATCCCCTAGCGAATCCCGAATTGGGTATATCCAACAAGTTTGCAATTCAATTTAGTCTGATTCGGCATGACAAGCGAATTTATTAGCCGCTAACTAGTCTGTTTAAAAACAAAATTTTAGCAACATAGAGTGAGGATTTGAACCCAAGACCTTGTGATTTTTAATATTTATAGTTTAACCAATGATTATTTTTTTATTTATTATTATTATAGCATACACATTTATATTATAAAATAAATACATTTCTTAAAACTCATCCTCCTACGAGCGAATTAGGTTTACTTAATAGTAGCAAATTGTGAATTGCGAACTTGAACTTTGATCAAAACAGGCATGAAACTATATCATAAGGGTATGACTTATAGCCATCAAATTCTATCGAAAAGGGTGCCATAGATTTTGAGAGGCTTCAAATTTACATAAGTCAACTTTTGACACACCACAAAAAATAAGATTATTAGCGGCATTCAAAAACTGCCAACAAAAAATTACTGCTATTAGTCATGTCAGCTACCAAAAATTGCCTTAAAGCAAGTGCCGCTGAAACACCTTATTTTTATAGTGACGGAATTTTGTGGCTCAATGACACTTCACAAAGTGATGATACCCCTGATTCCCCATTAATCCTAATTTAATCATCATGACCATTGATTAATTATAAGTTATAACTGATCAAGGATCAAAATTAGGCAATGCGAGAGGATGTGGGTGGCAGAAGATTGGCGCTATTGTAAATCTCGGAGCTTATTACATTGTTGGCATTCCTTGTGCTGCTCTCTTTGCTTTTGTCTTCCATGTTGGAGGAAAGGTGGGAATCAATCTTTTGTGAGTTTAATTATGTTCTTGTTGTAGTGCATTATTTGTACTATTCTTGAGCCTAACGATATTCGCTACCGAATATTTGTTATCCGCAATTAGGGTTTTGGCATGTGAGAGCCTTTGGTTACCTTAAATCAGATAATGGAGATTATTTTTCGTCCACCTATCCAATGGTCTGATATGTGATTCCTTATACACTACTACAAAAAATAAGACTATTAGCGGCAGCCAAAAATGGTCGCTATGAACAAAAAATTGCTGCTATTAGTCATGTTGCTATCAAAAAACTGCTGCTATTAATTCTATTGCTACCAAAAATTGCCTTAATAGCAACTACCGTTGAAACCCCTTATTTTTGTAGTGATAGCACAGATCTCCAAAAGTGATCGTGATCATGATCATGGGCGTACCATGCGAAAGGGATCTCGGGTTTACTTTTGAGGACGTGTCCCTTGCAGAATCAACATCTGACCCTCTCGTATGATAGGTGCACAATGATCTCCCACTTGGAATCAACATCTGACTATCTGATAGGTGCACAATGATCTTAAGAGCAACTATGTGGAAGATTGTGTGAAAAATGATCTCTATCGCTTGATTCAAGGAAGTCAACGACTCTTGCCTGCTAAAACCCTGATTGTAGGTAAAGAATATTTGGTTGCATATACTTGTACCTTATAACTTATTATTAGTTGTTGAAATTGTTTTGAACAGGGGCTTTGGATGGGACTTGTATGTGGGGTTTTTGTGCAAGCTTTGTTGCTTTCAATCATAACATTGTGCACAAATTGGGAGCAAGAAGTATGTGATTTACATCTTAAATCATTTCTTTGCTTGTAAACTCTTATTCACTTTAACAGGCTGACTCGACCCATTGACCCGCTGACTCGACCCATTTACAGGGGTCAATGGGTCGAGTCGGCCTATTATTCGATCGGCCCTCCCAATTTTTTGCCACGTCGGGCAATTAAAATTCACAGGTCGTACAGGCATGAAGTATTTGACCTGACCTTAAGTCTGGGTCGGGTTGGATCAACCCAATATTTATATCCGCTATGAAGGGATTTGAGGGGTGTAGGAGATTTTGAACCGAGTCGGGCACATTACTCTTGACCTATCTGGTGGCTAATCGATAATCTAATTGATGATCTTGATTGGCATGGCAACCTCCCTCATCGATGATCTTGATCGATGTCGATGTCATATGTGTGGTATAGATGATTTGAAGACTGTCGGTCGGAGGTGCTCGTTCGGGCACGAGTATTGGTACTATATATATAGGGGTAATGATCCTCTCACTCGAGTCATGGAACATACGCTCATAATTCAAGCTCCTATTGATTGCATGTCATATCAAGTATATGAGCTTATGTCCCAAGACTCGAGTCATATAATCATTTCTCATATATATATATATATATATAGGGTGCCAGTTTCGTCTTCCATGGGAGGATGCTCAAGCGTCCTCAAAGATTTATGGAGCTCCACGTGGCGCCCAAAATACTATTTGGGTGCACTACAAAAAATAAGACTATTAGCGGCAGTTTTTTTTAATAAAAAATTGTCGCTATTAGCCTTATTTTTTGTAGTGGTGCCATGGGGTACATTGAGGGAGTGCTGGATGGGTTAGATCAATTTATAAATAAAAAATAAAAATATATATTTTTTGAAGGCTGTCATCAAAATTTAATTAATTTCAACTACTCAGATTTTAAGACTAAAAAAGTATATGGTGGAGATAAGTTTTCAAATTTTGTTTTTAAAAAATATGATTTAAATTATGCACCCATGCTTTATGTGTCATCAATTTAGTGCCCCAAAACTAATTAGAGGTTTTTTCCGATCTCAGAGGACGCTTGAGTGTCCTCCAATAAGTGTCCTAGAATGGATATATATATATATACATATATATATATATATATATATCAAACACCACACCATGATTTTGTTCGGATCTGCTTGGACTCTTTTAACAAAAATTGTAGAGGCATGTGAACACTGTTTGCTTACATGTAGTTTCTTTGTTTTCTTGTTAGGCAAGAAAGGCGAGGGCGCGCGTTTACCACTCAACCATCCCCAGTGGCATGGCATCATGAAGCTTATCTTTTTAAATTTCAGAAATATTTCAAATTAAAGTAATTGAGAATTAGATAATAAAATTTTGATAAATAATTTAAAAAAATATCACGCTTATCTTTTACACCGTATATCTTTAAATCATATCACATGTATTCATGGTGATTTCACATGCCATGTGTCCCAAAAAGTGGCTCACATACCATGAGCATGGCGCTCAAGCGGCATACCTTGTACCAACTCTTTCTTATATGCTCCATCTACAAGGTCATTAATCAATTGGATGGTCTAGATGAAAGGAAAAATGCATACTTGTTGAGTCAAGATGTGGGGTTTATTATGATTTGTTGTGTCGCTTAGAAATAGAATATTGTTTGGCCACTTTAATGATTTGTCATATCTTTTGATGCAGGACAACGATTAGGTCAAATCAAATGTCAAATTATTAATTAAATGCCTAGTCACAATCATATATAGCTGTCACGTGATATAGTTAATGCTGATTAGTTGGCCTCAGACAGCTTGTGTCCACAATCATAGTTGTCTGTGTAATCATGTGGCCCTCATCATCTTCTCTCTTTTACGCCTTGTCGACCAAAGGAAAAAGAATAATTATTTGCAGTTTTGCATACACAGATTGCCCTTCTTACACAACCTAAACTAAAGACTAAGCATTTTTTTTTAAAAAGATAGGTTGATACGTATCGGCCGAGTTGTGTTGACCTTGGGTGAACCGGTACTCAAGACCGATACCGATTTTGATACCTTGGCGCCAACCCTAGAGTAGTGTAAAATCTCGTCAGATAGGATTTAGGATTCTCAATCTTTAAATATTAAAAAAAAAAAAAAAAAAATAGGAGATCTTCAAAATCGCCTCAAAGAGACTTGTCGGTTGCGCACCAACGATAGTTTAGAAGAATCACTCCTCAAAGGTGAAAATTCATCGCAACTTTTCTACGAAAGATTCACTCTTTCATAAGATACGCAAAAGCAACCTTAATTTTCATTCATCGCAAACTATTTTTGATAAGAGATTACAATACTTTATATAAACTTTTGAAACCCTAATTAGTTATAATCTTACTAAAATAAAACTCTTAACTAACTATTAAAAGTTTTCAATTTAACGATCACAATTAATTTCATCAGTAATCTTATTTTTTTATTACGTAGTCATTTTTGAAAGATCAAACGGTATCGAATTAATACGATATTAGTTTTGTTTAAAAGCCTATTGATGTAGTTTTCCAACAAGATAAGAATCGTGCAATTCCGACATATATTGATGAAATTATGACCATTTTTCTAAAGATTGCACTAAAAGTAATGAAGTTAATGGTCCATTATCACATATGTATGTCTGACCCTAAATATCTCGAATAAGGAAACTAATCCTAAAGTAAACCTCAAATAGATATCCTAAAATAATTAAAATTATAAATTTGGACGCTCAAGCGAGTTGGTGCGGGGACTCGTCGTCACAATCTTTTAAATGCTCAATTATATTTCCACTTTCTCCGGGTTGTTAGTCTTTGCTCGACCCGACTTTAATCCAAACATACGGGCCCAAATTCCGCATTATCTTTACTTCATTATTGTCAAACATGCTTATTTGAAGAGGGCACCTTCTCAAAAAAATCACCATAAAATACACATTTCTAAATTTTTTATTGAATAGTGTGCAAGATCACTATTTTTGTAAATATTTTCATATTTACATATGGTAGCGTCATCACACCTATATCCACCATAAAAAATCATTGACTTCCTTCAATCAGACGATAGAGATCATTTTCGTCCTAATCTATCACACCATAGATCTTGAAATTATGGCGCACCTATTAGACGGACACATACTGATTCCACATGGCACACATTCCCAAAAGTGATCGTATGATAGGTAACCAATAATCACGAGCACTTATGGGGATGTCTACCATATAGAATCAAGATCTAACCGTTTGATAGGTGCACCATGATCTAAAAGATCTATTGTGTGGAAGATTATGACGAAAAATTATCTCCATCATCTGATTAAAGGCAGTCAACGATTTTCTTATGGTGGATATGCAAGCATTCTTCACAAGTTTAACTGTGTATATAACGCTACTCATTTACATAAGCAGCTATCCTCAAACCGTTTTTTTTATGGTGGATATGCAGGTGTTATTCAAGTTTATCTTATATAAGCAGCTATCCTCAAACTTGTCTATTAGATATTTATTAAAACCTTTTTGATAAATATTTTTAAAAGATTATTTTGATATAATTATTTTAGCCCACTGCTATGGGCCCATCAATTTTTTTTTTGTGCACACCACAAATAAAGCGACTTTATATTAGGAGACCTGTGTCATGTGAAAACATCATCTAAGTCGTCTGACTTGAAGGTCTTGTGTTAAAGATTTTTAATACAAAAAATTGGCACGAAATATGATCTCTATCATATGATTTAATGCAGTCAAAGGCCATCGTCTGATTCAACAATTGACTGTATGGAATCAGATGATAAATAGCGTACTTCATGCGGATCTTTTGCATGAAAGATCTTTAGATCATGACCTTTAAATCATATGTTTAAGATGGTATTTTCACATGACAGATATCCTCAAAATGTGAAGTTCTGTTATTAAGTGGTGTGCTTGAAGAAAAAATAGGTGTGTGCATTGGAGGAACCTTATTTTACCAAGGTTGCCCCTTTGGTTAACATGCCCTATATTGTTATAGAGTTTGTATAGAGTCAATGAGGTCCTTTTTCTCCCTTTTCTTTCAAAAACAAAAAGTTTCGAAATAAGCATACCACTTTTAAGTTAGCGTTGACAACAAAATAAAGTGTACCGTTATTCACATTTCACATCTTAAAAGTGAACCTAATATCCTACTTGAGCATGATCTCGAGATCTAATGAAAAATGATCTTTATCATCTGATTCAAAGGTGATTAATATATTCCAGCTGGAGGAGATGGGGTGAGTGAAAATAATATTTATTTCAATTTTTTTATACGGCCGAAACAGTCTTGAGAATCGAGGAATAGTCACACATGCACATGCAGGCTTACACCAAAATCCAACTCATACCTTGTAAAGACAAGGGTGAAAAACAGCGTGAAGGAGGAGAATCAAACCCACAACCTACTCTCCCACATTGGAAAGAGCATACCAACTCAACTAAGGCCTCTTTGATAGAAATAAACAGTTCAAAAACTTATAGAGAAAGAATTTCAATAAATGCAAAGAGGGAGCCTCTTATATCCATCAATGAAGCGTTTAAACTATGATTTAATTTCACATGGATAGGGTAAGGTATTAGGATATCTAACACATAATTTGAATATATAATGAACTTTTTGGTCCATTGAAAAAAAATGTTTACATCCAAAGTGTGAAAGATTGCATCCAAAAAACATATATAATGATTGGATGACAAAAAAATAGAAAATAAAAAACTATTAAAAGAAATATATATTGATTGATATGTTTTCCTTTTAAGTGGGTCTATGAATCTTTTATTTATTTATTTTTGAATACTTAAGCCTTTAGGTTCTAATGATCAACCTCAACTTTTTCATTAAACCAAAATAAGTTGAGAGATAGTTTATTCATGAGCAGTAAAATAGTCTACACATATATGAGACTACATGATGTCCACGGAGTTCCATACATTGGAACTCCGTGTACTTCATGCAGCCACACGGATGTGTGGACTGTTATATCCACCCGTGACGGGTGGACACCTATTTTAGACTAACTTATAAATTTAACAATTCAAACCTCAACTCGAAGCCGACCCAACCTAATTAGCATTGATAATCAATATTTAACAAATCCCGATTGAAGTGGACCATCATTGTTGATTCAACAAGAAACCTTGGAACTGCACTTGGATGCAATCCTCAACATAGTCACAAAGTTGGGAGTCACAATTAATCGACAAAGGTCTAATTTGGAAAAAGTCGAGCAAAATAGGTCAAAATCCAGAAAATTTGAGAAAAATAAATTTTATATATATATAATATATTTCAAGTTAAAAATAATAATTTTAATAAATAAAATAATATAAAATAGACAAAACTTAAAATTTAAAGGTTTTTTATTAAAAAACTTAAGCAAAATAGTAGACCAAAAGGTAAATTTTCCTATAAGTGAAAAATATGGTATTTTTCCCTTTATGTATAAGTGAAAAAAAAAATTTGGACCATATTACAAACATCACATTAATGTGCCGAATCGCAACTTATCGATTGTTCAGTAAAAAAGTTAGAAATGATTGCAAGTCAGCTGACTTTTTTCGATTTTTTGAAAAAGTAAGAAACTTTTGTTATTATAATCCTCAAGACGTCAGATCACATTTTTTCTTAGAGGGGAAATGATGTATGATATCTGAAAACTGTACATAATGATGTATTTTAAAATGTTAATTTATATAACATGTTAAGCTAGTACACGGTTGAAAGTATATTATACTCATCATCCATGTAAATGACTGTCATGGTGTGTCAAAATCTGTGCATTCTATTTTCCACTATTATTCTTATTTTTTAACATCTAATATTGAGAATTCTTGGCCGGCGGTCTTCAATAGATGTATAAGTGTGATTTTTTAACTGAGATATGTTTTAATCATGAACAACCACTTATACTGTTAAGATTAATCATAGACATTTGCCACATGGCATTGAAGTACTCATTAATGGTGTAAGATAAATCACCAATTTTAATGGTGTACGATCCTTTCAAAGGTTATTTTCATGTCACGCCGTATCGCCAAGACATCTTGTGGAGATGTGAGACGTGTTATTTGAGATAACTCAAAAATCCCACATTTCAAGCTATGCGAACAACTTAACATAGCACCCATTTTAGCTAGATTAACCTGGGCATATAAGTTTTTTTTTTTAAATTAACATTTTTGGCCTCCATTTTGTGGGTCAAAGATAAGGTGATGCTCAACCAACCTAGTGCATTGATTTTGGGCAACTTTGACCATGTTTCCAATAGTACATTTGCATTAGATCATGTTCCAAATTTTTGGGTGGTACCTAATTGATTTTTTCTTACTTTTTGTGTGTGCCAAATGTAGGGCTGTCAATCGGCCAGGTCCACCCGAAACTTGACCCGACTTGACATGACCTGATTTTTTATCAGGTCTGGTATGAAAAGTTGACTTGTCGGATCGGGTCGAGCATGAGACATCCAGCCCAACCTTTGGTTCGGGTCGATCAAGAGGTTTTGTTAGAGCAGATCGACCTGACCTAATATTTTTCGTTTTTGATAGGAAAGCTTGAGGTTGTAGGGTCCTCACCCTTTTTATTAAAAGGAAGTAAAATATTACAAATAGTCAAAAAATCAAACAGTAGAGATCAACGGGAGTTTCAGCATTGCCATCACCCCCATTAACCCCACAATCACCCTAATGTAAATTCCAAGTCGCCCTAATACCGGTATCATCATCAGGAAGCTTTAGAGAATCCACCCGATAAGTGACTTCTCTAATAATATTTTATGAAGAATCGTCCTCTTTTGCGTAACCACATCACTAAAGATCCAGTCATTTCTCTCTCCAAATAAGGAAAATGACAGTGCAAAAGGCATTTCGAATCAGATGGTCCTTCCATTGCTTCCCCTTAGCCTTTTCCATACACCTCTTCAACTCTTCAAGCAACGAAAGTTTATTAGTGCTAATTTCCAACTCGGACTTGATAAATCTCCAAATCCATTGAGAATAACCACACCCAAAAAATAAATGCTCAGTGTCCTCCGAATCCGCCGAACATAAAACACTGACCTAATATTTTATCCCTAAAAAAGTAGGGGTTTTTCTATCGGGTCGGGTCAGGCATTTGTAGATTTTTTCTTTGGCAGCCAAAATTTTTACCCAACCTGATCCGATAGTCATGCACTCGAATGATAGATCACGTGCCACACCGCACGTGAGCGTCCTCTTAGTGTTCATCAGTCCCCCTAGACTTATTGAAACTATTTTTAACCCTTCATGTCAGAGATATATGTTTTGGGGACTTTAGAAAAAGGGAGCCCATTTGAAAAGTTTCCAGGCTATTATATTAAAAAAAAAAAGTTTGAGGTAAAAAGGGTTTCATGAAAATTGAGAGTTCTAATATATGTGAAATCTCAATCTCTGACACATATGGGTTAGTGTTGTTCTTAGGAAATGGCCTCACTACCCTATTAGAAAAAAGAGAGTTCTTTTTTACAAAATTTGCAATTTCGGCCATATAATTTTTCTTATTTGCAAAAATGGCTCTATAGTTTCATTCCTTGTAGAATAGGCCCGCTCCAAGCCAAGTCGTTTTCACGTCACCGCCCACTTGCCAAGTCAGCATGAAATCCAAGCGTTGCCACAATAAAATAGCGTCGCGCTACAGCGCCGCCACGTCAGCAGCGCCGAGATCTAAAAAAAGAAGGAACTATTTAAAATGTAGAATGACTTTTAACTTTTAACTTTTCACTTTTACCTTTCTGCTGAAAAACTTCTGCTAGAAAATCCAAAAAGAGAACAGGGCGATTACAGATTTTAAGGTAAATTTTTTTATTTTTTTTTTTCCAGATTTATTTTATGGCGTTCTGCTATCCTGTGATAGCGGATTATCTCAAATAAATATTTTTAATTAATAATTTGTAAATAATTAAGTTAAAATAAATTACCACTATCCCCCGCTATCTTGGGGTAGCGTTGCGCTATCACAGGATAGCGGACCGCTATCTTGGGGTAGCACAACGCTACCCCAGGATAGAGGTTCGCTATAAGCTATTTATTAATTATTTTTTAAAATTAATAATTAAATTATATTTATATATGTTTTATGCAGTTCCTTTCACCCATATTAAGATGTCGAAGATGAATCCGTTAAAGCCCTTTGAAAAATGTACAGGTATAAGTGTTAGAAAATTTTACATGCATTGCAACGAAGAGAGGAAGAGGATATTAGAGGAATCAATTTTTGGTCATCTGTTTAGGATTTCTGATAAATTGATCTTTATTGGAGACTTGGTTGATGCAATTTTAAGCTTTTGGATAAAAGATAACATGTTTAAAATGAAGAACACCAAATTAGTTTTGCAAGAGGCAGATATATCACTGATTTTAGGATTAAATATGTTGGATAAATTTGAAGAAAATGAGTCTGAGCAAATGACTATAAGAGAAGAGGAAACCATTTGGTACAAATTCTTTAGGAAACAGCCGGCTAGAAGATCTCGTATCGAAGAAGTAATAGATAGTACCCATATTTCCGAAGATGAATATTTGAAATTATCGTTGTTGTTTCTTGTATGCTCCTTTCTACTTCCGGAAACATATCAGGAAGTTGATAATAAATATTTAAAGTTAGTTGATAACTTAGAATACTTCAACCAATATCCGTGGGGGCTTGAAGTTTACAATAATTTAGTTGATTGCATAAAAAAAGCAATTGGGAGAAGAGAATAGGCAAAAGTCTCGAAAAAAGGACAATACAACATATACGATTGCACTATTGCGTTATAGATATAGGCGTTGGAGCACTTTCCTGGAATCGACACTCCTCATACACAAATGAAAAATCAATTTCCGAGGCTAATGAAATGGGAAGCTCTAAGAGTCAACCGTACTCTAAATTATTACAGAGAAAAAAATTCTTAAGTCTCCGATAATTGTCGAATTTGATTATGAGAAATACGAACTACAATATCTATCGGTTCGATAATTCTTCAGTCAAAGGGAGAAAGAAAGAGAACGATTAGTTGAAGAATCGATAAAAAAAATGGATTGCCCTACCGAAAAAAGGGAATACCCATCAAAAGAATAAGAGATAAGTGAAGAATATGATGAAGATAATGATGACGACGATGATGATAACAGTGATGATAATGAAGAATACGAATTCGTATTACGTCATCAAGAAGAATTAAAGGAGAAGCCAATAATTAGATAACAACCAGTTAGACATCTCGAGCTCCTAAATGAAGTTAAGGAGTTTAGAAAAGAATGTTCGTCCCTACGTAATGTTGTTATAGAAATGAAGGGCGATTTCAAGCGTGCTTTCACTGTGTTAAAAGGGCAGGCAATCACAATTGAGCAGCAGGGAATGGAAAATAAGAGTTTAAAAGAGGAAGTAGTGTCTTTAAAGCAAGAGTTAGAAAAGTTCAGGAGTGAAAATATTGTAATTAGGAACGAACTTGCAAAGGTTAAATCTCATTTGACAAAGGTATAAAACTAGTCTTATTTGTTATATTTATAATTATTTTTTAATCTTATTTTGAGTAAATTTATTCAATATTATTTTTTAATAATTTTATAGCGGACCGCTATCCGGTATAGCGGTTCGCTATGAAATTTCTATATTTAACTTTTGTTTTTTTTACCTTATATAGGATGAAATTCTCTCTACAGTACTATTTGAAACCTTTGTTACTCCTAAATCTCCTGCCCCAGCATCAGCCCCTCAGCCCCCATCAGCTTCTAACCCCTCTTCTCCTCATCACCATGTCCCAATCACTCATCACCCTATCCCAATCACTCAAACTTCTAAATCCCAACCGCCGGTTGAAGATATAGATAAAGGGGTTGATCTACCAGTAACTCAGCCAATTGTTGAGTCGTAACCGACGTCTCTTAAACCCTTATTAGTGAAGAGTCCTACTTCTACTAAGGGCACGTTATACAAGCTTCGAACTCGAACCAAAAGAAAGTCTCCAGCGGAAAAAATCACTACAAATAAAAGAATAAAAATGGAAGAAAAAGAAGAGGTTCCAGAGTCAATGAAACATAAATTTATGACGAGCTTTTGGAATCGGCCTGCGGATGACGATTTAGTGATCGTTAATACTATCTCCGGTCTAGACGTCACCATAGGGCATTTAAAGCTTTTAAAAGGAAAATTGTGGCTCGATAACGAAGTTATGGATTTGTATTTTAAAGTTTTAGACAGTAGAAATGATAATATGTTCATAGAAATAGCGGAAAAGAGTTGATTTGCATCGGCCTCTATATTGGTATAGTTTTTATTTTTTATTTTTTGATTTTATGATTTAATTTATTTATCTATCTTTATTTACGTCATAAATAGATTCAAATAATGAGTTATTTTAATATTAAATTTCAGACCTTAATTATAGCGAACCATTTAAAGTTTCAAAAATTCGTCCGTGATGAAAATTTAGAGCCAATGAATGAAAAAGGTAGATGGGAAGCCTATTGCGATAGGTGACAGATTCTTCACCATGCCAAGCCGCTTACGACACTCCTTCGAAATACCTCACACGGTATTAATGCTATCGATTGTGAGACGGTAAGTTATTTTTTGATAGCGATCACACTTTTAAAGTTTATTAATTAACACATTACTAATTAGATTTACGATTGCACGCAGATATATTTTCCAATGCATAGTCAGAGACACCATCATTGGGCATTGGCTATCGTTTCTGTAACGGATCACGTTGTAAAGTTGATAGACCCTGCCGACTGAGAGTGTTTGAAGAAGTTTGATACGCACAAAGATTCGTTGATACATCATCTGCCGCGACTTCTTCACACTGTCGGATTGAGTTCTGCTCTCGATCAGAAATGACAACTTACTGTCCTAGATAGTGTTAATCTTTCCCTCCAAAAGAACGGTTGGGACTGTGGGGTTTTCGTGCTGAAATATGTTGAATACTTTTTCTAGCGGAGGAAAGTAAATTTTCAAGAGAAAGACATGCATCGATTTCGAGCTGAAATTGGACATTTATTGTTCACGTTTGGGACTTAGTTTTTATTTTTTCACTGGTTTATTTTATTTTGTATATTATGATTCAAATTATTGGGATAATGAATACATTTTTTGTATACTTCGAGGTCCAACAAGAAAACCAATTACAATTTTAATCACGAATTGACACAAACTCAAGATCAAATCAAGTCATGTTTAAGACTCTGAGTAGGTGTTCACATTATTCAAATTTAACTCCCTAAATCATAATTCATGGTTAATGAAAAATTTTATTGACTAATAAAGACTAAAAAAAGTAATTTTATATTCTAACAAATTTACAAGAGCGGCGGTTATGTTCGTATTCATTACAATTTTTACACCGTAGTGGTCGAACTTTGCCTTTAGATCATATCCTCCTTTTCTTGGCGACCGGCTTGACATATCTTGTGCGGAGGCAAAACCTTAATGTCTTCCCTTATAACTGCCCATTGGAGCTTATCAACGGTCGGAACAAATTGATCTTTATAAGTTTCCCTAAATAAGGCACTGGTAAACCAATGATCACAAAATTGATGAATCTCTTTATCATTATTCCCGCGCGATAATGCAGCGATCGCATGCGAACATGGTAATCCAAGGATAACCCAACGTCTGCATGTACTCGTTCGTTTCTTTAGATCGACACTGTGAGTGTATTGCTCACGTTTAACTTGAAATGTATCGCAACCATAGGGAATAACGTTCTTTCGACGGGCCCACCCTGAATTTCATGTTATGTGCTCTTCTGCCATCGGTGTCAACTCGTGTGT
Source organism: Chloranthus sessilifolius (assembly GCA_021018995.1). NCBI lineage: Eukaryota > Viridiplantae > Streptophyta > Magnoliopsida > Chloranthales > Chloranthaceae > Chloranthus > Chloranthus sessilifolius. The sequence goes on from CM037596.1 coordinate 6,711,149, forward strand.
CATTTTATTTCCTTCTTCCTGACGCCGAAGGTAGAATTCAGCTACCTTCGTGTGAATAGTTTCTAATATTGTCACAATCGGTTCCTCTCTAGCTATCTTCAACACACTGTTTATGCTTTTAGCTATATTTATTGTCAACATATCATAACGCTTTCCTGAAAAATATGCGCACACCCAGAAATGGTCACCGACTTCTTTAATCCATGTTATACATTCCGGGGGGGGGCCTAGTCTTGTACTTTTCGTAAAATTCTTTTAAATTTTACCTCCGAGAATGCACTGGCAGTAACCCAAAACAGCGGTGTCGGTGTCAACTCGTGTGCCATTTTATTTCCTTCTTCCTGACGCCGAAGGTAGAATTCGGCTACCTTCATGCGAATGGTTTCTAATATTGTCACGATCGGTTCCTCTCTAGCTATCTTCAACACACTGTTTATGCTTTCAGCTATATTTGTTGTCAACATATCATAACGCTTTCCTGAAAAATATGCACGCGCCCAGAAATGGTCACCGACTACTTTAATCCATGTTATACATTTCGGGGGGGGCCTAATCTTGTATTTTTCGTAAAATTCTTTTAAATTTTACCTCCGAGAATGCACTGGCAGCAACCCAAAACAGCGGTCGAGAGATTATATCCTTATATGTATAAAAAAGATTCAAAGTAAGGTGTCGCATACAGTAGCTATGAAATGCATTAGAAAACACATTATGCACAGTTTCCATCAACCCCTTCTGCCGGTCTGATATAAATACAAATTGCTCTTGAAAGTTTCCGATTACGCGTCTCCCTAATAGATCAAGGAATCATGTCCAATGATCTTCATTTTCTTTGAGTATAACGCCTAACGCTATAGGGAATAAATGTCTATTACCGTCTATCCCCGTAGCTATTAACAACACTCTTTTGTATTATCCGTACAAATACGTTCCATCTACCGTAATTATTCTTCGTAAAGTATTACGATAGCTCCTAATGTAAGGTTCAAATGCTACGAAGAGCCTCTGAAAGGTATTATCAGGTTCGCGACACAATTCGGTCTGTACGTCTGGATCAACTCGCTGTAATTCAACGATATAGGACGGTAACATCTTAAATTGCTCTTTCCAGCTACCTCGAATGTCAGTTAAGGTCATTTCTTTTCCCTTCCATGTTTTTCACTAACTTACTGTTACACCGTATTTTTTTCAATATCATAAATTATTGAAGGAGTCTCGTCAAAGCCTTTTAACAATTTATCCCTTACGAAGGAAGCTATCCAAGAATTAGACATCAATGGCGATTTCCTCTCACGAAGTCGGCATTCATACGTATATTCTTGGCGAAATGTCTTCCTTTAACATGTCCACACCCACCAATTTTGATGCATGTGTTCGCCAAGCACACCCTAATTGAATACAGCTCGATGTAACTCGAAGAGGACTGGTTTTTATTGGTTTAATTTAAAAATTATTTGTCATTGCAAACTCTCTAAGGGCTTTTTAAAATGTTATTTTATTTCTGAATGTCTGACCAACAGTTAATGGCCCTCCTTCATACAGTTTCTCATCATCCAAATCCATATACTCTCCTTTCGAGTAAGCTGATAGTCTTCGTCCACCAGAGGTTGATCAATTCTCCTATTAGTATCAACACGCGAAGTGGGCGAGGAGGGCAGTGCTTCAGTATTTTTAGGATCATTATCACCGTCATCGACTGGAATATTATTACGTGCTTGGGGTTGAGTCCATCGAGGTATGGTTAGTTGAGTTGTAGTTGTTTCGTTAGCGGTTTCCCAAGGTTGGGATGTTTGGGGTGCGATAGGCTCCTGTGCTCTGACCTCGATTACCGTTCGCTCTGAAACTATTAGTTCAAAAGGTCATTCATATGGACTAATGCCTCCTAAAAATGTTTCCCACTTATTCGAATTGAATATGTTGTTTACCGCTTCATCGTTATGCTGACATGTATTGTCCATCGGATTCATTTGATGACAATATATATCCTTGATCTTCATTGTTTTCTCTCATTGGAACGTATGAAGACGCTATTGATTCTGTGACATGAGTGATTAATGTATTGTCCATTGGATTCATTTGAGGATAATATCCTTGATCTTGATCTTCATCGTCTTGTTTCATTGGAATGTCTGAAGACGTTATTGGTTCGGTGACATGAGTGATTAATGATTTCTCGATATAAACATTTATCACACCACCACCAATACGATATGCTCTAAATAAGTTCGTAAAATCATCAAAGTCCGACAATTCGGCAAACACCAACTCCTTCCCGATACGCAATGAAACGGATAGCGAAATTGAATGTTCTTCCGATTGAGTCCAACTAACATTGTACATTTTCTGCTTAAATTGATCAAATAGTATATTGTCTTTGATAACAACAATCTTCCGATGTCCATCGTTGTAAATATCATCTCTAACACGGAGCACATCGAAATGACAAAGAAGGGGAACATCTATTTCAATCTACAAATATTTAAAAAAAATTGAAATTAAACCCTAAACCCTAAATTAATCAATATAATGAAAATTAAACACTAAATTGATAATAATAAAATTAGTTAAGGTAGGTAGCGGAACGCTACCTTAAGATAGCGGAATGCTACCTTAAGGTAGCGGCCCGCTATCTTAAGGTAGCAGCCCCCTGTAGTAAGGTAGCGTTCCGCTACCTACCTTAACTAGCGGGCCGCCCATTTTTTGCTTTTCTAGCTAAATTTTTTCTATTGTTTATTAAAAATTCATTCTTACCAGCTATCCTTGTCGTTGATAGGGTTGATCTGAACAGGTAAAAGCGACGATGTTAGGATTTGTCTGAACTCTGAACTATTAATGGGAAACGGAATATAGAAAATAAGTAGTGGGGAATGAATTCATATAATATTATATATATATAAATAAATAAATCATACTGTGCTGACTTGGCAAGTGGGCGGTGACATGGAAACGGCTTGGCTTGGAGCGGGTCTATTCTGCAAGAAATGAAACTATAGGGCCATTTTTTCAAATAAGCAAAATTATAGGGCCGAAAATATAAATTTCCCTTTCTTCTTCCTATTTGCATCTAGCGAAGGAAGATCTCTGGCGGTCGCCCACAAAATAGAACCCTCTGATTGCCGGAATTGTCAGAGTTGCAGAAACAATCGATTTATTGACCGTCTGATTTCTTGTCGGACTTGCAGAAACGGCGGCATCTAGCGATTTCTTGAACGTCTGATTGCCGGAGTTGCAGAAACTTTAGCATCTCCTTCTTGATCACAGGCGATGGGCAATGAGTTCTATTTTTCCAGTGACCGTCTGAGATCTTCCATCGCTAGATGCAGAGAGGAAGAATGCCAAGAAGGGAGTGACCCCAGTTGCTCGCCGGCGATGGGCAATAGATTCTATTTTGTCGACGACCATCGGAGATCTTCCATCGCTAGATGCAAAGAAGGAAAAATAGAACCCTCTGATTGTCGGAGTTGCCCGAGTTGTAGAAACAACTGATTTGTTGACCGTTTGATTTCTTGCTGGAGTTGCAAAAACAGTTTGCCGAAACCAATTTGGTTTCCCCCTGATGATACCATTTTGCCTGCGAAAAATAGCAACTTCCTCGCCTCCTCGATTTCCCCAGGGATACCATTCCGGTTCGATCTGAGGAAGCTGAGATCGAGAAGGAGGCGTGGAGGTTGCTATTTTGCCGAAACCTCCACTTCTTGATTTCCCCAAGGATACCATTTTGCCGGCGACCGCCGGAGATCTTCCATTGCTAGATCCTTTTTCTAAGAGGTAGTGATGTCATTTCCTGAGAACAGGACTAACCCTACATGTGTCATGTGACGACCCGACTTTTCCAATCCCTCAGGTATAGGAAAGGCCGGTTCGCCAACCTATCGAATAAACGATAAGCCGGACAAATAGGGCACATATCAGAGTAAAGCGCAATAAATATCCATAGCTAAAATAAATGCGGAAGCAATTAAAAGTAAAGAACCACCGATGATGGCCGACCATCATCGAAACATGGCTCATAACAGAAATCAACGTCAAATATAAAACTGTGGTATCCAACTAAAATGGGCCCACAAATTCAAGTCTAACTCTCACCACAAATAAGAAAATCAGTAAGTTCTATACTGGGAAAAACTCCTCAGGAGGAACCTCAAGCTCTTCTCGCGCACGTGTCGATCGATCTCACGTACGAATAGCCACGCGTCAATACACGAACTCGGACGATAGTGGAGTGAGCTAACCAACAAAGCTCGATGAAGAAAGACATCTCTACATTTTACTTTAACTAACATGGTTTCAAAACAAATATCGGAATATAGCTTGTCAAACATATAAGCGGATAATAAATCAATTTAGGTGCGAAAATCATATGTAAGATTTATTTCTAAATGTGTGAAAACAGTTTCAAGAACAGTCAGTGTTTCGTCTTAGTTTCTCTAACTTATATGCAAAGTTCGGTAATTCACGACTTAATCCTCAACTTAAAATACCTCCTAATAAATTATATCTCGAGAGCGGGAATATACTGGAACCCCACCTACCATCGCTGCGTTCATGAACCCTTTTTCAGGATGCAACAAGCCCTTGCGTAATGAGGAAAACTTGTGCCAGGAAGTTGTTCAGGAATTTTTGAGGGGTCGTTCAGGTCAATAATAAAATAAATGCAGATACTAATATAATCAGATGGAAGTCTCTTATACATAGTTCAAGTTCTTGATTTCAGATCTTCAGAGCTTAAGCAGATTCAGGTTTCAGGATTCAGGTAGATTTAGATTTTTAGTCATTCATATCAATTTCAATTCTGACGATGTGATTTCAATGGCATATGCAAGTTCAAAGATTTTAATTCAAAATATCCATGCGAATTAAAATAAAATACTGTAAAGATGAGATTCTCCTACCTAAAACTCGGAGTTATGCGAAGTCAAGCAAGGTCCTATTGATGGCCTCTCGCCCTCAATCTACATCACAATATACGTTTATGCATTAAGATAAACTCTAATTACTAATAATATAGACCTATTTAAGCGTTTCCTCAAAAACAAGTCAAAACAGGCAAGTTGCGCCAATCCTAGAATTTGACGTAACATTTTCATATTTTTTTGACTATCAAGACGATTGATTCATATGTTGGTCAAAACATGAAAGTTGTAGATTTTTATATTAGCTTTCCAACGTAAAAAGAATCGTCTCAATCGGAGTTCGAGATAAAAAGTTATGACTAAAATACTAAGGCAATGCCGGAGTTCGTTGATACCTCGCTCGAGCGATGATAATAGCTCGCTCGAGCGATTTGACGTAACATTCTCATATTTTGTTGACCATTAAGACGATTGATTCATGAGTTGGTCAAAACATGAAAGTTGTAGATTTTTCTATTAGCTTTCCAACGCAAAAAGAATCGTCTTAATCGGAGTTCGGGATAAAAAGTTATGACTAAAATACTAAGGTAATGTCGGAGTTCGGTGATATCTCGCTCGAGCGATGATAATAGCTCGCTCGAGCGATTTGACGTAACATTCTCATATTTTTTTAACCATCAAGACGATTGATTCATGAGTTGGTCAAAACATGAAAGTTGTAGATTTTTCTATTAGCTTTCCAACGCAAAAAGAATCGTCTTAATCAGAGTTCGGAATAAAAAGTTATGACTAAAATACTAAGGCAATGTCGGAGTTCGGTGATACCTTGCTCGAGCGATGATAAAAACCGACGGGTTTCCTCAACGATTCGCGCCGCGATCGATCCCACGAGTTTACAGAGACAACTCCAACACGCTCCCAATGATCTCAACCTCTCCCAATAGCCAACTACGAATCCAAGGTTGATTCAAGTTCTTTCTAAGGTTTAAGTGTTTTCAACAAAGAGGGTTTTAGAGAAGGAGGTTTTCTAAACCGATCTCCTACGATGATTGAAGAAGAGAGAAGAAGGAGTTTCACACGGTTGGGTAACTATCCTCTCTTAACAAAACCTAGTATAATACGGGAATGCAATTCCTTCTTATAATATGATTGCTCACAAAGTAAAACACACACACACATCTTATGTATTATACACTTCTAATTTTAAAACTCAAGTCCGGTGTTGAACGGCTACACCGAGGTCGGTGCACAACTTTCGCACAAGGGTCCAAATGGGCTCTAAATTAAAATATGTCCGCACAATCACATCTAGATAAAAATCCAAAACAAATGGTGACGTCGGTTGCCGAGCCGAATACACACACAGGGTCAGTCTAACTCGGGTTCAAAATACGGGTCTTTACATGTCACCTATTGGGATCTTGCGTAACTTAGAACTCCCAATTTTGGTGAAACCCCATTTACCTTAAACTTTTTTTTCTACTATAATAGCCTAAAACTTTTTCAAATGGGCTGCATTTTTTCTGTTTTTCCCATATGTGTGCTCTTCAAAATTTTCATTTTTAATTTCTATTTTTGGCTACTAAATCAACTTTGTATATCCAAGGTATCAAAAATCCGTCGATACCGTTTCGAATCGGTTTCTCGACAAATCGATACATATTGGTACTAAGGTATCGCCAATCTCTGATTTTGGTTTTGCTGGTTTATTTTTTTTTATAATACTTTTTCTGTTATTTTATACTTTTTTTGGTTTTTATAATATTTTTTCTGTGTTATGAATTTTATGACGCGACAGTGTGCTGCATACATTATTTTTTTTCTGTATTGTCAATCCCGCCAGTGCATACGTTATCTGCAGAGTTAGGGAAAAGGGCACTCACCTGTTTAATTACTGAAAGTGCCACGTATCGGACGCCTAAAATTCGATTGATTGCGCTAGATCAGATGATGAAGGTCGCATATAACATATATCTTTTACAAAATAGATCTTGAGATCACGGTACACCTATCAGATGGCCAGTGTTTGATTAAATGTGTCATAAATCCTCCAAAAATTCCCTTGAATCATATAATACACTTCACCCTCAAACATAATTTTAAGATCATTTTTAGAGATCCATGTTACGTGGAATAAAAAACTTACCGCTTGATAGGTACAACATGATCTCAAGATCTATCGTGTAGATGATCAAGGTGAAACGAGACTTCCATCATCTAATTCTACACAATCAATGTTTTTAAGGCGTTTGAGATGTGGGCGCTTTTAGTAAATAAGTGAGCACAAAAATAATTGGATTGAGTACCACATGCTATCCAACTGGTTTGGATTATTTATTTATTTTCCTCCAAATTAAAAAGGGTGACCCCGTTTCTCCTTTTCGAATTAGTGTGCCTCCTACGTCTGTAGTCCACTCAAATCCTTTGACGGCTAAGAATCCCATTGATGGAGACTGTTTATCACCCAAATTCATTCAAATCCTTTAACTTGACACCATAATATTATCATCACGATAAGTTTTTAATTCCACGGATCACAAAGGGCCTTAAAATTAGGTTTAAGCGTGATGTATGTCATATGTTTTTACTGCCATTGTTTGGAGATTTGTGGTACATGTAATTAAAAATTGACCATTAGAACTCTCATTGTCCCAAGATCTATTGTGTGGGAGATTGGAGTAGAAAATGTTCTCCATCCCTTTTACAAAATTATTTGGTGATTATTTCGAGGACAAAAAACCAATTAAAAAAACAAAAAATTCCGAGCTTCACATCATCCGTGAGCTGTTTATTTTGTCGCGAGTCTTCTCAATTAGAGAGAGAAAGCAAACAAACAAAGAAAACAAAGAGAGAGAAAGATGGAGAGAGAAGAAGAGAACTCAAGTCTAAAATCTCCTCTAATTCCAACCGGTGGAGAAGAAAAGAGTTTGAAGAGAAGAGATGTTGTGTTGGGAGAGGTTAAAAAGCAGTTGTGGTTGGCTGGGCCACTGATATCAGTTAATTTATTGCAGTATTCTTTACAAATAATATCTGTGATGTTTGTTGGTCACCTTGGAGAGCTTGCACTCTCTGGCGCTTCCATGGCTACTTCTTTTGCAGGGGTCACTGGATTCAGCTTGTTGGTCAGTTATTTGCTTCTTTTTTTCCTTTTTAACTTTTTTTTTGGTTGTTTAAATGCTATATAAATTATAGAGTGAATCACATATCTTTCTGTGATAATTGGGTTGTCAACGGGTCGTATCGACCCGATACCCAATCCAACCCGGATGCATGAGGCATCCAGCCCGATACCCAATCCAATATAATCATATAAAATGTATCGGGCCAGGTTGGGCATATAACCTTGACTATGTCGGCCGATATGTATCTGATATTAGGGAGAAAGGAATGGGAATAAAAAGTTTTGTGCCATTTTACCGAAATAGAAAGTTTCGCATAATCAGGATGCACCGTATTCCAAAGTCCTCAAAATCCATGAATTGTAATTTTTATCTCTTAATGAAATGACTCTTATACCTGCTTTATAAACCTCTTCTTACACCATTTTCCTTCGGTAATCTTTACCTGCCCCCATCTGCGACCCAGAGAGGAGTGTGCGACGGCTCCGGCCGAAAAATGGGCGGGTGCTCTGGCGAAGTTATGAGAAGAAATAGATCAAGGTATGGATTTTCTTGCACCTCCATTCTCTCTGATTCATCGAATACATTCGCAGCGCTCGCTAAAATTTTTAATATTTTCAAAATTTTGCACCCTCAAAATCCATGCAGTCCTGAGATTATGCGAAACTTTCTGGATTAGTTTAATTCCGCCAAACTTTTAAAAAATAATCCTGATTTCGCAAAGAGCCCTATTTAAAACCATGATCTGTTATCAATAATGAAGTTCTCCATGTCTTGGCCTTTTTGGTTGAACAGATGGGAATGGGAAGTGCATTGGATACCCTATGTGGGCAATCTTATGGAGCAAAACAATACCATAAATTAGGAATTCATATGCAAAGAGCTATGTTTGTCCTTCTACTTGTAAGTGTACCCCTTAGTTTCATCTGGGCCTTCACAGGCCAAATTCTCATGGCCCTTGGCCAAGATCCCGAGATATCTTACGAAGCCGGATTATACGCTCGGTGGATGATCCCGAGCCTATTCGCGTACGGTCCACTTCAATGCCATGTTAGATTCCTACAAACTCAAAGCATCATCTTCCCAATGATGGTGTCCACTGGAATTACAGCTTCACTTCACATACTGATATGTTGGATTCTAGTGTTTAAATCAGGCCTTGGGAACAAAGGTGCTGCCTTGGCTAATGGGATATCATATTGGACTAATGTGGTGTTGTTGGCTCTTTATGTCAAGTTCTCTCCTGCTTGTAAGAACACTTGGATTGGGTTTTCAAAGGAGGCTTTGCATGGTGTCCTCAACTTTCTAAGACTTGCTGTCCCTTCTGCTGTTATGGTTTGGTAAGTTATGGCTTCCCCATTTTTAAGCAATTGGGTATCGGTATTTGCAACTAAAGATTTGATCTCTACCGCTTGGGGTTTTCTTTGATAAAACAACCATTGACGGCCTTGAATCAGACGATGGAGATAGTTTTTTGTCCAAATCTTTCATACAACAGAGGGAGTGACGAAGGAAGCTTTGGACTCATATTGGTCATGGGCCGACAATGGGAGTTGAACTCTATGAGATCTAACTCATTGCTCTTTAGTAGCTCAGTGGTAGAGCGGTTGGCTGTTAACTGACTTGGCTAAGCCTATGGATTTAATGGGAGAGGTTCCATTTCTGCTGCGGAATCTCAGTTAATTGGATGTCCCTTTTAGATGATCAGACGTTAATTCCACATGGAACACATCCCCAAAAGTGACCCGAGAACCCTTCTCGTGGTACAACCATTATCACGGTCACTTTTGGGGATGTTTGCAACATGGAAACAGCATTTGACCGTCTAATATATAAGTGAGACATGATCTCAAGATCTATTATGTGGAAGATTGGGAGGAATAACGATCTTCGTCATCTGAAACTCTGGTTGCTAATGTAGAATCTTTAGTTGAAGGAATAACCCTTCAAGTAATTAATCTCATTTATATTAGCAACATTATCTTTGATCTCTTGTTAAATATCTCTTTAAGCCTCTCATTGATAGGCCTAATCTTGTTTCAAGATATTGTAATTCTCTTCAAAGCATGTGAGATTTTTAATATATTGTTATTTGATTGTTATGGTTCCTAAAAAAAGCTTGGAAATATGGTCCTTTGAGATGATGGTTCTTCTGTCTGGTCTTCTACCTAATCCAAAGCTAGAAACTTCAGTGTTGTCAATCAGGTTAGCCTTACTTCATAATACTTGGCCTATCTTTTGAAGAAAATGCTACATCTAGACTGATTTTTCTTCTTGCACACAAGATTTATACTGTTGCACACGAGACTTGTACCATTGCACATAAAAAAGAAAGACTTCATAATTTAATTTTGGGGGCTTGTGACATGTGGAACACCATCTAAGCAGGCTGATTTGAAGGCCGTCATGTTTAGATCTTTGGTGCAATTATATTGGCACAAAACATGATCTATATCTCCATCATCTGATTCAATAGAGTAAAAGCCCATCATTTGATTTGATGGTTGACTGTATTGAATCAGATGGTAGAGATCATGTTTCATGCCAATCTTTTGCCCAAAGCTCATTAGATAATGACCTTCAAATTAGACAGCTTAGATGGTGTTCAACATGATGTAAAGTCCCAAAAAAGGGTCTTTCTTTTTAACTATGAGCAACGGCCCCAATATCGTGTGCAAGTAATCGCTCACTTTCGATATTTATTTCTCCATTACTAATAAACATCCATCTTTCCAGCCTTAACACAACTGCAATAGTCTATATGATCCCCTCTGGTCTCAGTAGTGCTATAAGGTTGGTTGAGCTTATTTTTGTTGCAGTTTCTCCATACCCTGCACCCACTTGTTTGTATCTTACTCCAAGTCATGCTTTTAATTTCTAGTACTCGAGTTTCGAACGAATTGGGCGCTGGGCGGCCACGAGCGGCACGGTTAGCAGTTTGTGTCATAGTATTCCTCGCCATTGCCGATGGTTCGATAGTAGTTTCAACTATGCTTTTGGTGCGCCGCGTTTGGGGCTATGCATATAGCAATGAAGAAGAAGTGGTGAAGTACTTAGAAACCATGATGCCGATACTTGCCATATCCAACTTCCTTGATGGGATTCAATCTGTGCTTTCAGGTCTGAACTGCTTTCCAAGTGCTCCACATTAACAACTTCCCTAGTTTTTAAATGACTTGATGGGGGAAAAGAGAATCATGGCTTATAAAGCTTCTTTTCCCTACCAAATAGTATCAGTTTTAATTAATAGCTATGTTACTTAATTCGCTCATTCACCGAGCGAACGGTGAATCTCGCAGTTCACAGTTCAATTCAGTCCGATTCAGTTGACAAGGGAATTCAGTAGTTAATGCTAACTATTTTGTTTTGAAACAAAATTTTATCAACATAGAGAAGATTTGAATGTAAGACCTCAAAATTTGTAAGTTTTATATTCATTAAAGGAAAAATTTTAAATAAACCCATGAACTATGACCCAATATCTTTAACACACCTAAACTATTGCTCTGTCAAACGAGTGCTCACAGATTCCATAACTTCATCAACTAGACCCCTGCCTTCAATTCTCGTTAATATGCGAATGGATAACGCTGATGGGAGTTGACAACGGGGGTCTAAATGAACTTATGATTTCTTCAGGTGCTAATTTGAATGTCAACTCAGTATTTCCGTTTGCATATTAATGAGAGTTGACGGTAGGAGTTTAGTTTATGAACTTATGAAATCTTCGGGTGATCGTTTGACACGAGCAATAGTTTACTGGTGTTGGATATATCAGGGTTTTTTTTGGAATTTTCCCTACATCAAATGGTCATTTGTATTTCTTTTATTAAAGTGCGTATATATGTATAATAAAATTAATAATAATTTTCAAAATTGATCCTATCCAAAGCAAATCGGGTTTGCTTGATAGTACCAAATTGCAAATTGCAAACCCGAATTCAAACTGAGCGAACTAAGTAACTTTGATCAAAATGGCTCATTTTGATTTTGGGGGCATTTAAATCCGTGAGAATCAACTTTTGACAGGATTTTGTGGCTCAATGACACATCATAAAGTGGCGATGCCCCTTGACTCTCCATTAATCTAGCTTAATCATGTGAACATTGATTAATTACAACTGATCAAGGATCTAAATTAGGCACTGCCAGGGGATGTGGGTGGCAGAAGATTGGTGCTTGTGTCAATCTAGGAGCTTATTACATTGTTGGTATTCCTTGTGCTGTTCTCTTTGCTTTTGTCTTCCATGTTGGTGGAAAGGTGGGAATCAATCTTATTATAGTACATTGTTTGTACCATTCTTTACGGTAACGATATTTGCTACCAAATATTTGATATCCGCAACTAGGGTTGTCGAATGTGAGCTATTGATTACCTTGAATTAGAAAATGGAGATCGTTTTCCACCCCAAACTTCCTCACAATAGATGCTGAGATCATGGCCCACCTATCCAATGCTCTGATATGTGATTCCTTATAGCACACATCCCCAAAAGTGATCGTGATCATGGGCTTACCATGCGAAAGGGATCTCGGGTTACTTTTGAGGGCGTGTCCCCTGGAGAATCAACATCTGACCATCTCGTCTGATAGATGCACAATGATCTCCCACTTGGAATCAACATCTGACCATCTGATAGGTGTACAATAATCTCAAGATCAACTGTGTGGAAGATTGAGTGAAAAATAATCTCTATCGCCTGATTCAAGAAAGTCAACGACTCTTGCCTGCTAAAACCTTGGTTGTAGGTAAATAATATTTGGTTGCATATACTTGTACCTTATAACTTATTAGTTGTTGAAATTGTTTTGAACAGGGGCTTTGGATGGGGCTTGTATGTGGGGTTTTTGCGCAAGCTTTGTTGCTTTCAATCATAACATTGTGCACAAATTGGGAGCAAGAAGTAAGTGATTTACATCTAAAATCATTTCTTTGCTTGTGAATCAAGGATCAAAATTTCGGGTTAAATTTTGGTTTTGGGCATGACTGAAACTGATATCCGAACTTTTGGATCCCATACGGAAATTTTGAATTTTGGTTTCGGTTTCTGTCGGGACAGAAACCAAAATTTTGGACCGAAATTTCTGTTATTTCGGCCAAAATTTTGATCCTTGTTGTGAACTCATATACTTGTTTGTTTTTTTTGAGAGAAAGCTTGTAAAGTCATATGCAAATTTTATTTTGATCACTCTTGTTAAGGTCCATTTAGAGCTGTCAATAGGTCGAGTCGGCCTGATCCGATCAGCCCGACCTGTTTTTAAGGGCATGTTTGATTGCAGACGCATTTCACGGTTATAATTAGCACTCGTCGTTATACGTGATGACGTGTAACGACGAGGGGATTCGAGGGTCTCTCTTTGTATGCAATTTTCGTAATGGTAAGTTAAAAGTATCAAAACGCGTTTAGGATTTGCTCCATCAAATAACCGCTCATGGTTAAAACGCCAACACAACACCATGATATATATTGTTCATTTCTGCTTGGATTCTTTTAGCAAAAAATTCAGAGGCATATTGAGTTTGCTAAACTTTATATTCAATTTTATTCTAGTTGCTTGTTTCTTTGTTTTCTTGTCAGGCAAGAAAGGCGAGGGCGCGCGTTTACGACTCGACCGTCCCGTAGACAAGGCATCATGAAGCTCATCTCTTACTACCTTCATATAAATTTCAGACATATTTCAGATTAAAGTAAATGAAAGTTAGAATATTTGCGGCTCGTCAATTTTATTTTATTGTATTTTATTTTTATTAAAATGCTTTATATGTAACTTAGGATATTCCAAGCTTAAGCTTGAACTAATTCCTAAAAAGAAGAAGCGTCACTACCCACAACCTTTGGAGCATGTTATTTCGTAAAGATGAGGGATAAAATTTTGACCAATTCAGTTAAATGGAGTTGGTTTTGAAAATAGTATTGAAATTGAAATATTTAACAAAACTAGAGCAGACAGGATTATTGGCAAAAATAATATGAATGTGGGTTTCGGCAACGGAAGATTCGGTCTCTGCAAGTGATGGTTCATTGATTTCCTATTAACACCGTTGACTACCTTAAATCAAATGGTTAGATATTAATTCCACATGTTAGATATTGAGATCTTGACCCATATATCAAATGGTTAGATATTAATTCCACATGTTAGTTGGGGAATATGTGCCACATTGAATCAACATCTGACAGTCCGATATGTGGGCCATGATCTCAACATTTATTGAGTCAAATATTGGGAAGAAAAAAGATCTCTTTCGTCGATTCAGAGCAGTCAAGATCGTCGATGGTGGTGATTGGATCATTAGGATCTGACCTTGTACGTTGCAAAAACCAGTACCCATATCCAATAGATTTATGTTAGACAATTGTGGAAAGGATGCCTAAAGATTGGATGGTGGCCTAAAATTTATATCTAGAAAACCTTGGAGCACCATGTGGTGGCCTGCAACATCATATAAAAGCTCTTTTAAAATGGACCAAATTATTCTTCTTTTTTTTGGCTCCAAATTATTCCCTTTTATTTCCCAATAAATGAGTAGCTTTTTAGCATCAGAGTGCTTGTTTAACATAATAGTATGTAAACGAGTTTTTGAGTAATGAGAGAGTGGCTCATTGTGAACAATGAGCTTGCAGCGTGTGAGCCATGCAATGTATGGACCTTTCTGACTTGCACAGATCTCCATAATTTTAAAGTCTGCATAGGTATCAAGATCCATGCAGTGAGCAGCAAGCACAACGCGCTCAAATTCGTTTTATAAAGTATAAGTACTTGTGTTCTGGCCTCTCAACTATGGATCAAAATGTCGGAAAATCGATACGTATTGTCCGAGCCCAAAACTGATACGTATCGGACGATACATATCGGTGTCGGTCCGTATCGAATGATACATTAAATGTATCGTTTGGTATAACCCATACATATAACCGATACGGTACATTCATTGTACCGTATCGGAGGTCACCGATACCAATACGTATCGATATCGGAGTAAATTTTGATTCATGCTCTCAACGAGCCATTTCTGTGTTGGATCTGCTAAGCCTTTCACAAGATTATAAATGAAGAAAAGAGTAGAAAAGATTACAACTTTTTCACTCGAACAAGTACACATTTTCATATGAAAATAAAACTTGTTTCTTTTACAAAACTTTTTTTCATTTCACTGTTCTTTTTGGATGGGATAAATAAGGACCTTCTTAAATATGCATCACAATGCAATTAAAAATAATTACATCAATAAGTGCTACTCTAAAAAACTCAAAAAACTTTTTAACTTTCTAAGTGACTTTTCATTTTTTCATGAAACACTTAATACCTTCTTAGTCTTTACCCAAAAAACAATTTCTAAGAGTCTTCTTTATAAATTCAAGAATATAGAAAAATCAAACACTTTTTAGTTTGTATTAAGTGCACTATTTCTAACACTCCCTTGCAAACCAAAATTTTTTTTCTTTTCCAATCATTCCTAGCATCGATCTTAATCTTTTGAATGTTCCAGTTGGTAGAGCTTTGGTGAAGATATCGGCAACCTAATCAACGGTTTTACAATACTCGAGCTTAATAGTTCTCTCCTTAATTTATGCGATCTCTTAAAAAATGATACCTGATTTCAATGTGCTTACTTCTTCTGTGTTGCATTGGATTTTTACCAAGTTCAATAGTATACTTATTATCAGCATAGATAAAAGTGACTTCAACTTGAGGGTGATAGAATTCTTAGAATAAATTTTTCGACCAAATTATTTTACAAATCGTGACAGATGCTGTCACATACTTCACTTCACATGATGATGGTGCAACAATATTTTGTTTCTTAGATGTCCATGTAAAAGTCGTTGATCTAAGAAAAAATACATAACCTATAGTATTTTTTCTTAGATCAACGACTTTTACATAACCTATAGTATTTTTTCTTTCATCTTTATCACCTCCTCAATCACTATCCGAGTACCCATATAATGTAGCATCATCATTATACGAATAGAAAAGACTAAAATCTAAAGTACCTTTTATGTGCCTTAGGATTCTTTTTGCTGCAAGCTAATGAGATTCTTTTGGTGTCTCCATGTATTTACTTAGAAGTCCGACACAATAGATAATATTTGGCCTTATAATTGGGAGGTACTGTAGGCTTCTAATCAAACTTTTATAATGAGTTTGATCAACACTCTTTCCTTCTCCTTTTGTTATTTTCAAGCCCACTGAAATAGATATATTGGTGACATTGTAATTGCTCATAAAAAATTTTCAAAGCAACTCTTTACCATATTTTTCTTGAAAATTTTTGATGTCATCATCTTGCTGGCGAACCTCAATGCCAAAAAAGAAAGACATGAGTCTAGAGTCAGTCATCTCGAACTCCTTGAACATAGTTTGCTTGAACTCTTTGAACATCTCCTGACAGTTTCCTGTGAATAACAAATCATCAATATAAATGCAAACAAATAACATTTTTCTTTGAGAATTTCTTTTTATATAGAGAGCATGTTCATATGGACACTTGATGAATTCATTTTGTTGAAGATAATCATCAAACCAAGAGTTCCAAACACGTGGCACCGGCTTGCTTCAACTCATATCGTGCCTTCTTGAGATGATACACTTTGTGTTCTTTTTCTTTGACCATGAAGCCTTCTGGTTGCTCAACGTAAAGTTCTTCATCGAAAATACCATTCAAAAATGTTAATTTGACATCTAGTTGGTATATTTTCCAACTATGATGGGCTACAACAGAGATCGATATTTTTATTGTGTCAAGTTGGGCAACTAATGCAAAGGATTCATCATAGTCTATGTCAAACTCTTGTTTGTAGCCTTTAGCCACAAGCCTTATTTTATAACGTTCAACCTTATCTTTTATGGTACGCTTGATTTTATATACCCACTTCACACCTATGATTTTTTTACTTTGAGCAAGTGAGATCAACTCTCATGTGTTATTCTTTTCAATGGTATAGATCTCATCTTTCATGGCATTCTTCCAACATTCTTCATTTATAGCCTCTTTGGAAGTTAGAGGCTCATGATCAACATAAAGACAAAAAGATTCATCTCTCCAATTTGATCATATATATCACTTAAACTTCTCATTTTGATTTGTGTTACCGATGATCTTGAGTTTTGTGCTCCTGAGGCAGCACTTTGAATAGTATCAATAAGAGTCATTTGATTTGAAGATGATGTTGCTTGCAATGGTGTGGAGACAACTTTTTTGAACTTTCTTCATTTGTAACCTCCTATCTCAAATTGGTTTTCTTTGCTTTTGTCATTTTCATTCCATTTTCACGCCTCTTCATCATTTAAAACCAACATCACTACTCACCACTACTCTGTTAGTAAGTGGATTATAGAACTTGCAAGCTTCAAATTCTTCACTATATCCGACTAGGATGCACTTTTCTCCGTGGTCATCAAGCTTCTTAATTTCTTTTAGCTTCCGAAACTTGAGCATATGTAATACACCAAAAGATTCTTAGGTGTGCTATATTTGGTTGGTAGCCACTCCACCTCTCTTATGATATCATATACTTGACACTTTTTGTAGGGCACCAGTTGAGAAGATAGGGCATGCATGCTATTGCTTAGGCGCAAAAATTCTTTGGTAGACATTTTTCTTTTAACATGATTTTTATCATGTAAAGAATTGTGCAATTCTTTCTTTCTGCGATGCCGTTTTACTGTGTATATGCTATAGTAAATTGATGTCTAATGCTCTACTCTCTGCAAAAATCTCGAAATTCATTTGAGACGTACTCACCACCAAGGATCAAAATATTGGATTTCGTTTGGATTTTGATCATGACTGAAACTGAAATTTCGATCGAAATCTTCCCCTTAGTACATTTGAGAACCGATTCTTGGTTTTGGTTTCGGTAAAGACCGAAATCGAAACGTCTCGACCGAAATCTTTAGATTTTGGCTGCCGAAATTTTGATCCATGCTCACCACTTCTGTCAGATCTCATTGTTTTGAGTTTATAACAACTTTCCAATTCAACACGTGCTTTAAAATCTTTAAAAGTAGTAAAAGCGATTGATTTTTCTTTCAAAAAATAAACCCATAATTTTCTGCTGAAATCATCTATGAAGGTAATGAAGTATCTATTGCCTCCATGAAAATTTGGCTCAATTGGTTCGCATATATCTATTTGAACAAACTCTAGTAGTTCAGAGGCTCTCCATGAACTTCCACTTGGAAAATGATTTCTTGATTGCTTGCTAAGAGTGTCTATCGAGGTGTCAATGCTTCGCTAAATGAGATACTAGCGTTTTTCATCGAGGTGTCGGCGTTTTGCTATCGAGGTGTCAACGCTTCACTATCGGGGTGTTAACGCTTTACCATATGGGGTGTCAACTCTTCTCTACAGGGGTGTAGTGCTTCACTATCCGAGTGTCAGCGCTTTATTATCGGGGTGTCAACACTTCGCCAAACGGGGACCACATTTTTAGTAAAATGAATCATCTAATGGTACATCCATGATCTCAAGATCAATCCTGTTGAAAATCAGGAAGAAAAATGACCTCCATCATGAAATTCAAAGAAGTTGAGAGATTTGATTTTTGGAGGAAGAAGAAAAAAGACATCTTCCTTCAAAAAAGAAAGGGAGAGGAATGGAAGAAACCCAAAAAGTGTCATTTCCTTGGAAAAAGAGAGACGAGAGAAAAAAAATGACCTCTGAATAAGTTAAGTATGACAGCTGAAAGAGAATATAACTTTTAAATATTTTAAAAGTTTTAACCCTTGTTAGTAAGTTAGTTACATGTCGGTCATAGAGTAATTTGGGTGTAGAGAGATCTCTATGTTCAGGCGCATTCTCCCCTCAGCCATATATATATATATATATATATATATATATATATATATATATATATAGCTCGGTATCCTAGTAATATCCGGTAACCTAGTAATATGCTTTTTTTAAAAGTAAATTACGCTCAAACCTGATCTTCAGGTTGCAATTTTGTCAACCGTCCATGATGTTACAGGCCCAAGCCTAGCCTAGTAATATGTTATTATTGTCTTTTATTATTTGAATTTGTTTCTTATTATCTTTTTTTTATATTACATTTTGATTTATTTATATTTAAATAATTAAAACTTCTAGTCTTCTAATTAAAAGTATCTAATAAAAGTATTTCATTTTATAACAAATTAGCATAAAAATAGTGGTAGGAGATGAGAGTTAGCGACCGGGTCTGAGCCCAGAGATTTAATTATTTATATGTAGATTAGGGGAAAAAATTATAAATTAACTAAAATATCCTAAGCCCTTCACTATTAGACACTTCTAATAATTAACTCATAAGGATATTTGAGTCAGGGCCGGCCCTGAGAAATTGGGGGTCCAAGGCGAGATCCTAAAATTGGGCCCCTCTTTTATATTAATCTTTAAAAAAAAAATTTACTATAATTTATTTTTTTAATAAATAAAATAATATTCATAACTTTTAGATTACAAATATCTCTATATTCCATCTATTGCTTATAATTTGAAAATGCAACTAACAAATTAACAAAAGCCTATATTAAAAAAAAATGCAACACAAAAAGAGAAAAATTAAATAATAGAACATACTCGACGGATAGAATAACCCAACCAATAACATATTTAATATTTTTTATTACGTTAACTGCCATTGAATATTTCACTGTCATATTTTAGCACTTTATCAATCTTAAAAAATTCTAAAACTATGTTCATTGGATAAGTCTCATTGAGTAAATCAAAATTGATAAGTCATTTACAAAAAATGGAATTGTAACAAGCCTAAAATCCCTATTTTAAGTAAGGGTCATTTAATAAGAAAATTTTGTGTATATATATATATATATATATATATATATATATATATATATATGAGTACCTCTAAACGTGCCCACATTCCAAACCCTTTGAAAACCATTGAATCATTCGAATCATATGATGGAGATCGTTTTTCACCCATATCTTTCACTCAATAGATCTTGAGATCATGGTGCACTTATCAAATAGTCAGTTTGTGATTCGATGTATCATAGATTCCAAAAAAATGGCCATAAAATCATATTTGAGCGTGATGTGTGTCATATGATTCAAGACCATTTTTGGGGAATTTGTTACACATGGAATAAAAATTAACCGTTTAATAGGTGGGCCATGACCTAGAGATATAGTTTGTGAAAGATAGGTCTGATAAGTGCTCTCCATCATCACATTCTAATGAATCAATGATTTTCAAGAGATATGGGACATGGGCACTTTCGGAGAACACATGAGCGTGTTTAGAGGTACCCTAAATATAAAGGATTTGGTCAAAAAAAATCTAGTCCGATAAAAATTGGGCTAGAGAATCTACTATATGGTCAGCCTGACCCAACCAATGACCTGCATCGACTCGGCCGAGACCCGATCCATAACCTAATTTTAAAAAAATGTAAATATGGGACCTGAGAAGAGTTGAACTCACAACTTGTCACTTAACCAACTAAACAATGAGATCACTTCAATATATTTATATAATTAAAAATTATAAGAAAAATTAGAAAAATAACCTTAAAAAACAAACGTTTTAGCAAAAAATTCAGAACTTAAACGTTTTTAAAAAATAATGCTTTCACGATTTTTTGAAAATCTGAGATCCGTGAGATCTCCAATCCTTATTAAAAAAGAAATGCTTTTACGGATTTCAGAACTTCAAAAAATCCTGAAAGCATTGTTTTTATAAAACGTTTAAGTTCTGAGTTTTATGCTAAAATGCTTGTTTTTTAAGGTTGTTTTTCTAAAGTGCCCAAAATTATATTAAGCAACTAGATGGTTAAATATTTAGGGTCCCTAAATATTTGGGGAGGGGGCCACTGCTTGGCCTTGGCCCTGAATACAGTCCTACACTCATCTAAGTAAGTATTGCATGTGAAGTTGTGGATAGCTGGGCATCCTTAGAATGTTTGTCAGCTCCTAATTACCGAGGCAATTACTACTTTGCCATGTGTACATAACTTAAAACGACTCAAATATTTTTCATACAACATTCGATCTAGACCGTTAAAATCATTTTTTAATGAATAAAGATGGAACACCATGGTGTTTAACGCTAGCATAAAATATTCTATATAAAGTATTCTTTATGCATATCAGTAGTTTTGTACGAGAGGGTAATGGAAAATGCCGTGAGTAATTTTTTTAACTTAACTTTTTAAAAGGCTAGATTTGAGTGCCTGTGTATATATATAGTTTTCTTTTTAAACTTGCTTTTTGAAAGGCAGTTTTTGTTTGGGAGCCTCTAGAAATTGGGCGCCCAAGGCAGCCGCCTGGCTAGCCTTGGTCCAGGGCCGACCCTGATTTTAATAATGACTTATACATAATATTATTTTATGTTTTTAGATATTTAAAAATAAAAATTATACATCGAGTAGAGCTGAGTAGAGCAGAGCTATAACCCAGCTTGTGGTCTGCCTGATTACGAATGAGCTCTTAACTCATAGTTCAACTCAGCTTAGAGAGGCGAGCTTATATCACTTACGAGCTCTTTTTTTTCAAGCCGAACCGAGCCAAGAGAGCATCTAAGTTGGTTGAGAGTCCTAGTAGGGTACCCTTGTTTTCACCCAAAAATTCTCCCTTATTAAGAGTGGTTTCATATGCTTAAACCATTGACTCCTTTGGAAAAGACCATGGAGTTAGTCTTTTGTCCCAATCTTGATCAGAACGGCACACATCCCGTAAAGTGAGTTGAGAACCATGTTCAATGTGTGCCATTGATCATGTTCAGTTTTGCGATGTGTGCCACATGGAATCCAAATCTGACCGTCTCATGATAAGCCTATGATCTTAAGATCTATTGTGTAGAAGATTTAGGCAAAAAATAATATCCATCATGTTGATTCAAAGCAGCCAACAAATATAGCACGTGAAATCAAAGTTGAAAAGAAAAAATCATGAGTTGACAATAAAGGTACCCTTACATTTACTTTGTGAAATTGCACCATATATATATATATATATATATATATATATATATATATATATATAGAGAGAGAGAGAGAGAGAGAGAGAGAGAGAGAGAAAGAAAGCCGGGGATATGCTTTCGAGCGTAGAGATATCTCTATGCAAATTGATATGGGCGCAACACGGAGGGTCCCTTTTGTGAAGTTATGGGTGGCATGAGGCCCACTTTACTAAGAATTACACTTCTAAAATATTTTAAAAGTTCAAAATCCTACAAGCCGTTATTTTTTACTTTTTTTAAGTCTTTTTCTTTTATTTTTCTTCTCTCTATTTTTTCAAGAAAGTGTCAATCTTACTTTTTCAAGTATATTTTATTCAAAAAATGTGATTGCCCGATAGCAAAGTGCTAGCACCTCGGCAACAAAGCTCCGGCACCCCGAAAAGGAGGCGCTGACACCCTGATATCGAGGCGTTGACGCCTTGTTTTAGGGGCGCTGACGCCTCTATAACGAGGTGTCGGTGCCTCGCTAAAAAAAAACATGGAGCGTCGGCGTCTCGTTTTAGGGGCTTCACACCTCTATATCGAGGTTTCAGCGCTTTAATAAAAATAATAAAAATAAATAATAATTTTATTTTTTTTTATCGAAGCGCTGACGCCTCAATATAGAGGTGTCAGTGCTTCGATTTTTTATTTTATTTTATTAAAAGGCTGATACCTCGATATAGAGGCGTCGACGCTCCTTTTTGTTTAGCGAAACGTCAACACCTTGGAGCCAGAATGTCAGCACTTTGATATTGAGGTGTCGGCGCTTCGCTACCGGGTGCTCACATTTTTTGAGTAAAATATACCTAAAAAATAAGTCTAACACTTTCTTATTAAAAGAGAGAAGAAATAAACTTTAAAAAGACTTCTAAAAAAATCAAAAATGACGGCTGAAAGGAAATATAACTTTTAAGGTATTTTAAAAGTTTTAACTCTAGTTAGTAAAGTAGGTCCTATGTCATTCATCACTTTACAAAAGAGGTGTTACGTGTCGCGCTCATATAGATATCAATTGGCATATAGATATCTCTACACTCGGCCGCATTTTCCCCTTTCCCATATATATATATATATATATATATATATATATATATATATATATATATATATATATATATATATCGAAAATAGCTTTAAGGCACGTAGTTTAGTACTATATTTTTTTAAAGATAATAGATGCCTCACTCCGTCGGATAAAAGAATATGCAATTGGGTTCCCAGCAAATCTGCCTTCAAGATACAAGAGAGCCCGATTTTGCCAAATACCGTATGTTCTTTTTATGATTGTACTTCTAGAAAAAGAAATTGTCACACAAATTTTCTAATACACAAAAAGATTCTTAAATAAAAAAATTAAGAATGTAAGAGAAAAAGATCATTATTTTGTTGTCTTGTTTCAAAACAATGATTTTAGATTCCTTAAATAGAAATCAAGTGGTCTCTTAATACATCCCTTTCTTGAAAATGTACTACAAGAATCCCTTTGGAAAGACGCTTTATTTGAAAAAACACACTACTTTGGAAAGACGCTTTATTTGAAAGAAAAACACCACTTTGGAAAGACATACCTATTGGGAAAAGATAAGCAATTTTCCCAGCAATGGCCCACTCATAATAAGTCTATGGCTCCTCTATGGATCATGAGGCTTGTTTTATGCTATCGTTTATCTATACCAAAAGAAAAGATCTCTCAATAACTTCCATTCTACCTGTTCCAGATCCATTTGGAAATATTAATTGATCCGCTTCATGATGTCATGTTTATAGGGATGGCCGACTCGTAAACGCGATCTGTTGCCTTTTTCGCCTGAAAAAAGGGAATTAGATGTAAGCTATGAAAATAAAATCCCACCCAAAAAATAAATAAAAATTACATTAAAGAGGCAATACTACAAAAGAATCGGTAGCAAGCTCGGGTTTCTTAACCTGATTGACTTTCAAGGAAACAATGACTTTATGCATGCCTCTTATTCATAGCCAAAAATGAAGAAATCCAAGCACTTCCAAATATTTGGAAATAAACACAATCATATGGTGTAGCTTTTGCTTTGTACATAGAATTGGAATTAGGAGCTCAGACCGAAGCAAGGCCCAAGAAAGGTTTTTGAGTCACCTATACCACACAGCGACAAGTCACCCATGAAGGAAGGTCACCACATGGATTGGTTGTAGTTCAAAACAGTTCTAACCATCTGATAAGAAGCATGTAAATGAATGGATGAACTGAACAGAAACAACAATCCATAAGAAACACGAAAAGTAAAATGATTGAAATCTACATGGTGATATAAATGGAGAAAGATCCAAATCTACATTAATGCTGCAAGTGTGGTACAGATGACCTAAACATCATCCATAGTGTCGAGGCGTGAAGACAAAATAACCAACCTCGTATACATATGCAAGTTATGAAATTGAGCTAAGCAAGTTGAGTATTGTGCGATCCAAGGGTTCCACTTAAATTGAAGGGGGCACTTTTAGAAGACAGATGCTAAACCTGCCATATTATATGGTATAGAATGTTGTGGGCCACGAAAAAGTGACAAGAAGATAAAGTATATGTGGCCGAGATGCGTATGTTGAGATGAATGCGTGGAGTATCAAGAAAGGATAAAATTTGGAGCCAGTACATAAGAGAAAATTTGAGAGTGGCAACTATACAGGGAAAAAATAACGTAATGTTGCTTGAAGTTTGTTCGGGCATGTTCGTCAGAGGCAAGAAGCAAAACTCGTACGAAGGGTTGATACGCTATAGCCTACAAGCACAAGGAAGTAGGAGAAGAGGAACACCAATGAAGACCTGGAGGAAAGCCGTGAGAAAGGATATGGAGGATTGCAAAGTTACAGAGAGTTTAATGCTAATAAAAAGGATTGGAGAAATAGGACTCGGAAAGCCGACCCCAAATAGATGGGAAAAGGATGTGAGGATGGTGATGATGATGATAATAATGCAAGTTATGAACATTAGCAATTCGGTGACTTCAAAACATGCACGCATATGACTCCTTTATTACACTGGCATAAAAAGCGTGTAACTTTGGGAAGGTCAAATCATTGTAATTATCAAGAGCAATTGGAATATTATGTGTATGTGTGTGGACTTAAAAGAAGTAAATTATGAGAAACCCGTGTCAGAACCATGGATGATTAAGAAGTAACTTACTTCTGCCTCCCAATTAGTGCACAATGTTATAGTAGAAAGCAACAAGTCTTGTACAAGAAGCCCACATATGATGCCCATCCAAAGCCCCTGTTCAGAACAAAATTCAACAAGCAAAACAGTCAATAGTAGTACCATTTCCTATACCAGCAATACAGCATAGGAACATAAACTCAAAAAGGTTGATACCCACCTTCCCTCCAATGTGCAGACCAAAAGCAAAGAAAACAGCTAATGGAATGCCAACAATGTAATAAGCTCCTAGATTGACAAAAGCACCAATTTTCTGCCAACCACATCCTCTAGCAGTGCCTGATTTTTCAAACAATCGTCGTGATTATTACGATTTATGAATTACGATAAATGAACAGTTATAAATCAATGTTTATAATGATAAATCTAGTACTAATGCTGTGTCGAGGCATCATCACTTATTTAACACTTTTTATCCCTCAAAGCCTATCAATCTTTTAAATCGATGTTCATAACATTGACTTCCATGGATCTCAATACCCTAAAATTTGCTACAGTCGTCTTTTCATAGGATTCGGTGTCTAAAAGGTGCTGCATAACTTTATGATGCCTTTAAGGAGTTGATCTAAAATCATAGAAGGAACTATATAGGAGATTTGCCTCTCTTCAGTGGCAACATAAGGTTATGAAGTAGGCGCTTTGTAGCCGCTGGCCCACTGCTGAATCCTGTCAAAAGCTTCTTTTTTTATTTATTTTAACGGGTAAGCTTCTTCATAACCTCATGATGCCTTTAAGGAGTTGATCTCTAATCATAACAAGAATTATATAGAAGGAGATTTGACTCTCCTCAGCGGCGAGTATAAAGTTATGAAGCAGGCACTTTGTAGCCACTGTTGAATCCTGTCAAAAGCTTCTTCTTCATTTATTTTTTTAAAAATGGGTTAGCTGGGATTGAAGCTGCAACCTCAAGGTTGCAATATTAACAACCTTCCAGTTGACCTACAAGCCTAACTGCATCGTTCTGGCTGGGCTTCTTTTGCCCTTTTTTCCTGTTCCCTTTTTCCTCTTTTTTTTTTCTCTTTTTCAGAGCCCCTCACACTTTGATCTTGTTGTACTTTCTTTCTAATGAAAATTCAGTCACCATTGATTAAAAAAAAGGTAATGGCACCAAAAACCCATTAAAAAACTCAGCGTTTAACAGGATTCATTGACTAAAGATATGATGGTTGGTTGATTTAGAAGGCAAGAACCATTATGATGGTTAGTTAATTTATTAATGAAAAAATTGCTAAGATAATGGATTCTTTTGCTTTAATGTTATAAAGTTGGTACTAGCCAATTGGTAAATGGTTAGTAGTTCAGACCTGAAAGCACACATTGGATCCCATCAATTAAGTTGGATACTGCCAGCACCGGCAACAGGGACGCCACATACTTCACCACTTCTTCTTCATTGCTATACAAATAGCCCCAAATGCCACGCACCAAAATCATGGTTGTACCTACGATCAAACCCTCGGTAATGACCATGATTACCACAACAAATACTGCTAAGCGTGCAGCTTGTGGACGCCCAGCACCCAATTCGTTTGAAACTCTTGTACTAGAAAAAGGAAACAAAATAATATAGTAAAAACTAAACAAGGGGCATACAGAGAAAGCATTGAGTGCCGTAAGATCAACTAACCTTATAGCACTGCCAAGGCCAAATTGAATCATATAGGCCATCGAGCTTGTGTTAAGGCTGGGTTGATGGAACATTATTAGTAACAAAGAACCAAATATTGAAATCATATGGACCATAATTGCCCTTGTTCGCACACACACACACATGATCACATCACTTTGAATAACAGAAGACCATCAGTTACACGAGTGAGTCATATATATATATATATATATATATATATATATATATATATATATATATATATATATATATATCGCGAATTACACCCAGCCCCTTAGGGTTTTAGAAAAAAATATAAGTTTTTGGGACCATTTTTCCCATCAAAACTCAGGTAAAGTTTCCCATCCGCCGCCTAAACCCGGTGCATTGAATTTTTGCACCTTTAATCAACCTTTGGATGGTGGAAATATACCCTTTCAACTTCTTTTTATGATGCACATGATCGACCTTGGGCAAGTTGCACGGAACCTGATCCTTGTGATGGGTTCCATGTGGGGTTCCATGTGGCGCCCAGCTGGTTCGAACGCATGGTTCAACCATGAGTTTGAATGTATAGTCCTAGGCCTCATATATATATATATATATATATATATATATATATATATATATATATATATATATATATATATATATATATATATATATAACTTGTTTTTCCAAAAACAAATAAATGCATGCCAAAAGAAAAATGCTTAGCTATGAAAGAAATGCCAACCTTACTGACAACACTGAAGTTTCTAGCTTTGGATTAGGTAGAAGACCAGACAAAAGAACTAACATCTCAAATGACCAGAATTCCAAGCTGTTTTAAGGAATCATAACAATTAAATTAGCAACCAATTTATTAAAAATCTCAATGCATGAAGAGAATTATAATATACCAAAAAAAGATTAGGAACGTCAATTAACAAGCATGGAAAGAGAATATTGATATTACTTGCAAAACTAATTACTTGAATGTAGGACAGACAGAACTTACCAAACCATAACAGCCGAAGGAACTGCAAGTCTAATAAAGTTGAGGACATCATGCAAAGACTCCTTTGAAAAGCCAGTCCAAGTCCTCTTGCATGCAGGAGAGAACTTGACATACAATGCCAACAATACCACATTAATCCAATACGAAATGGAATTTGCCAAAGCGGCACCTTTACTTCCAAGGCCCAATTTAAACACCAGAATCCAACATACAAGTATGTGAAGAGAAGCTGTAATCCCTGAGGTAAGCATCATCGGAAAGACGATGTTTTGAGTCTGTAGGAATCTGACATGGCACTGAAGTAGGCCGTAGGCAAAAATGCTCGGGATCATCCAACGAGCATATAGTCCGGCTTGGGAAGATATCTCCGGATCCTGCCCAAGGGCCACTAGAATCTGGCCCGTAAAGGCCCAGACAAAAGCAAGAGGGATACTTACGAGTAGAAGGACGAACATAGCCCTCTGCATATGTATTCCGAGCATATGATACTGTTTTGCACCAAAAGACTGCCCACATAGGGTATCCAATGCACTTCCCATTCCCATCTAATCAAGAAAAAAGAAAGGGTTCATAAATTCTTACAGATTATGGAAATTGAGCTATGCTAACATCTAAAACTAGATTTCTAGAAGAAGTTTATAGAAGAAGTGAAGAAACTCTAATCTACATTTTAGCAATAGCTTCAGACAATTAAATTAAGAAGAGGAACATCTTAATTTAAATACAAGTGTTTACATTCAACCAAGATCCTAAACTATCTCTATTGATTCTAATTACATTTTAAAATATCTTTAAAGATTCTAAACTTCTAATTACTCCCTATACTAAATCGTAGGATAGATGCATATCCACCTTAACAAACTATATAATCTCTATCACCCTCCGGCAATCACATATTCCTTTAGAATAAGGAACATGGAATTGGTTACATTGATGTCAACCCTTGATCTCAGTGACTGAATAGTTCACATTGTAGGAAAACATCCATCGTGTTGCTGATGATCACCGCCTGTCTATGAAGTCCATTGTCAATCCCGCTGATCTTAGAGTTTGTTGGAGCTGGTGGCCAACTAGATCGGGTTCATCACAATCGCTCCAAAGAGCTATCAATTGGATCGCACTGTTTGAATATCTTCCAATGGAGATTTTGAATGATGAAAAGTAGAGCTAATCATCATTCAAAATTTATGGTGTTAAGGAAGGTTGTACTTGTAGGAGGCGAGGATTTTATTAATAAATAAATAAAACTGCTAATGAAGAGAGAACGAAGAAAAAAAGTAGAGGAAGATGACTTGCAGGAGAGTAGGAGACATGAGGACAGGAGTGAAGACTATGGCTTGAAGCCGGCCATAGCTCTGAACTCTGATCCCATCATGAAACTCAAATACATTTTAGCAATAGCTCTATTAGGAAAGGAATGTCTTTAAATCGATATGTTTACATTCAACCAAAATCCTAAACTATCTCTATTAATTGTAATCACAACCTAAAATATCTTTAACGACTCCTTTCACTTTCCTAAATTGTGATATGCATCTATGCTGCATATCCACCTTCACAAACTCTATATTTTATATCAAGATCTCCAACAATTGTTTAGCCTTCAAAGATGTTCTTGATATGACCCACAAACGCCAATTCAATTCAAACAAACACTCTTCGGTGAAGCAAAATTTTCAAACAGATACCAAATCCAAATTTCTGGTTAAGGTGCGGGGAAGGCGTTGAAGGAGGAACCTGAGAAAAATGTAGATACTACATTGAATTCTAGCATCTAGTAGAACGGATACTGTAGAAATAGATCTATGGATCTTAATTTTTATGGTAGCAGGAGGAATCCTGGTTTAAAGGGTTTTGGAAATTTTGGATTGGAAAATGAAAGCAGAAAATATTAGAAGCAAAATGTGATGTTTGCTTTTCCTTCTCTACCATATGCTCCATGTTATCACATGGGTAAGGGAGAGTGCTCCATTCATAGAGGGGGCGATAATTTTAGTCACCAAGGATTGAAACTTTATCGATCTGCGCCCATACTGAGACATAACGTCTCGGGTATCGCCTGATACATGTAATGTATAATATACTGTATCGCCGATGACCGAGATTGCCTCGGATGGCTCCAATACCAAGACATATTGGCCGATATGTCTTGGTATCGTCTGAGATTTTGGTCTATGATCCTTACTGTGTGGGACTCCTTCTACATGTTGTATACAAAAATGGAACTTTGCTCGTAATGATTAGCTTAATTGGGGAGTTTTTTGTTCGCATCCAACGTAATAGAACCTCCTAAATGGATTT
This sequence comes from Chloranthus sessilifolius, assembly GCA_021018995.1. Classification (NCBI taxonomy): domain Eukaryota; kingdom Viridiplantae; phylum Streptophyta; class Magnoliopsida; order Chloranthales; family Chloranthaceae; genus Chloranthus; species Chloranthus sessilifolius. Next base: position 6,741,182 of record CM037596.1, read on the forward strand.
GTTTTTATCTGTTATTATGGTATCCAATTCGTATTGCTTAACTGATAGGGATTGAAGGCTGTATCTGATTCAGTCTTTAAAGACTTGATATGTGAAAGGTTCAGACAACTTAATTTCACATAAGAACATATGAAATTTTGGAGAAAATAAATATTCATTGGACCAAGAAACTGATAGTATAACTCAGTTTTACTGACTTTTGATAGGGGACATTTCTATACAAGCAACATTTTTTTTCGACTAGCTGAAGATGTTCTTGAAAGAAACTGAGGCCATGTTTGTGTTACCTTGCTTCTGTGAATTCATTCCCCCAAACGCTAGAATCTGGAAGCGGGTTTAGGTCACATCTGGAGACTCGCCCATTGTTTACTTAAAACAGCTTTTTTGGGAGTCCGCTAGATAAGAATATCGGTGTTACCATACACCCATTTTTACCATTGTATTTGCTTTTCAGGGCCGAGAAGCCAGAATCAAGCCCTGAAAAGTGTTGCCAAACACTCTAAAACTTTTAAAATTTTATTCAGCATTTGAGGTCTCGGAGTGTGCATAGATATATATAGCAGACCCAAAAAAGTATTTAAATAATAAAATTATTGAAGAAAACAGAGACTTTATATCCATAGAACCCACTCTTCATTAGAATGAAAGGCAATGGAGAATGAACTTAGTTCAAATACGGTTCAGATTCTATTGTATTGGTCAATCATAAGGCGGCTTGGAAAAAAGAACAGGATATAGAATCTACTGGAATCAGTTACCAGAGGCCTTTGAATTTGTCCAAAGCAAACTGGCATTTTGTCTTGTGAACAGAACACGGATTGGATAGAGTGGGTTTTCCATCGCATGAATCAATAAAATCCACAGAACTATATCTTCTTAAATTTTGAAAATTATTCTTCTTTTATCCAAATTTCAAACCAAATAGAACTTTGAATATGTAAGCATGATTTTTACCCAATATCAATAGCAATAGGGCATAGGCACTAAAATATAGAATACTAGATTGGATTCTAAGTGCAAAGGCTATGGTTGAATGCACAATTGATTTTGAAGGAATTAAAGATGCTGCAACAAAGTGAAAATGACAAAAATCATAGAGAGAGACCATGAAATAAGAAATCCAATAACAATAAAATCCATAATGTAAAAAAGGAATGATGGGAATTGAGAAGCATTTATGCATGGAAACAGGGGCGGACACACGTACACCATGGGGGGGTCCCCGGACCCCCCAAAACTCTTTTTTTCAGGTAAAAAACATGAGATTCACTTAAGTTTGGGTTTTTAAAAAGACCCCCCAATATTACTTGATTTGCTTACTTATTTTGCAAGTCTTTATATTTTAAGTTAAAAAAAAATATTAACCCTAACACTCCCGTAACCCCTCTTTGCTTTTCTATTTCTATCAATGGAAGGCTTGTAGCCCTGCCATAACCCCTCTCTCTCTCTATATATAGAGTCTCCATGACTCCATCGGCAATTTAGATATGCTTGCGTGGCCAGTTTGAAGAGACTCACCGAATGGATACCAAAGTTCCTATAGAGATTACAGTGAGTGGGTTAATTTTAATTTATGCTTTTAGTTTTGGGTTTGGTTTTATTCCTAGTGTTAGATGAAATTGAATCATTTTGAGGTATTTATGCAAGTGCCAAGGGTGCTTATGTAACCCGCCAACTGTTTGATGAAATAACAAGGTGAAGGCTGACCTATTAAACAAAAAAGAGAAGAAAATCAGCCCATCAAGAGAAAAGATATGGTGAAGACTTCGTTTGGATGCGGAATAACATTAGACTTAAAATAATATAAAGGATACCTTCATTTGCAACCCAAGATTCTTCCTTCTCAACCCCGATTCACATTCTTGAAACTGTTGATTGCATCGAATCAGAGGATGGAGATCATTTTTCATCCCAATCTTGAACACAATAGGTGTTGACATCATGGGCCTACCTTCAGATGATCAGATGTTGATTTCACGTTGCACACATCCCCAAAAATGAAGATGGTCATACATACATCACATAGTTCTCAAATCACATCATACATACATCACATAGTTCTCAAATCACTTTTTGGCATGCGTGCCATGGAATCAAAATCTGACCAATCTGATGGTAGGGCCATGATCTCAAGATCGAATTTGTCGAAGATTGGGATAAAAAACGATCTACATCATCTAATTCAAAGCGATCAACAGTGTAAGAATGTGAAACCCAAGTTGAGAAGGAATCATCTTAGGTTGAAAATAAAGGTACCCTAATATTAATTACTAAACGGTTTAGCATAGATAACTATGTTTGTATTGTTAAATATTTTGCTAATTTAATAGGATTAATTAAACGCAAAACACATTAAACTAAATGTCTTTATAAACTTTTTTGATTTTATAGTGATTTTTCGCAAAAATGTGTCCAAATGATTCTTTAATGTTAGATACAAAGAGGGAAAGAGGAGACTTGTATACATCACATGAGAGCAGAGTTGTTTTGTTACGATAAGTATGATCTTGAAAGCATAAAATGATTAATGATGAAGTTGACACCATGGGCCTGATTTTACTGTTTTCTACATAGATGAACTTTTCTAAATCAATTCTTAGTAGATTAATATCAGTATTTTCAGCCAAAAATATATCATAGCTCTTGGGGAGTTATTTGTCTTTTTTTGAGAGTTATATCATAGTAGAATGATTTTTTGGAGAGTTATTTGTCTTTTTTTATATTTTATGATTTTCAGAGGAAATTTTTTATTTTTTTTCTATTTAAATATGGGAGGTAAACAATTTTAAATAATATATATCGACTACGCCCCCCCCCCCCCCCCCATCAAGTAAATCTTGCGTTCACCCCTACATGAAAACCAAGAGAAGCACCCATTTTAGGCCAAATGGTACATCTTTTGAGCAATCCAAGCATCAACCTCGTAGCTCATATTGTGAGTTACCATGTACCCAAAAATCAAGGCCACTGGGGGATTTGAGTCATCCGATCTATGCACTCTAACATCGACAATTGTGAACTTTTTGAAAGGTTTGATATTAAAGCGTTCCAGATGGTATTAATGTTCTGATGTGTGAGTATTGGGCTGAGTGTGATATAAGTGAGGAACGTAGCCTACATGGGAGCATATGAGGCAGTCTATAAAAAATGAAGAATGATCGCAAAATATTGAGCATTAATATATATAATAATATGTTAAATCGACTTGCCACACCGATACACATTTGCGTATAACCGGACTTCCAACCAATGATCTATACTCTAGGAATCAAGTCAAAATCATCTGATTGACACTGTTTCTGCGAGCATGATACTATGAAAAATCCGAAACTAGGGCATTGATCAGATACAAAGCATGAACAGTCGATCAGAAAAATTTCTAGGCTACAGCTAATCCAAGAGGCAATGCATGGAATGCCCCGTCCTGACTGATACGATTGTTCAACGATATTGCCCATCAATGGAGCAAGACATGGGAAACAGTAATGTATACTGGGCTGTCACTTTTTTATTATAGTAATAAATAACTGAATAAATAGAGAACAAGATGCAAAGAGGGCTTACTTTTCAGAAATGGGTATCCCTTCCCACACTCCCTTTCAATCAAAATTCTTATATATATATATATATATATAATGGAGAAATAGAGAGAAAATAACACAATAGTCCATAAAAACAAGCAACAAAATGGTGAAAAGACGAAAGTATATTCTTTTGAGAGATGGGTATCTCCCAAAAGAACCTTCTATCAATGAAAATTCACAGAATCCATCTAAATAATAGAGACAACAAGATTGAAAAAAAAAATCTAATTAACTAACTAACTAGCTCACCAAGAAGATGGATTACCCAAAAAAAAAAACATGTATAAAATATAAATCACTTCATATAGCAAGAAAAATGGAGGGGAAAAAAAGGAAGCAAACCACATTACCAACAAGCTGAAACCAGTGACCCCTGCAAAGGAAGTAGCCATGGAAGCACCTGAGAGAGCAAGCTCTCCAAGGTGACCAACGAACATTACAGATATCACTTGAAATGAAAACTGCAAAAAACTAACTGACATCAGTGGCCCAGACAACCACAACTGCTTTTTAACCTCTTCCAATACAGCATCTCTTCTCTTTAAACTCGTTTCAATCCTTTCTCCATTGAATTCCAAGTTTTCTTCTCCAGAGACTTGAATTAGAGGAGATTTGAGACTTCGGTTTTCTTCTCTCTCCATCTCTATCTCTCTCTTAGTTTGCTCTCTCTCTGTCTCTCTAGAAAAACGGGACTTCTCTCTGTTTTGTTTGTTTGTGCTCTCTCTCTCTCTCTGACTAAAATGGGGAGCAAAGGTGGCGCGGAGCACACTCTCTCTCTCTAGAAAAACGGGACCTTTCTCTGTTTTGTTTGGTTGCTGTCTCTCTCTCTATCTCTTACTAAAATGGTGAGCAAAGGTGGCGCAGAGGACTCTCTCTCTCTCTCGAAAAACGGGACCTTTCTCTCTGTTCGTTTTGTTTGTTTGCTCTCTCTCTCGCGCGCGCGCAGAGAAATACTTTGCAGGCGCAGTGGCCAAAGGGAAACAAACAATCAAGCATGTATAGTAACAAACATCGTTTTCGGCAAGTTTTAGTTCATCTCCGATAAATTTCGGAAAAATTTCAGGAAAGTTTAATAATTATGTAAAAATAAATAAAACATATTTGATATTTTTTTAAAGGCAATAATTTTAAGATTTTATAAAATTTGCCAAAACTAACATCATTTCAAAAAAATTGGTGAAATCACCCAAAGTTTCGTTTGACTACTGGCTTGAAGGATTTCAGCCAAATTTTAGAAAATTTTGCAAAGAAATTGTCAATATGGTGTCAGTGTGACGAACTGATATTAATTGTCAAGTGAGCGGAGATTTAAAACCAGTGCATATCACCATATCTGCGGGCCCATATTAAAACCACTTTTTGTTTTAAAATATTAAAATAATTTAAAATTAAAAAAAAAATTCACAATGTGCACTTTTGATATTATGTTCGGTTCATATCAGATACATATAGGCCGATAGTACCCGGTATTGGACTGATTTGTCCCAATATTGAACCCTCTCTCGAATTAGAATCAGGGTTAATATTGTATCGGGTGGAGGCTAATTTGATACGTACTAATCGATATGTGTCGGATCTGTCCGATATTTAAAATCATACTCATGAGCATAGTTTTAAATCTCGGAAGCCTGGGACGTTTCTGATAGGCCCGAAATCATGGTGTCTCATGTGTTGGTGTGTGACATGTAAAAATATTTTTAAAATAGTGAAATATATATTCAAAATATAAAAATTAAAATTTTAAATTAGAAAAAATATATTATGTAGTATGAAATATATACTAATATAAATAAATAAAAAATATTTTAATTTTTTTTAAATAGTTAAAAATTAAAAAGTAAAAAATTCCATATAAATTTGAGGATATTAAAAATATATAAATATTTCTGTAGACATTTAAATGGGTTTGAGATTCTTCTTAAATGTATTTGAAACTGAACTTTTGACAGTTAAAATATATTCATGAATTTTTCATTGTCAATGGTGGGAGATTGATTTGAGAACCGGCAAAGGTGCTCGAGCCACATACCTAATTCAAACTCTCTAAGATATTTGTAGAGAGATTTTCCCCATATTCTTTTTGGAAAAAATTTAGAATTTTTTTCCAGGTTTATAGCGTTTTTCAAATGGATTAGATTGTATATGCAGCACTTATATTACTCATTGTAAATAGGCCAATGACTTTATACATATTGCACTATTTTTGTCCCATATATATGGTGCCACATGAGTCACAAAGTCATCCCATAGACTGGTGTGTGATCAGATGATTAAGAGGGAATGAATAAAATAATAATAATAAAAAATAAATAAATAAAATTAAAAGGGCAAACAAAAGAATAAACAGCTAAAACATGGTAGCCATGAAATATTTTGGTTCGGGTCCCATCGAAACAAAACTTCGAAACAAATTTTGACCGAAATTCAAATTTTTGGCTGAAATTTGAATTCAAATTTTTTATTTCGATCATGCCTAAAAACGAAATGAAAACGCTATTTTGATCCTTGATGGTAGCCATTGGTTTTGTGACCACACTCATGGGGTCATAATAAGTTGATGAAAAATATTTTTAATCCAAACCTTATGAAATTAAGAATCATTTTCCTATTTTTATAGTGTTAAAGTAACTACTGCCATTTTACAGTCTAAGGAGTACATCACAGAAATTAGTCACATTATTATTATCCTTTTATCATAAAAGAAAAAGAACTATTTCTAAAATATTCAAAGGGGCCACTCAGGGTGATTTAGGTGTAGATAAGGTGGTCCCAAGAATCACAGGTGCCTAGAAAATTAGTCTACTAAAAGGTAGGCTACTTACTGAAAACATTACTGAACATTGGAGTCCACTTGTCCATGTGGCACTCAATTAGTCATACGGACATGTGGACACTCATTGGAGACTAACTCATTATTTTCTTGGATTGTGGATCTCTCGTCCACAGTCCGCTTAATCTATTTGTTTCATTGATCCATCACCTTACGAGCCTTTTTGTGAGGTTGAGTTAGGCTCGTGGGATTATACATGGTAACTAAAGGGATATAGAGAGACACATTACATGTGAGGGGACGGGAGCGATAGTCCCACATCACCGGGGTATCATAGCCTTGGGTTATATATAAATCTGGGGTAATCCTTACCTTATAAGCCGATTTTTATGAGATTGAATTAGGCCCATGGGATTCTACAGATAATGTGGGTTGCGCAATTGATCAGCGTTCTAGCGGTGGCTATCATGTCTACCTTGTTTTTAATCCATCGCTTGTAATTCTAAGAAATAGTTAATGGGATCTCGGCATTGAAATATGAAACACAATGGATAATGTTGATATGTGAGACGTCTCTGCGTCACAATACCTCAAGGGGTTTGATGTGATGGCTAGGTTCCTGCTTTAAGTAGCGAGAGACCTGAGTTTGAATCCTCCTTTGAGGCTACCGTATAGATTCATATCTCATATTGATATGGCACGTGCTAATTTAGAACGCGTACATGCCTCTCTACATAAACCTTAGTTAACTAAATGCCCCTGGAACATAAATATCCAACTTAGTTACCTAAATGCCCCCTCAACTATAAATATCCACCTAATATCAAAATTACTCATAAAAGGGGAATACTTTAGAAAATGGGTTGGTTCACTGGGCCATTAGGCTAGTAAAAATTACATTCAAAAAATAAAAAAATAAAACATTTTTTTCACAATATATATATATATATATTAAAAACTCGGTAAAAATAAAAAGAAAATCAAAAAGATTAAAAACTTTGAGAAAAATAATATATATATATATATATATTAATCTCAAGAAAAATTTAAATATAAAGGTGGATATTTATGGTTGCGGGGGCATCTAGAATACTAAGTTATAAGTATTGGGATTAATTAGATATTTAAAAAAATATGGGGAGCATTTAGAAAAGTAACTTTAACTGGGGTGATTTTTAGAAATTTTCTCTAAAAATAAAAAAATAAAATAACTTTACCCCATTAATATATGAATTTGATGTTGCAGGCATACAACATTAAAGTATACTTCACTGTTATGTCGTGGGGCACAAATTTGTGATCAATCTACACAATGCAAATGGTTGTCCATCATTGTAACATATCTCAATTATAGAATCATACCTAATATAGGTGAGCTTCAATACATATGGCTGTAAAAAATAATAACAATTTATTATTTATTTATTTATTTTTCATTTTAACAAGAATATGGTTAATTGCATCTTTTCTTCAAATTTGATGAGGTTAATCCTTAGTAAGGTATGTTAAATATTATTAGGATCTTCCGGCAATCAAAAACGAAATTAAATTAAACTTTAGTATACCTTACACGGTAGAGTTTTTCACGCGAGGATTTAGCCTTGAGCGATCCGAGTAATAATCCGGCGATGATTTGATGGAGAGTCTTCTATTTCTTTGCACACCGTAAAGAAGATGGGTTTTCCTTGAATTCTCCTAATTCAATTGATACATGTATTGTGTGTAGAAAGAGAGACTCTACATCCCTTTAAATAGGTTAGAAACTTACCCATCAAGGAATCTAACGGCTAGTATTATCATACTTAAGTTAGGGTAGAATCACAACCCTTGATTTAATTAGAAATTTCTAGTTTGACCATAACTCTAAGTTAACAACTTGGACTGTTTGACCTTGACCATGACGTGTGACTTAAGGGCCACATAAATCCATAAAATCCAACAGTCTCCCACTTGGACCTTAAGACTAACTGGGTTTTTTTTTTTTTTTTTCAAATATTTTGAAAATCAAGTCCAAATTGTTCCTTTAAGAAAACTTGACACGGTACACCGATTTTGAAAATCTTAGAGAGATATATTCTTTAATTTCCATTTCAAGCACCATTAGTGAGGATCATGAATGCACTAGTGCTCTCAATATTGACACTAGGACAATTCCATGGTCACAAAACTAACACTACTTGAAACTTCAACGTCCTTAACCTTTACGCAACTATTTTAAATAATGTGGCACGAGAGTTGTAGTACTCTTCAAGTTTGGTCTTGTACTCATTCTCGTGGAGTCCTGTTTCATGTCACTCTGATGTAACCTTGCATCCCACTTTGTGACAAATCAGTCACCCTTTCATCAGAGTGACGGCATTACCAGCGTGGAGCCAACTCACATTTAGCCCAAACAAACTTGAGTGTCAAACACTCCAGGCTATTTTGTGACAATCGCCACCATACCTTGTAACAAATGTCACCTTGTTATGGGTAATGATCCCATAACCAATAGATGATAACATGCAATAATAATATAATAATTTGAGCTCAAAATAAAGGCATGTATATAAATGTAGCGAAAAATCTATGATCCATAGCAGAAAAGGAACAATAATAACATGTCCAAATAAAATAAATCTAGAACTGAGTCAACAACTCAACAAGTCTCATCCGGGTCACGTGCTCCTTGAAAACCTTGGGTGGTAAACCCTTGGTAAGGGGATCTGCAATCATAAGTTCCGTACTAATGTGAGGAATCTCTATAACACCATCTCGAACATTCTCATATACAACGAAATACTTGACATCGAAATACTTATTCCTCCTGGTAACCTTTCCGTGTTTCACAAACTTAGTCACAGCCTCATTGTCACAATAGATGATAACTGGACGATGAATAGGATCAATAATCTTTAGATCTCCAATGAAATTCTTCAACCATAATGCAAGATGAGTAGTCTCATAACAACCAATAATCTCAGCGTACATAATCGAATCTACCGTCAAAGTCTGTTTGGCGCTTCTCCAGGAAATAACGCCCTCTGCAAGTAGAAATAAATAACCTGCTGTTGATTTAACGCTATCCTTACAACCAGCAAAATCGGAATCTGAGTATCAGATAACCTTAAGCTCATCTGATCTACAATAGGTTAACATAAAATCTTTGGTTCTTTGTAAGTAACGAAGTACTTTCTTCGTTGCTTTCCAATGCGCTAATCCTGGATTAGACTGATATCGGCTAAGTAAGGTGACAGCGAAACTGATATCGGGACGTAGACAAAAGATTGCATACATAAGACTACCCACATCCGAAGCATACTCTTTTTGATCTACTTATTACTTTTCTGCCTCAATTCTTCGCTGTAGATCCTGGGAAATAATGTCACCCTTCAAAACAGGTGTTTCACCTGTAGCGCATCTATCCATGTCATATCGTGTAAGTACTTTCTCTATGTAGGCCTTCTGTGAAAGACCTAAACAACCTGCAGCCCTATCACGATGAATTTTGATGCCAAGCACATACTCAACAAGACCTAAATCCTTCATATCAAATGCCTTGGAGAGAAAACTGTTGGTATCATGGAGAAAATGAATGTTGTTACTTGCAAGTAGTATATCATCCACATAGAGAACCAAAATGACAAATTTGCTCTCACTCTTTCTGAAATATATACAACGATCAACAATATTTTCTCTAAAGCCATAATTAGTGACAACCTCATCGAATTTCAAATACCACTGCCTAGAAGCTTGTTTGAGTTCATAAATGGACTTATTCAATTTACAAACTAGTTGTTCCTTTCCTTTAATCACAAAACCCACTGGCTGTGACATGTATATATCTTCTACAAAGTCTCCATTTAGAAAAACAGTCTTCACGTCCATTTGATGTAATTCGAGATCGTAATGTGCAACTAAAGCCATCACAATCCTCAATGAATCCTTAGAAGAGACCGGAGAGTAGGTCTCATCATAGTCAATGCTTTCCTTCTATCTGAAACCTTTTGCAACAAGTCGTTCCTTGAATCTTTCAATCTTGCCACTAGAGTCTCTTTTAGTCTTATAAACCCATTTGCATTCAACTGCCTTGCGATCCGCTGGCAAATCCACAAGGTCTCAAACCTGATTCTTTTCCATTGATAATAACTCCTCTCTCATGGCCTCCTATCAGTGTGAGGATTCATTGCTACCAATAGCCTGCTGAAAAGTCGATGGATCATCAAGATCAACACTCTCAAATTGAGCCTCTTACGCATACACCTCATAGAAATCTGGAATAGCAGGTTTACGCTGACGCTCAGATCTTCGGGGTTGAGCCAGAGGTACTGGTGAAACATGAGGTGGAATAGAACATTCTTCTTCAATTGGAGCCGTTACTGGATTTGTCTGAATCAAAGTATCAACATATATAAGATCAAGTGGTGAAGGAAGAAAAGCATTACTACCAAATGAAGGCACAAAATCAAATTTAGAGTTCTCAATAAAAGTAATATTATTCTGACGTGAACTCCCATTGGATTCGTTATTCTCCAGAAAATTTGCTATATGAGTCTCAGCAATATCAATGGCTCTTCCAGGACAATAAAATCTCCAAGTCCTAGAACGATGTCCATAACCGATAAAGTAACAACTAACTGTGCAAGGATCCAACTTCTTAATATTGGGATTATAAAACTTAGCTTCAGCTTCACAACCCCATATATGTAAATGTCCGAGCTTTGGATCCTTAGTTGTCCATCTCTTGTAAGGAGTTTCAAGTACAGCCTTGCAAAGAACCCGGTTGAAAATGTAAACTATTGTCTTCAAGGCTTCACCCCAAAACTCTTCTTTAAGTGTAGAGTGACTTAGCATGCTACGAACAACCTCCTGATAAGTATGATTTCTCCTTTCTGAAACGTCATTCTGCTGCAAAGTGCCAGGAGAAGTATATTGTGGAACAATGCCTTGAGTCTGTAAGTACTCCATGAATGGTCCATGATTAACACCATCAGGACCCATTCTACCAAAGTATTCTCCACCTCTATCTGAACGCATAGTTTTTATCTTCTTCCCAAGTTGATTTTCTACTTCCAACTGATAGGTTTTGAAGACCTCTAAAGCTTGATCTTTCGTCTCCAATAAGAAGACGTATGTGTATTTGGATTAGTCATCAATAAAGGTAATAAAATACATTTTGCCACCACGAGCAGCAATCGGAAAACGGCCACAAATATCAGTATGTATCAACTGTAAAACCTCAGTGGCCCGAGAGGCGGAGAACTTTCTCTGTTTGGAAGTTTTACCCTTCATGCAATCCACACAATTTTTAAAATCGGTGAAATCTAATGGTCTAATAATACCAGATCTAACTAACAATTCCAGTCTTTTCTTCGATATGTGACCCAACCTTCTATATCATAAGGCTGCAGAATCATCCCTAAGCAAAGAGCGCTTTGACCCAAAAGGTGTTGAGTTTGAGGACTCAGCAACCAAAGTAATGGTGCGAGAAGAATCAACAGATAACAAATATAAACCATCAACTAAAAAACCACGACCAACCACATAACTATCAAGAGAAATATCCAAACCCATACTGCTGAAAGTAAAAATATAACCATAGTCTGCAAGTCTAGATAACGAAATAATGTTCCTCTTAAAGGAGGAAATAAAATATGTCCCATGTAAAGTTAAAGTATGCCCAGAATCCAAAACTAAATCACAGGTACCGACGCTCTCCACCTGCATCGCCTGGTCGTTCCCAAGGAACAATCTATCCTCCTATTTGGGTCTTCTCCTGCTTCTGAGCACCTAAAAAAAGTGCGTAACATGCACAAAAGCACCAGAGTCAACCAACCAGGAATGAGGAGGACAATCAATTGAAAAAGTCTGAGAGAGTACTAAAACTCTAGGAATACCTTCAGGCTGCTTTGCGAGTCACTTCTTATAATTCACACATTTGCTCTTGAAGTGGCCTTCTTTGCCGTAAAACCAGTAACCGCTTACACTTTCAGACTGACTCTAAGTACGCGCTGCCTTTCCAAAACTTTGACCCTTGCCTTTACCCTTGTTCTGAAATTTTTGTTGTGGCCGGTTTCCTTGATTCCTCTTAGGACCCTTCTTCTTAAAATTCTTTTTACTGGAGCTAGAAGTCCCCAAATGAGCTTACTCATGTCGCTTGCCTTTAAGCCTCTTTTCTTCAATGGCACACATTTGAGTTAACTTGTTTAACTCCCAGTTCTGCTCTTGTGAATTATAATTCACTTGTAAAATATCGAAAGCCTTAGGAAGGGACGCAACCCCAATGTAGACTATCAACTCTTCATCGATGTTAAGTCCGTATTCTTTAATACCCAAATAAAGTTGAGACAACTTCAATAAGTGATCTCTCACATTCCCACTGCCATCATACCGAAGGTGCATGAGATCATACATGTAATCATATACGACATGCTTCTTACTGCCAATACATTGCTTCTTAATAAGAGTGATTAATTCAGAAGCGGTCTCAGTAGCAGGTATGCCACCCCGGAAAGAGGCATTAATGGTGGCCCTGATCATTAACATGGCTAACGAGTTAGCCTTATTTCATTTCTCGAAAAATTTCTTATCTTTGGCAGGATAATCCTGGGTAACCGTCACAGGCTTAGGTGTTGTAAACACAAAGGACATGTTTAAAATCCTAAAACAAACATCGATAGTCATTTTTCAAGTATTGAAGTTGGACCTAGAAAGTGGCTCAACTCTTGCTATGTGTTTGGTAATTGATAAGAGATCGATCGCTGTAAAAATTTAATTTAGGATCACCTTTAAAAAAAAAAAACTAACATAAAAGTAAAATTTTAATTAATTCTTTATATTTAATCCCTTTCCCTTAAACCAGGGGTTGTGGTTCAAACGTATGAAGTGACACTATGTGCACATGTCAACTTCAAGGAAAGCACTTGGCAATATCACGACTCACCTTTGGGCAGACACCATGACTTACCCTTGCTTCCCACCGCATAAAATACGCCATAGACCTAGCCTCTATGGTATGATTAGAATCAGACACTTCCTATACCTTTGGGCAAATAGGGTTATCCTATCTAACCATCCCATACAAGACTATTCTATTCGCACACACTACGTCAAGTATCTATGACACCTTTGGGCCGTACACAAACACTCAACGCAATGGTAAGCCTAGTGATCTTGATAGAGAAAATATCTAAGATTCGATAACTACAAGGTTTATAAATTGTCTACCTTTAGGCAAGAACCAACTCACTCGCCAAACATCCCCAAATGATCACTCGGTTCTCCATAAACCCATAGGAAGGAACCAACCCTTATGATCCATAAATGTCATATTTCAGTTCTTAGAATCAGAGATCCAATGTTAAATTTGTATATGTTCAGATTAAAAAATGTAGGGAATAGATTCCAATTCAACTTTAATATGTTCAAATATTTAACTTTAAGTTGAATTCTTTTCATCAAAATAATATGAAATTTAACATAAAAAGATGGTATAAATTCCCAAGCACATAACTCTAAGTGAAATAGACATATAGATCAAAACCTTGATTGAACATTTCATGAATAATAAAACTTTTAAGAGTGCGCATGAGACATGTATCTTGAGCAATTAAATACAAATAAATCATGAATTTAAAATTAATTGCAACTTTAATTAAAGGCATTTAAATATAAAATAATTATTCGATTAAAAAATGTCAAAACAAGGCATCAGGTCATATAATGTTATAAAAAAAAAAGCTCTTATGTATAAATAGACCTCAAAAATAGATCCGGAACATCTGAAAAAGTCAAAATTTATATATAAGGTCCAAATTTGGACCTGTATATAACTCAGAAATGACCCGAAAAGAGTAAGGAATAAGTGGGCCAAATAATGGGCCTTAATCGAACGGGCCGAATCTGAGTCATGTACCATGGGCCGGGAATGGACCAGATCGTGGGCCAAGAATGGAATGGGCCGGACTATGGGTCAAATTAGATTGGATCGGACTATGGGCCGGATCGGGTCATTACCCGAGGTCCGAGTTGATTAATGGACCGGACCGGACCATGGGCCAGATTGGGGCATGACCCGAGTCTTGTTATTAATGGGGCCGAGTCACTGACCGAGTCGGGTCATGACCATTTATGGGTCCTTGGGCCGGGCTGGGTCGGGTCGAAAAACGGATCAATTTGGGTCGAGCCAGGTTGGGTTGCCATTAGCTTATAGAGTTGAGAAGCACCAAGGAGTTGGGAAGCACCAACCTTGGTCCTTCCCAACTACACACGTAACAAAACAAAACTTGTTCTATTGATTTAAGAAAGACCCAATAGGTCTCCTTCCTTACGGAAGGAATCTGTATTTTATCTATTTATTTTTTTTTCGTCGTCTTCCTCAATAATAAAAAGGAAACCTTCTGTATTCGTCTTCTTTAAAATCAGAAACTTTGTGGGTCATTTATTTGCAGCCACCAAAACACCTTCTAACATCCGAAGATGGCACAAGCCACCGGCGGGGGATACCAATTAAGGCCGGATTGCCGGCTGACGGTGACGACCTAATAGCTCGATTAAACCCTCAAGAAAAACCCGGAAAAACTCGAAAATAAGAATTAAAATAAAACAAACATGTATCTAAATATATAAAAATATACATTCCTAAAAAGGAACCAAGAAGAACCAATGGTGATGGACATCCATCACCCAAAATAATGGTTCCTGATAATGGTTCCAATAGAATGTATAGTAATACAAAAAAAAAATATCTACAGAAAGTAAATACAGAAGTGGCCACTAGACACACAATAATTCAAAGGTTTACACAAAATTCCAAAAATAGCAGACTCGTATACCCAGACTAAGGATAAAAGTCGTCCGCCTGGACGTCAGTCTCCTCGTCCTCAGCCTCATCCTCTAGATCATGCTGGTAGTCAGGGTCGCTCTCAGTGCCGGGAGCAAGGGCCTCAGAACCTAAAATATATTTATATACAGGGTGAGCTAACCATCTAAGCTCAGTAGAAGAATTTCAATTAATTTGCATCAATTTCGTAAAACATGACTTGCAAAACATTATGCAGAACAGATGATAAATTCAATTATTGCAAATAAAGATTTTCATATAACATATGCTGAATTTTAAAAAGAACAGAACAGATACAAAATGTTAGACAGATGTACTTTCAGAGTAGTCAGAACAGATGCTATGTGTAATATAATTAGTGACTTAAATCATGCATATATCTAACTTAAGTAACTCCCGTGAATATATAGCACGTGGTAGTCAGATGTGTACCAATAGGAAACCCCAACCAATCGTCGCTCAATGAACAATTTTAGGAAATGCAATAATGTCTCATCTAAGGAGCGCAATTGTGCCGATAATTTTTAAAGCAGATGCACAATTGTGTCAGTCACAGATATACCGTCGAGTCGGTGGAGATCGTCTGAATTCAAACTTAAAATCAAATACACACATATGATCTCAAGAATCAGATATCAGAGCAGATGGCAGAAAGCAGAAATAGGCATCAAAATACATAAATCAGATATGTAGGTATCAGAATACATGAATTAGAGTTTCACTGAGCTTGATGTATATGCAGACATGCTTTTTAAAACCAGAGCCAGAATACAAATGTTAAGATATCATGCAATCAAAATTAGATGCATTTTAAGTTGAATTTTCCCTACATTAACAGATTTTTCTAAGCAATTCTAACGCTGTCCCAAAGCAATCAAAAAGTTCTTATCCACGGCCTTCACTCTTAGTTTACATCACACACATGATGATGTATAAAAATTGATCCTAATTATTAATAATGTTGATGTATTTAAGTATTTTATCAAAATCGAGGCAGAAATGGGTAATTTCGTGTTGACTCGAAACTTGACCCAACTTCCCACTTTATTTTGACCCTCAAAACATTTCATTAAAGATTTTATTAATTCATAAAAGAGTTAGATCTCGTCATACTCTTTCCAACGCATCAAGAATCGCATCAATCGGAGTTCGGGACAAGGAGTTATGGCCAAACTACTGAAGCTATATCGATACTTCAGTCAAAATGTGCTAACTTAGAACTTGGCCAAACTTCCAGCTCAATTTTGATCATCAAAACAATTTACTCATCAGTTAGTTAATTCATAAAAGTTGTAGATTTAGTTGTCCTCTTTCCAATTCCGTAAGAATTGCATCAATCAGAGTTCGGAATAAAACATTATGGCTAAAACACTGAAGCAATATCGGCACAGTCAAATTGATCGATCAATACATCATGTTGATCGATCAATCCCACATTGATCGATCAATTTCACCATTGATCGATCAACCCATCACATTGATCGATCAATCTTCACATTGATCGATCAATGCTGTCGGGAATGAGCTTTCAGCAAACAGACTTACTGTTTTTCTAATTGTATATATAATTTGATCGATCAATCACTCAAATTGATCGATCAATACCAAATTTGATCTGTCAATCACCTAGATTGATCGATTAATACCCAATTTTGATCGATCAATCACCCAATTGATTGATCAAAACTTTCAGAAATGCACAGCCATAAGGTTTTATCATTTTTGATCTATTTTCATCCAAATCTTCTACAATCTTCATCGAATCACACACACATCCACACGAAACTAAAACAATGATTTATTCTATAATCTAAACCATTAAAATCAAATAAAAATTAACCTTTCTTCGATCGATTTCGCACCTTTAAGGATCGTTGTCCAAAAGGGTTTCGAAAAGAAACTTTCAGATCTCTACGGCGAATCCACAGAGATTGATCACAATGAACTCAAGATGACGTTGCTCATCCTTACGCGTCGATCTTAACCTCTTTCAAGCACGGAAACGATCGCAAGATGAAACGTTTCTTGAAAATGGGGTTTGAACGGTTGAAATTCACCAAAGGCGGAATTCAAGCGTTAATCGGCGTCAAGTTCTTCGTGAATAATATAAATATTGTGGCGCGATCACGATCTCGTCGTTGAAATCTCAAGAAGGGTGGAAGTTTTCTCTTCTTTCTCTCACTAGAAATCTAAACTCCAAAGCTTGCAATCGGGTGAAGCTTCTTTGAGAAGCTGTCTTTTAATTAGCTAAAGGGCTTGGTTTCGGTGTGAAGCGATAATACTGCAAATGTGTGTTAGGCTTATCCACTTGAAATAGAGTTTGGTTTCGGTGTTGAGCGGCACACGGTGCATCGGTGCACGACTTTCATACTAAAGGCCCAAACACACATTTAAACCTTAATCCGTCCGCACAAAGTTATCCTAATATTATTTAAATATTTATTATTATATAAAAATCTATGATGACATCGGTTTTCGTGTCGACCACACATACGAGGTCAGTCGAGTTCGGGTCTGATTTTTCGGGTTATTACATTCTTCCCACCTTAAAGAATTTTCGTCCTTGAAAATTAACATGCCAGTTTCAAAAAGGTATGAGTATAATTCAATATGCTCAAAAATTAGGGTCATTATATTTACCTCTCCTCAAGGAATTTTCGCCTTCGAAACTATAAAACATACCTAAACAGGTCTACTATCCACACAGGTTTAAACAAAGCAGTGATAATTATGTCACAAAATTTTATTGTATTATAGTAATAGATAAAGATAGAATAGCTAAGTTCTAAATTATTATTGTCAATAATATTATCATAAATTTTTAATTTATTTTGATTTCCATGCTAGGCACGCATATCAAAATAGTTGAGTTATGTTGAGAATTTTAGGGTCATTACATTATCCCTCTTAGAAATTTTCGTCCCCGAAAATGTCTTAACAGATATTAACAGTTCGAACCCTAGCAAATGTGCACAGAACATCAGAATGAATATGTGGTTAAAGGGACATCAGATGCATCCCCCTCAAGTGCAACGTTAGGCTATTCCCTCCCATCATCTGGTGCTTGCCCGTTAGGCACCCCTCAATTGGAGCTGGTGGTACAATCCCCTCTTCAGGTAACCTCTTGACCAATAGATTATAGCTCTTGGTTCAGTCCTTGAGCTTGAAAACGTTAATGTTGGTGGTCAATCGAGAGGCTCGCCAGGAGTCAGGCTATACTCCTCTCTCAATGCGATATACTGTTCGACCATTCTTGTTATCAATTGAGCATATGACAGCTCTTTCTTTGAAGACGTCTTCTGCTTCTCAAATAGTAAATCTCTGTCATTGATCTCGCGGACTTGTGCAAAAACGGGATTATGGCACACTTGATAAAAGTATCAAGCACCATAGTCTATCAGGGAGTTGGGCCCAGTAAGAGCTTGACTTGAACTACACTGACCACAAGTCTATCATGGTATGGGACATCTTTGACATATGGTGGCAACAACAAGTCTCCAAATACCGTGAATAACACAGTAAAGTGACGACGACATAAAATTGGTTAAATTTATAGTCAAAGCCGTCAATTTTGGTGACCAATTGGTGGTGGTTGTCACCCCAGCGAAGATGTTGATAAAAGAGCCTCACTATACGAGGACAAAAATGGACGTAAAATGACTCATGCAATGTTCTCAACCTTAGCTAATTAGCAATATAGTCGATCGCCCATTCCATTTCAAGCCAATCCTCGAATAGCTTAGAGTCGAAAACACATTCAAGCAACAATGTTTTAGAAGCCCACCACTCTTTTGAAAGTTCTTGTAGAATTAGCGATGGTTGTGGGTTTCGAACGGGTGGCACATCTTGTTCGATTGGTGTCACGGGTTGCACAAAGGGTTGTGCGACCGATTCAACAATTGACATCGATGTACGAGCCCGGGATGTAGGGATTTTGCGTGACGGATTCTTCATTCGCGGTCCCATAGTATAACTTAAATTGATAAAATTGATAAAATTGTTGATCGATCAATGCTCAATTTGTATAAACTGGTTTGATCAACATTGTATAAACTGGTTTGATCGATCAACCTTCTTATTTGATCGATCAAATGCGTAGTTGATCGATCAATTCACGAAATTGATCGATCAATCATTACAGCCAACCTGTTTCTTTAAACACCTCATTAATGGAGGCATTACCCAGTCCCTAATTCACCACGTATAGGATATCAATATATGCTATCTAGACAACTCCAACTGTATGGAATTATAATTTCCACGTACATAAAGCAATAATGGGTTATAATTTAAAATCACAAAAATTACCTCTCGCATTAGGTGAACAAATGCGGGTATTACTCACAAATTTCGGCTTCGCGTTTCCAGTTTGCCTCTGTAGCTGAGTGATTTACTTGTGAATTCAATGGTTTAGGGTTCTATTCTCTATCCCATCTCATGATTTTCACACCATTGAACACCAATAACTAAAAGAACATACGGCTGAAGTATCTTACCTTGGGTCGGCCGATTTCTCAGCCCACGAGCTCGACAAGCTCCAGGGTTCCAATGGTTGAACAGATCTTATTCTCTTTCTTCTTAAATTTCACCACTCAACATAACTGCAAGAGTTAAAGCAAAAGGGATAATCCCCATTTCTAGCAAAGCCTTTAAACTTCTAACCTCTAGTATGTAAAGTATACACACCCCACATAGGTGTGCAAGATCACACCAATGGTCCACACCCTACACACATGTGTACTGTACACCCATACGTAATCTAACGCACCGCATTACATTTGACTTCCACATAGCCGAACCAGTGACCAGACGAGCACGTCTCCCTAAGTAGCAACATGTGGATAAAGAAGACAGATCAAGGGGCCGTCCACCATCCATACGTACGCACATTTATAATTCGCAGATTGGCAGTCTACCTGCAGGAGGCCATATAATTTAGAAGTCCCCATCATAATTTCAACGTCCTCCAAACTAGGGTTATCATAATCTTTTCATCTGGAAGGAATTATCGTCCTCGAAAATACCCTAAAGATATCCCGAGAAAACTCAATTGTTTGTAGCGTCAATGCACATACGCAGAGGTATTATGTGTGAAATAGTCACAACCATACAGTCGCCAGTCATATATGCGCAACCCCTCTCTCTGAGTCCACACATTCACAATGGACTCATACGCATCTAGAGTCGAAATAGTTTCCCCCAAAATTAGTGTACCCACACGAATCCTATAGGTAAAATTATTAGGTTAATGTACAGGTCGAAACTCATCCCAAATCTACTGGAAAAGTGTGGCAGTCTTCTCATGCACCAGATATCTCATATCACACCTCCATAAGCAATTATATACAGTAGTATGTCATCATAATGTTAACCATTAGTCAAAAGAAAACGACCATAATGCTCACAAAATTCATACATAGGCATTAACCTTGAAATATGCCTCCCCTTATTTACTTAATTGGTGTTCATTCCACAAAGAATTGTATATTGATCATAAGATTAAGACTATTTAAGCAGAATGTATCTATAAATAGGATCAATCAAACCTTGAAGAACATACAATGTGTTGTCCATTCAACAGATCTTCTCTTCAACGATGTTAATCATTAGTGATCATGCATCATTTTCATTGTATTCATCACAGTGACCCCTTACGATTGCAAAAATACTCATGGAACACAGTGGACCAATTTTAAAATATACCATTCATCCGAAAAAAAATCTGATTCACCAAATTGATGCTATTGTTATCAGAACAAATCAACTCGTGACTCGGAATAGGTCTCATCTGTCTACGAACAAATATTCATACTCACCCACTTTCTGATACGCAACGGTGGTAAGAGATATCACTAAAATGAGATAAAGCCATCACCAAGACGAGATAAAGCCATTACCAACATGAGGAACAACCATCACCAAAATGAGATAAAGCTATTACCAAAATGAGGTAAAGCTATTACCAAAATGAGGTAAAACCATCAGCAAAATGAGATAAAGCCATCGCCAACATGAGGTAAAGCCATCAACAAAATGAGATAAAGCTATCACCAACATGAGAACCTCTAAAATCTACCACAATGATCGTGAAATCTTCAACTTTTATGCCCTTAAACAACTTTCTGATATATGAATATAATTTCGATCATACGGAAGGGCAAAGGAGTGTGACACATCTCAACTTTTAAATCAATGATATGATTTTAAATGATTTCTCTCAACATTATACAATTTAAGTGCACCAGGGTAAGGTCGTACATAATTATCCAGTCATGATTAATCGTCTCTCATATGCATAACTCCCAATACAATCCCCATACTAACGAAATCTCCATATAGGTCCTTGAGAATCCATAGCCATTCATCATGGCTTAGGTGAAAACAACACAATCTACCGTAGCGACATCCAATTTTTTTGCTCTCCCATGATATCCGTAATTAACTTTTCTTATCATCTATCTTAGACGTTTTCAATTCTCGAAAAACTTCCAGAATAAACTACAACGATTAACAACTGAACTCACGTTTAGAAGGAATGTATTTAAATACACCAAAATCATGACTCATTAGTCAGGAAGAAGAATACTATGATTAAGTTCGCTAATTCAACTTCATTTCTCATAAGTATTAAGGAAATTTCAAATTCACTAAACAATTGTCCTTAAAAAAATTTATTGTAACTGTCAAGATTTATTAAGTCTGCCAATATAATTATCACTTACGTAGTTAATCTTCTGAATTTAGAATTTGTTTATGTCATGCAAGTGATTTAAGTCGATACATAAGCGATAATGTTATGATATTTCGCATGTGTCAAAATCAATAGAATTTCTAAATCATCAGAACATTAAAACAAAATCTTGACAATTAATATTGACCCTATACCTTGGGCATCTTGAGTCACAGAAAGAATCGGCTTGAAAGTAGACGTCGAGGTCTCCTGCTTCTGTTGCATATTTGGGCAGTTCTTTACTCGGTGTCCTTGCTCACCACATCTAAAACAGGCACCCAAGATTAGCCTACATGCCTCCGTTTTATGAGGTTTTCCACACCACGCACATGATACAAATGGTGTAGATGAGGAGACAGGTAAGGCCTGCTGTACCGGAGTAACTCTAGTCATCGCCGGATGTAAAGAGCGAGAACTACCTTGAGTGGTTGTCGAGGTCACCGCTTCCTTTTTCAAAGCAGGACAATGTCTTATCAAGTGTCCCATTTGTCCACACTTAAAACAAGCCCCAGTAGATCTTCTATAGTCTCTCACTAGGTGTCGCCCGTCACATCTAAAACATGGCTCACCTCCTCCAGTACTTCCAGTCTTGGTTTTCTTTCGTGGCACCATTTGATCTGTCAACAAGACATAAACTCCAATCAATAATTGTTGCGGTCACCATGGCCTAATGTTCCAACAAAATCGTAAAACTTATTTATCTACTAGTCGTACATCCATCAAATCATCATGTATCTCCATTAAAAGTGATTATGAGATCCACAATCCAAGTTCTAAATCGAATTCCAAGTTCTAAATAGAACCTACAGCTACAACCGTGATTCCCCTAGAAGACCTAAAACCAAATCTCTACTAACTTTGCTTACGTCCTAATTGGGTCATAGAAAACTCATGTCCTGACCATACCTACATCTATAGCCTAGTTTGAAGTCTTAACACGACCTAAAGCCTAGGCTCTGATACCAACTGTGACAGCCCGGATTTTTACGCCCGAAAATCCGTGTCATCAGGATCATGCTCTGGATAATCCCCAGGACAAATCACAAAGTGTCTGTCAGCTGGTATAAGCAAAACTAGCGGAACAACATCGGTGAAAGGTAGATCGAGTCATCACAAGACATTTAAAATAGAAAGAAGCAATAAAACAAATATGTATCTAAATATATAAAAATATATATTCCCAAAAAGGAACTAAGAAGAACCAATGGTGATGGGCATCCATCACCCAAAACAATGGTTCCTGATAATGGTTCCAATAGAATGTATAGTAATACAAAAAAAAAATATCTACAGAAAGTAAATACAGAAGTGGCCACTAGGCACACAATAATTCAAAGGTTTACACAAAATTCCAAAAATAGCAGACTCGTATACCCAGACTAAGGATAAAAGTCGTCCGCCTGGACGTCAGTCTCCTCGTCCTCAGCCTCAGCCTCTAGATCAGGCTGGTAGTCAGGGTCGCTATCAGTGCCAGGAGCAAGGGCCTCAGAACCTAAAATATATTTATATACAGGGTGAGCTAACCATCTAAGCTCAGTAGAAGAATTTCAATTAATTTGCATCAATTTCGTAAAACATGACTTGCAAAATATTATGCAGAACAGATGATAAATTCAATTATTGCAAATAAAGATTTTCATATAACATATGCTGAATTTTAAAAAGAACAGAACAGATACAAAATGTCAGACAGATGTACTTTCAGAGTAGTCAGAATAGATGCTATGTGTAATATAATTAGTGACTTAAATTATGCATATATCTAACTTAAGTAACTCCCGTGAATATATAACACGTGGTAGTCAGATGTGTGCCGATAGGAAACCCCAACCAATCGTCGTTCAATGAACAATTTTAGGAAATGCAATAATGCCTCATCTAAGGAGCGCAATTGTGCCGATAATTTTTAAAGCAGATGCACAATTGTGTCAGTCACAGATATACTGCCGAGTCGGTGGAGATCGTCTGAATTCAAACTTAAAATCAAATACACACATATGACCTCAAGAATCAGATATCAGAGCAGATGGCAGAAAGCAGAAACAGGCATCAAAATACATGAATCAGATATGTAGGTATCAGAATACAG
Organism: Chloranthus sessilifolius; assembly: GCA_021018995.1. Classification (NCBI taxonomy): domain Eukaryota; kingdom Viridiplantae; phylum Streptophyta; class Magnoliopsida; order Chloranthales; family Chloranthaceae; genus Chloranthus; species Chloranthus sessilifolius. Next base: position 6,765,176 of record CM037596.1, read on the forward strand.
GAATTAGAGTTTTACTGAGCTTGATGTATATGCAGACATGCTTTTTAAAACCAGAGCCATAATACAAATGTTAAGATATCATGCAATCAAAATTAGATGCATTTTAAGTTGAATTTTCCCTACATTAACAGATTTTTCTAAGCAATTCTAACGCTGTCCCAAAGCAATCAAAAAGTTCTTATCCACGGCCTCCACTCTTAGTTTACATCACACACATGATGATGTATAAAAATTGATCCTAATTATTAATAATGTTGATGTATTTAAGTGTTTTATCAAAATCGAGGCAGAAATGGGTAATTTCGTGTTGACTCGAAACTTGACCCAACTTCCCACTTTATTTTGACCCTCAAAACATTTCATTAAAGATTTTATTAATTCATAAAAGAGTTAGATCTCGTCATAATCTTTCCAACTCATCAAGAATCGCATCAATCGAAGTTCGGGACAAGGAGTTATGGCCAAACTACTGAAGCTATATCGATACTTCAGTCAAAATGTGCTAACTTAACTTGGCCAAACTTCCAGCTCAATTTTGATCATCAAAACAATTTACTCATCAGTTAGTTAATTCATAAAAGTTGTAGATTTAGTTGTCCTCTTTCCAATTCCGTAAGAATCGCATCAATCAGAGTTCGAAATAAAAAGTTATGACCAAAACACTGAAGCAGTATCGGCACAGTCAAATTGATCGATCAATACATCATGTTGATCGATCAATCCCACATTGATCGATCAATTTCACCATTGATCGATCAACCATCACATTGATCGATCAATTTCACCATTGATCGATCAACCCATCACATTGATCGATCAATGCTGTCGGAAATGAGCTTCCAGCAAACAGACTTGCCATTTTTCTAATTGTATATATAATTTGATCGATCAATCACTCAAATTGATCGATCAATACCAAATTTGATCTATCAATCACCTAGATTGATCGATCAATACCCAATTTTGATCGATCAATCACCCAATTGATCGATCAAAACTTTCAGAAATGCACAGCCATAAGGTTTTATCATTTTTTATCTATTTTCATCCAAATCTTCTACGATCTTCATCGAATCACACACACATCCACACTAAACTAAAACAATGATTTATTCTATAATCTAAACCATTAAAATCAAATAAAAACCAACCTTTATTCGATCGATTTCGCGCCTTTAAGGATTGTTGTCAAAAAGGGTTTCGAAATGAAACCTCCGGATCTCTACGGCGAATCCACAGAGATTGATCACAATAAACTCAAGATGACGTTGCTCATCCTTACACGTCGTTCTTAACCTCTTTTAAGCACGGAAACTATCGCGAGATGAAACGTTTCTTGAAAATGGGGTTTGAACGGTGGAAATTCACTAAAGGCAGGATTCAAGCGTTAATCGACGTCGAGTTCTTCATGAATAATGCAAATATTGCGGCGCAATCACGATCTCGTCGTCGAAATCTCAAGAAGGGCAGAAGTTTTCTCTTCTTTCTCTCACTAGAAATCCAAACTTCAAAGCTTGCAACCGGGTGAAGCTTCTTTGAGAAACTTTATCTTTTAATTAGCTAAAGGGCTTGGTTTCGGTGCGAAGCGATAACACTGCAAAAGTGTGTTGGGCTTATCCGCTTGAAATAGAGTTTGGTTTCGGTGTTGAGCGGCACACGGTGCATCGGTGCACGGCTTTCACACTAAAGGCCCAAACACACATTTAAACCTTAATCCGTCCGCACAAAGTTATCCTAATATTATTTAAATATTTATTATTATATAAAAATCTATGATGACATCGGTTTTCGTATCGACCACACATACGAGGTCAGTCGAGTTCGGGTCTGATTTTTCGGTTTAATACACATTACTTCAGATGCTTTTCAAGTGATTGCACCAAGATTAAAGAAAGACTTATTTTAGAGGCATGTGATATGTGAAGGTCGTCTGATGTAAAGTTCATTATCTATAGATCCTTAGTGGATAAGATTGGAGCAAAATACAATATTTATCATATGATCTTTGACTATATTTAATCACATGATGAAGATCATATTTCATGCCAATGTTATCCACTAAGGATCTATAGAAGATGAACTTTAAATCAGGCGGCCCATATTGCATTTTCACATGGCACATGTCCCTAAAATAGAAAGTTTTTCTTTAATCTTGGTGCAATCACTTAAAAAACATCTGCAAGTGGAATATGCGATAGGGCCATTTGGAATGATATGCAATTGTATACTCGTATTTGCGATCGCATATAACAACAATGATAATCAAAGGATTAATTTAAAGAAGTGGATGTACCAAGCTGGCATTGCATTCAATACCGTAAATGAGATGATAGAAAAAGACATTAGTGAATAATATGTTGTCCAAGTTGTCGCCAAAAATTTGGCGGCTGCGAGTAGACTAATAATGAAACGGAGACCACACATATGTTGGACCCCATGTGCAGCCCATTACTTAGACTTAATCTTTTTCTCTGTCCACCTACTTCTTTAAATTACGTTTTCATTATGTCTACATCCTTGAACAATACTCTTAGGCCGATAAATTTCGCCAATCTAGGTTGAAAATATGAACATTACAAGAGTGTAACCGAAAAAAATAAGGTCCAATGTACCCTATCAACCCATGTAAGCATGGGGGAATATGGAGAGACAAGCACCATCTTGTGTAGCAACCCATATCGAATGCAAAGGCAATTCCAAATGTCACACGGGAGATTCGAAAAGAGATCTTGTAATGGATGGATAAGACTTCAAAGTCGAAACATAATGATGAAGTGATTTTATAACAATACTATGATATTGATGAAGATGAGGAAGAACATGATAGATCCACTCCTTCCACGACTCTCACCCCCCATAAAATAACACGTGGTGGAAGGGGAGGAAATAAATAAATTATTCTCTTGTAGACCACTTTCCGAGGATGTGGTAGACGCTAGGGGTAAGGGTTTGACCCAAACCACTATAGAAAATAGGTTTAAAGCTAAGGACCGACCTGCCACTATTCAATACATGATTAAGTGGATGTACCAAGCTGATATTGCATTCAATATCATAAATGAGGTAATAGAAAAAGACATTGGTGAACAATATATTGTCCAAAGTGTCACAGAAAACTTGGTGATCGTGAGTAGACTAATAATGACACTGTAATAACCCAGATTTTTGAATTTTATTTAATGGTATTAGATGATGTACCACACAATGCGTGGTGCTAACGCTCCACACCGGAATATACCCACTTTAGAAATAGTCTAATTTTTTATATATATCAATATTAGACTCATTGCAGAGTACTTGTCGATACGATTCCAACGATATATAATTTGTCAATTTTCGATAAGAATATAAAAAGTTATGCCCGTTTGAAGAGTGAAGCGGGTTAAAGGGCACAATTGTAAATTCGGGAGAGAATCACCATTTACCTTGGTGCTTACACAAAGCGCTGGAGCAAAACCTCTTCTCAAGCTTTTCAAGTCACGTATGAATTCTACTTGAGTGTAAAAACTACTATTTTATTAAATCTTATACAGAAAATCTTAATTGGAGTTAACCTATACAGGGAATTAGATATATATTTACTTCTTCTCTCAGTTGTCTTTCTTTATTCCCTCTTCTCTGCAAAAGCTCTGACAGTGCCATCTTTCATAATTCCTCGATTCTATCGATTTTCGATCTTATCAGAGAATCTTACACCATCAAAGGTTCTCATCGCTGCGACCAATTTATCGTAAGAAAGGAATTCTCGCGAAAAGACTCGGGCATATCGTCTCTCGAATCCGATCTCCATCAACCCAAATCATCGTAGGATTCGAATCACGCTCAATGTGGGGTGCCTCTAAATCCATCTTAAATTATTCAGTTATTTCTTAAAAAGAAAACCCTAATTTTTCCTTAAGTTTTGATAAATTTCGGGTCTTAAAAACATAGAAATTAGGCCCAAAATCGATAGGATTGTTTTTCCCAGATTTTCGTGAAATTCGGCCAAACTCTTCAACAGACACAGCCTCGGTATTTTGGCCATAACCTTTTATCCCGAACTCCGATTAAGACGATTCGTTTTGCGTTGGAAAGCTAATAGAAAAATATACAACTTTTATGTTTTGACCAACTCATGAATCAATCGTCTTGATGGTTAAAAAAATATGAGAATGTTACGTCAAATCGCTCGAGCGAGCTATTATCATCGCTCGAGCGAGGTATCACCGAACTCCGACATTGTCTTAGTATTTTAGTCATAAATTTATATCGCGAACTCCGATTGAGACGATTCTTTTTGCGTTGGAAAGCTAATATAAAAATCTACAACTTTCATGTTTTGACCAACACATGAATCAATCGTCTTGATAGTCAAACAAATATGAGAATGTTACGTCAAATTCTAGGATTGGCGCAACTTGCCTGTTTTGACTTGTTTTTGAGGAAACACTTAAATAGGTCTATATTATTAGTAATTAGAGTTTATCTTAATGCATGAACGTATATTGTGATGTAGATTGAGGGCGAGAGGCCATCAATAGGACCTTGCTTGACTTCGCATAACTCCGAGTTTTAGGTAGGAGAATCTCATCTTTACAGTATTTTATTTTAATTCGCATGGATATTTTGAATTAAAATCTTTGAACTTGCATATGCCATTGAAATCACATCTGTAAACTGAAATTGATATGAATGACTGAAAATCTAAATCTACGAATCTCAAACTTGAATCGCTTAAGCTCAAGATCTCAAAATCAAGAACACGAACTATGTATAAGAGACTTGCATCTGATTTGTATTAGTATCTGTATTTATTTTATGATTGACCTGAACGACCTCTCAAATTTCCTGAACAACTTCCTGGCACAAGTTTCCCTCATTACGCAAGGGCTTGTTGCATCCTGAAAAAGGGTTCATGAACGACGATGGTAGGTAGGGGTTCCCATCGGCTATATTCCTGCTCTCGAGATATAGTTTACTCGAGAGGTATTTTAAGTTGAGGATTAAGTCATGAATTCGAACTTTGCATATAGAAGTTAGACAAGACACTAAACATCATCTTCTTGAAACTGCTTTTCACACATTTAGAAATAAATCTTACATATGATTGCACCTAAATTCAGCTTTTATTATCCGCTATATGTTTGACAAGCTATATTCGATATTTGTTTTGAAACCATGTTAGTTAAAGTAAAATGTAGATGTCTTTCTTTCTATCGAGCTTTGTTGGTTAGCTCACTCCACTATACGCCATGTGTTCGTGTATTGACGGCTATTGTACGTGAGATCTGATCCGACTACGCGCTCGAGGAAGAGCTTGAGGTTCCTCCTGAGGAGTTTTTCCCAGTATAGAACTTACTGATTTTCTTATTTGTGGTGAGAGTTAGACTTGAATTTGTGGGCCCATTTTAGTTGGATACCATAGTTTTATATTTGACGTTGATTTCTTTTATGAGCCATATTTCGATGATGGTCGGCCATCATCGGTGGTTCTTTACTTTTAATTGCTTCCGCATTTATTTTAGCTATGGATATTTATTACGCTTTACTCTGATATGTGCCCTGTTTGTCCGGCTTATCGTTTATTCGATAGGTTGGCGAACCGGCCTTTCCTATACCTGAGGGATTGGAAAAGTCGGGTCGTCATAGACACGGAGCCCACACATATGTTGGATCTCATTTGTGGCCAATTGCTTAGACTTAATCTCAGAAGACATAGAAAAAGTATATATTAAAATTATAGCTAAAGCTAGGAAGATAGTAATGTATATGTATAAGTATATACTTCTACCCCATCACATGCATAAAGCAATTAAGGGTAATTAGCAATGCCCTTCCATCACCCGTTTTGCTATGACCTTCTTGGCATTACAAAGCATGTATATCAAAAGAGAAGAGTTTAGAAACTTTATAACTTCCACCAATTGAAGGAATAGAGCTTAGTCAAAAAATTAAGTCGAAGGGAAGTGAGTGGCGCAAATCATCTTAACCAACTCTTTTAAAATAATGTTGTCCAATAACTTAAAGACTCGTAACCAATCGTAGAAGTATTATGATTGGTTGATAGTGATGAGAAGCCCGTTATGGGTTATACCTATAGTTTTATGGAGAAAGTTACAAAAAAAATTAAATCTAATATTATGTACAAATCTCGTCACTTTCAATCCATTATTGGCATAATTGAGAAGAGATGGGGTATCCAAATGTCTAGCCCGTTATATTTCTCTGTATTCCTTCTAAATTTCGCAATTTATTTCTCTTATTCGAATCGGGAGTAATGTAAATTTAAAAGTGTAATACTCGCAATTGCACAAATTGTACCATAGTAAACAGGTACAGAGTACGAAATCGTTTACACAAGGATTTTAAGTAAATTTTTAAAAAAAGAATAACTACCAATCATAGAATTTCCAATAATTATCACAATATTAATCCAGTCTAATAAATTTTATGAATGTAAAAGAAGAATAAACTAAACATGATAAAATTAATCAAAGAAAAACAGGCAAAGTTTAGGATACTAAATCCTCTCATCCTTAGTTATTATCCATGAGTTCAGATCTAAATGGTAGAATATTGAAGACGAAAACAATATAAAGATTAAAATCAATTAAAACTTTATGAAAAATTAAAACAATTGAATTGGTGCAAAAATCTAAAGTAATATTTTTTCAAATCCACAAATGAAAGGAATCAAAATATTAAATGCATTAAAAATAGATCTAATCACAATGAATTAATGACTTAAATTTTTGTATTAAAAATAAAATTAAGGTACTCAATCATAAATCTAAGATCATGAGAAAAACATGACTAATTCTCATATCTCAAATTGATGATTAAATCCCAATAATGGCAAAAGCATATGTGCGTAAAAATTATAAAGGTGTCTACAAGGGTTCCTGCATTGCTTTGAGAGAGTTTTCAAGAGAGAAAATTGTGGTAAATATTTTGAGACACAAGGTATTGAAGAATTGCTTGGGGATTAAAGATCCGATTGAAGTCGTTCTTGTGTCGAAATCGTTATTATATTCTGACAGATCTCTTATCTGTTTTTTTAAGGAAATCGTCCTTGGTTTAGCAACGGTTTGACAATTGAAGATAGTGTTTGATTTTGATTGAGAGTACACTCGAGAGAAAAAAATGTGTGTGTTGTAAACGTTCATAAATAGTACATATATATACTCTCTTGGGCGTAACTCTCGATTGAGTGAACCATATAAATCTTTGTGTTGTATGTAATTATTTTTTTATATCTTCTTATTTTTTCGTATTCATTGCAATCGGGAGTTCGATAGAGTGGGTAAAATTTCTAACACAAGTAGAGTGAGGAGCTCTAAAGAAACCAAAAAAAAAAACAAAGGAAAGAAAGGTGTAAGAATTAAATGAAGGTCTTCTGCTGGTGAAAAAAAAAATACATTAATAAATACAAATGAAAAAATAAGACAGAATAAAATAAAAACATACAACTTAGGTCTCCTTGTTCAATTCATTAATCAAAATCAATATGAATTAACAAATTACCTATAGAAACCCACCATTCAATGCCATTGTGGCACCATCTGTGGCCCATCACATTGAACCGTCTTCAAACTTTATGCATTCCAATTTCTTCAACCCATGCAACCATAGAGCCTTTCAATGTAAATGGAACCCACTGTACGGGTCAGATTCAATCTCCCTTTACCAACCTTGAGAAATGTACATATATTTTTAGTGTTAAAAAGGTTGAGGTCAAAAATATACTTTCACTCATTAGTATGTTCATAAATAAATAGGCACCTCCCAAGGCTTGGCAATATTCAGTGAACCATATCGACCGAAGCACCATGAATGGTGATCCAGCCAAATACGTAATTCTAACTCTGGTATAAGGTACTTAACCCAAGCACCAACATCAGTACTTCGGTCAATCTCAAGCTGCCAGCTTTGGCATTTATGTTGATATGTTTAAGTGCTAAATATGTGGAAGCATGAGTTAAAATCTCATAAAAACGATACATATTGTCCAGCCTTAAAATCGATACGTATCGGTATCGAACGATACATTCCAATGTATCGTCAAAATTTTGGATTTTGTATGAGAGGCACTGATACGGTACCTTGAATGTACCATATCGGTGAGGTCCAAGACCAATACGTATCGTCTGATATGTATCGGTATCGGACGATATTTTGACTCATGAGTGGAAGGTCAAAAGGAACTTTCAATGTTATGTGCATGTGGATAAATAGTTGTACTGCTTCGGAGGCTTGACCGTTTATCCAAAAAAACACTGACCCGAGGAATGCTGTCTGTGCCAGGGTGGGGTCCCTAAGTCCAAGGCAACATATAAAGTTACATAAGTTATAGAATACCTCGATTAGTGCCTGCTTAATCTTTGAAAGTACTTATGTATGCAACCCCTTTAAAATCATTGATTGCTTCGAATTAGATGCTAGAGATTGTGTTTCACCCAGATCTGCCACTCAATAGATCTTAAGATCATGTCTCACTTATCAGACAGTCCGTTTTTTATTTCACATCTCACAGATCTCCCAAAAATGGTCCTAAAATCACGATTGAGCGTGATGTGTGCCATAGGTTTCAAGGGGCATTTTTTTGGGATTGGTGACATGTGACATCAAAAACTAACCATCTGATAAGTGATACTTGATATCAAGATCCATTGTGTGGAATATTGAGGTGAAAAATGATCTCTATTGTCTTTTTTAACATAGCCAATGGATCAATTGGATAGGCGTGAATAGAGGTACCCTAAATAAAATGCATTAAAAAAAAAAAAAAATCATAATGTTGGGATTTCACTGACCTCGATTCGTTGTCCGAAGGTGGTTTCATTTGGAACCCTCAACCAAAAAACTGAAAAATGAAAAATAGTTTCTTGCATAGATATATGATTCATGAAAGTAGCTCCCAGTGTTGATTCCCATCAATGTGGAATAAATGTAAGATGTGGTCAACGTGTTGGACTTTGCAACAATCTTCTCCTCCTTCCTTTGGACGAATTTTCTTTATAAAACTTTCAGGCATGTCTTGGAATCGCAAGAGGCTTTTTAGATAGGGGCACTTTAGAAAACAATACCTCAAAAACAAACTTTTTAGTAAATTAGAAAATTCGTGTTTGTACGGATTTTAAAACTTTAGAAAATTGTGAAAGCACTATTTTTTCAAATAAAATTCAAAAAAATGGCGCTTTCATGATTTTCTGAAATTTCAAAATCCTGAAAACACGATTTTTCTAAAACGTTTGAGATCGGGTGTTTTTTGCTAAAAAATTTGTTTTTGAGGCATTTTTCTCTAATTATCCCTTTTCGGGGTATTAAATGCCACAAGGCACCCTCTGTAGCCCATCACAAGTCTCAATCCATACTTCACAAATAGTAGGCATTGAACCTTTTTGGGAAATTTACCTGACTGGCCCTGTCAGATACAGCTTTTACGTCAGAGGCTCTGTAGTTTCACCTTTACCCAAACCAACCAACTCCAAGCCTAGCCGACCCTAAGGATAGCAAAAAGTCCAAATTACCCCCTTTTTTTAACGCACAAAAACATCATCTTCTTCCTCATTTTAATCTGGTACAGTTTTTAAAAGTCAGAGGTGGCGAAGGTGATTGCGTCTTCTCCTCAATCCAAATTATTCCGATCTGCTATTTGGATCGACCCAGATACACCTTTTTCGTCATAGACTGTAGCAGATTAGAATAAGGAAGAAGATGATACACCTATATAGTTTAAAATTTTAAATATTTGCATTTTTCTATGTTTACGCGATGTGAGCATTTATTCGATCAAACTATTAAAATTGCTATTTGGATCGACAATACTGTCGATTTGAAGGCTACAATATAAAATTGATAGTTCAAAGATAGATATGAGAAAAAGCGATATCGACTTTGTATGCGATCGATATCGACTACTGTACATAATCGTACCGATCATTTTAAGAGTTGTCATCGACTACATGCAATTCGTCATCGACTATCTGAGAGTAAGCCATCGATTATATAAAAAATAATAAAAATAATAATAAATAAAAATTATGTAATCGATGGCGATTACATGCAGTCGATAATGACTCATCTTGAATAAATCATCGATTACATTAAAAAAAAATAATAATAATAATAAATTAATTAATTTTTTTTTTTTACGTAATCGATGACGACTCAGTACAGAGTCGTAATCGGCTCCGTAAAGGATCGTCATCGACTACATAATTTTTATATATTATTATTATTTTTTAATTTTTTATATAATCGGACTCTTAAAATTATTCTTTACCCTACTCAACCGTAGGACCTTGAGTGAAGGAAACCCTCCCACTTCACCATGTAGCTATAGCCCATTATTGGCATCTATAAGCCAAAGATTAAGTTTCCAAGGTTGGAGAGTGAGCTTGGGATGATACTAATATTAGTCTTCCTCAAACCAAGATACCTTAACTGGAATAGGTTGAACAATTCGCGAGGCAACTTTTCAATTGAAGACCCCTGTAGATCCAAAACTCTTAGTAAACTGCATGTCACGACCCGAAATTCTATTCCATCCCGAGGGCCTAGAATGTCGAGTTATAACCCGCACATATCCCGGATATGCTAAGTGGACATACACCTAATCAGAGTTCTCGCGCAATAATGGTTCCATGAAATCCGTGAAAGCCAACATACCATAGTGGAATATAAAATAATCATAAATGCTGAATAAATATGATAAAATGTGATAGAATGCTATCAATCCACAAGTAACATGTAAGCCAAATCGGAGACAAATCCGATAAAAATGAAAGCATAGAGTCAATGATAATGATATAAGGCAAAATCTAATACCGAGTCTACTAAATCATAATCAGGCGCTCGGATCAAAATCAACACTGTAGTCCTCCAGATAATCGGTAGCGTTACCCTCCAAAGGCTCTTGGTAATCAACGTCCACTGGGTCGACGTTCTCAGTACTAATCAGATCAGAGAAACCCACGTTCACACCATCGGTATAGTCACCTGCAACTGTTAAATTATCGTGGGATGAGTTTACTCAGTCACGTAAACTCAGTGGGATACACCACCAATCCACCCCATACTACTCAAGTGCATTATGGGTGCATCTTGTGAGTGATAAATATAATATCTCAAAGCAGATAGCAAAAGAATGACAAAATTACATGCATATCGTAAAGCTCATATCATAAATGCAAGACCATGATCTAGACACTCATATCCTAACGTACCTTACCATATCTCATAACATATCATATCATGTCTTATTATCATTCTCGCACATACGTCTGTATATCGCATGAGCGTAACTAACATACTCGTGAAATCCTAAACGACCTGTGCCAGAGTCGCTGCTCGAGCTACTATGGGAGGGCCAACATAGTATCATACCACCATATTATAACGCCCTCGTGTCATATTCATACTCCACCACCCAGCTAATGGGAAGACATAATGGCCAAACTCACTCATAACATACTCATACTCATAATCTCTCTCAGAGATTCGTCTTGGCTGAAAGACGTTATTGCCCTTACGGTGGCTACGCAAGGAACGACACGTACAGAGACTTAGGTTCTTTATCTTTTGTTGGCCTACACAGCGATGTTTTATTATCGTACTCGTATCATAACTTATCTTATCTCATACTCATATCTTATCATACTCTTATACTTAATCCTAGGACAAACTATAGTGAGGCAACTTTCTTAATTCACGCTTTCCAAGAAAAATGTTTCGTAGTAACCTGGATGTACTTCGTGTGATAGTTTATACTATCATATTTCGAGTTTCACGTGACCGTACATAGATATCAATATTTCGAGTTTCACATGACCGTACATAGATACCAATACTTTGAGTTTCACGTGACCGTACATAGTAACCTCGATGTACTTCGTATGTACGGATGTAACCTGGGTGTTGCATCCGTACATAGATACCAATATTTCGAGTTTCACGTGACCGTAGAAGAACCTCACCACAACTAATGCCTATGGTCGAACCTCATAACTTAACTCATAATTTATACTATCATCTTTGAACTCGGGGTGATCGGATCGTCGTATATGCTACCGTATACGAGATTACACTGAATTCGCACTCACCCGACTCGTCATGGGTCCCATTCCACCATGAGTTGTAAGGCATGTGAATACGGTGTATTTCTCGCTTCGATACCATCTCAGCGAATCACCACGCCCAAGCGTAGGCATGATCTCATACACTCTCGTACTCATGATTTAACATATCTCTAACTCGTATAAATTGATTAAGTTGCAAATACAAAAGCATCACACATACAGAACGGTTTACACTTAGATTTGAATTATGTTTATATTTATATTTATTTGCATAACATACCAATATAATTATAGCATAGGGTTATAGGTGTAATTTCGATAATCGTAAAGGTCAGAGTTCGATTTCATAAAGGCATCGAAGTTCTAACACTTTGTGTTTTCGAAGTGATCGCGTTGTAGCGATAAAATGACATATATATAGGTTATTATAATTAAGTACTCAATTAGAAAGATGATATAATTTAAAGTGAAGTGGATCACGACCATCGATCGAAAAGTGGAAGGGATTAATGTGCACTAAGTTTTGGTCGTATAAATGTAAAATTTATAGTGTAATTAAGGTCGTCTGATCGGACGAGAATCGATTGATTAGTTTTGAAATTGATCAATCGGTCTTAATTGTATCATATAAATTATTTAACTCGGGTACAGATCAATTGCTCGATTTTTTTGGTGTCAATCGGTTGAATTTAAAATAATTTATAGTATCGTGATTTGATTCTGTAAAAAAAATCGATGGATTGATATTAAGGTGTCGACCGATCGATGCATTACGCTAAGAGAATTTGAAACAAGGCCTTATGTGCCTTTCTTATGTCATTAAAGTAATAAGGTTCTCAAGTGCCTTTGTTTGTGTAGAATAAAAAAAAATACACATCCTTCATTATATAATATATTATTAAGTATATAATATAATTTAAAAGAGCACATATATTAATTATATATTAAAATAATAAGGTACATGCGCCTTTATTATAACATAATATAAAAGTGGTGGTTGAAGCAAGATGTTTGACCCGAAGCGTTGACTTACATTTATGGAGATATTTATTTCTAAAAAGAAATAAAGAGTTGTTAACAATTTCTTAATTTCCATTTGTTTTAAAGTAGTGTTATTCACACAGTTTCGGTAGGCAGTGAGCAAGGGCACCTAATGTCATTTCACGTTTTCAAAATTAAATGATATGGTTATACTGGTGGGCTGTGTAGGGGAAAGTTGGTTGAATAGGACTTACAGTGGAATGCCAGAGACTTTTTCTGATGATGAGGGACATATTGGTAATTTTATTCTAAAGAATCTTTGTGCAATAATAGTAGACTAGAGATAATAAAAGAAATAGAAATAAAGGAGATTGAGATAAATCGTCCTTGGGATGCACGTGTACACCCCTTGCTCAATAGCTAAAGGTGCCTTTTATATTTTATAATACAAAATTGATGACGATCATTACTTGGAATTAAATAATGCATTAAAGCCTTTTATTTTTATAATATAAAATTAAAAGTAACTATTGCTTGTATTTAATAATATAGGTAAGCAGTATGTTAGTATAATTATACTCCGTCCACAATCAATTTCAACGTCATAGGCAATTGGGTATCTTGTGCCATAAACCATTCTGTCTATGACTGAAACACAAATTCGCCCGTCGATATTTTGAGCGGATCCGAGTTCCAAAATTAGATTTTAATACCAAAATAAAAGCAAATAAAACAAATTAACCACAATTAACGTTTACCCATTTATTTACTCTTAAAAACATTATTATCTAGAAAAGAAATTTAGATTCTTTTTATTTAACCCGTCGATACGGGATCGAACGTATCCTACGCGACGGGATCTGAGAAGGACGAGACGGATGGATAGGTACCCACCTCTTGAAGCGTGATCAGCGAATCAACGACGATTAAGGCGATAGAGATTGGTGTCCACACGATGGTCCGTACACGATTACGCCGCCTTCACCTCGATTTGACGATAGAAAAATACCACGGTGGTTCTTGTGGAAGAACACACAAGAGATTTAAAAGAGATTAGGGTGTTTTTAGAAAAGGGTGGCTATAGAAGAAGATGGAGTGATGGCTAGGGTTTTTAAGAAGAATTCTTATAATAATGATTTAGGGTTCTCTGTAACTTTCTTATTTATAATATATGGGCATTAATTCGGTGTTAAGCGGTCACACTAAATAAGGGTGTATAGGCTTTTATTTCAAGGTTTAAAATAGAGGTTTAAAACTCTTTGATCCTTAGACCTCTTGTTTATAACCAAAGTCTTTCAACCACTAGGCCACCACATAACTTGTGTCAAATTAGGATAATTTTAAATATAAAACCTTTTTGAAAAAATAAAATGTGTACTTTCTCAACTAGGATAGGTTCTGGTATGGAGCACTAACACCACGCTCAGTGCAAAACAAATCTAACACCACAAATTCAGTTTAAAATTTTTAGGGTCGTTACATTCTCTCCCCCTTATAATATTTTCGTCCTCGAAAATTACGTACCTATAGTGATGAGCTCCGGGTACTTCTCCAAAGTCTCGGCTTCTCGTTCTCAAGTGGCTTCATTCGGTGGGTGATGCTGCCACTGCACTTTGACGAAGCGAACAGATTTACCCTTGATGAGCTGCTCCTTCCGATCTACGATACCAACCGGCTTCTCTATGATAGTCAGATCATCTCTGACTTCAGTCGGCTCGATATCAAGGACGTGAGATGGATCGATCAAGTATTTGCGCAACATAGACAGATGGAACACATTGTGGATACCAGCAAAGTGTCTCGGAAGTGAAATTCGGTATGCTACCTCACCGATGTGATCTGTGATAATGAAAGGTCCCACGTATCTCGGACTTAGTTTTCCCCGCATTCCAAAACGCATGATTCCCTTAGTTGGTGACACCCGGATGAAAACCAATTCACCAACCTCAAATTCTATCAAGCGTCTTCTATTGTCGGCATAGGCTTTTTGACGGTCTTGGGCTTCTTTCAACCTTTGGCGGATAACTCTAACCTTCTCGATCGTGGTTTCTATGAGTTCCGGCCTAAGCATCTTTTCCCAACAAAGAGGCGTCCTACAACTTCGGCCATATAAAGCTTCAAAAGGCGACATCCCGATGCTTGCCTGAAAGCTATTGTTATAAGAAAACTCAATCAAAGGGAGGTGGTCATCCCAGTTACCTCGGAAGTCTAACATGCAGGCTCGAAGCATGTCTTCTACGATCTGATTAACTCTTTCAGTTTGACTGTCGGTCTCTGGATGGAAGGCTGTACTGAAGTCGAGTCTCGTACCCATTGCTTTATGAAATTTCTTCCAATGATCAGAAGTGAATTTCGTGTCTCTGTCTGACACAATGCTCACAAGAACTCCATGAAGCTTGACTATTTCCTTCAGATACGTCTCATCTAGTTTGTCCCCACTATCTGTAATCTTGAAAGGTAGGAAGTGCGCCGACTTAGTCAATCGGTTCACAATAACCCAGATGGCGTTGTGCTTCCTTGAAGTTCTAGGGAGTCCGACTATGAAATCCATAGAGATGTTTTCCCACTTCCACTCGGGAATTGGTAAGGGTTGCAAAAGACCGGCTTGCTTCTGATGCTCAACTTTCACCTGCTGGCATACCAAACACCTGGAGACGTATTCGGCAATCTCCCTCTTCATATTTGGCCACCAATAATAGTTTCGAATATTTCGGTACATTTTTGTGCTTCCTGGGTGCACCGAATATCCAGATTTGTGTGCCTCTTCGAGAATTTCGTTTCGCAATGTTTCAACATCGGGGACATACAATCTATCTCAAAAAAGGAGGGTCCCGTCAAATCGTATAGAGAAATCTGGTTTAGGGCACTCGGCTAACTGTCCCTTAATCTTCGAAATTTCGGGATCTAAGGGTTGACCATTTCTGATACGACCAACAAAGGAAGGCTTGACCACCATACTGGCTAGGTATACTCCCTCACCAATTTTTTCAAGTCGCACATCCAACTGAGCAATCTCATTGAGCGACTTCCAGACCTTTAGACGTGCTAGCAGTCCTGAAGATTTTTGACTTAGAGCATCAGCAACTACATTTGCTTTACTCGGATGGTAATTAATGGAACAATCATAGTCCTTCATGTATTCCATCCAACGTCTCTGTCTCAAATTAAGATCTTTCTGAGAAAATAAGTATTTGAGGCTCTTGTGGTCCGTAAAAATCTTGAAAGTCTCACCGTATAGATAATGCCGCCAAATTTTAAGTGCAAAGATAACTGCGGCCAACTCAAGGTCATGAACCGGATAATTCTTCTCATGCGGCTTCAACTGTCTCGAGCCGTAGGTAATGGCCCTCTTACACTGCTCTAACAAACATCAAAGTCTCTGGCACGAAGCATCTGTGTAGACTTCATAATCACCGGGTCTAGAAGGTAACGCGAGAATGGGAGCTGTCGTGAGTTTCTGCTTCAATAGATTAAAGCTCTACTCACACTGTTTGGTCCACACAAATTTGTTGTTCTTGCGGGTTAGCATAGTGAGCGGGAGTGCCAAACGAGAGAATCCTTTCACAAATTTACGATAATATCTGGCTAAACCGAGAAAACTTCTCACTTCGGTGACATTCTTTGGTGTTTGCCAATTTACAACCGCTTCAATCTTTGATGGATCCACAGAAATTCCTGCGACGAAAATTACTTGACCCAAGAAAGATACATTCTCAAGCCAAAATTCACACTTGCTCAATTTCGCGTATGATCTGTGCTCCTGGAGAGTCTGTAGCACAATACGAAGGTGGTCCTTATGAGCTTCTTTCGTGCGAGAATAAATGAGAACATCGTCGATAAATATCACGACGAACTTGTCAAGAAATTCTCTGAATACGCGGTTCATTAGGTCCATAAACACGGCAAGCGCGTTTGTGAGCCCAAAAGGTATAACGAGGAACTCGTAGTGTCCATGCCTTATTCCAAAAGTAGTCTTCGAAATATCTTCTGCTCTAACTTTCAACTGATGATAACCGGACCTGAGATCTATCTTTGAAAAGTAAGTAGCGCCCTGTAGCTGATCAAATAGGTCATTGATACGAGGAAGAGGGTATCGATTCTTCACGGTAATATTATTCAGCTGTTGGTAGTCGATACAAAGTCTCATCGAACCATCTTTTTTCTTTACGAATAAGACCGGTGCTCTCCATGGTGACTCACTACGACGGATAAATCCCTTATCAGATAGCTCACGCAACTGAATCTCTAACTCCTTCAGTTTTACTGGTGCCATTCGGTATGGGACTTTCGCAATTGGCAAGGTACCGGGCGCGAGATCAATCTTGAACTCTACTTCTCGGTCAAGTGGAAGTCTAGGTAAATCTTCCGGAAAGACATCGACGAACTCCCCAACGATAGGAATATATGAGGGGTCCGCTTTCTCATCACGTTCACCGTCAAGTGTAGCAAGTAGGGCTGCTCCTCCCTTTTTAATACCGCAAAATTTGAATGAAGGGCTCCCAATCGGTCCGAAGGTGACTACTTTAGAAAAGCAATCAACTGAGGCGTGATAAGCCGCCAACCAATCCATGTCGAGGATTATATCGAAGTCTTGGAATCCCAGTACCACAAGATCTGCGGGTAACTCATGTGTTCCAACTACTAGAATCGTAGTTTTACAAACTTTAGATGCCATCATCACTTCCCCTGACGGCGTAGAACTCGCAAGCGTACTATCCAACGATACGGGCTTAGCTCTGATTTCAGAAACAAAACTCAGTGTAATCAAAGAGTAGGTCGATCCGGAGTTGATCAAGCCCAAGCATGACAACTGGACGAATCGATAGGTCTAGAAACTTTCATAGTTCCTGAATTACACAAGGGTTCATATGTGATCTAAGTTATACATGGCATAACATTCTCAAGAAAATAATAAATTTAACTCATACATAGAATAAGTCATAAAAGCAATTATAAGAAAATAAAGCTTAAAGAAAATTAGACAAGGTAAAATTCATACCCTAAACGACCTCATCGGTAGCCAAAGCGTCCTATTGAGACATGGCGAAAACTCGACCCTGCGCTCGAGGTTGTTGCGATTGCTGCTGCTGACCTCTAAAATAAATATCTGCGGTTGGGTCTCACTCTGGACAGTCACGAATAAAGTGTCCCGACTTCTTACATCGGAAACACACGCTTGAGTACAACAAACACTCACCTGATTTATGTTTCTTGCCGCACTTGGTGCAAGGTTGGTACGGAACAAAGGTTTCTGCGGGGTGTTAGCTGGAGCATTCTTGGGGTATGCCGTAGATATAACACCTCTCTGAGCAAGGGTAGTCGTCCTGTGGTGGGTGTAACTCGACGATGGTGCAACTCTCTCGTAACGGATGCGGAGCGACTCTCTCGGACGAGTCTGAGGGTACATCTAGAATGAGGTGCTCTCGGAGTAAGGGACGAAGAGCCTTCATGATTTAGTTTACCCCTCTGAGTTGTTTGACGGGCTACATGCTGAGCGCGTAGTTCTCCATTTTTCTGCTCTTGGATATGAGCTCATTCTACAAGCTCTCCATAGGTCAAAATTTTCATTGTTGCAATTTTGCTCCTGATAACGGGATTGAGCCCCTTCTGAAAATGGTAACACTTTTCAGCTTCATCTGTTACCAATATGGAGGCGAATCGAGAGAGTCGATCGAACTTCGCCTCATACTCAGTCACGGATAGATTTCCTTGCTGTAGTGCCAAGAACTCGCTCTTTTTCTGAGTCTTGGTGGCATTGGTAAAGTATTTGTTATAAAATACTTCTTTGAACTGCTGTCAAGTCTAGTGTTCTTCTTCTTCCCTGTCTGCTAACCTTTTTGCTGATGTCCACCAATTTTGTGCATCGCCTTGCAAGCACATAACGGCATAAGGCACTTTCTCATTTTCTGCTGGAGTAGAGACTTTAAAAATTTTCTCTATTTGTGTAATCCAATCGTCAGCGGTATCAGGATCCAATTGCCCGTGGAAGTGCGGAGGTTGAGCCCTGGAGAAAGTCACATAGCCGTTATAATAGTTATCAAACCGAGGCGTTGGTGGGGGTGTACCCGGACATCGGTTGGCAGAATTGTTCAGTTGCTGGGCAATCAGGTCCTGATAAGTTTTGGCATGTTGTTCCAGCTGCTGGTTGAACCCTTGGATCAATCTGAAAGTCTCTTGCTGATGGGCCTCATTCAACTAGGCCACATCTTGCTATGCGAACTCATCAACTCACGTATTTACTCATCACCTTGGGATGAAGATCCTCCACCATTTCTTCGCGGTGCCATCGAAATCTTATTTCAAAAATTCAAGGATTTAGAACTCATAATTACTTAAATCACATAAGTCCAACAGAAAGTAAAGCCTGAGCTCTAATACCACTCAGTGACGACCCGAAATTCTACCCCATTCCGAGGGCCTAGAATTTCGAGTTATGACCCGCACATATCCCAAATATGCTAAGTGGACATACACCTAATCAGAGTTCTCGCGCAATAATGGTTCCACGAAATCCGTGAAAGCCAACATACCATAGTGGAATATAAAATAATCATAAATGCTGAATAAATATGATAAAATGCTATCAATCCACAAGTAACATGTAAGCTAAATCGGAGACAAATCCAATAAAAATGAAAGCATAGAGTCAATGATAATGATATAAGGCAAAATCCAATACCGAGTCTACTAAATCATAATCCGGCGCTCGGATCAAAAGCAACACTGTAGTCCTCCTGATAATTGGTAACGTTACCCTCCAAAGGCTCTTGGTAATCAACGTCCACTGGGTCGACGTTCTCAGCACTAATCAGATCAGAGAAACCCACGTCCACACAGTCGGTATAGTCACCTGCAGCTGTTAAATTATCGTGTGATGAGTTTACCCAGTCACGTAAACTCAGTGTGATACACCACCAATCCACCCCATACTACTCAGGTGCATTGTGGGTGCATCTTGTGAGTGATAAGTATAATATCACAAAGCAGATAGCAAAAGAATGACAAAATCACATGCATATCGTAAAGCTCATATCATAAATGCAAGACCATGATCTAGACACTCATATCCTAACGTACCTTACTATATCTCATAATATATCATATCATGTCTTATTGTCATTCTCGCACATACGTCTGTACATCGCATGAGCGTAACTAACATACTCGTGAAATCCTAAATGACCTGTGTCAGAGTCGCTGCTCGAGCTATTATGGGAGGGTCAACATAGTATCATACTGCCATATTATAACGCCTTCGTGTCATACTCATACTCCACTACCTAGCCAATGGGGAGACATAATGACCAAACTCACTCATAACATACTCATACTCATAATCTCTCCCAGAGATCCGTCTTGGCTGAAAGACGTTGTTGCCCTTACGGTGGCTACGCAAGGAACGACACGTATAGAGACTTAAGTTCTTTATCTTTTGTTGGCTTACACAGCGATGTCTTATTATCGTACTCGTATCATAACTTATCTTATCTCATACTCATATCTTATCATACTCTTATACTTAATCCTAGGACAAACTGTAGTGAGGCAACTTTCTTAATTCACGCTTTTCAAGAAAAAAGTTTCGTAGTAACTTGAATGTACTTCGTGTGATAGTTTATACTACCATAGAGGTGTTGCATCCGTACATAGATACCAATATTTCGAGTTTCACGTGACCGTAGAAGAACCTCACCACAGCTAATGCCTATGGTCGAACCTC
This sequence comes from Chloranthus sessilifolius, assembly GCA_021018995.1. Classification (NCBI taxonomy): domain Eukaryota; kingdom Viridiplantae; phylum Streptophyta; class Magnoliopsida; order Chloranthales; family Chloranthaceae; genus Chloranthus; species Chloranthus sessilifolius. The sequence goes on from CM037596.1 coordinate 6,785,936, forward strand.
ATAACTTAACTCATAATTTATACTATCATCTTTGGACTCGGGGTGATCGGGTCACCGTATATGCCACCGTATACGAGATTACACTGAATTCGCACTCACCCGACTCGTCATGGGTCCCATTCCACCATGAGTTGTAAGGCATGTGAATACGGTGTATTTCTCGCTTCGATACCATCTCAACGAATCACCACGCCCAAGCGTAGGCATGATCTCATACACTCTCGTACTCATGATCTAACATATCCCCTAACTCGTATAAATTGATTAAGTTGCAAATACAAAAGCATCACACATACAGAACGGTTTACACTTAGATTTATATTATATTTATATTTATATTTATTTATATAACACACCAATATAATTATAGCATAGGGTTATAAGTGTAATTTCGATAATCGTAAAGGTCAGAGTTCGATTTCATAAAGGCATCGAAGTTCTAACACTTTGTGTTTTCGAAGTGATTGTGTTGAAGCGATAAAATGACATATATATAGGTTATTATAATTAAGTACTCAATTAGAAAGATGATATAATTTAAAGTGAAGTGCAGCACGACCATCGATCGAAAAGTGCAAGTGATTAATGTGCACTAAGTTTTGGTCGTGTAAATGTAAAATTTATAGTGTAATTAAGGTCGTCTGATCGGACGAGAATTGATTGATAAGTTTTGAAATTGATCAATCGGTCTTAATTGTATCATATAAATTATTTAACTCGGGTACAGGTCAATTGCTCGATTTTTTTGGTGTCAATCGGTTGAATTTAAAATAATTTGTAGTATCGTGATTTGATTCTATAAAAAAAATCGATGGATTAATATTAAGGTGTCGACCGATCGATGCATCACGCTAAGAGAATTTGAAACAAGGCCTTATGTGCCTTCTTATGTCATTAAAGTAATAAGGTTCTCAAGTGCCTTTGTTTGTGTAGAATAAAAAAAAAACACATCCTTCATTATATAATATATTATTAAGTATATAATATAATTTAAAAGAGCACATATATTAATTATATATTAAAATAATAAGATGCATGCGTCTTTATTATAACATAATATAAAGGTAATGATTATAATATAAAAGTGGTGGTTGAAGCAAGATGTTTGACCCGAAGCGTTGACTTACATTTATGGAGATATTTATTTCTAAAAAAAAATAAAGAGTTGTTAACAATTTCTTAATTTCCATTTGTTTTAAAGTAGTGTTATTTACACAGTTTCGGTAGGCAGTGAGCAAGGGCATCTGATGTCATTTCACATTTTCAAAATTAAATGGTATGGTTATACTCGTGGGCTGTGTAGGGGGAAGTTGGTTGAATAGAACTTACAGTGGAATGCCAGAGACTTTTTCTGATGATGAGGGACATATTGGTAATTTTATTCTAAAGAATCTTTGTGCAATAATAGTAGCTTAGAGATAATAAAAGAAATAGAAATAAAGGAGATTGAGATAAATCGTCCTTGGGATGCACGTGTACATCCCTTGCTCAATAGCTAAAGGTGCCTTTTATATTTTATAATACAAAATTGATGACGATCATTACTTGGAATTAAATAATGCATTAAAGCTTTTTATTTTTATAATATAAAATCAAAAATAACTATTGCTTGTAATTTAATAATATAGGTAAGCAGTATGTTAGTATAATTATACTCCGTCCACAATCAATTTCAACGTCACAGGCAGTTGGGTATCTTGTGCCATAAACCATTCCGTCTATGACTGAAAGACAAATTCGCCCGTCGATATTTTGAGCAGATCCGAGTTCCAAAATTTGATTTTAAATACCAAAATAAAAGCAAATAAAACAAATTAACCACAATTAACGTTTACCCATTTATTTACTCTTAAAAACATTATTATCTAGAAAAGAAATTTAGATTCTTTTTATTTAACCCGTCGATACGTGATCGAGCGTATCCTACGCGACGGGATCTGAGAAGGACGAGACTGATGGATAGGTACCCACCTCTTGAAGCGTGATCGGCGAATCGACGACGGTTAAGGGGATGGAGATCGGCGTCCACACGATGGTCCGTCCACGATTACGCCGCCTTCACCTCGATTTGACGATAGAAAAATACCACGGTGGTTCTTATGGAAGAGGAGGTTTAAAACTCACATAGTAAGGTTTGATCCTTAAAATCAAGATAATTTTAAATATAAAACTTTTTTTAAAAAACAAAATGTGTACTTTCTCCATTAGGATAGGTTCTGGTATGGAGCACTAACACCACGCTCAGTGCAAAACAAATCTAACACCACAAATTCAGTTTAAAATTTTTAGAGTCGTTACACTGCAACACATTAAGTTTGTTAGTAAAGAAATCGAACTCATTTGTTCCCCGAAAATGAAGAAAGATCAGAGATTCAACACGCTTGTGTTCCATGACTCATCCTCTTCGAATTGATGGATTGATAAGCGACGACTTTTAGTTAACACATTTGCGCCACTTGTATCACAAATCCCACAAAAATTCTCCTTTGCTATAACCGATAGAGCGAGGTCACGCATTAGATCATGTACCCGACATGCTTTAACACTTCCGCTATCATTTTCCTTCACAACTTGAAGCACACATCTGTCAATGAGCTCCCTAAGGTATACCTCTCCAGTCTCCTCCATTGTCAAACCCTTCCTTGCTTCTAAAAATCCCTCTGCCACCCAAAGCCTAATTAATCTTTGCACAACAATCTCATAATCCTCTGGAAAGATACTGCAATATAAGAAGCAAGGCTTAAGATAATTTGGCAAATTGTGGTAGCTGAGAAACAATATACTCCTTTCGCTCTCGAAGGTTTGGGATGTGCTCAACTCCCAATTAAGGCTATTTTCCACCTACTTCCATTCTACTAATGTTTTCTCTGCTTTTTCCATAAGACGCCCTACAGCAATACTTGGCAGACCCCCGCATCTTTTGACAATAGTTTGCGACAATTCCTCTAATTCTTGAGGACATTCTCTCAATCGAAATATTTTTCGACGAAAGAGAACCCAAGCATCATCGAAGCGCAAGGATTGAAGATGTAAGACATACCCAAAAGCTACAATTGACGAAGCTAAGTTGTCTATACGCGTAGTGATTACAATTCTACTCCCACATTCATCATCTGGCAAAGCAAATTTAAGTGTACTCCAAAAATTAAAGCTTCATACATCATCTAAAACAAGTACATACCTTTTCCGGCTTGAGAAACTTTTGATTTTCTCCATTAATCCCGCATTGTTCATGGCAGCGATTTCGTTAGCTACCCCCATCTTTGCCTCCTCAAAGAATCTTGTAATTATTTCTATTAGAAGCCCTCGGATTCCAAACCAACGAGATCCAGACGTCCACGCATAACCCATTCAAAATGGGTCCTAACTCCGGCGCTCGCAAAAGCCTTCCTCACAAGAGTCGTCTTGCCCATTCCGACCACGGAGATGATCACTGTGAGCCCGGGTTCTCCCTCTGTCAACCAATTCAGCAGTTGTTCTCTAGGCTGCTCTATGCCAACAAGTTCATGGTCTTCAACCATGAGAGGGTGCAGTTCTCTGTAATACTGCACTATTTCACTTCCCTCATCAACCCTTTTCACATCTTATAATTTTTCGAGTTTATATCTCTGGATTCTCTCATATATTTCACCAACTCTGGCCTTGACTCCTTGTATGTTTTTGGGAGCTTGATGATAAGTAATTAGATTGGTAATGAAGTGAATGCAATGAAGCAAAGAGTCGAGGTGTTGTTGAATCCAAGTTATAAAGCCTTGGTCGGTGTCTTTGGAATGAGGTTTCATTCGAAGTAGGTACTCATCGATGGTGTCTTCGGCATCGTATGCTACATCTCGTACTTGCTGAATCCAAGTTATAACGCCTTCGCCTTCGCCTTCGTCTCGGTGTGTTTCCTTCGATCCGCATCCCTTAAAAAGGATTGCATACTCTCTAGCTCGCTCTTTATCCATTCCATCTCATCTTTTACTCCAGCGCAGTTCTGCTTCTTTTGAAAGAAGCGACCCCAACTTTGTTGTTCCCAAGCTCTAAGCACCGTCGGCCACATCTCTCTCCAAATGATATATATATATACCTTTAATAGATAATGAGAAGGGTATTTTATTTAGATTTCTTCTTATCACTAAAGATAAAAGGAGCTCATCTTATATATATATATATATATATATATATATATATATATATATATATATATAATGGAAAGCTAGAGGACAAAATTAAGTTTTATTGGTCTTTCAGTTCTATTGCTACAAAACAAAACCAATGATTTATGTTAGCAAATCCTAAAATATCAAAGCAATTTATTAATGGTTTCCCGTTTATGTTAGCAAGCCCTCGCCATTTATATTAGTCAAACTCTCAAAAAGAAAGCAAAGAGACTAAATCTCTCATTCTACTTTTGATTTTTGGTTTCTTTAAATTCACCCACCGAATCGTTGAGTTAACCCACGCTGAAACACATGGGCTGCGTTGAATCAGACGATGGACATCGTTTATCTTCCCAATCTTTCGCATGATGGCTCTTGAGATCATACGAGTACTATCGGCCGATCAGTGTTTTATTTCACATAACACACATCTTTGAAAAAGTGACCTGAACATCATGTGCACGCTCAAAATTGATCTTAAGGTCACTTTTTTGGGTGTGTCACATAAATTTTCACCAAAATTTTGGTGCCCAATGATTTTATTTTTTAAACCCAAAATTATCGGCCAATAATTTGAACTTATCGGCCGATCATTTACTAATCATAAAATTATTGGCCAATATAATGAGATTGGCCGATAATTTTGAGTTTTTTTTTTCGGCCGATAATTTTGGATTTAAAAAAAAAAAAAGAAAATTTGGGCATCAAAATTTTGACCTGGACAACAAGATTTCAGCCGAAATTCCGAGATGTTCAGCCGAAATCGTGAAATTTCAGTGAGCATACCAGATTCGGTTTGTTAGCCAAATTATTGGCTAATATTTTGAAACCTGAAAATTTTTTGTTTAAAAAAAAAGAAAAAAAAAGTATGAGCATCGAAACTTCGGCCTGGCCCACCATATTTTGGTCGAAATTTCATCCGAGATTTTCAGCCGAAATCGCGAAATTTCAGTGAGCATACCAGATTAGGTTTGTTGGCCAAATTATTGACTAATATTTTGAAGGCCGATAATTTTTTATTTTAAAATTAAAAAAAGTATAAGCAACGAAATTTCGGCTGAAATTTTGTCCAGGATATTTAGCCGAAATCCCGAAATTTTTGTGAATATATCGAATTTGGTTTCAGTCCTAACCAAACCGAAATTTCGATGTCCAATAATTATTTTTTTTAAATGTAAAAATATTTTCAAATTTTATATTATAACGATTTATTCTCCAAATAAACGACTCTCACGTGTAGGGTCCACTAATATATATATATATATATATATATATATATATATATATATATATATATATATATATATATATATATTAGTGGACCCTACACGTGAGAGCCGCTTATTTGGAGAATGAATCGTTACAATATAAATTTTGAAAAAATATATGTATATATTTTTAAAATTTATATTAAAAATATATATATATATGTATTTTCAATATATATATATATATATATATATATATATATATATATATATATATATATAGATAGATTTGACTCTAACTCTCACTCTCTTAAAGTTCTTAACTAAATATGGACAAGGTTTTGACTATTGACAGAATTGTGTGGGTCCGAGCTAACAAAAGGCCTAACAACAAGACGTAAGATTATATTGTGCAGGTGAGGTGAGGGGAATCAACCCAAAAGATTTTATCTTTTTTTTTTTTTCCTCGCTTCACATGCGCTTGTAAAACAAAAATGAATCGGGAGCCATTTCTTTGCACTCGCTTTTTAAGTGATTTGCACGGAGGTTAGAAAAAGACTTCGTACGTTAGAGACATGTTATATGTGAAAACGTAATTTTAGTCATTTAATTTAAAGTTTATGATCTATAAATCCTTAATGGATAATATTTGCATGAAATATAATCTTCATTATGTAATTAAATATAGTCGTCAAAGGTTATTCTTTGATTCAACGATTGACAACAATAGATCATATGAAAAATATTATGTTTTGTTGCAATCGTATTTACTGAAGATCTATAGATCATGAACTTTAAATCAAACGGCTTAGATTGCGTTTTCACATTTTACGTGCCCCTAAAATTCAAAGTCTTATCTTAAAAAGCATGTGCAAGTAATGGGTCCCAAAATGAACTCATTAGAAGTTTTTTTTTAGAATTTTAGAAGGGTTTGATTTTTAGTTATTTGACAATGATATCATTTTTTATATATGTCAATCTTTTACGAGATGGATATTAAGATCGTGGGCTTACCATCTAATGGTAAGTTTTTCAATCCACCTGGCTCATATCCCAAAAAGTAATATTTGCTTAAATATAATTCATGGGCAATTTCTTCGAATGTGTTCCATATGAAATAAAAACTGACCATCTAATAGTACGCTCGTGATATCAAGATCCATCATGTGAAAGATTAGGACAAAAAACGATCTTCGTTGTTTGATTCAAAGCAATCAATGCATCTTTGCCAGAGGAGATGGGGCGAGATTACAATTTTAACGGTACGTTTATGGAGTGGGGTTACAACTAAGCCGTCTGATTTGAAGGCTTTGATCTAAATATCTATTACGCAGAAGAGTGGTGCAAAACTCAATTTCTATCATATGATTCAATAAAATCAACTTTTGAATCAAATAACGGCTTTTCAGTGCATTGAATAATATGATGAAGATCAGGTTTGTAGCCAATATTTTTGGATTATCGCTTTCAAATCAAATGGCTTAGATGGTGTTTTACATGGCACAAAGTCTACACATATCAAGTCTTTCTTCTAAATCATGTGCAAGGACGAACTTCTCGTGTGCAAGTAATGGCTGCCGTAAAATGGCATGTACAGTCACTTTTGAGGATGTTAGCCATGTAGAATCAACACCTGACGATTTATTGTGTAGAAGATTGGGACAAAAAACAATCTCCATCATCTAAATCAAGACAATCAATTATTTTAATGGTGAAAAGACCTCAATGAGCTAGTCTATGCAGCCCGTCTAGATCTTTTTTCAAACATTTTTTTTACGAGTTTTTCAGCCAAACTCGGGTTGCAACAAGGCATTAGGTGCAAGTTTGGGTACCTGAACCGAACATAAACAAAAAGTTCTGGTTTCTGGTTCAATTCAACAGGAATCGAAAAAGAACCGAAATGAAGCAGTTCGGTTTCGGTTTTGGTTTAATTGGTTTCGATTTTCGGCACCCAAAATCAAAACCGACCCGATCCAAAATCGCTTTCGGTTAGGTCATGGGTCAGTTAGTATCAGTTTCGTTGGGTCGGTTTTGGATTCTTTTTGTCTACCCTTACAACTACAAGGTTGTCGATTACAATGTGTCGGTGAGGCGTATCAACCATGGACGACTTTGTTGGTATATGGTTACCGATCCGTTCCCAAACGGGGCACACATGTGCATTTTCATCAAGTGTGCCACGTGATGCAAAGATCTAGACATTCTAACCATACCTTTGAAGATAAATGACCATTTTGGATCAGAGATGTAGGCACCCAAAATTGGCTCAAGGCTCAATTAACCCACACTTCGAGAACGGCGTACTTCTGAGCTTCTGAAAGCATCACGCGAACCCTTAGAACTTAACCCAAAACTTTAAAACCCTTCCTGGACTCTTAGAAACCCCAACCAGACCCATAGAACCCATACTAGACCTAACCCGGGCTCACAAGTCAGCCCACGGAGGCTCAAGACCCTAAAAGATTGCATTTCACGGATTCATAATGTTGTGCAGCCCTCAAACTTTCGATGGCCATAACTTTTGATAAAAAATTCTGATTGACTATTATAATATATCATTTTGAGGTAGCTCGAACCATTGCATCCATTGGATATGAGTAAAAATAAAAAATAAAAAAATAATATATTTTTTTTACACAGAACCGAGATCCAGCGCAGGCCCTGACTTCTCAAGTTGAAAAAACTCATTTTTTTAAAAAATGGTTGATTTGGAAATTTGGGGTTTGGCTTGTGGACCTTCCCGGAGTTTGGAGTTTAATTCTTTAGGACCCATTTGCCCCTTTAGACCCTAGAATTCACCATTTTGTCATTTAAGTCATCACCCCATCATCCACCACTAAAACCCAACTCCCTCTTCTCCAAGCCCTTAAAAACCTAAAAAACCTTAGATCCCAACATTACCTAATTTTTAACCTCCATTAGGGCCTTAATACCTTCCCTAATCCGCTCCAACTCTATAAATAGAGACCCCACCCCTCAAATTTTCTAGATTGGAAATTCCAATCCTTAAGAGAAAACTCGAGCATTCTACCCACTCACCTTGGTCATTCCTAATATTCTAGGTTAAACCCTTATCTCCCATCCATCCCTTACTATTGCACCCTTATCTCTATCATTCCCAAGCCTTGAAACCTTGGCCAGACCCTCCCATACCATCATTCTCAACCCTTTACTTTCAAACCATAGCAAGTTAAGAACTATCCTTAACCTTTTGTGTTGATCGAAAGCTCACCGGCATTGCTCTCACGCGAAGATCTGACAACTGTGCAATAAGGGCCCGAGAGCTCCTGCACTCCCCTTTATTCCTCTATTTTTTTTTTTGCTTTTTCTTTATCTTAAGATTTGAGCCGTTACACCGCCGAAATTTTGGTGTTTGCGAAGAGCTCAATAAGATCGGAGTGCCTTCAAGCAAGAAGAAGTGTCACTCACTTTTTTCCTTTTGTTTATATATATATATATATATATATATATATATATATATATATATATATATATATATATATATATATATAGTAGAGACCGCTTATGAGCGGGTTGATCAAGTGCCTAACACTTTCCCGATTGAGAACCGAAATCCTTACCCTAGAGGCTTTGGCATTGACCGATGATTCGGAGTCATATTGTGCACTTCAGTGTCTAAATTATTAATTTTAGATATCCCGAGACACCAAAAGCTCCAGGTGGCGACTCCATTTTTTAGTGCATCGTCGTGACGGACTCGCAAAGTCCATGGTTGCACAAGAGAGTACAAATCTTTAGATTGTGACCTTCACATCTCATTGCACACTGGATGAAAACATTACCACATAAATTATAGATTGAGATGTAACTCAAGTATAGTTATGAAACTTAGAGCTGTCAACGGGTCGGGTTGACCTGATATCCGACTCACCTGGGCCAAATTATTTCCGAGTTGATCACATAAACTTACCCCATCGGGTCAGGTCAGCCATGAGACATCTGACTTGACTTTAGGGTCAAGTTGAGCCAGATCGACTAAGAGATCGGGTCAAGTTGAACAAAAAATGGAGTGAAGTCAGGTCAATCTAATTTTATATATATATATATATATATATATATATATATATATATATATATATATATATATATATATATATATATATATGTACGCCCATTATTACGAAAGTGGCACGTAGCATAGAAAAAGGTGAACTTTTCCCCTCTCTTACGTCATTTAACTCAGGTTAGGATAAGTGACATCTACTCGTTCTTCTTGTCTGATCCCCTCTCTCTTTCTCTGCCCTCTCTTTCTCTCTAAAAGCTACCGTAGAAGGGCATCACTTCTACCTCTAGCTGACTTATTCCAGGAACGCTCCAGCAACGAAGCTCCGATGACGCTCCATTAGACAGGTGTCAGCGCTTCGTCGGTCGGGGTGTCACCGCTTCACTACCAGTGGGCCGCATTTTTTAGTAAATTCGACTATCTAATGGTACGCTAATGATTTCAAGATCAATTTTGTAGAAGATCAGGATGAAAAAGGTACGCTCATGATTTCAAGACCAATATTAGTATGATCCCAATCTCACTCTCCAACCTTCGAAATTTACAGTCATTTGACATGCGCAACACAAGTGTCATGGTTTTGCCAACTGAACTTTGTTAGTTGCACAGTTTGCGCCATCTATATGCTAACTATATATTGAAATTTTGAGGAGCAATTCGAAATCTTAGTGCAATTTTTTTTTTAACCCAAAATATCGACCCTTCAAATTATTGGCCAATAATTTGAAGTTATCGGCCGATGATTACTAATCACCAAATTATCGGTTGGGTTCGAAACCAATGTGTTTCGGCCGAAATCTATTTTGATCCATGTTTTCAACTTTCAATGGTTTGGCAGCCACAGAGAATCTCGGTGACTCACAACTTGCTTTCACGCGCCAATATATCACATGCCAATATTCCACTTCTTTTTTCTTTTTCGTTTTTCATTTAAGGGCAATGTTCACTCCTTTGCCAAATTTGTAGCTTTATTTTTAATCCAAAATTCTTCCTCCGCAACCCGGATAATAATTTGCAAGTGCCTAAATTATTGACTGTTTTGAATTAAACAAGGAGATCGTTTCTTGTCCCAATCCTGAGCGTTAAAGATCTAGAGATCATGTTCCTACTACTATATGCTCAGATTTTGATTTCACGTAGAACAAATATATCCTTAAATGTGATCCGAGCAACATGGTTGATGTATGCCCATGAATCTATGCTTACGTTCTTTTTTTAGATTTATGTCACGTGGAATCAAAATTTGGCCGTCTAATAGTCGGACCATGATCTCAAGATCTGTTGTGTCGAAGATTTGGATGAGAAAATCATCTCCATCTTCTTATTCAAAGCACTCAATAGTTTATGTAGGTAAAACCTGAGTTGTGAAGAAAGAATCTTGATTTGTAAATAAAGGTATCCTTTTAAATATTCAAACGATAGACATGTTGGAGAGAATGCTTCCTCCACAATACTATATATTACACAAACTTGTGCATGCTCTTCATTTTCGACTAGTTGTTTCGCAATATTAAAGATGTTCATTATTTCATTCCTGCAGTTAATCAATGCATTGGATGTCTCTAGGAACGGTCTTCCTAGGATTACCAACAAACTGCTTTTCAAGTTTGGCACTGGTTCGGTATCTAGGACAACGAAATCAACTGGGAAGTAGAAGGAGTCCACCTTAATTAAGACATCCTCAACTACCCCCCTGAGAATTTTTATAGACCTATCAGCAAGTTGAAGGGTCATCGACGTGAGTTTAAGCTCACCCAACTGAAGTTCTTTATAAAGAGAGTATGACAACAAGTTCACACTTGCCCCAAGATCCAAGAGCGCACTATCAATATGATTCTCCCCAATTACAATCGAAATGGTAGGACACTTAGGGTCCTTATATTTTATGGGGAGTCGGCATTGGAGTACCGAATTCACTTACTCTGCTAGGAAAGCTTTCTTTAGGACATTTGTCCTTCTCTTTATCGTGACTAAATCCTTCAAAAATTTTGCATAGGTTGGCGTCAAAGAAAGGAATATTGATTTTCAACTGCTTGAATACTTCAAAGATGTCATCCAGATCATGCCTTCTTTTAGGTGCCACCAATATTTGAGGATAAGGGGCCTTAGGTGTAAAAGCCTTTTCTTCCATATTCTCTTCCTTTTCCTTCCCCATCTCTTTCAGTTCTTTTTCACTTTCCATTTCCTTCCTTATTTGACCTTCAGATTCTTGACTCTCTTCCACCTTTGACATCTTCACTTTGTTGTCAATCTGTCAACCAAATCTTAAGGTCGTGATTGCTTTTATCTACTGTTGATTCTCCTCTTGGGATGAGGTTGATGCATGTTCAATGGCCAACTGCCCTCTTGGGTTAGGGGTGGATTGACTTGGGAATGCCCCATTTTCCCTTTCATAGAGATGCGCGGCCAGTTGACCCATTTGGGTCTCCAACTTCGATATTGAGGAGGTTGTTGATTGAATAAACGTCCTCATCAAATCATCAACAGGTGGATATTGGGTCTGAGAAGGACGATGCGCATTGTTTCTCAATTGATTATGGAATCCAGGTGGTGGGAACATTTGCGCATGTTGAATCTGATAACCAATCAATGGTTGCGATGGTGCTTGGGTTGGCCCATTTGCTTCTTGAGGTAACGATTCATACCACTGTAGTTTTGCTGAAACTGTCTTTGATTAAAATTTTGTTGGGGGTAAAAGTTCATCCCATGTCCTCTACTATGGGATTGTTGTGAATCCTACCTCCTCTACTATGGGATTGCTATGAATCCTACCTCCAAGAGAAGTTTGGGTGATTCTGCCAACTATTGGGGTTGTGCTTGGAAAAAGTGTTTCTAGCATTGTGTCTAATGAGTAGTGAAATATGATGATATTTTACCTCTAAATACTTACATTTAGCTGTCCGATGAAGGCTATTTGATAAGAATTATTAGATTTGAAGTGTTTCAGGTAAATACAATCAAAGTGCATAAAACAGCCCAAGAATTCTGAAAATAATGTCAAACACTGCAACCTTGAGTCATCGAGAACTTAGTGCAATTTTCAGCTCAATTTAGACCTTTAAGAAGTTATATTCGGGAAATTACTAAAACATAAAAGTTGTAGAGCTTTTCATTATCTTTCTAATTTCGCAAGAATCATGTCAATCCGAGTTCGAAATAGAAAGTTATGGTCAAAATATCAAAACAGTGTCTAATGCAAAGTTGGGCTGGAGTTCACGAAAATCCGGGAAGGTCGATGCATCGACCTTGCACTCGATTAATCGAGGGAAGTGATTGAATCTAGCACAAAAAGCACCTTTTTGGTTGCAGAATTATAAGAAGTTGATTAATCGACCATTTACTCGATTAATCGAGGTAAAGGATAGAGTTTGAGACGAAAAAGACTTCTTAATGCAGGTTTTTAGGGGAGTCGATGCATCGACTCTATGAGGTCGATTAATCGACCCTGACAGTTCGGGATAGGAGAGCTGCGGGACTTTGAGAGTATTTAAGGCCAAAACAATAACTCAAGAGAGGGGAGATAGACGTAGAGATAGGGATTTTTATTTTTTCACACACGTAGAGATAGAGATTTTATTTTGAGAGCTTTGTTGTCCTTTTACCTTTTTATCATTTCCTTTCTTCAAGAATTTTATTTTTGCTTAATTAATTCCTAGTTAAATTTAGAGATTAATAGAGAGTATTTTTAACTTCATTTCTAAAGATCATTATACTTGTGGATTAAACTTGGATCAAAGAATTGCTATTGAAGGTTGAGGTATTTTAAATTAATTAGATCAATATTATTTTCCATTTATTACTTTTTTATGTCATTTAATTACAATATGTGTGGCTAATTTCTTAGGGATGGGGATCTAATGATTCCCATCCGAGGGATGTACTTCTAATAGTATAAATGTAGGATTAAACTTTGAGATTTGGTTTAATGGTTCTTATGCTTTCACGAACGGATGAAATCCCCGCCACTAACTGGGATCGAGTGTGCCGAGTCATGCCCTGGATCTCAGATCTGTGACGGTAATTTTACCTCAATCATTGTTATATGATATTTTTATTTTTATTATGTGGATCTACTTACGATTACGATCTGGAATCGAGTGTGCCGAATCATGCCATGGATCTTGGATCTGTAATAATAATTTTATCTTGATTACTCCCTAATCTGAAATCAAGTGTGCCGAGTCATGCCCTTGATCTCAGATCTATGGTGGTATTCTTGTTAAAAAAATTTACCTACTTTAGGGATGAATTTTATTTGTAATCTGAGATCAAGTGTGTCAAGTCATGCCCTTAATCCCAGATCTATATATGAAAATATCTCTGAAATTAAGTTCTGATTACAGGGATGCAATGTGGAACCTATTCGGGTTTTGATTATTTATCTTCTATAAAATATGCTTTTCAATAGTATATCTCATAGTTTAATCCTTAGATTTGTATTATGGGAAGAACAAACCAAAGATGAGAGGATTTAGTATCTTTATCTTTACCTTTATTCTTGAATTATCAATTAAACTTTATTTTGTAGTCAGTAATTATCAACTCACAAAGCTGCCTAAATCATAATATTGGTAGAGTACTATTAAATCTTGATAGATTTCTTGAGTTATTTTTTCATCTTTTTAGATCTTCTAAAATAGTCCTCGTGGAAACGAATCTTTGTAGATCTTCTAAAATAGTCCTCGTGGAAATGATCTCGTACTCCGCACCCACTATCTATAATCTGATTCGTATGCTTGCGAGTAAAACATCACAATTAAAATTCACATCAGTGTCCATAATTGTTCAATGCATTTAGATGTTCCAAAGAACTTTTAGAATGATTTTGCATTGAAAGGCATAAATCGTCGGTATGCATCGAACTTGCACAAAATGAACATGGTTCAATTTGAACATTTGCGACACTTGCATTCTTTTTAAGTCATAATTCCTCGACTTACTGAGTGAGAAATTCCACCTTCGCTCTGAGGTCAGGTGTGTCCTTGATCACATACAAACCTCCCTTCTTCGTCAAACTACTTGATTGGTCCCAACTCTTACTTGGTTGATCACGACTCTTTAATGAAATCCCATTACTGAGAATTCTCGGCTAACTGTTCTAAGAAATCATAGAATTCTCGGCCACTGTTCATTGACTCGACTAAATGTCAGTTAGCTTGATCCAATCTGTTATAAAAGTATTGGATGACTAACCTTCATTTAGCAAACCCATGGTGTGGGCACTTGAGCAACAGATCCATGAATCTCTCCTAAGATTCGTAAAAAATTTTGCCATCTTCTTGCACAAAATCACAGATTTCCCACCTCAAAAATCAGTATCTTTATCCTATATTCAATATTCTATACTCATATCCAATTATGTCCAAGCAGAAGTCAGATCCAAGTTTCAAATCATGTGACTTGATCCTAAGAGAGGATCTAGTCGGTTTACACTTATATAAAGTGTTACCTCGGTTTAAAGTTCAATGGGGACTTATGTTTATCATCGTCGATAAAGATAAGACTTGGTTGTCTCTAACAAGATTTGAGGCATCAAAGTGTCTGTTTCTAAAAATCCTATTTATTTTAAGTCAAGTGACTGACTGTTCAATGATGGGCCAATTATCTTACTTATCCTATGGTTTTGGGTATGGGTCTTGGGTCCAATAAGTTATAGGTCCAATGGGTCTAATGAGTTATATGTCCAATGGGTCCAATGAGTTATGGGTCCAAAGAGTCATAAGTCCAATGGGTCATTTCCTATGTGATTCGGGCCTTTACTAGATCTAAAACTAGGTATGTGGGCCTTTCCAATGTCTGAACCAATTGTGTTCATCCATCATTGTCCTTTATCAAAACGTTTTGGACTGGACTCGTGTCTTAAAAAAATCATTTAAGATCTATCAAGTCATGGGCTAGGTCTTTTTAACAAAGCTCTTATCCACTTTGTCAATCCTATTTACTAAGAGTTTAGTAATTGGGCCTTATTGAGTCGTCAAAAGATTAGACCGGGTCTTTTGACTTGGTTGACCAAATTCACATGGGTCTTATCACAGGTTAGCTTCATAGTGACCATGCGTTCGGGTATGTCCCAAATAGTCACGGGTCTTGAGTAAAGTCCAAGTGTTATGACTTATTCTTTTAAATTTTATATTTTCCACAAGTGTGACGGACAACCTGTAGTAATTTGCCTATCATTTTCGACTCCAATCGAATTTTTGAGTGCTTCGAAAACTGAGTGAAAAAACATTGATAGGTGCATTTTTCCTAAGTGGTGAAACTCAAAAATATGACCAGGATTGATCATGGCGACAAATCACTGAGATTTGTTTTGTTTCATCAAGCTTTTGGGTCAGATTTATTAGGCCTCAGTGTCGGATCCGTAACTCTTAGTGCCGATAGGGAAATCGAGCACTCAACGGCTTTCAAAAAAGATCCGCGAGTTACCTAACTTTTTATTTATATTTTAAGGGTCAAAGGTCAAGGTATCGAGATGTAATCAGGCTCATCCGATCAAAGATCGGGTCTGTTTTATGGCTGGGTCCCATGTTCCACAATTCTGCGTTACAATTTTTCGATTTTCTCGCCGATAATTTTGATCGAGTCGTGGTTTTAAAATTTACCCAAGCCTTAAGGACAGGTCAAGGTCTATTCATAATTTATCCCAGATTTTTTCAAAAAGGTTTCAGGCACGGAAATTACAGCTTCTCAAAGCTTTGTTTTCAGGTGCAATAGGGAAGCTTCGTTGCCTTGTGCTCCGGGTGTCATAATTTGCAAACCATATGGGATTCGGATCTAAAATTTTAACTGAGTATCGGGAACCCATTAAAGTATTTATCAAAATTTTTAAAAAATTGTTTGAATTTTATTTTCATTTAATCTGTTCACTATTTTGAGAATAGATTGTTGTGGGCTGCAAGGTCCACAGACTTGGGCCTTTGGTGAGGTCCACCTAGTGGTCCATCCATTGCCACAAATTTTGGGTCTTGGCCTAGGATATTCCTAAGTTAACCTCAGGTTCATCAGGACCTCTATCAGGTTCATTTTATCTATTTAAGCGGCCCTAATTGCTTGCCGGTAATTCCCTAGTCACTAGCATCGATTTAACCAGCTGTCGGATTGGGCTTGAAGGGCCATCCGATCGGGCCTAAATTTCTGGCACGATCACATCTTTCGAAAACCATTTTATTTTTAGAAATCCTTTTTGATAAAAATCACTATTCTTTCAAATTCATTTCAATCAACTTTTTAAGTTTTAATCGCTATACTTTTTATGGCCTATATATCGCATCCAGTCCTTTCCATGCATCTAACACCATTCAATTTTCGCGATCAACTATCGGAAGTCTATCATATCATTCTAATATTGACAATTTCATTCATTCTTATCAAAGAATTAAACTAGTAATCAAAATTGCATAAGCAAAACAAACATTTAACCCTATGAATCATGTAGATCAAGCTATATATCAAGTCTATCAATTGTGATCATCCAATTTGGCATGTATGAAACTAATCATCGGGCCAAAATTCTTTGAGATGAATCTTATAATTCTCAGTATATTACAGCCCTAAGATGTGTTACAAATCTATTCCAAATATATTCCAAATCTATGACCACTCATGCCAAAATTCCACACTATTTCATATACAAGCTATCTATCAATCAAGCCAGTGAAGACCATTTATTCAATTGTGATCAAAACCAGATTATGATAGTGATATTCTAAGATTTTGCATGGATATACTATACTATTCATCAAAGGAAATATGACATCTCAATTCAATATTTCTATAAATTTATGTACAAAGAAATCAAGACTATACTATACTATGCATTAATGCAAACCAAAGATGCATCTATAACCATAAGTTGACCTAAAAATTTGTGAATTCTATGATGAACTCCAGAGATAAAAAAATTTACATTTATGACCTACAGTACCTATGTTTATCATCCATATGAATAGTTTAATCTAATTTGCATGGTATGATCAGAGAAAGTCAAAGTATTCAACATTTCTATGCATAAGTGTATAGTGATCATTGTTGACCACATCATGACCATTGGATGGCCTTGCATAATCATGTAGATCACATGCATGGCATACCAGGTCACTCTTCCAACATGTAACTAAAAATCTTTAAAAATTTTAAATTAAAAACCTTTTTTATTTCTCAAAACTCTATAGAAAATTCAAGAAAAAGCTATTTTTTTCAAGTTTTGACCTATTTGGTCAATCTAGACCATTGGATGGCCTTGCATGATCATGTAGATCAAATGCATGGCATCCAATACCTCTGGCCTATTATGTCATTCCAGAATATTCAAAGTCTTTAAATAAAATTTCATTTCTATTCTTTAAAAACTCGAGAAATCCAAACTATGCTCCAAAATTGATTGGTTTGACCTTTGTGGACCAATCTAGACCATTGGATGGCCTTGCATAATCATGTAGATCACATGCATGGCCTCCAACATCTTAGGTCTAACTTATTATTCCATAAATTTCAAAATTTATAAATAAAAGGCTCAGTTTATATTATAAAATTCAAGAAATCCAAGCCAAATTCAAAATTGTTTGGTTTGACCTCAAGGGCCAATCTAGACTATTGGATGGCCTTGCATGATGATGTAAATCACATGCATGGAATCCAATATCCCAAGTCTAATATTCTATCCCAGATTAAGCATAAACCTTTAAACAAAAACACATTTTAAACTATAAAACTCCAAGAAAATTCAACAACTTTCTATGCTAGAGTGGTCTTGGTCTATATGGTCATTCTAGACCATTGGATGGCCTTGCATGATCATGTAGATCACATGCATGACCTCCAATATTCTGGTCTTATATTTGCATATAACCATCCCAGAATTCCAGCTATAAAACTCAAGAAAACTATAGATAAACTATAGCAAAAATCTATACTAACAAGGCTAAAAAGCTAAACAAGCACTAATTAAAACTTTACCTTGTAGCTTTCCCCTTTGCTTGCTGTTGGTTGGGATGTGAGGGCAAATTTTTGGGATCTTAAAGCTCTAATGGAGTTCTCATGGAGGATGGAGAGGAGAAGAAGAAGATAGAAGATGGGAAATGGGAGAGCCCCTATGGAATTCAAATTTGCAAGGGAGCTAGGGGACATGAGGCTGCAACTTTGTGCCAAGTGGCACACCATTTCTTCCCAAGGCTAACTATCCTCTTCCCTAGACACTCTCTCTCTCTCTCTCTCTCTCTCTCTCTCTCTCCCCTCCAAGATTCCATGTGCCCAAGAGAGTATACCCATTTGACTTCTCTCCACACCACACACTCATGTCTCGCCTTGTCTTTTGTGGGTCTCAAGGCCCTTAAAGTTTGTAAATGTCTAAAGTCTCCCAAATCATGTGGTGCATGTGATTAAAAGTATCTTACACCCTAGATTTCTCCAATATAAAATACATGGTATGAGATGGTCAAATCTTAGTCAAACTAACCAAGGGCTAGGATTTGCTAGAAATTTGTAAAATCTAAATTTCTAATTACAAAAATTAGATATTTTATTTACTATTGCCCTTGGGCTTTAATTTAAATTACAAGAAATGTCAACCTTTAATACAAAGCACAAATACACAACTATATGTGTTAGCACATCTAAGAGCTTCTATTTTATGGATCAATGTTTGACTCGACACATCTAAAGTTCTCGTGATAAGTTTTAAAATCCGATCTATTGGAGATGATCCTCTCACACCACCAAGGCTCAAGCCAATTTGAGTCAAACCTCGGGTCAGGGTTCCACAAGGAATAGTTCGAGCTAATTTTTAAGGCATAAGATGTGGTATATTTTACTAATTTTCTAACACACTCATTCAATTAAATGGGATGTCTTGCGGGTGTCATTAGAAATAGCCAATTTTCTATTAATCTAAGGTGGGTGACTCACGAATTTTGATAGACCTAGCCTCAGGCAGTCACCTGACATAGTCAAGTCTCATCAATGTTCAGTCAGCAGTTTGACCAACACAGGAATCGAGGGTCATGTGTTACAACAATCAAAAGCTACGAGATCGCTTCCTAAATTACCAGGAACATCCGGGACATTATGATATCATCTCTCTAGAAGACTTGTCATCCGATTCTCTTTGGATGGCAGATGCTTTTGATGAGTGAGTCTTTGCGGATAAGAATCTTACGTGAAAGTTAGTGGTAGAGATTGTTTATGGAGATGAGCTTTCTATCGGGCAGAGGAGAAAATCGACAGTGTGGGAAGGTAGCTCACGCTCACGTCAACAAGAAGAAGAAAAAGAGGAGATACATGCAGAAGCATCCGTAGGCAAAATAGATCACGTCTTAGTGAGATTGAATGATGAAGAAATCGAAGAGGAAGAACAATATGTTGAAGAAGGAGATAATTCGGATAATGACGACAATGCAAGCAATGACGATGGTGGAGGTGGAGGTGGAGATGTGCCATTGTGGGTTAGAAATCAATGTGGAGAATTTTTGGCCGGTACACAATACCATTAGGAAGTAGGAACAAATATTTAGGTACTTTTACTTAAACAATATTTTTCTTCTTTACTCTTTTCCTTTTCTTTTGTATGTTCCTATGTTCATTTTTGTATTATTTTGTTTAACATCAATGAAATTTATAATTTCCTTTCAAACTTATTGGTTATATACTTATATTATATACTTTTATTTCTTATTATAAACACTATAAAATTAATATAGTACTAAATTAATACAAATATATTACTTTTTAATATGAAAATTTTGAAAAAAATTTGAGATTTTTTTTGAAAAAAATAAATAAATAATTTGTGTCATGCTACAATCTCATATGCGACTCGCATATGCGATGGGTTATGCCATCGCATAGGGTCACATATGCCATTTAACTATATTGCTGATCATTTATTCTTTTCACTCTGTATCGCCGAGACATCTTGGTATTGGCCATATCCATCTTAGATTTCTAAGATTTCAAACTCTGCTTGCGACCTCAAGGTTGCAATAATGTCATCAACCATAAACCTAATCTATAAGCCCGGTCCGCTCAGAGGTTTATGGATTAAGTTAGGTATAAAAAAAGATTTATGGATTAATTTTATTTTTCACTAATTAGAAGAGCCAGGCCTTGGTATTGCCCTAGACACTACAAGGTAAGCATATGATTGCTAGCTTGCTCATAGTGGATTTATAGTAGTCAAACATTATGTTTTCATTAATCGTATTCGAAACCCACACTCTGATTATCAATTAAAGCCTAAATATAAAAATCTAATGATAACATGACACTAGATATTATAATGCATATAATATTAAATATTGTCATTTCTATAATTTCTCTCTATTCCATATATTCCATTAAGTGCAGCTAGATAAATGTTTATCTTTCTCGTTCCCCATCTCTCTCTCAACAAAATACATAGTGGGAGTAAAGCATAAGGAAATGGATTACCTCATGGGAGGAGAAATGGATTACTCAGGTGTCTCAAAAAACACTAATAGGGATAGAGAAGTTAGGCTCAACTGAGGAATTGAGATTGTGTTTGGTATAGCTCTCTGCTAGCTCACTGCCAGAATAAGGCTTACTTGCTTTAGCAGGTTTCCTTTTTCTTTCCTAAAGCCGTACTACTTGCTTTAGCAGCCCCTTCTCCTTGCTAACTAACCCCCTGAAGAGCAGGATTTACCTGCATCAACAGTTCTCCCCTGCTCTCTGATCATTCTTTGGCGGAGCAGATTTGATTGGCTCTGACAGAGAGTTATTAGAGAGCAAGGAGGTAACTGCTAGAGCTGGTAAATCTTACTTTACAGGGAATTAGCAAAGAGAAGGGTGGCCTGCTAAAGCAAGTATATCCAGCTCTGACAGGGAGTTGAGAAAGAGCTATGCCAACCGCAGCCTGAATTTTTCTGTTATTAGCACTTGTGAGGAAAATGGATTAAGCCAAATAAAGGTTGGTTGAAAGCTAACACTGATACCTTTGTGCTTGAGACTTGTGCTGGTTATATGGCTACTTGTTTAGAAACAATAATGGAGTTTGTGTCCAAGCTGAATGCAGAAATTAAGTTCATTAAGTTCAATCATGTGGGTAGAAAACTAAAGGTAGTTGCTGATTATTTAGCAAATCTGGATGCTAAGAGCATTTCTGATTTCTGTTGGGATTCTGAATTCCCGAATGAGTTGATTCGTCTATGCCTTGAGGATCTGTAATTTTATTTTTTTTCCTTATTTTATAGATGGGTTTTCTATGGCTTTAAAAGGTTGCCGATGCCGATCCTATAAAGCTATCTAAAGGCCCAGTAGATCTCTTCTAGCACTCTTTGTATTTTTTTTCCCTTTGTTTTTTATTGGAAAAGGGTGAGGTCCAAGGATCAAAATATCAGGTAAAATTTCGGTTTCCGGTTTCGGGCATGACCGAAACTGAAAATTTGAACCGAAATTTCGGCCGAAAACTGATAATTTGACCGAAATTTCAACCGAAAATTTGAGTCCCATACAAAATATGACAGAAATTTCGGTCCAAATTATCGTTTTGGTGAGGACTGAAACCGATAATTTGGACCAAAATTTTGATCCTTGGTGAGTTCTCAAAACCTAAATGCTTACCTGTGTGTGTGTGTGTGTGTGTGTGTGTGTGTGTGTGTGTGGACAGCGGTTAGGTGCCCCAATGGGGATTGGTGAGAGGCTCCAATGGTTCATATGGCACTCAAAACACTGTTTTGGTGTCACATGGAGTAAGACTGTTTTGTTTTAAAAAAAAAAAAATCATCTGATCTTCACCCTTCTTTTAGCCTCGAAATCTAGATTATTAAAATTAATCAATGTTTGGCCTTTGCATTAAACAATTTTTTTTTGAATATTTTTATATAATTAATCTAAACAATTCATCTAAACTCCACATGACTCCAAAACGATGTTTTGAATGTCACATAGAGCTCCACGTAGACCATTGGGGAACGCTCTCACCCTTTTGCTATATATATAATATACATTGAGTGAGCTAGATGACTTGCTAGCTCGGATTATGTTTTGGGATATGTATCATATGAAATTAACATGTGTCAATAACATATTTAAAGAACTATGACATAAAAGAGAGACGGAAAATGATCCCCATTATTTTCATTCAAAAGGCTTCAACCCATATGTTGTTGTAGGTTCAGCTTAATATATCTAATAAGCAAAAAATCATCCAATACTAAAAAAATATTGTTGATGCCTAGTGTCTGATACTAGGTGCCAATAATCTAGACATACCATTTCATATGGTAGCTTTTTTCACCATAGACCATGTTCACTAAGTGAACTTGTTTTGCAACATGACAAATATCTTTGACCAATCAAAATTGTCCAAGTTGCAAATTATCATGTAAACTTATGCTAGCCGGCCAAACAATGGTGCCCATCAAAGGATTCTAATAATGTGATCAAAGCTTTTTAAATTAGGGTATGGAATGATTCACTAATGAGTGAGCTAAGTGAGGTTCATATGATGTCTAACTACTTTGTAGGAAACTGAATGTGTAACAGTGTGCACCACATGGTGTACGATTATGTCGCTGACGTATGCCATCTATTGATATAGCTACCCAGAGTCAATCTCATTAAGTCCTCGGTCAATGTATTTGAAATGTTCATCTGGGCCATGCACTCTAATCAACTGGGTGCCACGTGAGGCTCAATTGAGGACGGGGTGCTAAGGCAACATGCCCATAGTCTATCATGTACCATCTAAAAAAAACTCTTAAAAAGGATAATTTACTACTATTAAATTTTAGGAAAAAGTTGAAAATTTTCAATGCATTATTTTTGGGCATATAGAGCCACAAACTTTTGACCTATGATTTCAAACCCAAAAAATGTTTTAAAGAGAGAGAGAGAGAGAAAAACTAAAAACCAAGGAGAGTAGCAAAATCCTTAGAGGTGTAGTGTAACTCGTGATCATGTGCCATATGGAGCCTGATCTATCATTCATATGATCTCTCAATGACTTCTAGCCTATCTATTCCAAGCTCATATGGAAATATTAATTGGTCAGCTTCATGATATCGTCATGTTTACAGGGACGGCCGAATCATAAACGCGATCCCTCGCATTTTTTGCCTGACAAAAAATAAAAATAAAAAAACCATTAGATGTAAGCTGCGAAAATAAAATTCCACCCAAAATTCAAGTTAAAATTAAATTAAAGACACAATACTCTGGCTCAAAAGAGACCCAAGAAAGGTTTTCAGAGTCACCTATACCACAGGCAACAAGTCATCCAAGAGGGAAGGCCACCACATTGATTGGTTGTAGTTTAGAAGTTGATCAAACAGTTATAACCATCCGATAAGACACATCATGTAAATGAATGGATGAATTGAATATAAGAAACACAAAAAGTAAAATGAATTAAATTACTTCTTCCTCCCAATTAGTGCGCAATGTTATCGTAGAAAGTAACAAGTCCTGTACAAGAAGCGCACATATGATGCCCATCCAAAGCCCCTGTTGAGAACAATTTCAACAAGCAAAACAGTTATTTAGTAGTACCATTTCCTATACCAACAATACAGCATAACATAAACTAAAAAAGGTTGACACCCACCTTTCCTCCAATGTGCATACGAAAAGCAAAGAGAACAGCTAAAGGAATGCCAACGAGGAAATAAGCTCCTAGATTGACAAAAGCACAAATTTTCTGCCTCCCACAACCTCTAGCAGTGCCTGATTTTTCATACAATTGTTGCAGCTGTTACGATTTATAAATATGACCCATTATCTGTTATAAATCGATGTTCATAACAACAAATATAGTATTAATGTGGCATCGAGGCATCATCACTTACGTAACACTTTTTAGACCACAAAGCCTATCAATCTTATAAAACGATGTTCATAAGATTGATAATCCGGTATTTCAAACTTATAAACCGATGTTCATAAGATTGATAACCTGCTAATATTTGCTAGAGTCATCTTTTGGCATGATTCGGTTTCTAAACGGTGCAACATTTCCTTATGACGCCTTTAAGGAGTTGATCTCTGATCGTAACATGAACTATATAGAAGGGGATCGACTCTCCTCAACAGCAACGTAAGGTTATGAAGTAGGCGCCTTGTAGCGACTTCCCAACCCTGTAGAGCTATTGGCCTAACTGGATGGTTTGACCGGTCAAAATCTGATTTCAGAGGTAATGGGATCCAAAATCCATGAAAAAGACAGCTTTTAACAGGATTCATTGACTAAAGTTATGATGGTTGGTTGATTTAGAAGGCAAAGAACCATTGATGGTTAGTTGATTTATTAATGAAAAAATTGGTAAGATAGGGGAGTTTTTGCAAAGACGATTGATAAGTAGTTCAGACCTGAAAGCACACATTGGATTCCATCAATGAAGTTGGATATTGCAATCACTAGCATCATGGACGCCACGTACTTCACCACTTCTTCTTCATTGCTATACAAGTAGCCCCAAATGCCACGCACCAAAACCGTGGTTGTACCTACGATCAAACCCTGGGTAATGACCATGATTACCATAACAAATACTGCTAATCGTGCAGCTTGTGGACGCCCAGCACCCAATTCGTTCGAGACTCTTGTACTAGAAAGAGGAAGCAAAATCATATTAGTAAGAAATAAACAAGGGGCATATAGAGAAAGTACGAGTGTCATAAGATCAACTAACCTTATAGCATTGCCGAGGCCAAGTTGGACCATATAGACCATCGAACTTGTGTTAAGGCTGGGATGATAGAACATTATTATTAACAAAGAACCGAAAAATGAACCATAATTGTGTGTCCAGACACAAAATTATGCATTGGAACACACGGTGGAGACGGTGAGTTCGAATGTTGGATCGCGTGCCATGTGACCGCGAGTTGCACCCATCCTCTAAGGGCTTAGGTATTTACAAAAAATAATATTTATGGGACCATTTTGCCCCTCAAAACCAAAGTAAAAAATTCCCATCCGTCGCCTGAACCTGGTGCCTTGAGTTTTTGCACCTTTGATCAACATTTGGACAGTGGATAAAGATCACTTTCAATTTATTTTAGGATGGACCTAATAGACCTTGGGCAAGTTGTCGTGGCGCCCGATCCCCGGGATGGGTGCCATGTGGTGCCCAGCTGGTTCGAACGCATAGTTCAACCATGCATATAGTCCTGGGATATATATATATATTGACAACACTGAAGAAATAAACTGCTTAGCTCTGGAAGAAATGCTAACCTTATTGACAACACTGAAGTTTCTAGCTTTGGCTTAGGTAGAAGACCAGATAAAAGAACTAACATCTCAAATGCCCAGCATTCCAAGCTATTTTAAGG
The DNA here is from genome assembly GCA_021018995.1 of Chloranthus sessilifolius. Taxonomy (NCBI): domain Eukaryota; kingdom Viridiplantae; phylum Streptophyta; class Magnoliopsida; order Chloranthales; family Chloranthaceae; genus Chloranthus; species Chloranthus sessilifolius. The sequence goes on from CM037596.1 coordinate 6,811,597, forward strand.
AATAATAGCAATTAAATTAGCAAACAAATTAAAAATCTCAATGCTTGAACATAATTACAATTAAAAAAGGATTAGGAACAACAATTCGAGGCTCAGAAAATCTGTAACAAGCACGAAAAGATTACTTGAAAGTAGGAAAGGCAGAACTTACCAAACCATAACAGCCGAAGGAACTGCAAGTCTAATAAAGTTTAGGAGATCATGCAAAGCCTCCTTCGAAAAGCCAGTCCAAGTGTTCTTACAGGCAGGAGAGAACTTGACATAAAGAGCCAACAATACCACATTAATCCAATATGAAATGGAATTTGCCAAAGCGGCACCTTTACTTCCAAGGCCCGATTTAAACACCAGAATCCAACATAGAAGTATGTGAAGAGAAGCTGTAACCCCCGAGCTTAGCATCATTGGGAAGACGATGCTTTGAGTCTGTAAAAATCTGACATGGCACTGAAGTAGGCCGTAGGCAAAAATGCTTGGGATCATCCAACGAGCATACAGTCCGGCTTGGGAAGATATCTCCAGATCCTGACCAACGGCTACAAGAATCTGGCCCGTAAAGGCCCAGATGAATGCAAGAGGGACACTTATGAGTAGAAGGACGAACATAGCCCTCTGCATATGTATTCCGAGCATATGATACTGCTTTGCACCAAAAGACTGCCCACATAGGGTATCCAATGCGCTTCCCATTCCCAACTAATCAAGAAAAAAGAAAGGGTTTGTAAATGCTTACAGATTATGAAAACATTATCTAAGCCGTATGATTTAAAGGCGATGTGTTAAAGATCTTTAACACAAAAAATTGGCATGAAGTATGATCTCTATCATATGATTTTATGCAATCACAAGCTATTGTCCGATTCAACAATTGGCAGCATGGAATCAAATGATAAAGATCTTGTTTCCTGCTGATCTTTTGCATGAAAGATCCTTAGATCAAAACCTTTAAATCAGACGATTAGGATGGTGTTTTAACATGACACGGAACCCAAAATGCCAATTCACAGATTCTGAGGACCCAAAATTACAATTCACGGATACGGTGTGTCCTGATTATTTTTGATATAATGGCGCCAAACTTTTTACTCTCAACCCTTTCTCCCTAATTATCCTTTTTAAATATCGGCTATATCTGATACATATCGGCGGACATGGTCAAGGTTATATGCCTGACCTGACCCGATACAGCTTATATGATTATAAATATAGAATATTATGTTAGTTTGACCCGACAGGATCTCATAGTTGACCCGACCATAAGATCGGGCTGGATGCCTCATGCCCCACCCGGTAAAAATCCGGGTTGGATTGGGTATCGGGTCGACCCGACTCCATTGACAACCCAATTATCACCGAAAGACATATGATTCACTTTATAATTTATATAGCATTTAAAAAAAAATAAAAAAAAAAGAAGCAAACAACATACCAACAAGCTGAACCCAGTGACCCCTGCAAAAGAAGTAGCCATGGAAGCACCAGAGAGTGCAAGCTCTCCAAGGTGACCAACAAACATCACAGATATTATTTGTAAAGAGTACTGCAGTAAATTAACGGATGTCAGTGGCCCAGCTAGCCACAACTGTTTTTTAACCTCTTCTAATACAACATCTCTTCTCTTCAAACTCTTCTCTTCTCCATCTAATTCAGAGATTGGGTTTTCTTCTTCTCCTCCTCTCTCCATAGTATCCCCTCCCTTTCTCTCTCTTGTTGGATTTTTTTCAGTAAATAAAAATGGAGATTAAGGTAACTAATGGGAAGAAGAAATAAGCATGTGTTGATAAGTGAGAAGGTGGATAAGGGAATCTACGTGATTTCCAAGAATGCATGCACCGCAATTACGAATAAAGCTAATTTTAGCTAATGAATGAGACTTTCCAATTAAGGCTTTTAATTCAGCCCGCCTGGCGTGCTCTAAAATCTTGAGGCTAATACATGCCCCGTTAAAATCTTAAGAGGGCATGACTCTTGAGAGGGAATGATTAGGGCCTCAAAACCAAAAGTCGTAGAGTACATGTGAATGGTTTAGATCACTTTTTTTTTTTTTTTTTTTTTTTTTTTTGTATCGATCATTTAGAGTAGTTTAAAAAATAAAATAAAATTTGAAAACAAATAAATAAGGGAGCCATTATTTGCACTCGCTTTTTAAGTGATTGCACCGAGGTTAAAAATAGACTTTGTATTTTAGGGACATGTGACATGTTAAAACGCAATATGGGCTGTCTAATTTAAAGTTCATGATCTATAGATCCTTAATGGATAAGATTGGCATGAAATATAATCTTAATCATGTGATTAAATATAGTCAACGGCTATTATTTGATTCAATGATTAACAACAATAGATCATATGATAAATATCATATTTTGCTCTAATGTTATCCAATAAGGATCTATAGATCATGAACATTAAATCAGACGGCCTAGATTGCGTTTTCACATCTCACATGTCCCTAAAAGACAAAGTCTTTCTTTAACCTCGGTGCAATCACTAAAAAAGCGTGTGCAAGTAATGGTTCCCAAAAATTAAATTGCAAGTCATAGTTTGACTAGTTTCAGTGTTTCATATTTCACCACTCAAAAAATACACTGTGGAGATGAGTTTTCAAATTATTATTTTTTTAGAAATGATCTAAGCAATGCACTTGAGCTCCATATGACATGGATCAAAATTTCGACCAAAGTTTTGAAATTTTGGCCAAAATGTTTTGATTTCGAGCATGCTCGAAACTGAAATTGAAATAGAAACCAAAATCCAAAATTTCAGTAATTTCTGTATGGGACCAAAATTTTGGATTTCGATTTTCAGCTTCAGACATGCTCGAAACTGAAATTCAACCCGATAATTTGATTCTTGCCATGTAGTATCGAAACAATGTTTCAAATACCACGTGGAGCCTTGGAGGACAAACACCTTTTCCAAAATATATTAATATAAGGGTATAAAATATATTATATCATTTACAGTAAATCGGTATTGACTTTAGATTTATCGAGCGGATAATTGTAAGGATATTATAGTAATTTAAATATTTATAAAGAGAGGTTTTTTTTCTTCATTCAAAGTATTTTTCTTTAATTTTAATGAAAAAAAAAAAAGAAAACAAAAAAAAAATCAGATAAAGTATCAAAAACTAAGAACCCTGAAGCCTGCTCCAACCTGCCTAAGTTAGAGCTAGGGCTAGGTATATCAAAGCCCGCCTAAGTTAGAGCTAGGGCTAGGGCCTAACCTTGATCCCGAGGTCCAGGCTAGATTTAGGGAGGCCCAGCCCTAAGCGGCCTGTTAACAGCCTTGTTTTCAATGCTTAAATATAGATATTAAGATGTATTTTATTTACACACCCTGAAACTTTAATCTCACCCCATCTCCATTGACAGTTCATTGAGTGCTTAATTTGAATCAGATGATGTGGATCATTTTATGCTTCAATTTTCTACTCAATAGATTTTGACATCATGTGCGTCATGGTTCAAAATTTTGGCTGATAAAATTGTTTCGGTTTCGGTCCCCACTGAAATAATAACTTGAACCGAAATTATCAGCCAAAATTTGATCCGAAATTCAAATTTTCGGCTGAAATTTTGGTTCAAATATTTGGTTTCGGTCATGCCCAAAACAAAAAACGAAATCTCTGTTTTGATCCTTGATGTGCGTATAATTAGACGATCAATTTTATTTATCTTGGATAGCATACATATTAAATAATGATTTTAAAGCCATGTGACATGCATCGCACTCAAACATAATTTTAGAGTAACTTTTTAGAATGCATGCCACATGAAAATAGAAATTGACAGTCCCTTGATACATCTATAATCTTAAGATCCATTGTGTGAAAGATTGGGACCAAAAAATAATCTCTATTATCCCATTAAGAGCTGTCAATGCATTTTAAATGAAAGGAAGAGGGTGAAGTTATAGTTTCATGGGGTATAAATAATGGCATTCTACCTCTTATCTACCTCTTATTCAGAGGAGAGAAGAGGGGAGCAAAGACGAAAAGTGAGATCACATGAAGAGAGAGAAAAAGTAGTGGAAGGGGTGGACCACTATTTATTTATTTCTTATAGAAGGGGTATCCTTATTTGCAACTAGATATTCATTCTTCATAAACTAACTTTGGACGTGCGAAATCATTGATTGTTTTAAATCAGACGATGGAGATCACTTTCATCACATTCTTGAAATCATGAGCTTATTATCAGACCAAAGTGTCTAAAACGGTATTAGACTCGGGTATCGATTCATGGATGATCGATACAACTCGGCTGATACTGATACGTATCAGCCAGCCTATTTTCTTTATTCTTTATTCTTTTTTTAAATAGAGGTATCAGTCAAAACCGATACCCGATATGTATCGGCCGATACGGGACCGTATCGGTCGATACCGATATTGAATTGAGATATTGATACGTATCAGGGCCGATACATATCGCTTTGCCGAGAAACCGATATGTATCGGTATCGGCCAATTTTTTATATCATGAATTAGACACTCAAATACCAATACCATTCCAGGTGGCACACAATACAGTAATTGGCCCAAAAAGTACTGCAAATATGGTTCTCAAGCCACTTTTTTGTGATGTGCAACACATGAAATCAACATTTGATTGTCTAAAAGTAGGCCCATGATCTTAAGATCTATTGCGCAGTAGATTAGAACGAAAATGATCTTCATCTTCTGATTTAAAACAATTAACGATTTTCCATAGGGCTGATATGTGATAGGAAACTTCCCGGCAATGGCAATGTCTTAACACAAAAATAGTATTTAATAATCTTACACCATTAAAGTATACTTCACAGTTATGTCATGTGACATGTATTTGTAATCAATCGAATCACTTCCAGTGGTTGTCTATCATTAGAACATATCTCATTTAATGAATATTTATTCCCGGCTTGGGACCCTGCCGATATGTATCGGTTTTAAAATCTCCGGTCGTAGCATCAGTGATGTTATCCAGGTTGACAGAGTAGCCAAGAATCAGTGATCAAGAGAGGCAACAGATCTGCAAATACGCTCCCCGCTTGCTCGTATATCACACCAGATCTTAACCAGCCGATCAGTAATAATTCTGTTGACAGTACCAAAACCGTGATCGTACGGTGATGGATCTAGGGAGATGTTCCAGACTATTGATGGCACATTCCAATGCCGTCTGATTTTGTATGGATTGGTGTTTGATGTTCCAGACTATTGATGGCACATTCCAATGCCGTCTGATTTTGTTTAGCTAAGATATTCCCGTGATTTAGGTCACTTTTGGGAATGTGTGCTATGTGGAATTAATATTTGACCGTCTAATATACGCACCATGATCTAAGATCCATCGCGAGGAAGATTGGAAAAAAAACTATCTCCATCGTCTGATTCAAATCAGTCAATAGTTTTTTACCGTGAAAAAACTGTGGTACTTACTATTAAGCAGGTGACGAATAGCCTACTCTAAATAAGTAACTAACAAATTTGTCTAGGATGAGTGTTGAGGGCCACTTCAGCGTGGACCTTGTGATGCACACGGATCTCCATGCTCTTTAAAGTGCACAGGTCTCTAGAACCACACAGCCCATGGCTCGGGCACCACGCTTGTTATGGGGAGATTCTGTGTTGGGTCGACCTCACCGGTTTTGATGACCCGGCCTTTTACAAGTCCGGTTTTGATGACCAGTCAGATCAGGTCAGGTCGAAAATCTCTACATGTTACGTAAACTTGTTGGGTTCAAAGTTAGCCCCAAACCAAACCTGAACTAAACTGAAGTTGGCACCAGTTTGTTACAAGACTTATATATACATTGTATCTTTAAACATGTCCGGATCAGGTCCAAAAGTGGTTAACAAGTTGGTTCCAAACCCTGAAAATGCAATTTTATTAGGTCAGGTCATGTTCAGTTCTCTCTCTCTCTTAGGCAACAGGAATTGTAGAGACCCCACCCTTTTACTAAAAAAAGAGGTCAGGTACAGGCTGTGGTTCAAATCCAACTAGCACATCAAGTAAATGACAGGTCAAGGTTAAGGTATTTTTTAACAGGTTGGGTTCGGGTCAGGTTCAAGTCAAGGATTAGAGGTTAACAGGTCAGCTCAAAGTTCAGATCAAGGAAACAAGTTAACAAGTCAAGTTCAAGTTGACCCTAAACCCTTCCCAAACCTGCCCATTTACACCCCCAGTCATACTTGTTTCAATAAAGAGTTCGCATTAGGTGCGTAACTGGCACACCAACAGCGGAGGAACAATCTCCCTCCACCATCAGAAGATGCGCCGATATTTTCAAGTGCCAAATCAGTGGAAGGATAAAAACGTGCTTCACTGATTTGGATGCCCATAATTATCTGTGCATCTCTCCCAATGCTTGACCAGTTTGACGGAGGGAAATTGACCCCGTGCACTTCCCTTGGTGCATGCGTCTGGCACCTAATATCCATTCTCTTGAATAATGAGGATCATGGTTTAAAATTTCGGTCCAAATCTTAAGATTTTGGCTGAAACGCATCGGTTTCGATCTTATCCGAAACGAAACTGAAACTGAAATTATCGGTCAGATTTGTATGAGGACCAAAATTTCAGTTTTTGGTTTTGGTCATGCCCGAAACCAAAATCCAACCGATATTTTGATCCTTGATGAGGGTGGCCTCTTTTTCTGAATATCCATAATAAGCCGAGGGTTATATACACAATAAGCCAATGTGTTCTCAGCTGTGTACTTATTTGGACTATGAGATGTGCAGAGAGCGTTTTATGCTCTCTAAAGTCTGTGCATGTCTCAATGTGCACTCACCGCATAGTTGATAAGACAGGGCTCATTGCAGACTAATTCGTTCTTCCTTTTTCTTCTTTTTGTTTTTTTTTTTTTTTTTTTTTTGTTATTCGGACTCCCGAACATTCATATCATTTGACTTCAAGAAAGTGGTTACAGAGAAAAAAATGAAGCTCTTCATCATTGAATGAATTGAGTTACATTTGAACTTTTGTAGGCTACTTAACAGTGTGCACCACATGGTGTACGACTATGTCGCTGACGTGTGCCATCTATTAAAAAAGATATATATATATATATTATTTTATTTTTTTTATACCATTAAATTTTAGGAAAAAGTTAGAAAATTTTCAATGCATTCATTTTGGCCAGAGTAACACAAACTTTTGACCTATGATTTCAAATGCCAAAAACTGTTAAAAGAAAAATAAAAATTTTTAAAAAAAGGGAGAAAAACTAAAAACCAAGGAGAGTAGCTGAATCCTTAGAGGTGTAGTGTAACTCGTGATCATGTACCATATGGGACGTGATCTAACATTCATATGATCTCTTAAAGACTTCTAGTCTATCTGGGTTATGACCCGGGTTTTTAAAACCCAAATCTTGTGGCCTTAGATGGGGTGGGCCACCAAAAATAGTGTGCAAGCTCTACACCCTATTACTAACTCAAGCCCTTCCTTTTATATATATATATATATATATATATATATATATATATATATATATATATATATATATAATAACATTAATATTGATAATAAATGTAATCATATGGTAATAAATAACGATAATGCAGCCGTATGCACCCATGTACGACACGAATCATCAAGCCCGGACTCGAAGCCGACTCCAAGCCTAAACCCTGACATTTTTTTTATGTGTATGTGAGATGCTAGATACACCATATACTGCCGTATAATGTTAATGCCCAACATCAAAACAAACCCCCCTCCTAAAATTAGAAGGAATTAGAGATATTTGATTTTAATGGGACGATTCCCATGTTAATGCCCAACATCAAAACAAACCCCCTTCCTAAAATTAGAAGGAATTAGAGATATTTGATTTTAATGGGACGATTCCCTTTCTCTTTCTATAAATAAAAGCCAAAGGCTTTTTATTTACTCCCCCCTCTCTCTCTCTCCCTCTCTTTCCCCATTAACCTAGCAGCCCGCTCTCTCCCTCTTTCACCCCACATTAATCATAGCAGCCCCCTTCCCTAACTGTAGCAGCCCCTTCCCTCCCTCTCTCTTCAACTCTATATATATATATATATACCTAGCAGCCTTTTCATCTCTTCCCCTCTCTCTGTACTCTTTACCTCTCTCTTCAACTCTCCCTCTCTCACTCTGTAAGATACCACGGGAATCACCCATTAGATCTCCCTCCTCTCTTTTCTTTCTCTCTCTAAACCCAAGCAGCCACAAACGACAACTGCTCTCGCACCTACGTCTTCTCTCCTTCTCTTGGATGGACTCCAAGGCACACTACCAAGCCCTCCTCCCTTCTCTTTAAATTATCAACATAATGAAACCAACAGAAATGTGCGAGAACAATCCCCTCCAATCCTTCTGTTCATCATGATGACAGCCGAAACATCATCGCTATGTGACGATTCTTAATGAAAACATCAATCAGTTTCGATTCAGCAGTAGCACAATTAGGCATCAATATTAGCATTGGATTTTTATTTTTGACTCGAGCAGTTCCAAATCCACATACATGCATCGATCGAGCCCGAGCACCGCAACACCAACTATGAACACCTCTCTCGCGGTGTTTAAAATAAGCTTCAACAACAAAGTGTGTTGACATACATGGTGGCGATTGGATCCGGTCGAAGAATTCGAGCCGCCATAGAGCGTCGAAATCGATCTATGTCAATGCGCACCAACCCAAAATCCCTTGCGATCAACGAATGAGGTCGGACGTTAAAGCTGAATTTGTGCCTATCCAACTGATTAAAAGCTTCTGTAAAGTGGGTGCCATTCTATCCATCCAAATCTACGCATTTACACTTTTTATATTGTAATGAATATATGATGATTTTAGGAAAACAAAAATTTCTTAGGTTTTGTGTGGATTCACAAAACGGTTATGGTCAAAGGGTTGACCCTATGGTTGAACCCATCGGCCGAGAACTATAGTGCAGTATTCCCTTTCACATGGCACCCAAGTGTGCCGGCAAAATAGATCTCACATCAAGAATAGACCACTGCCCTATTTTATTTTTGTTGTGCACTCGATGTGGAGGTCTAAGTTTGACCATTTCAGTTTCAATGATCCGATCAGTTTTTGACCTTAGTCAAACCTTAGACTCCCCATAAAATTTGATGTTTTTTACATCTAATGGCTCACGTTGATATGATTGTAATTATTTTCATAAATTTTAGTACTCCAAAAACCTGTGGATATATTGATTTACACTTAGAATATTTCATGCACTTGTTTTTGAAAATCTGCACTTAAATTGGCCAAAGGGTCCAGTTTGACCCATTAAATTAAGCAAACTACAGACGTATGATTCGAGGCCCGAAAATCTAAATAAATATTATTTGGTCATCTGTTAAATCGATGGTCAGATTTTGATTATAATAAGCAAACATCATAACCACAAAAATTTCTGCACTTTATGCTTATGACACCTTAGTCTAGGGTCTGAATTGACCTTTTAGATCTCAAATTTTGGGTCGAATCAGGCCAGTGGTCAAAACTCACTTTTTCTATGACACATATGGTTATCAAACTCGATGTCCCATATTCGATTTATTCAAATCCTTAAAATACACCTTAAATATCTTTAAGCCTAGATGGAAATTGAATTATTCAAGACCCCCAAACATCGGAAAGGTCCATGGGCCTTATGGGCCCGTCTAGTCTATGAACCCGTAATAGGCTCGTATATCCAATGTTGTTAAACGCGCGTTTTGTAAACTCGCGGACTCAAACCTTTTGAATAGGCCCAACTCACCTTCTAAGCTTAGAACAATTATTTAGGTACATCTTCTACCCACGCTATGAAGGTATACGTACCCCGAAAATCGTACAACAAGGATCCAACGGTTGAAACTTGTTTGAGCCATATGAGAGTCGATACTTAGTCAAATTTCACAAACAACCAGTCCGTTTTCATCAGATCGATAAGATCTATCTGATGAGACTAGTCTAATATCACTTTGTAATACACTTTCTGGTATTCACATACCTTCTTTTTTTGTTAGGTCGCCTTCTTCTCTCTCTTAATGATGAGTGAGACATTTTCGAATTACGAGTAATATTAATTTTCTTTATTGGTAGATACTTTCTTATTATATGTTTCATTTGCTTTGTGTGATATTCATCAGCTAAAAGTACGTTAGGACATATGTATGTTAAGAAAAAAGAATAAGATACGACACACGACTTTTAAGCCTTCGTCACGGTGAGGTTTCTTTCACGATCACGTGGAACTTGGAATGTAGGCATCCATATACGGATGCAATTCCTCTATGGTAGTATGGGATGTCATACAAAGTACATCCAGGTTACTACGGAACACGTCCCTTGGAAAGCGTGGTTTATGAAACCTATCACATTGTGGCTCGTTCTAATTAAGTTTTAAAAAAAGATAAAATATGAATATATTAAGCTACGAGATGTTAAGAAAGTGGAGACTTAAGCTCATGCAAATATGAAATCGGGACGGGGACCTAAGCCCATAACCGAATAATATTATGATATATTAAAATACGTTGTGAAGGTCAGCTAAACATGAATTTAGTTTCTACACATGTCATATCTTGCGTGTCACCACAAGATTCAACGTCTGCAGCCAAAAAGGATCTTAAGGATACTATGATAACTTTGTCTCGAATTAAGGGGACATTGTGATTACTATGCGTGCAACCTCATCGAGCCGAATAGTGGTTTATGTTATGATATGGAGGTTAGGTGGTTATCTACACGTGGACCTCGGGTGATAGGCTCAAGCAGCGATTCTGATACAGATCGTTTAAATAAGATAAGTAAGATACGAAGTACGTTGTGTAGGCATATAGAGTAATAATAAGACTTTCGATATGTCACGTAAGTTAAGTTGACAAGATAAGTAAGAAAAGTATAAGCATTAGAAGCATCATATGCACTGAAATATGTTACGTTCTTTCAATTTTATAGTTTTATAGTTATGCAATGATTATGAGAACTTTTATTATGCTGTTTATATTAATTTTTCGGATTCACCTTCACTCACAATGTTGCACCCACGATCACCTGGATAGATTGCGGTGGATCGATTATGCAACCCACTGAGCTTACGTGACTGAGTAAACTCACTCCACCAAAAAACTAACACCTGTAGGTAAAAATATGGACTATATTGCCCGATGGACTTGATGCATTGGAAGATGATACAGATTTTAAGGGTGATGACCTGAATGATTAGCTAAACGACGTCAGATATATATATTAATTGTTTAGAAAGATCTTTCAGTAGTTGACCGAACCTTTATTTTTTTGTCAGTTTGTTTAATGGACTAAAATTTTCAATGTAAGCTTATTGAAGAGAATTTTTTTAATGTGAGAAGAAAGCTTGATTCACGATTTTTGAAAGCCCGATTTTATGTAAGATCTTATAAGATATGTTTATCCACTTATCGCCTTCACAAGCGTGCGGGGTCATGACACGGGATTCTAGGCCCTCGAGATCGGGTAGGATTCTGGGTCGTGACAATCTGTTCCAAGTTCATATGGAAATATTAATTGGTGAGCTTCATGATATCGTCATGTTAGGGACGGCCAAGTCATAAACGCGATCCCTCGCCTTTTTTGCCTGACAAAAAATTTAAAAAACCATTAGATGTAACCTGTGAGAATAAAATTCCAGCCAAAATTCAAGTGAAAATTAAATTAAAGACACAATACTCAGGCTTAATAGAGACCCAAGAAAGGTTTTCAGAGTCACCTATACAACAGGCAACAAGTCATCCATGAGGGAAGGGCACCACATGGATTGGTTGTAGTTTAGAAGTTGATCAAACAATTATAACCATCTGAAAAGAAGCATGTAAATGAATTGATGAATTGAATATAAGAAACACAAAAAGTAAAATGAATTAAATTACTTCTTCCTCCCAATTAGTGTGCAATGTTATGGTAGAAAGTAACACGTCGTGTACAAGAAGCCCACATATGTTGCCCATCCAAAGCCCCTGTTGAGAACAATTTCAACAAAAAAAACAGTTAATAAGTAACAATACAGCATAGGAAGAAAAACTCAAAAACGTTGACACCCACCTTTCCTCCAATGTGCATACCAAAAGCAAAGAGAAGAGCAAAAGGAATACCAACAAGATAATAAGCTCCTAGATTGACAAAAGCACAAAGTTTCTGCCACCCACATCCTTTAGCAGTGCCTGATTTTTCAAACAATTGTCACGGTTATTACGATTTATAAATACGACCCATTATTAATATAGTATTAATGTGGCATCAAGGCATCATCACTTACGAAACACTTTTTAGACCACAAAGCCTATCAATCTTATAAAACGATGTTCATAAGATTGATAACCCAGTATTTCAATCCCCTAAAATTTGCTAGAGTCATCTTTTGACATGATTCGGTGTCTAAAAGTTGCTTCATAAGCTTATGACGCCTTTAAGGAGCCGATCTCTGATAATAACATGAACTATATAGAAGGGGATCGACTCTCCTCAGCGGCAACATAAGGTTATGAAGTAGGCGCCTTGTAGCCACTTCTGAACCCTGTTGCGCTAAAGGCCTAACTGGACCGGTCAAAAACTGATTTCAGAGGTAATGGCTGTTGGAATTGTCCCACATCGTTTGTGGGCAGGCTCTTCTTGGGCTCTTTATATCTTGGGAAAACCTCAACTAACAAGCTGGTTTTGTGAGGTTGAGTTAGGCCCGTTGGATTTCTACTCCCCACGTCACCCATTTCTTGTCCACATGATTTAGCTCAAACCCCCCCGGGGGCATGTTGGAATTGTCCCACATCATTTGTGAAGTTGAGCTAGGCCCGTTGGATTTCTACAATGGCACCCAAAATCCATGAAAAAGACAGTTTTTAACTGGATTCATTGACTAAAGTTATGATGGTTGGTTGATTTAGAAGGCAAAAAACCATTGGTGGTTAGTTGATTTATTAATGAAAAAATTGGTAAGATAATGGAGTTTTTGCAAAGACAATTGGTAACTGGTAAGTAGTGCGGACCTGAAAGCACACATTGGATCCCATCAATTAAGTTGGATATTGCAATCATGGGCATCATGAACGCCACATACTTCACCACTTCTTCTTCATTGCTATACACGTGGCCCCCAATGCCACGCACCAAAATTATGGTTGCACCTATGATCAAACCCTCGGTAATGACGGTGATTACCATAACAAACACTGCTAAGCGTGCAGCTTGCGGATGCCCAGCACCCAATTCGTTTGAAACTCTTGTACTAGACAGAGGAAACAAAATCATATAGTAAGAAATAAACAACAGGCATATAGAGAAAGTATGAGTGTCATAAGATCTGTTATATTTATTATTAATATAATAAATATTTTAATAATTTAAAGAAAATAAAACTTTATTTGATTTCTTAGTTTTGGGTTGGGTTTTTAGGCAATAGTTATTCTCAAGTTTTATATGCAAATGAATAGTCCCACATTGGTAAAAATAAAAAGTGCCTAGGCTATATATAGAACCTTTCACCTTCTATTATTGTTTAACAATAATAAGAGAAGAGTGTGCCTACCTAGCGGCGAAGGCGTTGTCAGACGCTGCGCGTGGCGATTACGCTTTAGGCGCCGACGACTTGCACTTCGCGCATGCGCAAGGAGGCCTTAGGACACAGATTGAAACACTCTGAAATCCATCGGAATCCTTGCATAAAACTTGAGAATTCCTCTTGCTATCTTCTGTTGGTGGTACTCCATCGGATTGAGTTTTCTGGGGCGATCCTCTACTGTTGCAAAGTAACGGATCGCATCCAAGAGATTGGGCTCGTTGTATCCTGGAAACGTTTCGCTGGAACCCTTTTGCAAACTCAAAGATTTACTCGAGTAGGGAGCGAATAGCGTTTTAAAGAAAACGATTACGTGCCTCGAGTCCAATTCTCTTGCCCTTTTCATCATTTTCGGATTTCTGTTCTCTGCTTTATCTAACAAGATCAACTAACCTTATAGCACTGCCGAAGCCAAGCTGGACCATATAGACCATCGAACTTGTGTTAAGGCTGGGATGATGGAACATTATTAGTACCAAAGAACCAACAAATGAACCAGAATTGTGTGTCCACACACAAATATACCCATGATCACCTCACTTAAAAAACAGAACACCCACTGGTTGCTCGAGTGAGGTGATATATATATATATATATATATATATATATATATATATATATATATATATATATATATATATATATATATAACTTTGTTTTTTACAGAGGCAAATAATTGCATTCCAAAAATAAATAAACTGCTTAACTCTGGAAGAAATGCTAACCTTATTGACAACACTGAAGTTTCTAGCTTTGGCTTAGGTAGAAGACCAGATAAAAGAACTAACACCTCAAATGCCCAGCATTCCAAGCTATTTAAGGAATCATAGCAATTAAATTAGCAAAGAAATTAAAAATCTCAATGATTGAACATAATTACATTTAAACAAGGATTAGGAACAACAATTAGAGGGCTCAGAAAATCTGTTACAAGCACGAAAATATTACTTGAAAGTAGGAAAGGCAGAACTTACCAAACCATAACAGCAGAAGGAATTGCAAGTCTAATAAAGTTTAGGACATCATGCAAAGCCTCCTTCGAAAAGCCAATCCAAGTGTTCTTACAGGCAAGAGAGAATTTGACATAAAGAGCCAACAATACCACATTAATCCAATACAAAATGGAATTCACCAAAGCAGCACCTTTATTTCCAAGGCCCGATTTAAACACCAGAATCCAACATAGAAGAATGTGAAAAGAAGCTGTAACCCCCGAGCTTAGCATCATCGGGAAGACGATGTTTTGAGTCTGTAAAAATCTGACATGGCACTGAAGTAGGCCGTAGGCAAAAAGGCTCGGGATCATCCAACGAGCATACTGTCCGGCTTGGGAAGATATCTCCGAATCCTGCCCAAGGGCCACTAGAATCTGGCCTGTAAAGGGCCAAACAAAAGCAAGAGGGATACTTACGAGTAGAAGGACGAACATAGCTCTCTGCATATGTATTCCGAGCATATGATACTGTTTTGCACCAAAAGACTGCCCACATAGGGTATCCAATGCGCTTCCCATTCCCATCTAATCAATAAAAAAGAAAGGGTTTGTAAATGCTTACAAATTATGGAAATTGCGCTAAGACAGCATGTAGAACTAGATTTTTAGAAGAATTTTATAGAAGATCTTTGGATTTCAAAGATCGTTCAGAATTCAAAGTTGCCTTTGATACAACCCACAAAAACCAAATTCAATTCAAAATCAAAACTCTTGGGTGAAGCAAATTTTTCGGGCAGATACCAAACCCAAATGAAGAAGGCATTGGAGGAGGGACCCAGTGAAAAATGTAGATGCTACAGAGAATTCTAGCATCTGATAGAATGATAATACAAAATTGGATCTATGGAGCTGAAAATTTATGGTAGGGGGAGGAATCGTTGTGTAAAGGTTTTTTGTAATTCTCTCATACTAATGAAGGGTGAGTGCTATAGGTGACCTTTTGAAATTTTGGATTCAAAAAATGAAAGCAGAAGCTTCAAGAAGTAGAATGTGATTTTGCTTTCCTTCTCAAACATATGCTCTATGTTATCAAATGGGTAAGGGGTGAGTTCTCCACTCATATAAGAGGCGACATTTTCGGTGACCAAGGATTAAATCTTGGTATCGGTCTCTGCCGCTAGTAAGATATATCGTCTCGGTTATCACCCTATACATGTTCGCTAATGCCGAATACGATATATTTGTCTTGGGTGGCTCCTATACCGAGACATATTTGCCCGATCTGTCTTTGTATCATTCGAGATCTTAATCTCCTCATGGGATTCCATCTACATGGTGTATACAAGAATGGAACTTATCTCCCAATAAGATTTGTTTCTATATGTCATTGTCATATTCAAAGAGCAATATTTAACTGATATGGAATAGGTGAAGTGGGAGGATTGAAGGCCGTATCTGATCCAGTCTTAAAAAACTTGATATATGAAAGATTGATAAAACTTAATTTTGCATAAGAATAGATGAATGTAGGGAGAAAATTTATATTTATATTTATATATATATATATATATATATATATATATATATATATATATATATATATATATATTGATAGGTAGTGTTATTAATTTTCAATATGGGAGATTTCTATATGAGCAATTCCTTTTGCCCAGAAGTTGAGCACTAGGAACGCACATTTTTGCCCAGAAGCCAGAATAGGCCCTGAAAAGTGTTGCTAAACACTACCTAATCTTTTGAAATTTGATTCAGCATTTGAGGTCTTGGGGTGTGCATAAGTATATATAGGATGTTAGATCAAGCAGAGAACAGAAATCCGAAAATGATGAAAAGGGTAAGAGAATTGGACTCGAGGCACGTAATCGTTTTCTTTAAAACGCTATTCGCTCCCTACTCGAGTAAATCTTCGAGTTTGCAAAAGGGTTCCAGCGAGACGTTTCCAGGATACAACGAGCCCAATCTCTTGGATGCGATCCGTTACTTTGCAACAGTAGAGGATCGCTCCAGAAAACTCAATCCGATGGAATACCACAAAAAAAAGATAGCAAGAGGAATTCTCAAGTTTTATGCAAGGATTCCGATAGATTTCAGAGTGTTTCAATCTGTGTCCTAAGGCCTCCTTATATAGAAATTTCAATAGGACTGTTGGACCAGAAGTCATATTTTGGACGGCTCAGATCTTTCAAAGATCTCAACCGCTACATCCAACGGCTGCATGAAAGGTTATAACTTTTTGAATTCAAATTCGAACGGTTATACACCTTTATAAGTGGTTATAAAACGGTTGGGTCCAACGGTCAACGTTTGACCAATCCGTTTGGCCCAATAGACCGAATTGACCCGTTGAATAGTGACCCATTAGGCCCGACCCAACCCACGAATAATCTGACCGTTGGATCTGCCTGGTCAAAAATTCAAACCTCTCCTTGCGAGGATGCGCGCGCAAAGTCGTCTTGGCGCCTAAACGCTAATATTATTGGCGTCTGTGGCAAGCATTCTCTTATTATTGTTAAACAATAATAGAAGGTGAAAGGTTCTATATATAGCCTAGGCACTTTTTATTTTTACCAATGTGAGACTATTCATTTACATATAAAACTTGAGAATAACTATTGCCTAAAAACCCAACCCAAAACTAAGAAATCAAATAAAGTTTTATTTTCTTTAAATTATTAAAATATTTATTATATTAATAATAAATATAACATAGGAGACCTGGAACAATATTTAAAAACTAATACTATTGAAAAGAACAGAGAACAGAACACTGGTTGGATACAGTGGGTTTTCTACAGCATGAATTAATAAAATCTAAAGAACTATATCTACTTAAATTTTGAAAACTAGTCTTCTTTTATCAAAATGTTAAGCCAAAATTTTGAATATGTAAGCATGATCTTTTTTCTTTTTGATGAATATGTAAGCATGATCAATACCCAATTTCAATAGCCAAAGGCCAAAAAGCACCAAAATATAGAATATTAGATTGGATTGTGAGCCCAAAGACTGTGCTTGAAGGACAATTGATTTAGATCCAAAATCATATATAGAGACCTTAAAAGAAGAAATGCAAAAACAATAAAAACCATAATGTAAAAAAGGGATAATGGGCATTGAAAAGCATTTGTAGGTTGAAACCGCGAGAAGCACCATCAAAGACAGCTCATAAGTTACCATGGACCCAAATATCAAGGCCATTGGGAGATTTGAGCCATCCAATGTATGCACTCTAATATAGACAATTGTGGATATTTTTTTTAAAGGGTTGATATTAAATTGCTCTGATCGAACACTCTTAATATTCTGGCATGTGTATTTTTGGGCGGAGTGCAGTACAAGTGAGGTACATTCACCTAAGACACTTAAAATGATCAAAGATGTATTCCACATGGCCTAAATAGGTGCTATGAATGCTATACAAAAAAGAAGAAAAATTCTTTTTTTATCCATAAATTTATCACAAAATATTGAGCATTAAGGTATATACTATGACATGAACAACACAAGCTCAAGGGCTGAGCTGCCCAGACAAAAGTATCCCAAGTCTCTCCCGCCTCGTCAGCTACCTCTATTGAGCCCACCGGGATCCATGCCACGTGAAATCAAAGCCTTGACCGTCTAATAGGTGTGCCATAATCTCAAGATCCGTTGTGTCAAAGATGGGGATGAAAAACAATCTCTATCGTCTGATTTCAAGCAGTCTATGGGTTTAACCATAGGCGCCCACCAGTAAACCGGTAGGCTCAAATAGAGGTACCCAAAAATGTATACTATGATATGTTTCATCGGCGACTTGTCACACCAATGCCCATTTATATATATCCAGACCTTCCAATCAATGCCCTATATCTCAGAAATCAAGTTAATCAGACGGTTCTAATCATCTGATTGACTCTCTTTCTGCAAGCATTTACCGGTAGAACAATGAAGCATCGGAAACTATGGAACCAAAAAAAGCATGAACATTCGATCAATGAAATTTCTGGGCTACAACTAATCCAAGAGGCAATCCAACAGCCCAATATACAACATTACTACATTACTGTATTCTATTAATGTACCCTTCCCATACTTCCTTTCAATCAAAATTCACACAATATATGTAAAATAGATCAGTAAGGAGAAGATTATATATTTATATATCCAGTCCGGGTTGAATCCTACAACATGTCCAGTTGGGTGCCACATGGCAACCAACCAGAGAATTGGGTGCTACAACAACTTGCCCAAGATAGATCAGGTATCATCTAAAAAACCCAAATTAGAAATGATGCTTTTCCACGGTTGTCTATTGGGTCAACGTTGGATAAAATTCAATCCACGATATGTGACCTATGATTTGAAGGGCAAAAAAGTTTAGAAAATATATTTTTTTTTTCTAAAACCTTAAGGGGACGCGAGACCCCTCAAGTGAACCGGGGTCATTTTGGGATTTAGTTCCATGTCGCAGCCTAAATGGACCACATCGTAAGGATCTATTTTATGTATTATACTATTATACATATATAAACAAAGAGAAAAATAACACAATAATTAATGAAACAAGCAACAACATGGTGAAAAAGACTAACAAGAATTCTTTTCAGAGATGGGTATCTCTCAAAGGAACCTTCTATCAAGTAAATTCACAGAATCCATATAAATAATATAGGAAATTGCGAAAAAAAAAATAATAATAACAAAAACATGTATAAATTATAAATCACTTCATATAGCATAAAAAATGGAGGGGTAAAAAAGGAAGCAAAACTATGATAAATCTGTGCATTTGGGAGTGGAGGGTGAGCTTAAATCATAAATAGCTTAAAACTCTCACCGATGTGGGCTTAGGTCTTTAACTATATATAGTTTAAGACTACAACCAATATCAAACTATCCTACCATAGGGGCCCAGGATGTTATAATGGAGAGACAAGGCTATGATTTAGCCGATGTGGGACTAAACTTCAGCACCAATAAATGTTACAGATATTACATGCAATGAAAACTGCAATAAACTAACTGATATCAGTGATCCAGCCAACCACAACTGTTTTTCCACCTCTCCCAAATCTCAATACAAAACCTCCTCTTCAAATTCTTTTCCACCCTTTCTCCATTGAGTCCCCAAGTTTTCTTCTCCAGAGATTGGAATTCTCTTCCCGCTCTCTCTCTCTCTCTCTTGATCGACTCTCTGTGTTTGATCTCTGTTACAACTATAGAAAACAGAGCTACTACATGCATAGACATGGGTTACTTGCACATACTTTTTAAGTGGTTGCAGAGATTATTTGAAATTTGTCGGGTAGCCTTTCTCTGAAAGCGCCACGAGTGCAACCACTTAAAGGTCATTGATTGTATCAGATTTGATGATGGAGATTGTTTTTCACCCCGATGTTCCACACAATGGATCTTGAGATCATTTCGCACCTATCACACAATCAGTTTTTTATTCCAAGGGTCACAGATCCCCAAAACATGCCCCTTGTGTGCAATAGCACACATCACACTCAAATGTAGTTTTAGAACCATATTTTGGGGATCTGTGACATGTGGACTCAAAGAATGACCGTCTCATAAGTGGGATATGACCTTAAGATCCTTTGTTTGGAAGATCAGAGTGAAACACGATCTCCATCATCTGATCCGACGTAATGAATGATTTTTAAGTGTTCCGACGTAGGCGCTTTCAGAGAACACATGTGTGCATTTAGATCTATCCTAATTTGTCCTTGCACATGCTTTTCAGTATGGCTGTATTTGCACATAAAATAAAATAAAAAAATATCACCATTGTCTCACTCCACGATCTCTCTCTCTCACTAGGGTTAATCTTCTTCTCCTCTGCCTCCAAAAAGAGAATAGTGATTCTGCAAAATTTCACCTCCATACCCAAGATGCAACGATAAGAATAATTTAGTCATTTAAAGATAAGATAATATCAAATTTTTACTAATCCGGGGCAATCACTTGAAAAGTGTGCGCAAATAATGGCTCTCTAAAAAGAAAGACTTCATAGTTTTGAAACCTGAAAGAAAGACTTAAATGGTTTTGAAACATGTGCCACATATAACACCATCTAAGCCAATTGATTGAAGGTCATGATGCAAAAAAATTTGGTGCCATAGATTAGCATGAAACACGATCTCTGCCATCTGATTTAATACAATCAACCACTAAATCATAATGGGCTTTGATTGTGTTGAATCATATGATATGAATCATGTTTCCTACCAATCTTCAGCACCGTACATCTTTACATAGTGGCCATCAAATCAGACGACTTAGAAGGTGTTCTATGTGTCACAACTCCGAAAAATCTCATCTTTCTTTTTAACCTATGTGGAAAGGTGCAAATCTCGTGCGCAAGTTGTAGCTCCCAATTGCAAAACGGGTCTCTCAGTGTCTTGTAGTCAGAGTTAGGATACGGGAATAATTCAGCAAGTGCCTCATTCAAAAATAAATTCAGCAAAATTGGTGAAATTTGATCTTCATCATCATCATCGTCATTGTCGTTGTCATCATCGTCATCGCAACTTTATCTCATCTATTCGGGTCGATTTTGTTAGTCCAATTTCTCTCATTTTTTATCAACCTTAAGATTCATGTAACTTCACAATCTTCCATATACCTTCTCATGACTTCCCTTTTGGTCTTCACTGATATTTTTGTTGTCCTACTTCCTTGTGTTTGTAGCGTCTCACTACTTTCGGACAAATTTGACAAAATTCAATAAAATAATATATATCATAATCTATTTAAAGTTGAAAATAATGTCTAATGAATATTTCAAGTTAAAAATGATATATTTAATGAATAAAAAGTGTATAATAAGTATGATTCATTAATATACATAATCATTTATTAAAGAACTATGAACGCACGACGTAAATTGTCAAGTGAAACCCACTAACAAAAAAAATAGTTTCACTTGTTCAATTTTCATAAACCACGTAGGTGCATTAGAGAGGTATATAACTTAAGAGGAAAATTATAATCGAAAGATAGATTTGCTGAGGACAAATTGCAAGCAGCTGATGTGGCGTGATGTGATTGGTTGCACTCACCTATATTAATTGAGCCCCACCGTACTTGCAGCCAATTGTATCGTGCCACATAAGCTGCTTGCACTTTGTTTGCATAAAATTTGTCCTCCTTATAACACTATTCATAACTTAAGGAGAATAAAAGTAATATAAATAAATTAAAAATAATTATTCCAAAATTTGGCCAATATTCGGCAATGAGGTGAATTTGTTAAATATTGACTAAATCATTCAACAATACCTTAATTCACTGAATTTTTTAATTTTTCCATTAATTCAGAGTATTTTTAATGCTCTCTCTCTTCCATAAAAATGGAGAACAAAGTGGTTCTTAAGAAGCTCGTGAACATCAAGGACGAAACCATAAACTTTTATAGGAGAGGGCTAAAGTATGAATAAAAAATGTATCAAGATAGAGAGCTAAAAAAATTTGATTTTTGGGCACATTGTCTTTCAACCTATGATCTTTCACATTGACAGTATAGATTATCTAAATCTTAAGCCAGTTGATGGTATATGATCATTTAAACACCACCCAGGAGAGTGGGACCCATGATCATGATGATAAATAGTTATCTCAAAACCAAGTGTCTATGAGTAGTGGAAGGGCCCAGGATCTTATAAGAGGATAGACAAGGCTATGAATACCCAATGTGGGACTATATATATATATATATATATATATATATATATATATATATATATATATATATATATATATTATAACTTATTTGCGAATTTCCCGAATTATATGTGAATTTTACGACTTATTCTTGATTTTTTCATGATTTTAGTTAAAAACTTTTATTTTTTTAATTAATATATTATATATTTTACTTTTTTTTTTTTTAAATTTGATTTGGTCACTATGGTTTTAATGGCGGTTTTAACAGTGGTTTTAGTGAAAGTTACAAAAAGCTTCAAAATGATGATGGTTTTACTGGTGGTTTAAAAATTTGTGCATTGAGAGCGATTTTAAAATGGAGGTTTCAAAGTTTGTTCATTGATGATAGTTTTAATGGCAGTTTCAAAATCTGTGCATCAATATTGATTTTAATGATGGTTTCAATGATAGTGGTTTTATCGGTGTCGATTGATGCATTTCAATGTTTGGGAGAAGGAGGTGGAGAAGAGGGGCAATGGTGAAGTCCAAGCAGGTTGAACTAGATTTCGAGTTTAATTACATCTACCGCCCTTGAAAATTGGAGAATCTTGACTCCCCTTCATCCTATAGAAAGTAAAAACCTTAATTCTCCTATTGCCAAGGGTTGCAGACGAGGTTGAACTCAAAATATATTTCAACCTGGTTGCACCTGACCATTGCGAAGAGGAAGTGTGGTTCAATAATTACAACTAATTAATTGGAGATTTGCAAGTAATAAATTGGCTCTTTTAATAGAAGGGGCAATAGTCAGGTCCTGCTGAGAAGAATTAAATTTATATCCCGTGCTGATCCGATATGTGCTAACTTGCAATATGTATGTGCCCAGGCAGGTGCTCTAAGAGGACCGGACATCTGGGTGTTATATATATATATATATATATATATATATATATATATATATATATATATATAACACCAATTTTTCTTGGCACACATCACAATTAGAGATACTTTGCATTTTGGGGACATGTGCTAAGCATTATTGAAGCTGTATGATTTGAAGGCTATGTGTTAAAGATCTTTAAGACAAAATTGGTATGAAGTATGATCTCTATCAAATGATTTTATGCAGTCACAAGCCATTGTCCCATTCAACAATTGGCTACATGCAATCAATTGATAAAGATTGTGTTTCATGCCGCTCTTTTGCATGAAAGATCTTTAGATCATGACCTTTAAATCAGACGATTAAGATAGTGTTTTAACATTACACTGATCCCAAAATGCGAAGTTGATGTGTATTTGAAAGTGAAGGCCGGGAAAGCCCCCAAGAAGAAACAACATGCCAACAAGGTGAAACCAGTGAGTCCTGCAAATGAAGTAGCCATTGAAGCACCTGAGAGAGCTAGTAGCTCTCCAAGGTGACCAACGAACATTACAGATATCACTTGCAAAGAGTTCTGTAATAAATTAACGGATATCAGTGGCCCAGCTAGCCACAACTGTTTTTTAACCTCTCCCAATACAACATCTCTTTTCTTCAAACTCTTCTCTTCTCCATCTAATTCAGAGATTTGGTTTTCTTCTTCTCCTCCTCTCTCCATAGTATCCCCTCCCTTTCTCTCTCTTGTTGGATTTTTTTTCAGTAGATATAAATGGAGATTAAGGTAATGGCAAGAAGAAATAAGCATGTGTTGATAAGTGAGAAGATGGATATGGGAATCTACGTGATTTCCAAGAATGCATGCACTGCAATTACGAATAAGCTAATTTTAGCTAATAAATGAGACTTTCCAACTAAGGCTTTCAATAGCGCTGGGCTGACGTATCGGTTTTCAGCCAAACTAATACGTGTTGGTAAGATACATATTGGTATCGCCGATATATCTCAGTTTCTACCGAGACTGTCACTTTTTTTTTTTTAAATGGCCGATACGTATTGGTATCGGCCAAATCGTATCGGCCAATTGGGCAAATCGATACCTGAGACCGATTCTGATTTTAGTACCTTGCTAAAATCTTAGGGTTAAGGCTTAAAAATGAGGTAAGAGGGTAGGGCTAGGGCTCGAAACCAAAAGTCCCTTCGACTAGATAAGAGCTTAGCAAGTTAAAATCGCTCATGCATCACTTTTAATTATATATTAAATATATATGGGAGCCGATTCTGTCCTCGGTTGGAGGACGATCACTGTCCTCCAAAATCCACGTGGCACCTAAAACATTGTTTGGAAGCACGTGTGGATGATTTAGATCACTTTAAAAAAAAAAATTTTTAAAAAAAAATTAAATGCAAGTCATTGTTTGATTAGGTTCAGTGTTCCATATTTCAGGACTCAAAAAACACACCGTAGAAATGAGTTTTCAAATTATTAATTTTTTAGAAATGATCTAAGCAATGCACTTGAGCTCCATGTATCATGGATCAAAATTTCGGCTGAAACGTTTTGGCTTCGGGCATGCCCGATACCGAAATCCAAAATTTCAGTAAGTTCTGTATAGGGAGAAGAATTTTGGCTTTTGGTTTCGGAGTTTCGGACATGTCCGAAACCGAAATTCAACCCGATATTTTGTTCCTTGCCATGTAGCATCAAAATAACGTTTCAAGTGCCACATGGAACCTTGGAAGACGGACACCCTTACCTAAATATATTAATATAAAGGTATAAAATATATTATATCATTTACAGTAAAAAAAATAGCATTCAGTATTGACTTTAGATTTATTGAGCGGATATTCTAGTAATTTAAATATTTATAAAAAGAGGTTTTTTTTATCTTCATTCGAAGTATTGTTCTTTAGTTTTAATAAAAAAAATGGAAAAAAGAAATATAGATAAAGTATCAATAACTAAGAAGCCTGCCCCAACCTGCCTAAGTTAGGACTAGGGCTGGGTATATCAAAGCCTGCCTAACTTAAGGCTAGAGCTAGGGCCTAACCTTGATCTCTAGAGCTGGGCTAGATTTTAGGGAGGCCTGGCCCTAATCGGCCCCTTAACAGCCCTATTTTCAATGCTTAAATGATGTGGATCATTTTTCGATTCAATTTTCTACTCAATGGATTTTGACATCATGTGTGTCATGGTTCAAAATTTCGGCTGCTAACTCAAGTTATCGGCCCAATCGTTTCGGTTTCAATCCCCACCGAAACAATAACTTGAATCGAAATTTCAAAATTTATCGGCCAAAATTTTGATTCAAAATTTCAGTTTCGGCATGTCTGAAATCGAAAACGAAATCGCTATTTTGATCCTTGATGTGCGTACAATCAGACGGTCAAGCGTAAACCGAAAATAAAATCGCTATTTTGATCCTTGATGTACATACAATCATATGGTCAATTTTTTATTTCAGGTAGCATACACATTAAATAGTGACTCTAAAGTCATGTGAATGCATCACACTCGAACATTACTTTACAGTAACATTTTAGAATATATGCCACGTGGAAATAGAAATTGCCCGTCTATTGGTACATCTATATCTTAAGATTCACTGTATAAAAGATTGAGACAAAAAATAATCCCCATTATTAACTGATTCAAAGCTGTCAATGCATTCTACATGAAAGGGAGAGGGTGACGTTATAGTTTGTCCACTATTTATTTATTTCTTATAGAAGGGGTAGCACTATTTGCAACTAGATATTCATTCTTCATAATCCAACTTTGCATCGTTGATTATTTTGAATTAGACCATAGAGATCATTTTCGCCACAATCTTAAAATCATGGGCTTATCATCAGACCAAGGTGTCTAAATCGGTATCAGTCCATGGAGGACTGATACGACTCGCCCGATACCGATACGTCTTCAGCCTTTTTTTTTTTTTTTTTTTTTAATTGAGGTATCCGCCGATACGGTATATGCTACATATTGGTCGAAAATGATACCGAATTGAGATATCGATATGTATTGAGGCTGATACGTATTAGTTTGCCAAGAAAGCAGTAACGGCCAATTTTTTACTAATTCCCTGTGGCACACAATACAAAATTTTGCCCAAAAAGTACTGCAAATATGTATCTCAAGTCACTTTTTTGAGATGTGCCCCATGGAATCAACATTTGATTGGTTAAAAGTAGGCTCATGATCTTAAGATCTACTGTGCATAAGATTAGAACGAAAATGATCTTTATCTCCTAATTCAAAACAATTAACAATTTTGCATAGGGCTGATATGTGAAACAAAACTTCCCGGCAATGGCAATGTCTTAACACAAAAATAGTATTTAAATAATCTTACATCATTAAAGTATACTTCAAAGTTATGCCATGTGACACATATTTATGATCAATCTAGCCACTCTAAGTGGTTGTCCATCATTGGAACATATCTTATTTAATGAATATTTATTCCCAGCTTGGGACCCTGCGGATATGCATCGGCTTAAAAATCTCCGGTCGTAGCATCAGTGATGTTATGCAGGTTGACAGAGTAGCCAAGAATCAGTGATCATGAGACACAAACAGATCTGCAAATACGCTCGCTGCTTGCCCGTATATCACACCAGATCTTAACCAACCGATCAGTAATAATTCTTTGTTGACAGTTATACACATCATAAATGAAACCAAGAGGATCAAATCCGTGATCGTACGGTGATGGATCTAGCCATATGTTCCATATTATTGATGGAACATGCACTCTGCACATTCCAATGCCGTCTGATCTTGTATGGATTAGTGTTTGATGATGTAGATCTAGCTAAGATATTCTCGTGATTTAGGTCATTTTTTGGGATGTGTGCTATGTGGAATCAACATCTGACCTTGTGATGCACACGGATCTCCATGCTCTTTAAAGTGCGTACGTCTCTAGAACCACACAACACATGGCTCGTGCACCATGCTTGTTATGGGGAAACCATTTAGATCAGGTCAGGTCGAAAATCTCGACATGTTACATAAACTTGTTGGGTTCAAAGTTAGCCCCAAACCAGACCCGAACTTAATTGAAGTTCGCACCAGTTTGTTACAAGACTTATACATACATTGTATCTTTAAACATGTCCAGATCAGGTCCAAAAGTGGTTAACAAGTTGGTTCCAAACCTGAAAATGCAATTTTATCAGGTCAGGTCAGGTTCAGTTCTCTCTCTCTCTCTCTCTCTCTCTCTCTCTCTCTCTCTCTCACAGGCAAGCGGGGTTGTAGGGACCCCACCCTTTTACTATAAAAAAAAAAGGATCGGTACAGGTTGTGGTTCAGGCTGGGTTCGGGTTCAAGTCAACGATTAGAGGTTAACAGGTCGGCTCAAGTTCAGATCAAGGAAACAGGTTAACAAGTCAGGTTCAAGTTGACCCTAAACTCATCCCGAACTTGCCCATTTACACCCCCAGTCATACTTGTTTCAATAAAGAGTTCGCATTAGGTGCGTAACTGGCACACCAACAGCGGAGGAACAATCTCCCTCTACCATCAGTAGATGCGCCGATATTTTGAAGTGCCAAATCAGTGGAAGGATAAAAACGGTTCTTCACTGATTTGGATGCCCATAAATATCTGTGCATCTCTCCCAGTGCTTTACCAGTTTGACGGAGGGAAATTGACCCGTGGACTTCCCTTGGTGTATGCGTCTGGCACCTAATATCCACTCTCTTGAATAATGAGGATCATGGTTCAAAATT
The DNA here is from genome assembly GCA_021018995.1 of Chloranthus sessilifolius. Classification (NCBI taxonomy): domain Eukaryota; kingdom Viridiplantae; phylum Streptophyta; class Magnoliopsida; order Chloranthales; family Chloranthaceae; genus Chloranthus; species Chloranthus sessilifolius. The sequence continues at coordinate 6,839,344 of CM037596.1, forward strand.
TCAGACGAAATCTTAATATTTCGGCCGAAATGCATTGGTTTCGGTCCTATCCAAAATGAAACTGAAACCGAATTTACCAGTCAAACTTGTATGGGGATCAAAATTTCGGTTTTGGTCATGCCCGAAACCAAAATCCAACCTGATATTTTGATCCTTGATGAGGATGGCCTCTTTTTCTGAATATCCATAATAAGCCAATGGTTATATACACAATAAGCCAATGTGTTCTCAGCTGTGTATTTATTTGGACTTTGAGATGTGCAGAGAGTTTTATGCTCTCTAAAGTCTGTGCAGGTCTCAATGTGCACTCACCACACAGTTAACAAGACAGGGCTCATTGCAGACTAATTCTTTCTTCCTTTTTTTACTTTTTCTTCTTTTTTCTCTCGAACATTCATATCATTGCTTGACATAAGATTGACTTCAAGAAAGTGGTTACAGAGAAAAAATGAAGCTCTTCATCATTGAATGTATTGAGTTACATCATCAATTGTTGTAGGCTGCTTAAAGAAGTATGCCCTCCCTTTGGCTAGCACTTACATCTTTCGGGGTAGTTCAAAATAAGAAAAGGGTATTACTAATACAAAATCCACTGAACTATAGCCACTGGATAACAAAAAGTTGAGCTCAAGGCATATATATCTATGTGGTCGGCTATTGTCATCGACGTCAAAATAAATTATCAAGCTAACGAACAGCCTTGTAGCTCTAGAATCCTGTCAAAGGCAGACTTCTAAAAGGTTCTCAGAGACCCTGAGAATTGTGGAAGTCACCTTTTGACAGGATTGTTGAGGGCAAAAGACTCCATAACTAGATAACTTATTGTTGTCGACGACGCCCCATAACTCCTAAATTTTTACAGGTGGGTGCCCAATTGAAAAAACTGTACATCCAAAACTTTGAACCAATGCATTCGACGAACTTCCGTATTGATACTAACCCCCACCTTTCAAATCTGAGATTCAAACATGTTGGCTATATCTGCTGCCGTGCTGCAATCCTCGGGTTTTCTATCCGATACAGAGCGGATGAACCTCGGGAACCTGATTGAGATACCTTGAGATGGATGAACTAGGCCAATGGCAGCTTGGTGAACAGGAGAAATTGTGAAGTCTGTCGTATATAATTGAAAGAAAGATTAATCAATTAAATAGAGTACCAACCAGAGAAATAAACTATGAAGTTGGAAATTTTGAAGCTCAGAAGGTCTAGCATACGTACTTGCGCCTCTTATTTCCCAAACAAGTTCTGGAGAAAACCATAAATCAGGAACCTCAGCCGTCTGATAATAAGGTGGCTTTTTCGAGATGATCTTTTCACCAGAAAAGAACTCTTTCATCTGGTGCATTCAAACAAGTAACCCCATCTTAGTGGTAAGTTTCAGCCGATATTGTCCAAGTTCCAACAGCCTAGCTTAAAGACATGCTCGAGAAAGAAAAAGCTATTATCTAATATTACAGCAGGGAAAGGTCGGCACCACCCATGGCCACCAATCCGTAGCATTGGATTGCACCAGTTGGATGATCCTACTCCTCCAATCATCACCTGCTTTTGGCTGGACAATAAGTTTACGGGCAATAGTCCAAGCACACCTCCTACGATCAGATGATTAGGTCGACCAATATGTGCATTTTTTGTCCATCGCTGAGGTGTTCCATCAATTGGACGGTTGGCAATGAATACATGCACCAATTTGGCTGGAAGTTACCTCTATAAAAACCTGTTTCTCTATATAAGATACTGAATCATAACTCACCACTCATAACACAACTATAATTGGAGGCATGGGTCAAAATCTCAGTTTTCTGGTACGTATCGTCCATCTCCAAAACCAATACATATCGGACGGTACGTACTAGTTCCAAAATCTACAAGTTGGTTTGAAGTAGAGAAATTTTATGGAAAAGGTAACTTCGGATTGTGACAGAGAAGGGCTAAAGATTTGCTCGTGCAACAAGGTCTACACAGAACGTTGCATGGAAAATCGAAGAAGCCAGCAAACGTGGACGACAATGACTAGGAAGAGTTAGAGTTGAAATGGGTAGCACGATCCGTCTGTCTCGCAGATAAGGTTATGTACAACATGATCGTTGAAGAATCGGCTCCCAAAACTTTGAGCAAAACTTTAAAATTTGTACATGACGAAATCTCTCACGAACAAGTTGTTTTTAAAACAATAGCTCTATATGCTTCATATGAAGGAAGGATCGAATATGTCAGAGCATCTCAATACCTTCAACAAGATTATATATCAGTTACTCAGTGTTGAAGTTAATGTTGAAGACGAGGATAAAGCTCTTCTTATTCTCGCATCTCTTCCTTCTTCGTATGAGCATCTAGTCATAATGTTACTCTACGGGAATGATACTCTCGAAACAGAAGAAGTAACGGCGGCACTTCTATCAAACGAGTTGAAGAAGAAACCGAGTATTGAGGAACCACAGGCGGAAGGTCTTGTGGCACAAGGAAAGAACGGTAACCAAGGAAGATCAAGAGAAAAGGGCTCCACCAGTGGAAACAAATCTCGATCGAAACCAAAGGAAAAACCACAAGAACCTTTTCTTTGTTCTCACTGCAAGAAAGAGGAACATATTAAGAGGAACTACAATTGTTTATTCGTGAACAAGAAGAAAAGAAAAAGGGAAAAGGAAAAGCTTCCACATCAGATCAAGTGAGCATTGCAGAAGACAATGCAGACGAAGGTGATGGTGTTGTTCTATCCATCACGACAGGTAGGAATTTATTTTCTGATGCATGGATTTTATATTCGGATTGTTCATGACATATATGTTCTAATAGAGAATGGTTTGATATATACAAATCGTTCAATGGTGGATCTGTGTTGATGGAAAATAATGCTTCAAGTAAAACTATTAGAATCGAAATTGTGAAAATTAAGATGTTTGATGGCATGGTTCAAACTCTTAATGATGTAAGACATGCACCAAATCTAAAGAAAAATCTAATTTCTTTGGGTGCATTAGATTCTAGTGGTTGTAAATACTCTGCAAAAGGTGGAGCATTGAAGGTTGTTAAAAGGACCATGATTGTTATGAAAGGTCAGATTGATGGAAACCTATACAGATTGGTAAGAAATACAATTGTAGGTGGAGCATCTGTACCTACTATAGAAGACAATAATATGGATGACAAATCTCTAGCATATGTGTTTACGGCATGAGTGAGAAAGTGATGATGAAACTTCATAACAGTAATCCAAGGGCTCCATAGCAGAACGGAGTAGCAAAGTGCATGAACAGAACCCCTCTTGGAAAGAGCAAGGAGCATGAGATTAAATGTGGGCTTAGAGAAGAGTTTCTGGGCCAATGCTTTATCATAAATCGGTTCCATCTACAGCAATCGGTTTCAGAACACCAGAAAAAGTATGGATGGGAAAAGTTATAGATTATTCCACTCTAAGAATTTTTGGGTGTCCAACATACGTCCATGTGCAAGTCATGCAAAGATCTAAATTAGATCCAAAGTAAAAAAAAAAGGTGTATATTTCTCGGGTATGAGAAAGAGATGAAGGCATACGAGCTATGGGATCGCCCAACGCAGAAGATAATAGTCAGTTGAGATGTCTTCGAAGAGGCCAACATTTCAGAAAATCAGTAAACAAGGGGAAGAAAGAATCAGAGAAAATATTCTCAAGGGACCTATCACTATTCAAGTGGAGGTAGATGGTTCAGAATTTCAAGAAGAAGATAATTTCTTACAGCCTTCACAGGAAGAATTACCTAGCATGGAGTACTAGCACAACGTCAAGTGTCATAAAGCATTGTAAGATAGGAGCAAAAGAGATAAAAGGGCACCAGTTAGGTATGGTTTTGAAGATATGATTTCTTTTGCACTATTTACTGGAAATAGAGATCCATCTTGTTTTCAGGAGGTGATAAAATCGGAGGAAAGAGATGCATGGGTGACATCTATGATGGAAGAGATGGAATCTCTTAAAAAAAATAAGACTTGGGAGTTAATGAAACTTTCTAAGGGGAAAAGGCTATTGGATACAAGTGAGTATTTAGAAAGAAGCATCATCAGAACGGGAAAATGATCGGCATAAAGCTAGGCTAGTGGCTAAGGGATATGCACAAAGGGAAGGAGTAGATTACAACGAAATTTTCTCACCAATAGTCAGGCACACGTCGATTAGAGTATTGCTTTCTATGATAGCCTTCTTTAATTCCGAGCTAGAGCAACTTGACGTTACAATGACCTTTCTACATTGAGATTTGGGAAAAAAAAATTATACAGAGCAACTCGAAGGATTCAAAGAAAAGGGAATGGAGGACTACGTGTGTAGATTGAAGAAGTCTCTCTACGGGTTGAAGCAAACCCTAAGACAATGGTACAAGCGCTTCGACTCCTTCATGGAAAAGACTGGTTCTGGTTATATTCATAATGATGGTTCAAGCATATCATCATTGTCTTTATGTTCAAGTTCTTCCTGATGGTTCACATATACATTTGTTTCTTTATGTTGATGACATGTTTATTGCTGCTTAGAGCATGTCACATGTGAACCTATTAAAGCGTCAATTGGCAAGTGAGTTTGTCATGAAGATCTAGGTGTTGCAAAAACGACCCTTGGTATGAAAATCTGGCGTGATAGAATGGACAATTGTGGTTATCTCCAAAGAAATACATTGAAAAGGTACTGGACAGGTTTAGTATGGATAATGTTAAACCAACTAGTACTCCTCTAGCCACATATTTCAAGTTATGTGCAGGCCCACCACACTGAAGGAAGTTGTAGGAATGAGGGAGGCATGAAGCTAAGCTATGGCTTCTAAAATGCAAGGTTATCCTTGACTGTTTTTAGAGCATACCACTATTGAAATAACACAAAAGGGTTTATGGATGACGTAATGGGAGTGGAAAATGGTTACGGTTGTGGAAACCTGAGAAAGTCAGGAAACATCGATTGCCTTTTGAATCGAAGTAGCGATGAGCCAAGTCCTACGACTAAAGGGGGGAAGCAAAGATTCTACGACAGCTTCGCTTCCTCATTGCTTCTTTCTGGCAACACTCTTCTGGTGACTAGCTTCTCTAGTGGGTGGCTTGGTAAGCAAGCTTGGCTACTGAACCATGCATGTTTGTTGGAGAGAATTGGATGATCGGGTTGAGGGCTGCCCCCTTGCTCTCTTTTCCCTAATATGAACCTTGAGTCATCAAAGTCTTTCTGATTCGGCCTAGAAGAAGAAATGGAAGACATGCTACATGTGCCATATGCGAGTGCAGTTGGGTGTCTTATGTATGCTATGGTGTGCACAAGGCCCGATATTGCCCGAGCAGTCAATGTTGTTAGTATGTGCATGGGAAATCCATGAAAAGAGCATTGGAATGTTGTAAAATAGATTCTAAGGTATCTAAAAGGAACAAATGGATTACGGTATTTTATTTAAGAAAGATGAAGCATCAAAATATTTTGAAGGATATGTTGACTCAGATTTTACAGGGAACTTAGACAAAAAAAGGTCTACTACAGGATATGTGTTACACTTGCAAGAGGAGCGATTAGTTGGAAGTCGATGTTGCAATCAGTAATCGCTTTATCGACTACAAAAGACGAATACATGGCAGCCATAGAAGCAACAAAAGTAGTTTGGGTAAAAGGTTTGGTCAATAAACTTGGGTTGGACCAAGAGAAGACATCAGTGCATTATGATAGTCAGAGTGTCATACACCTAGTGAAAAATCAGGTGTATCATGCAAGAACAAAACATATAGCGGTCAGGTATCATAAGATACACGAGTACATAGTTGAAGGCGAGATTCATCTCCAAAAGGTGAATAAAAAAGATAATGTTGCACACATGTTGACAAAGTCGGTGCCCAGGGAGAAGTTCAAGCATTGTTGGACCTAATTAATCTCACTAAGTATTGAGGAGTTTGTTGCACTAATAAAGGGTGTGAAACCTTGCATTCTAGGTGAAAGAAAGCGGAAGGAAGTACATGAGGCACTAGTGGATGTAAATCTTGTGTTTGTGATTGCTTGTTTGTGCGTTATTTTGATTGCCATATTTCCTACAATAGGCAAAGCTACATAAGGAGGTGCACTATGCAAATAAAACGCATAAGATAACAATGCATTAATAAGAACGTAAACCTAGATGCATGCAGAAACAATTTACAAAGCATGAAAAAATCCATCAAGCATATCTAAATTCTCAATGTAACAACTAATTAGATAGAGCAATGTTGTAGAAATTGAATTGGGTCTCAAAATCGTTTTGGAATTTGGGAATCGACTCGAATCGTTAAATGTTAAATTGTAAGATTCACAACTATTATTTTAATATGAAAAAAATCTGAAAAAAAATATCTAATAAATCTAAAAAATTGAAATACATCCAATATGTCCATAATTAATGTTATAACATAATATTTCATTCATAAATAGTATAAATATATAAGCCAAATACGTCTGATTGAACGTCATCATTCATGACTAATGGCCTGAAATTAATCTTTAAAAACAAATGCCACTCCTCAATAGTTTAATCGAAACCTTCATGTGCATTTTTCATTGTAGTAGTCATTTACAACAAACAGAATTGAATTCTGATTCCATACCAGAAAGTTATGAAGGAAAGAAAAAATTTAAGGTTTTATAGTGTAGAGACAAAGATGAGAAAGAAACCCAAATTTTAAACCCCACACGATCGATAAGAGTATTATTTCTTACGTTTATAAGGAGGCTTTTAAGATTTTAAGGGACAAAAAAGAGTAAAATAAAAGCTTCTTAGATTTTATGTTTCATGAACTGTGAAACGAAACTCACGTAAGTGGATTTGTGAATTGTGAGATTCGCTTGAATTGTAAGATTCAATTCAAATCGTAAGATTCACAAGTTCAATTGTAGGATTCAGGCCCAAAAATGATTTCATCTCAAAATTGAATTTTTGGCCAAGGATTCGACTTAAATTGTAGGATTCAAGTTGTAAATAATAAGATTTGGACATCATTGAGTTAGGGTAAATGGGTTTGGGCCTGTCGCACAATGGAAGGTTGACAATATTGCAACCTCAAGGCCGCAGGTTCGAGCCCACCTTACCTATAAAAAATAAATAAATAAATAAATCGTGTACTGATGAGAGAAAAACACCTATAAAATTCTTTCATCTTCATCCATCGTGTTTAAATTATGCATGTCAGTTTGTCATTTTTTGGAAATGAAGAAATTTTTTAAGAATTTTTACTAAAAATATGTAAGCACAAGTACTGTACCCCAGTTGCACAATAAACCTGTCTATATGCATAATCTAGCACTCACATACGGTATAATCCATATCATAAATTTAGGTTTCTACTCATACTCGAACATTTGTAACTAAAACCTTTACAACTATCATCTCTATGAACGAAAAATTGTATTACCTCTGCATAGAAAGAATCTGAAAATCCAGACATCACACGACATACACATTGAAATTCTTCAGTATCAGGATTGTAGCATGCCATAAGGAACGGGCTGTACCTGAAACATGACAAAGCATTATTATTGGTGATTTCCGCAATGTTTTTTACTGAAATTGGTTAACTAAGCATCTATAACACAAATAGTTCTCAGATGAATACCATCCTGCTTTTCTCCCATTCCCGTGCCAAGCACCAATAGGAACTAAATCAATGGAATCATGCATACCTTCTACATAATCTCGCTTAACCTAAAGGAAAAGGTCGTATCAATGAGATCTTACACTATTTATATGATCAATAGAACTTTCTTATAGTTAGAAAGATACTATTATTAATATCAATTAATATGACCTTTAACCATGTGTCGGTACGCTTTGATGCAGCATAACCAGCATCAACATCTAGAGATTTCACCATGATTCCTTCACATGAGGAATTAAATGCATCTTCTAAAAATGAGTTGATCTTTGTCAATGTGCCTTGAGAAGTCAAAACTGCTTCCTCTGCCTCCACCTACAAAATAGCATATAAGAAACTCACATGTATACAAAAGCGGAAGATATAGAGAAATGAAGGAAGATTACTTACTGTTATTTTCTTTACAAGTTGGAAGTAACCCAACTTCTCTTCACAAAACAAATCCATCAAATCTGTGATATTTTGGAAGCAATAAAAAATGAGCATTGTTTAGGTAGAATGCAAATGAGCCTTCATAGAAAAAGTTATTCTTTTCTATGAAAATAGAAATCATAAGTGCAACTAGTAAGAAAAAAGGCATAGCGTAAGTGCAACTAGTAAGACAAAAAAGCATACACTGGCGCCTTCGACGTAAGGGACAGAGCAACAACCTGTAAAACCAGAATATTTTGTTTAAGATGATCTGATATTTGAATCCCTCGTCAACCAATTATTGAAATGCACATCTTAATCTGACTCATCTGAAAGTTCTTTTTTCCTCACTAATATAAACTATCAACAACATTTAGACACCATTAAGACAACTACTAATATTGAAATGCACATTGATTTCCTCGCTAATATACACAAGCTTCAAACCTAATTATTAGCTTCATTTCCTCTATACGTCACTCGATCACTCTCGCATTGATTTCACTTGACAAGCATCTCTCCAAAGTTCTGTTATGCACTCAAAAGTCATATTTACATCACCCATAAAGCCCAAAAAAGATTTTACCTCCTTTCAAAATTCTCTAATGCCCGAAGTACGAGAAGGCTGCTATTAGCTGTTGGAGTCGGTGGCAAAAACCTGTCCCGCGATTGTAGGGAACGTAACTGCCAGCGGCTGCCCATGAGCTGGGGCTAAGACTCATTACCAAAAACTCTATTCCCCGTATCTATCAACTTTTTAAAATCTCATGTACATAGAGGCAAAGTATTTCTACTCGAATACATGGTTCGGAAACTTGATATGTATCAGTTTACTTCCAAGCCAACACTGGTACTAAAATCTGTATAGGTAATGTGTAGGTATTGGCCAAACCCCTAACGTATCAGCTGACACCACATGGTATAGGCCGATACGTATCAGTAATCTTGACTGATTTATCTATTATTTTTTTAATTTCATACTGCCTGATGCATATCAATATTTGCAATACCATATCGGCCCTAGGTACCAAGTTTCAAAAACTTGTTATGAACAGCTTTAATGCCAACTTCCAAATTGATGCCCTACTGACCATCTCTTAATAATGTATCCTATGCTTGCAGTATCTCTTTACACACTTCCTCTCATCAAGTTAAAAGAATATGAGAGTCAGCCTCTTCTATGAGATTAAGATGCTAGTTCGAAATAATAACTATTTTATTTAAATTTTCTAAACAATCCAAAATAATTTGTCAATATTTTCAGAAAAAAAAAAAGAGAAACCATCATGATAATAAACAACAAATACACGAATTACAACTAGAGAAAATGGAATTCTACACAATAGTTAACCAGAAACCGTTTTACTCGATCGTACCAGTACCTATGTGTATCAGTATCGGGGACTGGTACGTAATGTTTCTGAAATGTTTTGAGAAAGTGTTCCAATATATAATTGAAACTCGTTTCATTTTAACAAAAACTGGTTTCTATCTTAGAAAAAAAAAAACCCACTTCAATTTTTTGGAAACTCGTTTCTATTAAAAAAGAAATGTGTTTCCTATTTAATTGATACTTCTATCTCTTAAATATGAAACTAGTTTTGTCCTTCAATATACCAATTTTAGCCATTAGATTAGGTCAAAAACTGACCTCTATGATTTTTAGGGACATTGAAATCATTTTTTTTATAAATCTTGAAATCGTGAAATGTGCTTCATATGTATATGATTGAAAATTATATGTACATTTTATATATGTTTCTAGTAATATTCTTTAATAAGTAATTTGGATTATATATATATATATATATATATATATATATTACTAATAGATAAGATTAATCATGTGCTTTTTTCCAAGGATCAAAAAATTGGAAAAACGATACGTATCGTCCTAACCTCCAGGACGATACGTATCAGGTATCGTCCGATACATTCAATGTATCGGTATGATACATTGAATTTTTTATTTTTTTTTCAAAAAAATCCCAAAAAATACTAAAAAAATCAGGAAAGTTCGATACCGATACGTATCGCCCGATACCGATACGTATCGGTTTTGGACCTCACCGGTACGATAAATAGGCTTTTTCTTGGATACCCCCCAAAATAGCCATTTTATCGTTCGATACGGGCAATAATTTGCCCGTATCGTCCGTATCGGAAGATACATTGAAATTATCGGACGATAATTTCAATGTATTGTCCGATAATATAATCAAAACCCATAATCCCTTAAATGCTTCAAATTATCAGACGATACGGGCAAATTATCGCCTGTATCGTCTGATAATTTGAAATTATTAGATGATAATTTGAAATTATCGTCCGATAAATTCAAATTTTCGGTGTGGGGCCCAGCCACTTAAAGGGCACGGGTTTGGGAGTTTTTTAGCCGAAAAACCCCTTTTCTTCCACTCATTTCTTCCTCTTCTCAGCCATTCTTCTTCCTCTTCACTTCTCAACCATTCTTCTTCCTTTTGGGTCACCCGGAAAGCTCGGGATCGTCGCCGAATCGCCGAAAAAGGTGGAGAAGGTACTTGTTCTACCATTTTAGGTCATTTTTCCCTCATTTTCTTATATTTTAAGGGTTAAAATTTCCAGATCTACCCTTAAATATGGTAGATCTATCCTTATATTTTAAGATCTAGCCTTAAATTTCTAGATCTACCCTTAAAATGTCAAGATCTACCCTTAAATTTCAAGATCAACTCTTAAATTATTTATAAACATTAAAATAAGAAATATTAACAAAATAATTAAAATAAAGAATATCTCATGAATTTGCCATTTTTCTCTATAATTTTTTTAATCAAATTGTGTAAATATAATTAATTATTGATGCATTTTTTAAGCAAGTTCTATATTTAATTATGGGTATGTATCACATGTGTCACATACCCCATAACACATGTGACACGTGTAATTGATGTGTCACATGTGTAATTGATATGTTACATTTGTATTTGATATGTCACATGTGTCATGGGGTATGTGACCCATGCCAAAATTGATGTGTCATACATGTAATTGATGGGTCACATGTGTCACATACCCCATGACACATGTGACACGTGTAATTGATGTGTCATAGGACATGTGACCCATGCCAAAATTGATGCGTCATACATGTAATTGATGTGTCAAATACCCCATGACACATGTGACACATGCCCCATGACACAGTTACACATATGTCACATGTGTCATGGGGTATGTGACACATCAATTACATGTATGACATATCAATTGCATGTGTCACATGTGTAATTGATGTGTCATGAGGTATGTGACACATCAATTACATGTATGACACATCAGTTACACATACCCCATGACACATCAATTACACATGTGCCACATGTGTCGCATGCGGCATGGGGTATGTGACACGTGACACATACCCCATGACACATTAATTACACATGTGTCACATGTGTCGCATGTGTCATGAGGTATGTGACACATGTGTCGCACGTGTCATAGGGCATGTGACACGTGTCGCACGTGTTATGGGGTATGTGACACATGTGAAACATCAATTACACATGTCACACAAGTCACACATACCCCATGATGCATGTGACACATCAATTTCAAATAAATATGATTTTCAAATATTTTAAAAATTAGAATAATATGATTTTCTAATATTTTCAAAATTAGAATGATATCAACTAAATACTATTTTCAAATGAAATCTAAAATTTTCAAAAAATTTAGAATAATATGAAATAAATATGGTAAAATATAATCTAATATTTTAAAAATAAGAATAAAATCAAATAAATTTTTAAAAATTAGAATAATACAAAATAAATTTGGTAAAATATAATCTAATATTTTAAAAATAAGAAATAATATCAAATAAATTTTTAAATGTAATATAAATTTTTTTTAAATTAGAATAATATCAAATAAATTTGATAAAATATAATCTAATATTTTAAAAATAATAATAATATGAAATAAATTTTCAAATGTAATATAAAATTTTTAAAAATTAGAATAATATCAAATAAATTTGGTAAAATATAATCTAAATTTTTTAAAAATTAGAATAATATCAAATAAATTTGATAAAATATAATCTAATATTTTAAAAATAACAATAATATGAAATAAACTTTTAAATATAATATAAAATTTTTAAAAATTAGAATAATATCAAATAAATTTTATTTTCAAGTGTAATCTAAATGTTTTAATTCAATCCAATCGTTTGCTCATTCATGCAGGTGAAATAAATAAATATGGTATGATCATCAGATCCAGTCTGACAATACGACACAACAATAGATGGTGATAGACTTCGAATAGAATACAAGCTTTGTGGGAAAAAATTGCTGGGAGGAGGTTTCACACGGTTGAAGGAGCATTTGGCTCACATTAAGGGAGAGACAAAAGGGTGTCCCAATGTACCCAGAGAGGTGAAAGAAGATGTCAGAGCAAGTTTACAGGCAGCCAAGGGAAAGAAAAAAGCAGAAGCCGACCGAGATAGAGAAATGTATGAGAGAATAAGGAGGGGAGATCCAGAGTTTCCTGTACTTGAACCTGAGGATAATGAGGATGAGGATGAACAGATAGCGACAGTCATGAGCGAGAGTGCTAGAGAAGCACGACAGCGACGAGATCAGGAAGAACCTGATTATCGGTTTTGGTCCAGGTTGAGGGGCCCATCCATGCCTGCTATTAGTGGTGGATCCAGTCATAAGCCACATGTTGTTGATGAAGATGAGGATATTCAGGAGACTGCCGGGTTGCGTAGGTTAGCATCTGTGAGGGAGACCAGGCCATCTACTACAGGTCGTACTACAGGTCCCATAGATCAGTTCATGTATCGGACAAAAAGCTCCAAACAAACAAAATTGAGTGCAATGTTACTGAAAAAATTGGGAAAGAAGCTTGGAAAATTCATTACAAAGTTCCTGATATACAACCACATTTTGAGTTAGTTTGTGGAGTCGCCGTACTTCAAAAGTATAATTGATACAAGTGCAGAAGCTAGTCTAGGAGTTAAAAAGCCCACTGCATACGAGGTATCTAGGCCCTTACTAGATGATGAGTACAAGGAGATAGGAGATAGGAGCTAATGTGAATAGCTTCCACGAAGTATGGGATGAGAGAGGTTGCACAATTATGTGTGATGGATGGACCGGTCCCACAAAGAAGAGTTTGATCAACTTTTTGGTCTATAGCAATGCCGAGACAGTCTTTTTAAAATCAGTTGATGCTTCTAAACACGCGAAGACGGCTAATTACCTCTTCCAACTAATGGATAAGGTAGTTGAAGAGGTTGGAGAGAAGCGGGTTGTGCAGGTGGTAACAAACAATGCCGCCAATTATAAAGCCGTAGGAAGACAGCTAATGTTAAAGAGACGTCACTTATACTAGACTCCTTGTGCCGCTTATTGCGTGAACCTCATTCTTGAAGATTTGGGAAAGAGAAGCAAGGCACAGGCAACTATTCAGAAGGAAAGAACAATTACTTCCTACCTATACAATATTAACAAGTTAGTGAATTTGATGAGAGACTTCACTAAGAACAAGCTGCTCCGGCCTGCGATTACACGATTTGCGACATAATTTCTAACCCTACAGAGCTTGGCTAGATATAAGCATGAGTTAAAAAGCATAGTCAACTCCAAAGAATGGAGAAAATATGAGTTAGAACTCCTACGAGCAAAGATACATGCTTGCAATGAAGTTGCTAACATGATCTACAGCCCCCAGTTTTTGGCAGATGTTGACCACCTGATCGTCGTCACTACCCCGTTGGTGCAAGTGTTGAGGTTGGTAGATGGTGATGAGAAATCAACGATGGGGTATGTTTACGAGTCGATGGATAAAGCAAAGTTGGCTATTAAAACTAAATGGCGTACAAAATATAAACGATATTGGACGATCATCGATAGGAGGTAGGATGCACAATTCCACTAGTACTTGCATGCCACAGGTATAATATATTAAACTGCTTATGTAGTGATTTTTATTTATTTATTATTTTTCATATTATTCATTGTTTCCATATATTGATGAAATTGCTTATATTTGATGTATAGCACACTACTTAAATCTGGCTTCCCAGTATACGCGACACTTCGAGTTGAGTGAGGCCGATGAAGAGTACAGCGGTTTGCTCAATGTGATCCAACGAATGCTCCTTGAGTTGGCGGACCAAAGTCAAGCTATAAGAGATGTGAGTAATCATACCTTATAACTAATAAGTCAAGTGTCCTATGATTTGTTCATTGATATGCGGGTTATTGTATTTCATCTTTGTAGATTGACATGTTCCGCAAGAGACATGGATCATTTGGGAACTCGTTGGCGCAATCCCAAATCAAATACAATAAACCTGCTGATTGGTGGATGCACTATGGAGATGATGGCCCGATACTGATGCGGGTTGCAATGCGAATTTTATCGCAAACATGTTCCTCGTCCAACTGTAAGTGAAATTAGAGCACCTTCTCTCTCATTCACACAAAGACAAGGAATAGGCTAACTATGGAGCGATTGAAAAAGTTAGTCTACTGCCACTACAACATGAGACTAAGCGTCAGGAATATACAGAGGACCAACCGTGGTAAGCAATTATATGAAGTCTTAGTTCATACAATTTTTATTTGATGTAATTGATGAGGCATATACTAATTCATCTATCATATTCTACCTTACAGATAGTGAATATTTTGATCCCATCCAGTTGGATTATATATTCACAGAGGATGACCCTTTGAATCAGTGGATCGAAAAGAGAGAAGAGTCAGTGTTAGATACTGAGAGTATTGCATAGTTGGACAATGCTGAAAGGGTAGCGAAGGAGCAGGCTTCCCAACCACCAAGGTGGAAAAGAAGATTGAATCGTCATTCAGTGGTTGGATCTAATGACGAGACGCAGCCCGATAGTGATAATGATGATGATGGGGGTGATGGTAGGCGATGAAACCCACGTTGGCACTAGTGGTGTAGGGGATGATGTTGATCCCTCTTATTCTTATGGAGGTATTGCCGTATGGGATGATGATCCGGTAACAATGTGTGACACTCCTACATTTAGAGGTCGAGGGGTTGAAGGAAGAGCGTCAGAATCTTACCAAACACCACCACCACCACAAGGTCGACAAGATGATGTCAGTTTTATGACTTCTAGCTTCGGGGGATTTAGTTTGCAAAACACCGAAGATTCAGTAACCAGTAACCCATACTACCGGCCTCAACCAACCTACCCCGAGCCATGACTTCGTTGGTCAAATTTTTGGAGGACCGACCTTTACCTATTACACTGAATCATATTTATCACTAATGCCTTAATTTCAAGGGGGCACATATGATCATGGGTATCAATATGGCCAATATTATAGGGAAAGCTCGCGCACTGATGATGATGATCACGAGGGCCAAGAACTACCACGAAATTCAATGTGGCTTTAAAGTAAGTTTTTCATGTACAATATACCTTCTAATTTTGATCATGAGTCATGTACAATGTAATTTAGGTTCTGCGTTGATAAAATTACGAAATATGCATCAAATAAGCCTTAAATAAATTTTAAAAAAGTTGAAATAAATAGAAAATCATTAAATTTATTTTTCCTGATTTTTATAGTATTTTTTAGGATTTTTTTTGAAAAAAAAAAAAATTCAATGTATCAAACCAATATATTCAATGTATCACTAATACATTGAATGTATCAGACGATACCTGATACGTATCGTCCTAGAGCTCAGGATGATACGTATCGTTTTTCCGATTTTTTCATCCTTGCCAGTATCATCCCAAATATGTATCAATAAAAATGTACCCAAAACTTTTTTCACCTAAATGTACTAGTACCAAAACCCGTTCCCGTACCAATAACCCATAACAGCTCCTGACAACTATGTTCTACGTTCCCTGGACATCTAGGCTATTTGTAAATAGAACATTGTGCTTTGGGATATGTTGTGAATCAAATGAAGCATGCATGCATTTAACCACAAAAAAAATCTTTTGGAATCTAAATGTTTCCTTTGTCCAAGGATAGCTTATGTTACCAAGATAACTAAGTAAATTGTCAAGTATAATTCTCTTCCTCCCATCCTTGGATAACATAGAAAGTAAGGAGTATGATTTGACACAAAAGAATCATTAAAAAGAAACAACTCCAATCACCAAGAAAAATAACACAAGGGATTAACAACTCAAGGAACAATGATAAAAAAGTACATGGACATAAGGAATAGATGAGTAACTTGAATCCATTTATAATAATGTATAGAATGAAAAAAGGTAAGGTTGATAATGTGGGCCAGCTCTTGTGGTGCGCCTTACCTTATGTGCTTTGTTGGGCAAAGGCGCTCCTTGATGGATGAAATTTTTTTATAAATGCATTTCAAAGGCATGGTTGAGATATGAGGGTGAGCCGGCTAAGATCATTGGATGATGGATAGAAAAGGGAGTTCACCGAGACTACTTAACATCATATGAATCATAGGACATAGTGGCAAGAAAAGCCTATCCTTCAAATGTGTTAAGATAGAAGCAAACTTAGAAGCGGAGAAACTGTAGAAAGAGGGAGTATCAGACCTAGAATTCCACGGATGTAGGCTTCTATAAAGGACTTGACAACACGGAAATAGAACAGATAAAAAAATAATAAAAATGCATACGGTACAACTGGAGCCGAAGGTAAATTTCCTTATAATATTTGCCTTAATTTGGACTTTCTCCTTTTGCCTAATACTTGATCTATCACTTAATTTACATCTTTTGAATCCCCAAAACTAGGCTTTCTTGGCCATGTTTGTGTGCAAATAAAGTTCTTTTAGTGTTTATAAGTTTTAGTAAGTCAAAGAAGCTTCAACGGAGAATCTGTGTTAAATTGAGAAAGAAACAAGCTACTGAGAAATCCAATGGTTCAGAATTGATTTGGAGATTGAGATGAAGAAAAGTCATGCAGAGATTTCAACCACCAGATGAAAGGATCACAAAGAAATTAATGGTCAAAGTAGGTCAACAGTTACACTTGGAAGAAACACCTCAAGAATAGTTGGAAATTCCAGAAGTGCCATGCACAGTTCATGGAGTGAAAACTCTCAAAACTGCGCACACTTGGGAGCTTCAGACTTGTATTTACTCAGTTCCTACACATTAAGTTTAAAATTTACAAATGGCAGAACAGAAGCCACGAATGGTGTGGAAATCCAGAAAAGCCACGCACAGTGCAGCACCTTCAGGGTTGCAAACAGTTCTTCAGTTTACTCTCCAAACCGTTCCTAACATGTCACTCTGCTCCTAACCTTGCCACACCGTTCCTAACCACTGTGCACAAACTCGGAATTGGAACTTCTCAAGTCTTTTTAAGCTTCTAATTTTGGATTATTGGGATTCGATCCCTAAGCTTAGCATGTAATAGGATTCTTATATTCTACAAATAAGAGTCCTAGGTCTTAGTTTTATATATCTTTTGTTCTAGGCAAGTTGAGGAAAGGTTTTAGAGATTGGCGAGTTTACTTCTTCTTTGAGAGAATTTTTTGTAATTAATGAGAAAGTCTGTTATGGAGAAGAGTGACTAGTTCCTCTAAATCTGGGAACCCATAGCATCAAAGATACATATGAATAGTTAATTTAATTCTTTGTCTTTTGAATTCATATCGTGGTTGATTGTTGAATATGATTTTTAAACCTTATCTATGGGTTTAAAAGTTTTTCACGAATTCTATGATTATAAAACATGTGCTGCAGTTGTTGCCTTAGTTTTAAAATTATTAGAATTATTAAGGCTGTCAACGGGGCAGGTTTCAGCTCGAGCCTGGCCTGGATGGGCCGGGTTTGGACTTATTCATTTAAGCTGAATGCTAAACGAGGCAGGCCGGGCTAAGCCAGAATAAAAAGCGGGCTTGGTAGTGGCAGATAAACAAGCCATTATGCTTAGGGTTAAGAAGGCTTTAGAACTTTTATAAGAGAGCATTTGGGTACTTTAAACCCATCAGAGCCTTATATAAACTTCTTTTCTGTTAGGGTTTGTATTCAAGACAGACTTTTCGCCTCTGAGCTCTCTAGACTCTCTCACCTCTTCAACTTTGCAACCCTATTTCTCTAAGAAATTTGTAGCCTATAAACTCTCTCCCTCTCTCCTAGTGCCGGTCTAGCACAATCACCATCTGTCGAGCACTGATCTAGAACAAGCTGATCTGCGTACAACACCTTCAATGTGGTCTCTCTCTCTCTCTCTCTCTCTCTCTCTCTCTCTCTCTCTCTCTCTCTCTCTCTCTCGTGTGCGCCCATGCAAGCTCAACAGCACAAGGGCTTGATGTGTTGTTGAAAAGATGACGTTCAGATGTACTTCCAATGATCTCTCCATTGAATCTTTCGATCAGCAGGCATCAACCTTGGTTCTCTTCTCTCTCTATCTCGACCCAAATAGGCTAACCCTAAATCTGTGCAATAGCATATGGGTTTCTAAACAAATTTGTTATATAAAAAGGAAAGGATTTAGAGAAAAGAAAATTTCACTTGTTGCTATAATGATGTCTAGGATTTTTGGTAATTTTTCAAGATTTTATATAGCTGAGATCTGCATTTTCTATAGGTTTTTTCTTCGTGGGGGGACTTGAGATACAAATCAAGCCAGTTTTGGTTAGATAGGAATCAGGCCGGGTTTTATCGGGTCGGGTTGGGGCTTTATGTTTTTTAAAGTTTTTCGGGCTTGGCCCGACTCGGGTTATTACTCGGGCTGAGTTCAGGCTTCAATCTCAAGAGGAAAAATAATCACACCTAACAAAAGCTCGGCCCGATCCGGCCAGTTGACAACCTTAAGAATTATATCACCCAACAATGTTGCCGTTGTGCCTTAGTTTCAACATTGATATTACTGATTGATGAAGTTTATGTTGTCGTTGTTGCCTTAAATTAATCCTTTTATACTTCCTATGTTGCCGTTGACGCCTTAGCAAAAGTACGGAATTCAATGAACTTAGAATTAATTAACTAGGATTACAAATCTGAAATCGGGAGGAACCTGGACTTATTTCTCATAATCTTTTCAATACCCTCTTAAACTTAACTTTTGAAATTGTTAACCTTAGTTTTCTGAATTTAAATTCTTTGCACTTTTAATCCAATTTTTCACTCCTTTTTCTTGATACTTACTTTCTTTTAATCATACAAATAATCTTTGTCGTTCGACACCCTGTCATTGTGCTACAATAACTTGTGCACTTGCAAGGTTTAATTTTGGCCTAGTAAAATAGCTATCAATACTTGATCTTTCCTGACATCAATCCTTGCTCTGTTGGGCTTGGGCTATTATTTGGTAAGTGTACGAGCAATAACTCAACAAGTTAAATGTCATATAGTCTAGTTGTAATACCCTAAAGATTGTGGCAATTAAAATTATTGATCATTTACTACACATACACAGAATTGCAATAAGCGCAATTATTGGTATTGTACCCGTATTTATATTGTATATTGTCAAGGTTAGGAGTGTGAAAAAATGTGTAATTTTAAATATATCAGGGGCAAAACTATCAATTGACCCTAACAGGCATGAAGACAAGAAACATAAATAAATATGAAATATATCTTATGTGGACAACAAGAAGCCACATGTGTATTTGATTGGCCGAGAGACAAGGTGGTCCCCTCGCCCCCCCCCCCCCCGATGGAGTTCCATCCATCCTCGAGAGAGGAGGAGAAGAAGAAGAAGAAGAGAGAGGGATAAGATCGCGTCAGCTCAGGCACAACGCAATTCGACTCGGTGGCGTCCTATCCACCTCCGGCTCGAGCAGGTATGTTATTTTTCATTTAGTCTTGTTTAGTCTAGTTTAGCATAATTGTAGCTAAACATGTTTTAGGCTAAAATAATCCTGCTTAGTTTAGTTAATCTTTCTTAGAACAACTTAATCTTGTTGAGCCTAATTAAACCTATTTGGCCTAATTAATCTTGCTTAGTCTAACTAAGAATGCTTAACCTAATTTAGAGTGTTTAAGCTAATTAATCCTGCTTAGCCTAATTAATCGAGTATTGGCTAATTAACTCTAACTAATCCAAATCAAGGAAGTCGAGATTCATAAGATTCATTTATCCAAACTGATGTATTTGCACTAATCAATTAATATCCAAAAGCATCACATGAATATTTTTCACACAAAATTCAAGTTCTGCCGAGAAATAGTGGAAAACTAGATTATAATAAAAGCTGACAAATTAGTGTCTAATTCATATAATCACTACACCAGAAGCCTCGTGGGGCCAATCAAAACCTAGTAGATATTGACCATTTTTTACTAACGAAGGCAAGAACTCCAAAAAACCAAGAAACTAATGAGCCATAAAGATTAGGGCTCTCAATGGGCCAGGCCGGGCAGGATTTTGGCCCACACCCGGGCCAGAAAAAGGGGCACTTTCTCTCAAGCAAACCTGACCCTATACTCAGACCAAGCTAAAGATGTTGCAACCCAGATCAATCCGGGTCGAGCTTGGGTTGACTGTTTCAATACCCAACCCGGATATACTATATATATAATATCATACACTTATCATTTAAAGTGATAAAAAAAATTCCTATTAATTAAATATAATTTACTTAAATACCCTTGTGATTAAACCATTGAACGGTTTAAAATTAGGGGCATTTAAGTAAAAAAGGCACACTGCATATTCATTCAATAAATAAGGGCTTAAGTTAGGGTTCAATTCAACACATCTCTCAAGTCTTTGTCTCTCTACTCTCTTAAAGACTAAGCTACATCTCTCTACTCTCCACACTACCTCAAATCCTCAATCTCTCTCTATTGCTGGTGCCACAGGCTCGCAGAGACCCACAAGTGCATAACACCCTCTCTCTCTCTCTCTCTCTCTCTCTCTCTCTCTCTCTCTCTCTCTCTCACCAATATAGACACCAAACCCCGGCGGCCGGTTGGGTCGACGGTTGACGACACTCCCACAAACCCCTCTCTGCCTCCCGCTGACAGCACTCGCACCACGGCCCGATGGTTGACGGTTGACGGCATCTCTGCCTCTTGCTCGCCACTCATACCATGGCTGATGACACCACCACCTCTCCCTCTTTTACTCTCACCACAACGCCATCGTTGGCCACCAGCCCACCGCTCAATGGTCAAGTGTGTTTTTTCTTTTTTTTTTTAAATCATTGTCTAATTGAAACCCTTACCCTAATCATTCTCTATTCCCTAACCCTAACCCTAATCACTACCCTAACCCTAATCAATAAACCCTATTACCCTAATCTTTAATCAGTGTTAGTCTTCCCTAACCCTATTCCCTTATCCCTAATAAGTAACCAATTTTTATTTTATTTTTTTCATTATTTATCAATTTCTAGTGATACCAAAACCATTGCTGATTGTTTTCATTATTTATCAGTTTATAATCACTATCAGTCTTACCCTTGTTTTTTGCATTATTTATTACCCAATTTTTTTCATTACTCGTCACTGTTTTTTTATATCATTGCTATTTGTATCATTATTTATAGCATTGTTGTGTGTTGATCACTATTTTTTTAATTATTGTATCATTGCTAATTTTTTATCATTATTTATAAAATTGTTGAGTGTTGATCACTGCTTTTTAAATTGCTTATATCATTGCTGATTGTTTTGTCATTATTTGTATAATAGTGGAGTGTTGGTCACTATTTTCTTAATTGTTAAAATGTTTGACATTCAATCAAGTAGTAGCAACACTGGTGATAGTATGGATGTTAATCCCAATCTTAATAGCATTCAAGGAAATTTACCGACTCTTAGTCCTGGCTCTACAGTATCTGTTGCCCCTGATGCCTCTCATTCCCAACCACATTCCCCATTGAGAAAGCATAAGAGATCCTCTGTTTGGGATGAGATAGTGTTGGTGACAAAAAATGGCAAGCAAAAGGCCCAATGTACTCACTGCAAAAGGAATATGCTTATAGTTATAAGACTGGAACTACTACCTAAAAAGGCATCTTAAGGAATCATGTAAACAGAAACCAAGAGTGGATAAAAGGCAACAAATATTGTCTGAGTTACCTCCCCTTAAGAACATCATATTTAGCAAAGCAGTAGTTTGGGAGGAAATAGCAAGGATTATTATCCTTCACGAATATCCATTTAATATCGTAGAATATCTTGGGCTTAGGAGGATTTGTAGTAGTTTAAAACCTAAATTTAAGATGCCGACACAAAACACTATTAGAAAAGAATGTTATAATGTATATAAGAAAGAGAAAAATAATTTAGTCAGCCAATTTGAAAATAATAGTGGCAGAGTAAATTTTACATCCGATACTTGGACATCTATCAAAACTTTAGGATATATGGTTGTTACTGCTCATTTTTTTACTCTGATTGGAAGTTACAAAAATGTATAATAACTTTTAACAACCTCCCCCCACCCCATTCCGGGAATAATATTGCCGAAGGAATTAAGACATCTGTATTGATAGGGAAACTTGATAAAAAAAGTGGGATCCATTACCTTAGATAATGCTGCCGCAAATGATGTGGTGGAAAGAACTCTAAAATCTTATTTTGTTCGAAAGGATGGCCTCCCACTAGAAGGCAATTTATTTCATATATGTTGTTTATCACATGTTTTGAACCTAATAGCTAAAAAGGGCCTTGAGAATTTAGGAGAAACCATTCATATAGTTAGAGAGAGCGTGAAATTTGT
The DNA here is from genome assembly GCA_021018995.1 of Chloranthus sessilifolius. Classification (NCBI taxonomy): domain Eukaryota; kingdom Viridiplantae; phylum Streptophyta; class Magnoliopsida; order Chloranthales; family Chloranthaceae; genus Chloranthus; species Chloranthus sessilifolius. The sequence continues at coordinate 6,862,044 of CM037596.1, forward strand.
AAAATCAACATCATCTCGCTTGCAAAAATTTAATGAGATTGTTAGAGATATTTTTATACAAGCAAAAGGATTATGCTTAGATGTCCGACACATTGGAACTCAACATTCCTTATGCTAGAATCCGCACTACCTTACAAAAAAGCATTTAACTTGTTAGGATATAAGATATATACTATAAATTTATGCCTTCAGATAAAGAATAGGAAGATGCTTTTATTTTATGTGACTTTTTGAGAATATTTTATCACATAACAAATACTTTTTGTGCGAGTAAGACTCCAACTAGCAACAAATTTTTAAATGACGTGGCTAAAATAAAACTTAATTTCAATAAAATGAAAAATGACAAATGTCAAGCACGTAGACACATGGCTATAAAAATGCAAGAAAGATTTGATGAGTATTGGAAGGAGACGACTATTACTACTTTAGTGTTAGAATTACCTATAATTATTTACCCTAGATATAAACTAGTTCGATTACAAATAGCTATTGAGGCTCTATATAGGGATCAAGCATCCTTACGTATTGTGAGTATCAAGAACATTCTCTCTAAGCTTTATAATGAGTATAAGAGTAAATGGTGTACAACCGGTGTAATAAACAAGATTAAATTAAATAATCAAACAAGTGGTGCAACTAGTGTTAGTATGGCGGAAGAAATAGGCGGGTTTGCTCAACTAATGGAATAACAAACCATTGCCCCTATGATTATGGAGATCACGGAATTAGAAAAATATTTAGAAGAGTCATTAGAGAAAAATGTGAGTCAATCAACTCTTCAAGAATTCTATATTTTAAGTTGGTGGAAAGTCAATTCAAGTAGTCATAGGTTTCCAATTTTAGGACTCCTGATATTTTAGCGGTTTTGGTAACGACTATCGCTTCAGAGTCTTCATTTAGCATTGGAGGAAGAGTGGTTAGTAAACTTAGGAGTTGTTTAAAGCCGGAGATAGTAGAATGATTGATTTGTACACAAGATTGGATCTGTTGTGATCTTGATTATGACATTGATACCATGCCTACGGTTGATTTCCAAGAAGATGAGATTGGGTGATAAAGGAAAAAATAATGTTAATTAATTATGTGTAAAAGTATATTTTCACTCCACTTATTATTTTATTATATATTGATTTGAGGCAATGATGATGAATGCTTGTGCATATATTTTTTTGTTGGAAAAATTGGATGGGTTAATTCATTTTCAAGCAACCGTTGCACAACTTCTTAGCTACACAACTTGGATGGTTTGTTAATAGATTTCTAAGCAACTGTTGTCTGTAATAACCTTTGTGCAACAAACTAAAATGAAATATTTGAATAAAAGCATGTACCTAACATCTATAATGTTAACGTAATTATTTAAAATTCTTTTACCTTCAAACTTTTATTAGAAAAGAAAAAACAGCCCAACCAAATTTTATTGGAAAAACAGCCCAAAAAAAACAGTCTAACCAAATTTTATTAGAGAAAAACAGCCGGAAAAATGCCCAAGCCCGGCCAGGCCCGGTGGGGGCCGGGTTTGGGCTGAGTACATCACAACCCGGGTTAGGGCCGGGCTGAAAATTTTGGGAACCTGGCCTGGGTTGAACCCCAGCCCGGTCCTAATCTGGCCCATTGAGAGCCCTAATAGAGATACCTTCAAAAAGTATTAAGAGAGCTCAAATGATGATGCACCAGAAGATAAAAGGCTTACCTTAGCATTTTGATCCAAACTGTGTAAAGAAAAATCTATTTTGGAGTCAACCCGTTGATGCTACTGACGTCAGCAGGACAACATGCTGACAACAGCAACTAATGGATGATGTCAGCAAACACAGAGGTCAGGACGTTATACTCGGATATGAAAATAAGATGGTTGCAAGTTGATTTACGGTTAGGTTAGAGATAAGGAAGAAAAGAGAGAGAGAGAGAGAGAGAGAGAGATAGAGAGAGAGAGAACGATTATCCCCCTCACACCCACATATTATTAGTATTCATACTTTGTACAGAATCCCACGCATACCAATACGGAAAAAATAATAAAAGATACACTATACCTCTACTTACTCTACACACACCCAAACATGATTCATGGCACACCAACACACTCCAACAAAATTTAACTCTCACCTCTCATGAAGCTTTCTTCAACAATATATTGTAGGATCAGTTGTCAAGTTGAAGGAAATAAGGCCCATTGAGGAACACAAATTACATGCACGCACAAAATAAGTCCACATAAAACAAGTGTTATATCCTACAGAAAAATTCAGATAAAATCTAATACAAAGCAACTGTTCTAGTGTGGCCAAGACAGACTACATTATCCAGCCACTGGAAAACCTACCGTAGCCGCATTAGAAACATAATCTAACAAGATGTTTATTCTTTATGCCTAACTACCCAAAAAATTTGGGTACAAAAAAAAAAGTCCAAGAATGTACTTATATGTGTCATATGATAAAAGTAAATTTTGGTTTCTGAAAATTTATCAAAATGAAGTAGCTCAATCAAAGATTTTCAGCAATGAGAATCTTAACAAGCAAGGTTTTCGATGATTACTGCTCCCCATTGGCAAACATAATATCAAAGACGAAGACACATATGTCAACCTGCACAAAAAATATCAATTAAGATATTAATCCAGGAATCGAGAAAAGATCTTTTTAACAACAGAGAGATGTATTAAACAAAAGAACTAAGCAAGATCTAAAAAACAAATGGTCGCATCAATAAAGAGTGCAAGAATAAACCAATTTGAATTACAAAAATAAAGTCAATAAATGACGAAATCGCCATCAATCATAAATCAAAAGTAGAAATAAAAAGGATAAGGTAAAGTATTTTGAAGAATTAAGTTAAAGATGAAGTAAAAGAAGTTTAGAGGCCCAGGTTCTAAATGGAGAAAATGATGGGACATCACCATGGGTTCCACCACGTACATTCATGGTGCATCGTCATGAGGTCATCATGACACATACATTCCATCTCACATTGATGTAGGATCCCTCAAGCCAGAAAGGGTCTTCTAAGTGCAATAAGGAGATGTATCAGATGCATGTTCATAATCATGTTGAAGAGTGAGCAAGGAGAAAAAAGGTGAAGTAGAGTGAGTATTTGATGTTCATCTTCTTCTTCATAGCAAAACACCCATCCAACTCAAAATGGGGGGACCGAGTTCCACAAATACCTCCATTCCGACATTGATATTCAGCCCTCCTGCATCTTTGGGAAGCTGGAAGGCTGGAACTAATAATTAATTAATAACATCTATAAAAATCATTGCCACAAATTTGGGATACAGAATAATTCAGCAAGGGGTCATTCGGTAAAATTCAGCATGGTCTTGTGACTCCAGGTCTAGGTGTCAATATTACATGCATGTCAAGGCATAAATTCGAGAGGTACCAAATACTGTTCAATTCTTTGAGAGTTTGATCAATGGTTTTTCAGTGGCATATGTGGGTGTGGTCAATGGTTTTCAGTGGGTTCTTCACAAATCTGTTGAAACCCCTTTTACACAGATCTCAGAGTTTTGGACCTCGAAAGGAGTTTACTGTAGGTGGGTTTGGATTGGAATCTAGTGCTTGGTAAGGATCTATAGCCCTTTTGTTGATTTGTGTGGTTTTGATTCATGTTTATTGATTTTTACTTTTTCATCAAAAGGGGTTCAACTTCGGTTTTTTGGGGATTTAGACCCCTTTTGAATGATTCGAGGGTGAAGAACAGGTAGTATTGAGAGCTCTCTTCACCCCAGATCCTATGAAATGTATATCAAGAGTTTGGATGTGTTGTGATTTTTGAATGCATTGTAAAGCTTTTTCGGAGCTTGCCACTGTTTCTGGAAGGGTTTGAGCAATGGGCTAGCTGTGGAAAGTGTGCGCAGTGATGTATATGGCTGCTAGTGTGCTGTATATGGTTGTAGAACCATGTTACACACTGATTGTATAATAAGTGGTTATTTTTCAGGATGTAGGGCTGTTGAGTGGTCCTAGGACCATCTAAAAATTTGATGTGCCATGGGGTGATGTGCTTGAGGTGGAAAAGCCCTTTTCTTTACCCCTTTTCATTATCTTTTCCTCTCTTCCCCATTGAATCCAGTGGAAGTACAGCTGCACCCTACGTAGGTGTCATTGTTGGCTTCGAAAAGATCACCCTATTCAGTACCAAGAAGGCCTATCGGCCAGAGGTATATCGAGTAGGTAACCGGGCCTACGTGAACCCTTAACCTTGTTACTTGAATGGGCTGTTTTTTGTCTTGTGTAGCTTCTTGGTGGCGCAGTCCGAAATTAAAGTGCCAGATGGGGCTAGTGAAAACCCTCATGGACTAAAAATTACTACTGTTTTGCTTGATGGGACTTATTTCTTGGAGTGGTCTCGATCTGCTGCTATGTATATTGGGTTAAAGAAGAAGATTGGATATGTTACGGGTGCCATTCCTGAGCCTGCTCTTACACCCCTAAGTATGAAGATTGAAAGTGTGACAATCTCATAGTTATGACATGCTTCACTCCACGCAATCGGCTATTAGTACGCCATTCATGTATATGACCAGTGCTAAGAAGTTGTGGCATGCACTCCAGGATGCATACTCACAAAACAAAACCTCACCAAGATGTTTCAATTAATGAACACGATCAGTAATACCCGTTAGGGAGAGAAGTCATTGGAAAATACTACACACACTTGAGGAGTATGTGGGATGAGTTAGCTCAGTATCTGGATGATGATATGTGTGAAAGTTATGTTTACAGAGATAAAAGGTTTTCGATATGTTAAAGTGGATCAATCCCGAATATGAGAATATACATGTCAATATCCTTGGACATGAAGAGTGTCCTCCTGTTCGCATTGTAATCTTTATCCTGCAGCATGAGGACAGTCGACGTCAACTAATGCATGCTTCTATTGACCCTCCTAAGAGATTTGTCCTTCCCTCATTCTCGGAGTTCCATCATGGTTGTGGTAGATCTGGCGGTCCAGCCGGTCATGGCCGCAGTGGTATGTCCCACAAAGAAAGAGATAACCTTAAATGCACTCATTGTGTTGAAAAGGGCACATGCGTGATACTTATTGAGACTTGATGGAAAGCCTACTTCTCATAACAATCGAGCATCCCATCTCCAAACCAGAGTATACCTTTTACTGGACCTACTGGATCTATCACTGTGGTTCCTCCTAGTCCTCCAACTACTGTTCCCTTGACACCGAAGGAGTACTAGGATTTTATGCAGAAGTGGGCCTCCAATTCGCAAGCCTCCTCATCATCAAAACTTGTTGAGTCGGGTATTATTGGCTTTACACATCCCTCTTCACATCCTTCCTGGAATATAGATTCTAGAGCTACTAATCATATGTCTGGTATGTCTTCCTTGTTTGAAAAAGCTTCCTCTTTACCTCATCCTAGCCATATTCGTGTTGTTGATGGCTCCCTTGTTCCTATGAAGGGACAAGGGGATGTCAATGTTGGTTGAGTTGTCCATGAATTGCAGTTTAACCTTTTTTCCTTCTCACTTCTGTTTCAGGACTTGACTATGGGGAGTACATTTTGTCGTGTATGTGAGGAGGTAAGACTTTGCATGATGGACTCGAGACTTGTTGCTACTACACCATCTTTGGAGACTATTCATCTATGGCATTGCCGTTTAGGAGACTTACTAATGCAGGACGGAAAGGCGCTAATACTAAAGTAGCGTAAATCCCGCACGATAGGGTTAGGGTTTTGATCTCCGGGATAAAACAAAAATAAAATAGAGAAATAAGAAGATATAAAAATATAGAAACTCATTGGAATTTTTCCAGCCAAAATAATGGCCTCACACCAAACCCTAAACTTGGGGAAGACGAAAATTCTTAACAACCTCTCAAAGACGGCACAAAGCAATCAAATTTTAAAATTCATCAGATTACAATGTCTTTATAAAGCAAAGAAACTCTAAGAATACTACTAAATATAAAACTCCTAAAATAAACACTAAAATTTTCTAATCTAACGATCACAATTAATTTCACCACTAATCCAATTTTTATTATGCGACCAATTTTGAAAGGTCAAACGCTGCCCGATTAACACGAAATTAGTCATGTTTGAAATCTTATCAACATAGCTTTCCAACAAGATAAGAATCATGCAATTCCGATATGTATTGAAGAACTTATGATCACTTTCTCAATGGTTGCGCTCAAAGTGATGAAATTAACAATCGCATTGTGCCTACCCACTAAATAATTCAAATAAGAAAACTAAACCTAAAACAAACCACTGATTAAACGAATCCTAATAAAAAAGGAAACTAAACCTAGATAAAAAATGCCTAAAATAATGTGAACAACGAGTCTTTCACGGGCCTTTTAAAACCCCAATCTTGGGTCCACTTTCTCTTACGATGTCTTCTCTTTATCCGGCCACGATCTCGGCGTGTAGGCTTCGATTCCGTATCACTTACCTTTTCTGCATTTATATATTATGCTTCTAAAGCTTTTTTTCTAATCAACTTGTATACTAAAATTTTCAATGTGAAGTGTGTCAACTTTCTAAACATTGTAGAACAAATTATCCAAAGAGTAATGAAAAAGTAAAGTTCCATTTAGTGTTATTCAATTTGATGTTTTGGGTCCATCCCCTGTTATTGCTTTACATGGTTATCATTACTTTTATTGATGAATGCACTAGATATACTACTGTCTTTTTTATGAAAACCAAAGGTGAAGTTGGTGCCATTTTCCCTCTTGCCACAAGATGCTTGAAAATTAAATCAATGCAAACGTGAAGATTTTCAGATCTAATAACGGCGGTGAGTACTCCATTTTCAGTCCTATCTTCGAATGCCTAGCATTAAATGGCAAGCCTCTTGCTCCTACACTCCACAATAAAATGGAGTTGTTGAGCGGAAAAATACGGAACCAACCACCATTGCATTGTGCCCCAATTAACAAAAGCATTCTCCTGTCTCATGATAAATCTGCACATATAGGATCGCATACTCGGTCACCTAATGCAATGGATGGTACTAAACTAGGCCAGAAACCTTCTCGAGGTTGCTCGATCTCTATTAACTGGTATGGGTGTTCCTAAACATCTGTGTGGGGTGATGTGCTCACACCACATATCTCATCAACATAATGCCTACCCCTTTCTTAGAAGGTCAGTGCCCGTACAAGGTAGCATTTCTCAACAATTGTATGTTCCTGGTCCCACGTTGAATTTTTTGTAGCTTATGTTTTGCTCATATCCCTTCCATCCATCGGGATAAACCATCTCCCAAAGTTGCTTGGTGTCTCATTATTGGGTATCCCCTTCCCAAAAAGCGTATGAATGTTATGATCCTGTGGCTGGTAAATGTTTCGTCACCATGGATATTACCTCCTTCGAATCATCAGAGTTCTCCAAGCCCCTCAGTGCCCTCTTCAAGGGGATAAGTCTAACAATGAAGAAGAGAGCACTTCATCTCCACTAGCTCCCTTACATATGCTTCAAGAAGACGATGTTGGAGTTGAAATCGAAGAATTGGCCGGTGCAAGTGATCCAAAAGTGCCTGGATTCGCTAGATTTGGGAAACGAAAGATCATCGTGCACAAGATGTCACATCAAGCTCCTACATCTCTCTCTCACAATCAAAACCAAATGTCTCTTCCCGAAGAGGGTCCAAGAGAATCCCCATATTCTGATCTCTCCCAATTGCACTTCGGAAAGGTACAAGAGACCCCATCAGTAATTTGTTATCATATCATGCCTCACCTTATTCCAGCTTCATCACTACCTTAGGCTCTACCACTATTTCTAAATCATTAGCTCAAACAAAATGGAAAGAGGCTACGGAGCAGGAGGTGAAAGCCCTGGGCCTGAATCACACTTGGGAAATTGCTAATCTCCATGATGGCAAGAGAACGGTAGGGAGCAAGTGGGTGTACACAACAGAATACAAGCCAGAAGGAACCATCGAAACATAAAAAGCTAAGCTTGGGATTCACGCAGACTCATGGCATAGACTTTCAAGACACGTTTGCCTCCTGTGGAAAAACTCAAATATATTTGTGTCAAATTGGCATTTGTTGCACACAAAAGATGGCAACTGTATCAATTGGATGTAAAGAATGCCTTTTCTTCATGGTGACCTGAAAGAGGAGGTGTACATGTCTCTATATTCACTAAGGCAGTTCAAAGAGTAAGTTTAAAAGCTAAGCCCAACTTGCCAATATATTGACTAAGGAATTTAGGAGGATAAGGGTAAAAGTTAAAAAGTTATTACCTCAAAGTTGGGCATGAGTAGTGACATCCATGCACCAACTTGAGGGAGAGTGTGGAATGTGTGCATTGTTTGGTGTCATTAATTGAGTGTTGTAAATAAGTTGTAAGTGGGTTTTCTTTTCCATATTCCTTTTTGCTCTGTTATACATGAGAAGTGTGTAGCAACATATATATTAATGATAGAAAGGGGTTGATCTAATGAAATCAACCCTAATTTTCTCCATCTCTTCTTCTTCCTCCTTCCTAATGCTAACCCTAACTAAGTTTACCTTCTTCAATCACATCTCTTGTTGACACTTCTTTTTTTTAGCCTTAAATTGTTGAGAAAGGAGTCATCAGAAAGAGAAGTTTGATCCTAAACACATATCTATTTGAAGAAGCATGATGCGTCCACTATTTGTCATACCGTGGACCAAGGTCCGTCCCTTGAAATTGATCCTTAAAGTAATGATCCTCATCCTACGCCAAATTTGGAATTACCTATTGCATCAAGAAAGGGAACTAGGTCATGCACTTCTCATCCCATTAGCAAATTTGAACCTTAAAATGTTCTCTCATCTTCATATCGTTCCTTCATTGCCTCTATGTTTTCCACTAAATTCTATATAATGTTCTGAAGTCTCATTATAGTGGAAGGGTGTTATAATTGAGTGAGGGCTGTTGAAGGAATAATACTTGTGAGGTGACAGTTCTTCCTAAGGGAAAGAAGGTGCTTGCATGTAGCACTATTACGTACAAGCCTGATGGATGGATAGACATGATAGACATAAATCTCCTATTGTTGGCAAGAGTTACATACAGTCACACATAATTGACTACAAAGACTCTCTCTCTCTCTCTCTCTCTCTCTCTCTCGCGTGCCTCATAGAAGAAGCCTCTGTAATAAGGTAATATGTCAGTTGAAGATTACATTACCAAATTGAGGAATATATCATGCGCACCAATGTGTACAAAGAGGATCAGGTTACACTCTCTAGGTTTGGGACGGGTCTTCATCCAGACTTGCAAAAATAAATGATTCCACATGAATTTAACTCCCTAGAGACTGTTATGCGAAAGTGCAAGAGTTGGAGTGCTATTTGAAAACACCATCTGTTAAGCGCTTTGACTGTAATAATTTCAACTATAGGTTCATACCCACGAGAGTTCAGCCTAATAGTGGGAGTCAAACCTCCTAAAGCCATCCAAAGCACTCCATTGATTTCTAGAGATAAGAATAAGAAGTGATTGCTGAGAATTTAAGAAATGGAAACCAACATAAGTGCTTCAAGTGTCGTGGTATTGGGCAATTTGCTACTCAGTGCCTAGCCAGAGACCCTGCTAGAAATTTTTTCATTCATGAAAAGAAGACTAACAAGGGGATTGAGGGGAGGAAGTGTATGAACCTGAAGGGGGAACAAGTGATGAAGAAGGAGAAGGAGAAGGTAGGAACCTTGTGTGTAGGGATGTGTCCAATGCTAGTGAGGAGAGTAATACCTCATCGACATTAGTGATTAGATGCACCTTTCACAACAAAAAGAGTTGGATGACTGGTGTAGAGAAAACATTTTCTTTACACATGCCAAGAGTGCTGAGAAGAATTGTAGAGTCATAGTTAAAAGTGGAAGTTGCACTAACCTAGAGTCCACTAGCACAGTTTCATGATTGGGACTCTCCCCGAACCCCATCCTCGACCCTATTGAGTGGCATGGGTGGATACATCATCGATTCTCGTAACCCAAATATGTTGAGCACCAATTTAGTTTTCATCCTACAAGGACACTTTGTGGTGTGATGTAGTTCCAATGGATGTCGGGCACATCATCTTAGGAAGGCCATGGTTATATAATATGAATGTTATGCAATTTGAGCGATCAAATGTGTATGCATTCGTTCATGAGGGCAAGAGGATAAAATTAAACCCTCTGCCTCTTAAAGCACCAACAAGAAAGAAGGAGAAAACCAACAAGAATAGGCAAGAGAGCAAGTCCAAGTTGGTTAACATTGTGAGCCCCTCAGAGTTTGAGAGGGAGGTGAAAGAGGAGAATGTTGTTTATGTTCTCATCACTGTAGAGACCGCCACTTAGACTAGTGTTGAATTCCCCAAGAAGTCGCACCTGTGTTAAAAGCATTCCAGGATGTCTTCCTGGAAGACCTTCTAGATGAGCTTCCACCTATGAGGGATATTCAACATGAGATAGACTTGATACCCGGATCGACTTTACTGAACTTGCGTCATTAGCTAATGAATCCAACCTAACACGCTAAGTTAAACAAGCAAGTAGATGAGCTCCTTAGGAAAGGGGTTCATTAGGGAAAGTATAAGCCCTGGTGACATGCTTGCACTCCTCACACCCAAAAAGGATGGGTCTTGGAGAATGTGTGGACAGTAGATCACAATCAAGTATCGATTTCCAATACCGAGGCTAGACGATATGCTTGATATGATGGCAGGTGTCACAATCTTTTCCAAGATAGATCTTAAAAATGGCTACCATCAAGTTCGCATTCGTCTCGGGGATGAGTGAAAGCCCCTTTAAAACCAAGGGCGCGTTATACGAGTGGTTGGTCATGCCTTTTGGGCTTTTAAACGCCCTTATCACATTCATGAGGATCATGACACAAGCATTGAGGCCTTTCATGGGCAAGTTCTTAATGATATACTTTGATGATATCTTGATTTATAGCCATGAGAAAGAACATCTTGGCCACTTAAGGCAGGTCTGTATGACTCTCAGAGGAGAGAAGTTGCATGTCAATCTTAAGAAGTGTACATTCATGACTCCCTAGGTTATTTTCTTCAGATTTGTTGTCTCAGCTAATGGAATGACTGTGTATCCCGAAAAGGTTAGGTTGATTGTAGAATGGCCCAAGCCCCAAAGCGTCCATGGCGTATGTAGCTTCCATGGGTTGGCCACATTTTACCACTGATTCATTCATGTTTTTAGTTCCATTATGGCCCCTATTACAAATTGCATCAGAAAAGAGGAATCAAATGGACGAGTGTCGCAACTAAGGCATTCAAGGAGATAAAATCAAAATGATCAAAGCTCCAATCATGCGCCTAACTAACCTTTCTAAAGTCCTCGAGGTTGCGTGTGACACATATGGCATCGAGATAGGAGTTTTGAACCAAGAGAGCCATCTTGTTACTTTAGTGACGAGTTGAATGAAGCGCAACAAAAATACTCCACCTATGACAAAGAATTCTACGCGGTAGTACAAACATTGAAACATTGGACCCACCATCTCCTACTACACGAGTTCGGCTTGTTTTCGGACCCTGAAGCCTTGAGATATTTGAGTTCTTAGAAGAAACTTACTCACGTCATGCAGGATGGGTTGAGAATCTTTAAGAGTGCACTTATGTTTTGAAACACAAGGTTGAAGTTTAAAAGAAACCCCCAAATGCTTTGAGTCGTAAAGTCACGGTGTTGAACTTTGAGTGTCAAGGTTACCGGTTATGAGCGGATGAAGGATGATTATCCTACATGTCCCCATTTTGGGAAGTGATATACCTCTTTAATTAATAGTCAAGGGAGTAGTGTTCATGGTTATGTCCTACAAAATGGACTCCTGTTTAAGGGCAGCAAATTGTATGTATCCTGCACCTCCTTGCGAGATTTTCTCGTTTGGGAGCTTCACGCTAGCAGATCATTGGTCACCTTGGTCGAGACAAGACAATTGCCCTTGTTGAGGGTCGGTTTTATTGGCCCAATCTCATGCGAGACGTTGCGAAGATTGTCTGGCAGTGTCATACTTGTCAACTTACAAAGCAAAGAAAGCAAAACATGGGATTGCACACCCTATTGTCGTGCCACACACACAGTGGCAAGACCTTACTAAGGATTTCGTGCTTGGACTTTTGAAAATTATTAGGAAGCACGATTCCATCTTTGTTGTTGTGGATCGATTTTCCAAGATGGTCCATTTCATTCCTTTTTTGAAAACCTCAAATGCGAATCATATTTCGAAATTGTTCTTTAAAGGGCAATTACATGGTGCGTCGAAAACCATTATATCTAATCATGATGTAAAGTTTGTGAGTTATTTTTGGAAGACACTTTGGCACATGATGGGTACAAGGCTACAGTTTTCATTGGCCTACCACCCACAAACGGATGGGCAAACCGAGGTGGTTAATAGGAGCTTGGGTAATCCATTGATTCAAATGATGATGTTTTGTAATTCTGCATCCCAAGACATGTGAGTGTGATGGCGATGCCGAAGCTCCTGCCATTTTGGCGATGCAAGGTTTTCTCCGTCTTTATTATTCATGTGTACAGTTGTATAATTTCCCCTTATTTGTTTTTAATGAAAGGATGAGGCCCTGAGAACCTCATATGCTTGCCGATGAAGAATACGGTAACTCTTTAATGGGTCAATCTCCTTATGCTAAAATGGTCAAATAAGTACTTTGCAAATTTTTAGGTTTGAGTAGTAGTGGTAGGTAAGTGCTAACTATTTTAATGGGTCAATCTCCTTATGCTAAAATGATTTAGGCATAAGTCCATTTCAGGCTGTTAGTGGTTACAAACCTAGGACACCCGTCGATGTTATTCCTATGTCATTCTTACATAGACTGTTAGAGTCTACAGATGCATTTGTACGTCACATTCATGATTTGCATGCTGAAATTAAAAAGAAAATTACATTGAGCAATGAAAAATACAAATTCTCTGCTAATTCTCATAGGAGATTCAAGGAATTTAATATAGGTGATGAAGTGATGGTTTAGATTAAACCTGAGCGATTTCTGCAAGGTGTCGCAAAGAAGTTACATGCCGTCAATGCGAAACCTTATAGAATTATGAAGTGTGTTGGTTCAAATGCATGTCTTAAACCTTCCTCCAGACATGGGTAGTTCAGCTTTCAATGTGGAAGACCTTGTTCCATACCTAGGTCCAACAACCATACCATCCAATCCGTTCTTAGATCCTTTTGATACACCTGAGCCTATCACCCATCGCCAACCCCTTCCATTACCACCACCAGTGCACCCGAGAAAAGAAATAGTTGAGCGAATTTTGGAAGATCAAATTGTTTCCACCAAACTCGGGGGACACCAAAAGTACTTCGTGAAATGGAAAGACAAGCCTGAATTGGAATACACATGGATTACAAAAGAAGAGCTCCAACATCTAGATCTGGACTTGCTCGATCGGTACCATGGTTTTAACTCATCGGGGATGAGTTCTTCCCACCTAAGAGAGTTTATAGGGGCATCACATCCACAAAATTACATAAGGTGTATAGGAGGCGTTAGAAGCGATTGAAGACGCCTCAAGTTTTGTAGATGGATGATTGAATACCTATGTGCACATGGGCGTGCACGTGAAGACACAAAACCTTGGAAGATACGCGCATAGGGAGGAAGAAAGAAAAGGTCTCTGGTCCAACTCGCTTGCGCGAGTTCGACCACCCGAATGGGAATTCAAGGTAGATTAATATCTTGCCTGAGTGAGTCCAAACTCGCCCGAGCGAGTTCGCACAGAAAGTTTGGCCGACCTTTTGCGACCACGAAAATTTTGAGGCAAAATTGGCTTTTTTAGAGTTTTAGTTGGTTTAGAACTTTCTAATTTCGGTTGCTTTAGTTGATTAGGCTATTAGCCTATAAATAGACCCTGTAAAGACAATTTTAATTAACTTACGATTATTTGATTATTGACTGCTTTGTGCTATCCTTGAGAAATTCGTTGAGAGTTTTCTTCTTCCTCGAGTTTAGGGTTTGGTGTGAGACCAATAGTTTTGCCTGCAAAATTTTGGTGATTGTTACATCTATTTCTAATCTTCTATCTTCTTGATCTTCGATACAAAGGTATTTAATTAGTTAAATTTTATTTGTTGCTTGGTTGGTGGTAATTTTCAAGAACCCATAAAAATACTCTCTTTGATTTTACATCTTTGTTTCATCTTAATTTCTTTGAAATCCTACAATGGAATCGAAATATGCCTTCAGGGTTAGTTGTTTGATGCCTGAAATCAAGTTCTATCTTGAGAACCCACGAACGAATTCCATGGGGACTATCATGTTGAACTTAACACTTGATTCAGACATTACGATTCTACTTGATTGAATTCTGCGATAATTTGAGGAGAATCAAATGTGAATTTTGTTTATTATTGCCCTTTTAATTATACTTTAATTTCAGTAAAATTACATATTAGGGCTTTAGAGTGTTGTACTGTATTAATTTCTATACAAGAGCCCTCTTACAGGACTCCCTTTCAAGTATTTGAGGAACCTGTAAATAACATCAAGACGAGTGTTTCTGGTGAGTGCATATACTAGCTCACCACACTCACAATATAGGCTATATCCGGGTGAGCCATAGTGAGATAGATTAGTTTGTCAACTAATCTTTGATAGGCTCTAGGATCCTTGAGAGGTTCACCAACCTCTCCATTAACCTATGGTTTTGTTTAGTGGGATTCACAGCAGACTTGGATCCTAACAATCCCGTTTCATGAAGTAGGTTCAAAGTATATTTCGGTGACAATGCAATCCCCTTCTTCGATCTTGCTACCTCAATCGCTAAGAAGTATTTTAAGGGGTCCAAATCCTTGATTTCAAAGGACGTACGAAGGTGGTCATTCAAACATAGTATCTCTTCACTATCATCTCATGTGAAGATAATATCATCCACATAAACCAAGATGGATGTAGCATGCACCCCTTTCTTCACAAACAAGGTGTGGACATAGTGACCTCTCTGATATCCATAACCTATTATGGCTTCGCTGAATTTCTGAAACCAAGCACATGGAGATTGTTTCAACATATAGACGGACTTCTTCACCTTTCCCACTCTCCTAGTCTCCCTCCTGTTTGACAAAGACAAGAGGAAGTTTCATATAAACTTCTTCCAAATCACCATGAAGGAATACATTCTTCACATCTATAGCAAGGATCGTTCCTTGTAAGTGACTAAGGATAAGAGGACTCTGATAGTATTCGATTTGGCAAAAATCGTTTCTTGACAAGGGTTGATGGCTTGAGAGGGAGGCTCTTCGTGTACTTCTGTGACCTAAGGTGTAGGCTCCTAGTGAGATTGATTTTTCTTAAGCTTCTTCCTTCCAAAGACTTACCATTTTTCATATCTATCAAATCGAGGGTTCTCTTCTATAGTCTCTACCCTCTCCTTCTCGTGATAGGATCATAAAATTTATGCCCTTCTGTGATGACGGGTAGCAAACGAAGATTCACTAGACAGGTTTGGGATCTAATTTGTCACGACTAAAATCAGGCATTTGAGCAAAGGCAACACAACAAAAGACTCTAAGAAGAACAGGGAAAAAAGGTTTTAAGGGTTATGCTTTGAGGAGACTTTCCCTGAAGAATAGGTGGACATTCTATTAATGAGAAAGCATGTTGTGAGAACACTTCAGTCCACAAATTCCTTAAAACACTCCTTCCAATCAATAAGACTCGAGCAACTTCCAAGAGGTCACGGTTCTTCCTTTAGGCTACATATTATGCTGAGGGGTGTAGAATCATGATGCTTGCCACTCAATCCCATGATTTAGAGGTACGACTAAAAGAGATGAGAAGAAAACTCCCTCCATTATAGAGACTTTATGGAGACATTGAACTAATTTGAATGAGTTTATGCTAAACAGGAAAAATATAAGCAACTTCATCTTTAGTATTCATCGAGTATATGGTAGTGAGATGGCTATAATTATCAATAAATGATAGAAAATAGCGAAACCCAAATATTGAAGTGGTTGGGGATGGTCCTCACACATCAGAGTGAACAACTTCAAATGAACCATTTCTCTGACAGCTGGGAGGATAGGAAACTTGAGTGTGCTTTGAGAGTTGACACACTTCACACTTAAAGGGGATACTATCGGTTGCCTTGAACTTCTGTGGGAATAAAATCTTCAGTCTAGGTAAGGCACATGACCATTACGCACGTGCCATAATTCAATCTCTCCAGACGAAGCGGCAACAGTCATAGATTTTTGAACCTTATAATTTGTATGATTCCTTTGTCCTTCAAATATGTAGAGCCCTCTATCTTCTCAGTCATGGTGAATAACCTTTCCTGTTGACAGATCCTGGAAGACACAATAAGAAGGGAAGAAAGTACAACAACAGTTTCGATTTTAACTAGGCTACTAACAGACAGAAGATTGATAGACATTTTTGAAACAAATAATGTAGAGAGTAAATAGAGAGAACCAGCTTAGTCAATCCCTCTACCAGTAGCAGGAATAAGAGATCAATCGGCAGCATGAATATGATATTTGCTGTGCATGGGAGACAAACTTAGAACAAAGAAGACATCCATTTCATATGATCAGTGGCACCAGAATCGATAATCCAGGACATGCCAGGAGAACTGCAAGCATGAGCGGTTCCAGTAACATCGGTTTCAACACCGAGAATATTTTTTTTATTCTAATCAATTCAATCATAGAATATTTTTCACCAATCACTGCTTGATTTTCCTGCATAGATGAGATACCTCAATATAAAGGTTGTCCACACACTAATCTCAGCGAAAACCAACCAATAGGTAGCCCTTACAAGGCTGCCCAACCCCACCCACAGGAAAAAAAATTGAGGTACTGCCACCTCTATCACAATACAAATTGGGTCTACACCCCATCGTACAGCTCCAAATCAGCCCATAAATTACACACAAAACTTAGGTATAGAACCTCTTTCGATCACAAACAAAGGGATTTAAACCCTAAAACTTGGTCCTACAACCAGTGAAGGTTCCACAACCAGCTTTCAATAAAAAAAAGGAATAAGACCTTTTAATACACAAAGGGGACAAAGCTTAGTTTTTCAATCTTCATCGCAAACAAAACACAAAATAAACTGCATTCCAATGTACTCCGTTTTTGACAAACAGATCAGCACTCAATACCATAAACACATATAAGTAATGGTTCTTTCAAAACCCATGCATATGATACAGGCCATTAATCATCAACCATACAATAAAAGAAAACAACGACAACAGCATTCTATCTCATCTGATTCATTCTGACAAGTCCAGCAAGATTCCGGCAGAATTTGCATGTTTCCAACAAGAAATTCTGGCGACAGTCACTAGAATAGCACTTAGAATCTTCATAAAGCAGATTAAAGCATCAACACATACTTACAGCAGAGTTTCAATGCTCTACTTGGAGATAGAGCCTGAAAACACCTCCTTAAAGTCGATCTAAACCAGACCTTGAAAGAGGACTCATCCAGGAAGACGACCCTGGATCTCACACTTTCAGTGGTCAAGCGAGCTAGAGACAGAAGTGAAAAATGTTGGCCTGAAAATTCCGACCAAAACCCTTCAGTTTACGACAAGTTCTGGATAGGTTCAACTTGGACCTCTTGACGTCAGCATGACATCAGCAGTGATGAGGTGACATCAGCAGTGGGAGAGGCATTCATTGAAACTCGCTCTGATACCAAGATAAATTGCGTGACATTAGATTAGGGTGAGGGTTAGGTGAGGAAGAAGGAGAAGAGAGAGAGAGACATAGGGAAAGAATTAGGGTTGAGTTGCTTTAGCACTCTTCCCAAGGCATTTATTATTTATATAATCTCATCATTAAATTATCAATTTTGGTAAAAGGATACTAGGGAAACAAAAGTTATGTACTTACTCCACACACACCCCAATATATACTAAAGACGTGACACAAATATAACATTAATTACATCACCAACAGTATATCTATATATATATATATATATATATATATATATATATATATATATATATATATATATATATATGTTAATTGAAAAGGAGTAGGGGAACTCTCAATACCTTTGTTTTCTTCTAACTCTTCTTCCCCTTTTTTTCTTCCTCAACTTTTTCACATTTATTATTTTTTGTTAATCAATAAACGTTGTTTTGGTTTCAAGCAACAAAGTTCTCAAAATGTTTTCAGCATAATTTAAGTAAAAAGCCTTACATTACAAAGAATTTGACACAATTTCCCATAATGTCTAGACAAATTTGACAGAATTCCCCATAATGTTTTTAGAACACAGTTTCTAGTGGCATATTGACTACATAAATTTCCATGCTACATCAAGAAAGAGAAACTTCACATCCTTGTGATTCATAGGATGGAATCTAAGGAAACTAACCTATGAATATACTTTAGGCAAATACCAACAAACTATGTAGGTAAAAATTGTTTCAAGTTTAAATAATAATTTTGCAACTCTAGCAATACAGAAGACATTAATTTATTGTGTTATACCACATAAAAATGGAACAAGCTTTCAAAGAAACTAATAAGACCCCACACCTTTATGCTATCCATTTTGATAGACGAATCTTTACTCCCTCTCTCTCTGGTAGATAGCTTCTGGAAGGACATAAGCTTGCTATTATTCTTCCTATCAACTGCAACTATCTGGGGACAAGAAATTATATCTTACATACAAACCAAATACTAAATAGAAGCAAGATAGAAATAAAAAGGGATAAACGCCAATGCTCGAATAAATAAAACATTTGCATCTCTAAAGAATTATAGAGTATTTCTAGCAAAAAAAAGGATTTGTTACCTCTGCATCAATTATGAAAGTTGTGGCAACAGGCTTACATGATTCTTTGATTATATGCACTAAATCTGGAAATCTAGATGTTGTTTTGTCTCCACTTCTTGAAAATATTTCTACAGATCCATCGATTAATTTGTGAATCTGAGCACGTTGACCATCATACCTACAGTAAAATTAAATAAATCAATTCACAAGTCTTCGTACATGTTTTTAAGAAAAATGAAATAAAACATTATTGGAAGATGTACAAGTGTTATGATCCCAAGTCTCGTTGGTATTTTATTTGTATGGATGTTAACTCTTTTAGTATGTTCCCTATTTTTCTCCTCATGATGGGTCTAGTTCTATCACAGCTCCTGTTACTCCTGTTTCTCCTATCCCTTTACCTTTTCCTGTTGCTACTCCTTTACCTTCACCTTTTGCTCATCCCATGATTGTCGCTCATCCCTTCCCGGTTCAGCCTCCTTTGCAATGGCAGAATGATTTAACCTTTTTTGTTCGCAGAGATCAGCATGAAGTTCCCGTAGTCATGTCACTGCATCAGTCCTCTGTGCCAGTAGATCCCACAACTAGTTATACCCCATTGCATCCACCTCGAGTATCTACTACTCCCGGTGGTCCATCTAATCTTGATTTACCTATCGCTTTTCGGAAGAGGGTTCGTTCATGTGTTACTCTTTCTCCTATTACTAAATATTTGTGTTATCAAGCAGTATCTCCACATAGAGTTCTCTTTTCTGCAATTAATATTGTTACTATTTCTTGTACAGTCTGTGCACTCTTTTCTCACCAAGCATGGGAAGTTCCTACATTGAAGGAAATGAATGCCTGCGAAAGAAATCATAGTTGGGACATGGTCTCCCCACTGGAAAAAAAGACTGTTGGATCCAAGTGGGTTTTTGGAGAAAAGCATAGCCCAGATGGTAGTGTCACTTGATATAGAGTACGCCTTGTTGCACAAGATTTTACTCAGACTTGTTGCATCAATTATGACGCTACATTATCTCCTGTGGCTAAGTTAACTGCAATGAGAGTGCTTAATTCCATTGCAATAAATTAGGATTGGCCCCTTTATGAGCTAGACATGAGGAATGACATTTTTCAAAGGCATCTCACTAAGAATTGTGTGGATCCCAGTCTAGCTTCCTACTTAGGAGTCTGGGAAAGTGTGTAAACTTCAAAAGACCATATACATGAAGCAGTCGACTCATGCTTCGGTTTATCACTTCAGTGAGGTAGTTCTTAGTATGGGTGTTCAAAGATGTCACTCGGATCATAAAATTCATCCGATATGGCACTAATTTTCTGGTTTATGTTGATATTGTTCTCACAGGTGATGATTCCTCCATCTCATGTGAAGCATGAGCTTTGACATAGCTTTTAAGAAAATGATTTGGGTAATTTTGAAGTTTTTCCTTGGGCTTGAGGTTGCTCTGACGCAAGACGATCTCGCACGCTAACCCTAAAATAGCATAATCCCGCGTGGATGGGAGGGTCTTGAACCTTTGATTAAAATAAAATAAAAGAAAATTAAGATGGAGATCTACGGATTCGCTCTAGAGAGGCTTGTCCACTTCACACCAACGATTCTGAGGCATCGCACCAAGGTTGTACATCAGCTTCGCACTAAGTCATACGAGAAACGATTGTTCACTCCTCAGGTTTGCTTTCGCTCGAAGACTCATCTCAAGCTTTCTAGGATTTGCACAAAAGCAAGCTCTCAAATTCTCATTCCATAATCCATCATTAATTACATTGTTTAAAGACCTTATATAGGAGGTCTCAGAAAAGAACCGAAAACCTAAAACAAATAAACTAAGAGACAAATATACCCTTAAACCTAAATAAACTTAATAGAAAGACGAATTTGCCCCTAAAACGTAAGTTTCGGATTTTAAAAATCATTCTTGCGCGATTTCGTTCGATCGAAATAAGGGTTCGATCGAACTAAATTTCATTCGATCGAAATAAGGGATCGATCCAACGAAAATTTGATTTCCCCTCCTTTACACCTGGTATCTCATCTTCTTCACGAGCAGTTTGAAAGCCCATTTATAGGTCCATTTCTTCCTTACTGACTTGCTTTGATTGGCCCAGTCACAATTTAAATATATGGATCTAAATTCCCCATTAATCCCCTCGACTTTGAAAAAGTTCGACCTCGAACTTTGGCGGATATGAGCTTTCACGGCCACGATCACAAACAATACATAGGGAACCTCGATCGGAAGGGGCTTGGACAAGTAAACCGGATTCAACTCGGGCCCTATAGGACTTGTTGCGGAAACTTGTGGTTGAACGACCTCAAATTTTCCCACGATCTCGGGCTCGGTAGGGCATATCGCAAGTGCATGTATCTCAACAATCTCGAGTTCTTCAACGGTTTCGGGATCTGTGACGGTTTCACCAACTGATGTGGACTCTTCAACCAGATATTGTTCAAGCACAGGATCAATATGAATAACTGGATCTGCTTGAGCAACGGGCGTCGTCGGTTCTTCCATAGGCACGGAAGTACTATGATTTGCCCTATGGTTCGCTATCTTCCACCGATGCAGATACAACCACGGGTTCGGGTAGAGGAACTTCAACTCGTAGAGATTTTCTCACCGGTACGGCTATGGGGACGAAATCTCTCGCCTCCGATCTCAAATCGTGAATCACGTCTAATACGTCTTCGGATAGACTGTGAATAAAATCTTTGATAATTATTGCGCTGATATTCTCACGCCATTCAACCACGATCCGACGCGATCTTAGCAATTCGCAATAAACACTATTAAGAAGCGTCTTATGCTTGAATATGGAACCGTGCTGCTCAAATGATCTACCTTTCTCTTTGCGCTAAAGATTTTTTACCCTCGCCATTTTTTGGCGCACGATTGGAATGTTCCATCGTTCCACGAACGCTCTCATGGAAACCATGTAATCGTTCAAATCACGAAGGGCTTCAAGAACTGGGTCTTGACTCATGATTCGCCAATCCATTCCCCAAGGATTCGAACCGCTCTGATACAAATTGACGCAAGACAATCTCGCAAGCTAACCCTAAAATAGCATAATCCCATGTGGAAGGGGGGGGTTTAGGGTCTTGAACCTTTGATTAAAATAAAATAAAAGAAGAATAAGATAGGAGATCTCCGGATTCGCTATAAAGAGGCTTGTCAGCTTCACACCAACGATTCCGAGGCATCGCACCAAGGCTATACATCAGCTTCACACTAAGTCGTACAAGAAACGATTGCTCACTCCTCAGGTTTGCTTTCGCTCGAAAACTCATCTCAAGCTTTCTAGGGTTTGCACAAAAGCAAGCTCTTAAATTCTCATTCCATAATCCATCATTAATTACATTATTTAAAGACCTTATATAGGAGGTCTCACAAAAGAACCAAAAACCTAAAACAAATAAACTAAAAGACAAATATACCCTTAAACCTAACTAAACTTTATAGAAAGACGAATTTGCCCCTAAAACGTAAGTTTCGGATTTTAAAAATCATTCTCGCGCGATTTCGTTCGATCAAAATAAGGGTTCGATCGAACGAAATAAGGGTTCGATCGAACTAAATTTCGTTCGATCAAAATAAGGGATCAATCGAACGAAAATTCGATTTCCCCTCCTTTACACCTGGTTTCTCATCTTCTTCACGAGCCGTTTGAACGCCCATTTATGGGTCCATTTCTTCCTTACTGACTTGCTTTGAATGGCCCAGTCACGATTTAAATATACGGATCTAAATTCCCCATCATGCTCCCTCTACGAAATTGATATATCTCTCACAACGAAAGTATGCACATGATTCTCTATGCCACATGAGTATAAGTGTCAACCTCAAGGGGTTAGGTGAGCTGGCCAGGTACCTGCTTCCAAAAGCAGGAGACCTGAGTTCGAATCCCCTCCCCCCTTAAGGCCACCCTAGGGATTTATATCATGTGTTGACCCGGCATGTGCTAAATTTCGGGTGCACATGTGCCCCTGGGATTAGGCAGGTGCTCTAAGAGGCCCAGATACCCAAGTTATCAAAAAAAAAATGTTGTCATATGCGATCGCACATGCGAGTATGCAATGGCATATGCAAATTTAAGAGGCCAAATCGCATAAGCCATTGTCGCTTATATGACCCAGATATGTATGTGACGGCATACACTGTATGCGATGCATACAGTGTCCAATAGTCATATCTATGACCGTTGGACAAATTTTATTTTATTTTTTTTTCTTTTCTGCTTCCCCAACCTCCCTAAATAGAAGGGGTGTCTTCCTTCCATTTACCACAACAATTGTAGGTAAATTTTAGGTCTCTTACTCTCTTTTTTTAGATACAGGATGTCGTCGATGAGCGAGTCTTTGCGGATGACGATCTTACGTGGGCTGAAATAGAAGAGGCCACTCTTGGAGAAGAAATTTCTACCGAATGGAGAAGATCGACGGCAGGGGAAGTAGTTCACGCTCGCGCCAAGAAGAAAAAAAGATACAAAAAGAAGCACTACCGATGACCGTAGGTGTAGACGATATAGATTCCGTCTTTTTGAGATTGGATGATGAAGAAACCGAGGAAGAAGAATATGTTAAAGGGAACGATTTGGATGATGACGGCAATGCAAGTAACGATGATGATGGAGGTGAAGGAGCCGACCAAGTACCATTATAGAATAGATACGAATGTGTAGAATACTTGGCCAATAAACAATACCATTAGGATCAAATATTTAGGTACTTAGCAAGTTAGCATTAAAAATTAACTTTCCTTTTTCCCTCTCTTTTGTATGATCTATTTTGTACAATTGTAAGATTTTCACACAGTTTTTAATAAAATTTATATTTTTTACATCCACCTTTTGCGATCTATTGTACGATTGTACGATTCTCACCATTTTACAATATATAGCACAAAATTAACAAAATTCAGTGGTTTTTTATACTGGGGATTTATCTGATTTTTCGATTTTTTGGAAAAGAAAGAAAGCGAAGAAAAGAACAGTGTGCAACCGCACAATCGTATATGTGGTCTGCATATGTGGCTTAACAACACTGGTGTGAACCGTCTACTTCTCTGATGGGTTTGAAGCTTTCTTTGCATGACAGTAAGGGTGAACTTCTTCTGGATCCATGTGAGTAACAGCATCTTGTGAGCCGCCTGATTTATCTCTCATACACAGCCAAATATAATGTTTATTGTTGGCTTAGTGAGTCAGTTTATGTGTGTTCCACGTGCTCCGCAGGTTGTCGCGGTTCCTTGTATTCTCCCATATATCTAGTCTAGCCCCTCTTACGTGGTCATCTTGTTATTTCTGAGTATACGGATGTACATTATACAGGATCCATTACTTATCAACATTGTACTTCTGGATATTGTGTCTTTCTGGAGGCTATTTGGTTGCTTAAAAGAGTGGAAAATAACATGATGTCCCTCGCTCACGTGTCAAGGCTGAGTATAGAGTTATTGCACATGACACGTGAGATTTTATGGCTCCATTCTTTCATGTGTGAATTGGATTCCCCAGCAATGGCTTTATTCCTCTCCACTAGGATAATGATGTCGCGGAGAAAATTTTCAATTGATTTTGTTCTGCATGTACGAATCAAACATATTGAAGATGGGCATTTTGTCAGAGAAAGACTATGGGATGGTTCATTAATGCTCGTTCATGTTTCCTCACCTCAACAGTTAGCTGATGTGTTTGCTATGGCTATTGAGCCTATTCTTCATGATATCACTATCAAGTCGGCATGTTTAATGTTTATGCTCCAGCTTGACGAGGAGCGTTGTTGTGTATGTAGTTAGAGTAGTTGGTGAGTATGTAGTTAGTGTCATGGGGATTTGTGTGTGTACATATATTTACACACAAATCCTAAAACCTAAAATCACTTCTTTAGAACCTTCGACATATGAACTGTGCATTATTGGTAAATGGCTTAGGATTTTTTTAAATTTTTTTGTTTGTTGGGAGAGGGGTGTTTGTTTGGTGGCGGACAGTTTTGTGCAATATATCAGGTTTGAATGGGGGGATATTGAATTCAGTGGTGTGGAAAGAGTATGGGATGTTAGACTGAGAAGTAAACTTAAACATGAGGAGGTGGATAGCATGGCAGTTTGCTTGCTCAGATTTATCGTGTTGTGCCTAATCCAGGTCGCATGTTCCTTCAAAGGAACATGTGATTGGTTACATTTAACAGCCCTTGATCTCATTGATTAAATAGTTCATGTTGCTGGAAAACGCCCATCGTGCTGCTGGTGGTAACCACCTGTCTGCCAAAAGTCCATAACTACTCCATTCAACTCATCTCTTAGAGTTTGTCAAAGCAGGTGCCTCTATATCTTAAAAGAGCAATCAATTGAATTGTGTGGCTTGATTATCTTTCAAAGGAGATTTTGAGTGATAAGAAGTACAGATCATCGATTTCATGTATTCATGGTGTTTAGGAAGGTTGAACTTGTAAAATAAGAGGTGAAGATTGTATTGATCAAAGAGAAAATTAAAAATGCTTACAAAGAAAGGTGGGAAAAAGGTAGGGGAAGATAACTTACAGAAGCCATGAGGACAGGAGGCAAGGACCATAGCCGGCCCGATCACAGGATCGGAGTCCTCCATTACATAAAGAAGAAACTCTAATGACAATATTTTGGCAATGGCATAAGACAATTTCAGTAGGAAGACGAACGGCTTTAAATAGAAGTGTTTACATCCAATAAGGATCCTAAACTATCTGATGGGGACATCAAGATCAAGCGCCTTGGATTCGGGTCGAGAGATTGTCCGGCAGCAAAAGAAACAGAAAGGGAGCCGGAATAAAAGAGCCGAAAAGAAAAAGAAAAGCGTGAAAGTGGTTAAAAGTTCAAATTCTAAGGACTGAATAGACACTCAGTCGATCGATCGATCAATTGTGGCCAGTGAGAGTTTAAAACTTTGGCTCAATTTTGTTCTCAATCGATCGATCGAGGGTAATTTTCGATCGATCGAATGGAACCAAGACTTAAGGGTATATATATATATATATATATATATATATATATATATATATAAATCGATCAATAGAGTCCAATTTTTTATTGATCGATTTGTGCCCGAGAGGTCTATATAATTATATATATATATACTCGATCGATCGACCTTAGAATCGATCAATCGAATTTTCGCAAAAGTGAGCTCCGCCAAAATACAAAAATCGTGGTTAGGGGCAAACTTGTCTTTTTAGAGTATTTGTTTTAGGGTTATCTTTTGTTTTAAGACCTACTATATAAGGTCCTTATAACTTTGTAATTGGGAAGGTGATTATTGAATGAAAATTTGAGCGCTTGCTTTTGTGCAAACCCTAGAAGACTTGTGAAGAGTTTTCGATCGAAAGAGCGAATCTTTCGAAACGTGAGGAGTGAGCAATCATTTCTCGTGCGACTTAGTGCGAAGCCAACGTACAGCCTTGATGTGAAGCCTCGGAACCCTTGGTGTGAAGTCTTGGATCTTATCCCTCTCTTCTATCTTTTCTCCATTTATTATCTGATAATATCTTCCCTTGCTTTGATAAAATTCCTAAACCCCAAATTTAAAAATTTACATCTTCTGATTTACCCCTTTTGATTAATTTAATCCCTTGAGCCTTCGTTTTCCCAAACCTTAAAGGAGTCAAGAGACGACACCATAATTGTCGCTTCATGCCCTAAACTAGATCGAAACTCTAATCCTTCATTAAATCCATTTTTCTAGATCGGGAATATCGATGCATATGAGCACTAAAATTGAATTAATCTAATTGTTTTATTGAATTCATTAAATTAATTTATTTGTTGGGTGATTTCGAATAATTTTGTTATTCAATTTAATCTAAGGTTAATCCCAAACTTGCATAATTAGGGTTTTAGCGTTTGTCTCGCGTCAGATTGGTATCAAAGCTCAGCTTTACTTTAGGGTTATCAGTGTCATATAGGTTTTAGGTTCATTTTTATTTTTTTATTTTTTTTTACATCATATCGTTTTTGTGTTGCATCGTCATGAATTCCAGTAATCTAGAAGCCCTACTTGGAGATCTTGCATCCAAGTTGACCATGACTTAAACCACCTTTCAAGCCCAAATGGCTGAACAACACAATCAAGTGTAAAGACAGTTGCGTGATCAATAAGCCCGACATGATCAGTGAGCTCATCGCTAAAAATCACAATAAAGTCAACACCAATAGCCATAGGAGGGAAGGTCGTAATCGTCGTGAAGTCCAATCCGATCAAGACGATAAAATCATGAAATCTGTGAAAATGGACGCCCCTACTTTTGACGGGAAAAGACAACCTAAAGTCTTTCTCGAGTGGGTCACCGGCATGGAAAACTATTTCGAGTGGTACGCCATATCCGAGGAGCGAAAAGTTCGATTTGCTAAGGTTAAACTTATGGGTCAAACTCGACTTTATTGAATGGGGTGAGTGCGTTGTAGGCAAGTCCAGGGTCTTCCTCCCATTTCAACTTGGGGAGAGATGAAGACCCAATTGAACAAGAAATATGTTCCTCTATCTTATGATGAACGTATTCTTGATCAGTGGCATTCATTGCGCCAAGGGAATTCACCGGTCATAGAATACATTGATAGATTCAATGACCTGAAGACCATGACCTGAAGACCCAGGCTGATGTGGATGAGCCGGAACGAGTTACCCTATCCTAATTTCAAACGGGTCTTCGCCCAGAATTACAAAGGGAACTCGTTCCTTACCCCATTACTGATCTAGAGGAATGTTTCTCTACAGTTGAAGAATTAGAGAGGTATCTCGACACCCCCAGTAATGATCGATCTAAATCCTCCAAATTTGAGCATCGATCTAATCCTACGGAAAAGGCAAATAATGCCTCTAGTAAATCCTCAAACCCGTGAATCCTCAGATCAAGGATCAAAATTTCGGCCGAAATGACCGAAATTTCGGTCATTGTTTGTATGGGATTGAAATTTCGGTTCAAATTTTCGGTTTTAGTCCCCTCCGAAACCGAAATGAAACTCAAAATTTTGATCCTTGCCTCAAATTGACAAAGGAAAAGGGCAACTAATTGAGAGTTCTAGGCGCATACGGTACTAGTGCTATAAGTGTCAAGGCTTTGGTCACTTGGCATCCCAATGTCCTAGTAAAGCTCAAACCTTTATCATTCAAGAGTATGCGGGGATAGAGGACGATTTAAAAGAAGTGTACAAACCTGTTGAACTGCCAAGTGATGAGGAAGATGAAGTTCCTGTGAAAACTGTAGGTTATATTAGGAGAGTTTCTATTCCGGGAGAGTGGTGGTAGTGTGCCCATATCGCATTAGTCGTTAGAGTTGGTAGGGACGCGTCAACATACTAACTTGCATGGGATTAATCAACAGATTTTATTGAATGCTGAAAATACACCGAATGTCACTAACATAATGAATTTATTTAATGATTTTAATAATGGCAATTGTGTGTTAGTTCATGATAGTCCCGAGCATGTGGAACTTCTCCCGAACTTGGAAAAGAGTAATGATGAAAGTCTACGATTTCCTCTAGACAAGGGCATTCTTCCAAAAATTACAGTGAAAAATCTTATGCCTATTTCAAACCCTGTCACTATGTCTTTTGATCCATTCCTTGCAACCCAACCAAACGAACCAAGCCTCTTTAACCAATTCATAACTCGTACCCTACCTGAGACATATGAGAAAAGGTTGAATGAGGAGGTTCTAGAATATCCAAACTTCACTACCAATGCGGATAAAATTCAAGCACACCTTACAACATGAAAGGGCAAGTCGGGAGCCGAGCATCCAAAGTGTACCATACGAGGGTTCTACAACTCATCAAGGATGAGTTCTCCCACTTGGGGAGAATTATCAAGAGCTTCGAATTCAGTCGAGAGATTGTCCAACAGCAGAAGAAACGGAAAGGGAGCAGAACCGGAAGAGCCGAAAAGAAAAAGAAGAGCATGAAAGTGGTTAAAAGTTCAAATTCAAAGGACTGAATAGACACTCAGTCAATCAATCGATCGAATGTGGCTAGTGGGAGTTAAAAATTTTGGCGCGATTCTGTTTTCAGTCGATTGATCGAGGGTAATTGTTGATCAATCGAATGGAACCAAGACTTAAGGCGATATATATATATATATATATAAATCGATTGATTGAGTCCAATTTTCGATCGATCAATTTGTGACCCGAGACATCTATATAATTATATATATATACTCGATCGATCGACCTTAAAATCGATCAATTGAATTTTCGCGAAAGTGAGCTCCACCAAAATACGGAAATCGTGTTTAGGGGCAAACTTGTCCTTTTTAGAGTATTTGTTTTAGGGTTTTCTTTTATTTTAAGACCTACTATATAAGGCCCTTATAACTTTGTAATTGGGGAGTTGATTATTAAATGAAAATTTGAGAGCTTGCTTTTATGCAAACCCTAGAAGACTTGTGAAGAGTTTTCGATCGAAGGAGCGAATCTTTCGAAACCTGAGGAGTGAGCAATCATTTCTCATGTGACTTGGTGCGAAGCCGACGTACAACCTTGGTGTAAAGCCTTGGATCTTATCCCTCTCTTTTATCTTCTCTCCATTTATTATCTGGTAATACCTTCCCTTGCTTTGATAAAATTCCTAAACCCCAAATCTAAAAATTTACATCTTCTGATTTAACCCTTTTGATTAATTTAATCCCTTGAGCCTTCACTTTCCCAAACCTTAAAGGAGTCAAAACACGACACCATAATTGTCGCTTGATGCCCTAAACTAGATCAAAACTCGAATCCTTCATCGGATCCGTTTTTCTAGATCGGGAATATCAATGCATGTGAGCCCTAAAATTGAATTACCCTAATTGTTTTATTGAATTTATTAAATTAATTTTTGTGTTGGGTGATTTCGAATAATTTTGTTATTCAATTTAATCTGAGGTTAATCCTAAACTTGCATAATTAGGGTTTTAGCGTTTGTCCCGCGGCACTATCTCCAACTATTCTACTCACATCTTAAAATATCTTTAATGTGTCCAAACTTCTAATTAATCCTCACACTTTCCTCAATCCTAAGATATGCATCTATGATACATATCCACCTTAAAAAATTGTATATTCTTATCAGAGACAGCATAGACTAAAAAAGAAAAGAACCATCTAAATCAGATAGAACTTACTTATATTCACATGTAAAAGCTCTACCTTGAAACAACTTCAGTGCTTGAGAAACACCATTGGTAATTCTGCCATGGGGAACAACAAAATGCCATGATACAGAATCCAGGTTCATTCATAACAGTTCCAAACAAAATTGGCTAGAACAGTGAACAGTACTTACTTAGCAAGCATGGGTTTTATAGGTGTGCCTGGCATCACTGATATCGTTTTCGATGAAAAATCAATGCCTTTGCTCAAGAGAGAAGGAACAAGCAAATCCTGCATACAGAGACCGAGGACATTGATGCACGTAAAATTGAGAACGTCAGTGCAACCCTATGCAATATTACATTAATTAAAAATTCTCTCCATGGTAAAAACAATGTCTGTAGTAAGCAGTAACTAGCATGTAATTAGACGTTGTAATTCTACCAACCGTTCCATACGAGTAACTTAGCTAGAGAATAAGAGATATTCATGTCAAATTTTGAAAAACAACTGCCACGTATATAATTTCACAGCAGAACAAAAACCTTGTTCATTCTAGCACAGATCTGGCTCTAGAACTTTGTCGCTGTCGAAGGTCACTGGTAACGGTAGAACCCCATTGCAAGAAGGGTTAATGGAGCTCACCATAGGGTTGAGATAAAACCCTCTCCTTTCAATTTTTGGGTGGCGAACTTTTTTATCAACTCAAGTTGTCCAAGAGGTTAAACATCAATTTGAATGCCACTCTGCTTTAAAAAAAAATCCCATCAGAGGATTCGAACCATTCGATCCATGGACTTTAATATACATTGTTGTTCATATCTTACATATGGTCCAAATTGGAGTGCCCAGATTGGATGATATAGATTTTCTGATGGGCATGTTTTCTGGGCTGCGTGAAGTTCATTCT
Source organism: Chloranthus sessilifolius (assembly GCA_021018995.1). Lineage (NCBI taxonomy): Eukaryota > Viridiplantae > Streptophyta > Magnoliopsida > Chloranthales > Chloranthaceae > Chloranthus > Chloranthus sessilifolius. The sequence goes on from CM037596.1 coordinate 6,892,792, forward strand.
AACACTTGGAGGACTTAAATTGACCGAAAATGTTTGTCACAAGGCACTATGGGGCTTGAAAGTGGGACTGTCAGGTGTTATCTCCAACTAGATGGTGACCAGAATAAATTTCTTGCCGAAATCATCGCCATGGCATGGTAATGGTACCTCCCATAATATTCAATCTCACATGAAACTTCCCTCTTGTGAAGCTTCCCTCATCTTCCTCTTCGTCTTTAATCTGGCTCTCTGTTTTCTTCTTTCATGACTCAAGAAAGTGAGACTTGTTAGTGTTTTCTTCACCTCTATCTATGAAATCAAGACTTCCCAATCACTTCTCTACCTCTCATCTTTTGCACATGTTCCTATCTTTCCATCCTATAACTCAGTCTCTGTTGCAAATCTATTTAATGGCAGATGCATGCATCAGGAAATTTTATGGACGTTTACCAGCTGGCTAAAAAGTGTTGTATAATTTTTCCATCAAACAAAATGTCGTGACCTTTCCCTTTTGATTTAATAGATTTTGATGTGTAGGGCACTAACACTAGTGTCAAGACATTAATAGTTTATTTTCTTGATTGATGCATGCCTGCCCTAGGGTTACTTCGATTAATTCCCTGAAAATAAGGTGTTAGTTTGACCAATATATAAAATTATTACAGTTCGTGTAAACATGGAATTGAGCCCAAGAATTTGTTCACATATACTCATCAGTGAAATGAGATAACTGAATCAGTATAAATCATCTTGATGTGGATTGTGCTCTTTTGACTGGTACAAAAGTTCCTAGATATTTTGGTATGATGCTATTCTCACAACATGCTAGTTATTTGAATGCCACCTATTGTTCTTTGTAAGACATGGCATCCACTCTGTTTTCTTCCTGCCACTGTTTAATTCTCACTATATAACGCTCAAGGTGGATGGGACCTTTAACGAGATTAGTACTCCTACATGAGATAAAAAAACCTCTGCTCACATACACGTTTACCCTATCCTTTGGCAGGAAATACTACACGGATTGCACTGAAATCATGAGCAGTTAATATCTGCGTACATATATAATTGCATACACTTAACCTAAAGAAACCAAATTATCCTTGTACCCGGTCCATATTTTGGTCATACCTAACTACACATCAGAATCAAATGACCGTGGGCTTGTTGAAAACTAACTTGAGATGGTTAACTATGAGGTTTAGCAATTAGGATTAGGGTTTTGGTGAAGGACAAAAGAGAAATAAGGAGAAGAAGGGAATGCAGCAATTAGGGTTATGTGTGGTAGTTAGCACACATCCCAATATTATTCACACACACACACACACACACACACACACACACACATATATATATATATATATATATATATATATATATATATATATATATATATATATATATATATATATAAAATCTCATCTGGAACACTAACATCGAGTACATTGAGATACATTAAATAGAAGAAATAAGAGTAATTTAAAGTTAACTCCTACACACCCACTAATGCTAATTACACACCAGTTATTCTAACTCTAAGCTTTAACTCTCACCCTCAAGTTGGCACATAAATGTCAATCATGCCCAACTTGAAGGATATATGTCACGACTCAAAATTCTACCCCAACCCGAGGGTCTAGTATTCTGAGTTATGACCCGCACGCATCCCAGATACACTAAGCGGACATATCCATAATCCGAGTTATGACGCAAACATGGTTCCACGAAATCTGTGAATCCAACAAATAAATATGAAATATAAAGGCAGTCATAAATAATGAATAAATGCTATAAAATCCAAGTAACCCACTAATCAAAAGGAAATAAAAAAATGGAAACAAGTCCAGCATACGAGGCTATGAATCAATAATAATCGTACGAAACTAAACTCAGTACCAAAACTGCTATTATCAATAGTCTGCACTTGGGTCAAAATCAGCACCAATGTCCTCATGATACTCAGTGGCGTCGCCCTTCCAAGGCTCCTGGTACTCAACGTTCATAGGGTCAACAAAATCCGTGTCAACAAGATCAGAATAGCCAACGTCCACTCCATTGATAAAATCACCTGAAATAAATAAATGCCACGAGGGCTGAGTTGCTAAACAACGCGCAACTCAATGGATACACCATCAATCCACCCTACACTAAGGTGCATTGTAGGTGCATCTCGTGAGTGATAATAATAATACAACAGCGTAAAAGAATAAATGAATGAAATAGTAACTTCCTACATATTGTAGAGTTCGTATCATATCATAAATGCAAGGCCATGATCTAGACACTCCAATCCTAATGTACCTCACCATAACTCATGCACTTATCATAACTTATTATTCCGTCACATGTGTCTGTACATCACATGGGTGTACCTACATACTCATAAATCCTAATACTTCCTATGCCAGAGTCATTGCTCGAGCCTACCAAGGGAGGGTCACCATAGCAGCTTACCACCATAACATAACACCCTCCATAACATAACATACTCATACACCTCATCCAATCACAGGGGCGGCCGGCAAACGTAACTCATAACTCATACTGTCTTCTCTGAGACCCGTCTTGATTGTAGACATTGTGGCCCTTATGGTGGCTACGTAAGGAACGACACGTACAAACTTAAGTTCTTAATCTTATGTTGGCCTACACAGCAGTGTCTTATTATCATACTCATATCTTTTCTTATCATATAGACTCATATCTTAACACTTAACATAACCTGAGCTTAACCTTACACAAGTCCTACCCTTAATCTATCATATTTAAAGCTCTAGGGTGATAGGATCACCATATATGGCACCGTGTAGGAAGTTACACTGAATCCGCACTCACCACACTCGTCATGATATCCCATACTACCATGAGTAGTAAGGCATTATAATACGGTGTGATCCTCGCTTCGATATCATCTCACACACTCGCATGCATGATCTAGTTTATCCTTAACTCGTACAACATAACCAAGACGAAAATATAGAACTATCTTACTCGATGGATAGATTTACATTCAAAACTACGTTGTGTTTATACATATATATTTTTATATAACACACCAATACAAATATAAGATAAGGTAGTTATTAGTGTGCGTGACATCGAGAACGTGAAGGTTAGAGCTCGATTTTATGAGGGCATCGAATATCTAATCTTCATGATATATATATATATATATATATATATATATATATATATATATATATATATATATATATACACACACACACACACACACACTACAATTAAATAATTAAATTGAAGGATATTTACAATTTCTAAGTTGAGATTTATCATGACTATCGATTGAAAGACCTTAAGTAAGATATAATATAGACAGGAATTTTGGTCATAAAAATCAGAAAATAACATTAAATTCATGCAGCCTTAGATCATTCAAAACTGATCCCGACTTGTCGCTCTATTTTGACCTCTAAAACATCGGATTCGTGAAATTATTATTTCACACAAAGTTGTAAAGCTTGTTGTCTTATTTCCAATGCCATAAGAATTGCGTCAAACCGAGGTCGGGGTAAAAAGCTATGGCTAAAATACCAAGTCCAAAACATTGAGGGTCGCTCGAACGAGAACCAAAGTATGGGCGTCGCCTACCAAAGCCTAGGACGTCTATCCTAGCCTTCAAACGTCCTTTCTGCACAGATCCCAACCAGTTAGAGCCATATCCAACAGATTTGGGGTCGGTTCTCTATGAGTTATTGGGGAGATTTCACCGAACTCCGCCAATAGAGATCGGAGATTATGGAAATACAATACTAAAGGAAACTTCTCCGTTAAGTCTTTCTATTTGGTTGCTAATGCAGGAAAGAATGATCTCATATACCAGAAGATGGTCTGGGTTCTAGAAGGTTAAGATGTCGCTAAAAATAAAATTCTTCGCCTGGTTGGTCAACCGGGGAAGAATCCTCACTAGAGATCAGTTGATTCGAAAAAACTTTCTGGTTCTGAACAAGTGTCTGTTATGTATGAGGGAAAGGGAATCTGTGGCACACATTTTGTTGCATTACGCTTTTGTGCAGAACATCTGGCATAGGATCTTCCATATCTTTAAAGTCAAATGTTCTTCCTTTGTAGCCAACTGCCATGATGGAAATGTGGAAAGATATGGATGTCGATGACCACAGGAAGGATTTATGGCCACTCACAGTTTATGCGGTTTTTTGGGCTATCTGGAGGGAAAGAAATAATAGAGTATTACGCGCAAGGCAAAACCTTTTTCTTTGGTTATTCGGGATATCAGAGATCTTGTGGTTTCCTAGAATGCAAGCAAGATGGAAGATTTCAGTGACAGATTCCTACACTTCATGCTTCTCTGGGAGGACTACTGCTCGTAACTGGTGTTGGCCTCATCTGGTTGTGATGAGGGGCTGTTTTTTAGTTGTGAGATGTGAATTGCATCCAGGCCCAGAGGTGAGTCTTTTTGGGGGGTGTCTTTTTTGGGGTAGTTCATTACTTCTTTTTTTTTTTGGATCGGTAATAACAGATTATATAAAAAGACCAGCAAGGCGCTGAAACCATATAAAATCAGGACCAATATCAAAAAAAGAAGAGAAAAACAACAAACAAGATAAAAGAAAGGACAATCAGAAAACAAAGAGACCCCTCAGGTCTCTTTGTACACTTTTCTTTCTTAGTTTAATATATTGCTTTGTTACTGTTTCAAAAAAAAAAAAATTGGGACTTGGGTGGGCTTGACCTCCCTACCAATTTTCAGCATCGCCCGGCCTGTGGTTCGCCAACGGCGGCCAAACGAAGGGGTTGTTTGCAAAGAGAAACAAAAAATAAACCAACCTACAAAATATACAACTTTAACAGAAAGACAAAATACTAGGTATGCAAATTTACCAAACTCAAAGATATTCATGTTTAATAAATATGCAGATTTAAAAGAATGATAAAATATTAAATATGCAGACCTAATAGAAAAGTAAAATATTAAATATGCATATTTAATATAAAAAATAAAATATTAAATATGAAGACCTACTAGAAAAAAATAAAATAAAATATTAAATAAGAAAACCTAATAGAAAAATAAAATGTTAAATAGCCAAACAAAGGGGTTGTTTGAAAAGAGAAACAAAAAATAAACAGACCTACAAAATATACAGCTTTAAGGGAAAGCATAATATTAAATATGCAGGTTTATCAGAATCAAGGGATAATAAGGTTTGAATAAATTTTTAAACATGTCAATGCGCGATCGAATGCACCCTATATGACGGAATCTGAGAAGTACAAAGTGGATTGATGGGTACCCACCTATTGAAATGGGTTGAAGAGATCGGCGTCCAACGCGAAGGTTCGTTCAAGTCATTTTCTATTCCTTTCTCCTTCGATCTTGTCGCAAGAAAGAGAATGTTGTGGTTGAGCGGGAAGAGGCTAGAGAGTTTAGAGGGAAGAGATTAGGGAGTTTTGGGAGAGATAAAATAAGGAAAAGAAGTTGTGACGGCTAGGGTTTCTTAAAAAAAAAGAATAAGAATTAGGATACGGCTAGGTTTCTTAAAAGAATAAAATAAGTGAAAGAGAATTACATAACTTAAATAAGGTTTTCTAAAAATAGGGTAGGTTCCGGTGTGGAGCGCTAACACCGTGCATAGTATAAAACATCATCTAACGCCAGTAAAAAGATTTAAGAAAATCCAGGTTGTTACAATATATCTCCCTACCAACGACTTTAGTGATGATGTCAGCCAATTGGACTTCTGAAGTAACTTGAGGTATGCTAAAATCCCGAGATTTCACCTTATAAACTCATTGGAAGATTAACTTGAGTCCCAAGATATGATGAGAGATATTTCAGCCACACGCATTCACGAGCTCCTAGAGGCATAGCTCTATATTCTGACTCGGCACTTGAGTTGGATAAGACATGTTGTTTCTTGCTTTTCCATGTAACCAAGTTTGTGGTGGACCTTCCATCACTAACAGATCCAACCCAATCGGCATCCGTAAGACTTCAACATCGAGATGCCCACAATCACTATATAGTAGCCCCTTTCCCGGACTATCTTTAAATACCTCAGTATTCGGAAGGAGAATGCATGTGCTGACTAACCACACTGACTGCATAGGAAATGTTGGGCTTGGTCATAGTTAGACGAGCTTTCCTACTAACCGTTGATATCTAGTCACATCTTTGAGGGCTTCTCCCTCTTTTGTATCAGTCCTATGATTAGGATTTAGGACCCATAGGGGTATCAGCCGGTTTACACCCCAGCATTCCAGCATGCTTCAACACGTCCAAGGTGTACTTGACTTGTGATAAAACAATCCCCTTCAGGGACCTTGCAACTTCTATACGCAGGAAGTATCGCAAAGGACCTAAGTCCTTAATGTCAAACTCTTGGCTCAATTGGTATTTCAACTATATAATTTCTTTACTGTCATCTCTTATGAAGGGTTATCCTTTCCTCATTAGAGTTTGATGAAGAATTATGATTTGACTGGTTTCAAACATCTTCATACCAAGTGTACATCGGATGGATGATTAGATATATCATCTCCAATAGTTGAAGTGAAGAAAACATCAAGTTGCAAAAAATGGCATACAACCTAAAAATAAAGACATCACGCTGGAGTCAAGTCCTTTGAAACTTGAAGATGATGCATTCATGACAGCCACTGGAAAAAAAAAAGAGGAAAAAAAAACTGCAAGGGAGGGAAAGAGAGGATAGAAAAAACAACCCTCAAATGAGATGTGACCCTAAAATCACAACCACTTATGTAAGTCAAGTGACCTCAAATAGGTGCACTTGAGCATTGACTAAAGAATTGTTGGTGATGTTATTTCTATTGTATGGGGGTGTGTAGTAAGTAACTTTGGGTGTGCCTGTAGTTAAGTAAATTTTAAGTTGTACAATTCACTTAACTCGGGAATCATATAATACGTGAACATGCTAAGATAATATAAATAATATTTTACTTTGGGATTTAAGTCATATTGACTCAATCCTAATATCTCTCTACCTTTCTCTTCCTCTCTCTTCTTCCTCCTTCCTATTACTAAACCCTAACCCTAAATTATAGTTTTGTCTTGGTATCAGAGCCACCAAAACTCTAAACCTAAAAATTTTTACAGCCCTATTGAAGCCATCCCCATCATCGCTGATGTCAGCATGACATCATCATGTTGACGGTAGCAGGGTCAACCCATTGAACTCTTTTCTAAAAGTTTTTTAGGGAGGATTTTTGATCATTTTTTCCCCCTCTCCATTTTCTTCTTCTTGCTCGAAGTGATTTGAGGCCGATAACATGGAGTTTCGAAGGTTTTTCTAAAGAAAAGTGTGTTTTCTTTTTTTGAATCCCTAAGATCCGTGAAGGCTTAAAGACGCTCAATATTGGACCAGGTTGGACTGGAATCACCATACAAGAATGATGGTGTACTTTTTTTATTTTGGATCTATTTTGGTGTTGTTTAATCGATTCTCGTGAATCTTTCTTTTATCGCTTAGCCACATAAATCTCCTCTGTTTGATTACTGATAGCCTTTTCGTCTGACAAAGTATGGCTTGTTTGAAAGCTCGTTTCATTTGCATATTAAGGGTTCAAGTTTCGTTGAATTCGAAGTTCATTTGAAGGAGTTATGGATGTTTTAGTGGCTGCTATTGACTATGTTCGCCTGTTTTGTTGATTTTTTTGTTGATTAAGAAAATTGCTACCTAGCATTTTTTAATGTTGTTTCGGTATTAATCAGTGGGCTGTGTAGGAATTCTCCCTATTGGAAAGTTGTGGGTCTTTTATTTTTTGAATTGTTTTGATCTCGGTATCTCTTAATCATGGACGAGAATAAATCTGGGATCATTGGTGGGGGAGATATCTCTCATAACTTACAAATTACTATGAAGAAATTGAATGAGGTCAATTATCTTTTGTGGTCATGGTCTGCTGCTATGTACTTAGGGATGAAGAAAAAATTAGGTTACATTTACGGGACTATTCCAAATCCTAAAGAAGATGACCCTAAGTATGTTGATTGGAAAAGTGACAATCTAACTATCATGACATGGCTACTACACTCAATGCAACCAGACATTAGTGATTCTTTTATATATGTCGGTAATGCTAAACAATTATGGAAGGCTGTGAGGGATGCGTTCTCGCAGAAACAAAACCTCATAAAAATGTTTCAAGTTAGTGACAAAATTAACACCGTGAAGCAATGTGATAAGACTATTGGAGAGTATTACACTCAAATGAGGAGTTTGTGAGATGAACTAACCCAGCATCAAGAAGAAGAACTCTGTAGCTCGTGCGCCAACAAGGCTAGTAAAAATACTGAAAGGAAGAGAGTGTTTAACTTCCTAAAAGGGGTTAGACCTGAATATGAGAATGTTAAATCAAACATTCTAAGAAGAAAGGAGTGTCCTCCACTTGGTACCGTATATGCCCTCCTTCAGCATGAGGAAAGCAGGCAACAGTTAATGCAGATTCCTGGTGGTGATATAACTAAGAGATCTGCCCTACCATCTTTCACTTCTTTTAGTCGTAATGGATGCAAATCTGGTGGTAGAGGTGGTGGTTGTGGAGGTCATGGGGGCCTCTCACGTGAAGAAAGAGCGCAATTATTGTGTTCTCATTATAGAAAGAAGGGTCATACCAGAGAAAGATGTTGGGAATTATATGGGAAATCGAAATTCCTTCCATGTCGTGCATTCCAATCCTCTACTAAGGAAACTTCTAATCCTGTTGGTGGTCAGAGTATCCCTACTGCTTCAGCTCCGTCTCCCCCTCCATCTGATTTTCAGAGCTTATAGAGAGAGCTTCAGGATCTACAGGGTCGCCTTCAGTGCATGACAATGACACAGGGACAAGCATCTTCCACCCCCATAGCTGAGTCAGGTACCTATGGGTCTTCACATGTGACCTCCTCCTGTCAGTCCCCATGGATCATCGATTCTAGGGCTATAGATCACATGTCTGGTATGACTGATTTATTTTCATCTATATCTAGCCTTTATGATTTTATTCATATTCGCATTGTTGATGGATCCCTTGTTCCTGTAAAGGACAAAGGGAGTGTTCACTTAGGCACCTTGTCTCTTGACTCTACTCTTTTAATTTCCAACATAGCTATGAATCTATTATTTGTTTGTAAAATTACCAATTCCTTACATTATCGTGTGAAATTCTTTCCTTCATATTGTGTTTTTCAGGACCTGAAATTGGGGAAGATCCTTGGTCATGGTACTAAAGAGAAGGGGCTCTATCTCTTTAAAGGTTTACGTGGCGCATCTCCTCCCACAGCCATGGTGGTTTCTGTTGATGAAGCCAGATTGTGGATTCCTGTTGTAGCCATCCTCATATTAGTCGTTTGAAACTTTTATTTCCAAAAAAATTTCATAGATTTGATAGTAGTTTGTTTAATTGTGAGACTGGTCAGTTCCTAAACATGTTCGCAATTCTTATCCCTTGAGTGGTAGTAAATGTGTTAATTCTTTTAAAGTTATTCACTCTGATGTGTGGGGGCCTTCCCATGTTACTGCTTTGAATGGTTATCGTTATTTTGTTGCCTTTATTGACGAGTGTACTAGACTCACTATACTGTTTCTTATGCGCACCAAAGATGAAGTTGCCTCTATTCTTCCTATTTTTCACAGACTTGTTAGCACACAATTTCATGGGCATGTTAAGGTTCTTCGATCGACTAATGGTGGAGAATATTTCTCACATTCTCCAATCTTATCTTCACTCTCATGGAATTGTGTGGCAAACTACTTGTCCTTATACCCCCCCCCCCCCAATGGAATAGGGTTGCTGAGAGGAAAAATAGGCATCTTCTTGAGGTTGCTTGATCTCTATTGTTTGATATAAATGTTCCTAAACATCTCTAGGGTGAAGTCGTCCTCACTGTTGCCTACAATATCAGTCGAATACCTATGCCTGCTCTGGAAAGGCATTCTCCCTTCCAACTTACGTTTCCTCATCAACCTCTGTTCTTGGTGCACCACGTATCTTTGGTTCCTTGTGTTTACACATATCATCAATATTCAGCAGAGTAAACTTGATCTCAAGACTACCAAGTGTATTTTTATTGGGTATCCCTCTTCTCAAAAAGGATACAAGTGTTTTAACCCTCTCACTCGTCGTGTGATAACCACCATGGATGTCACATTCTTTGAGGACACTCCTTTTTCCAATCCTCTGAGTCCTCTTTAGGGGGAGAAACAACTTAAAAATGAAGAGCACTCTAAGATGTTTAAAGCTTTACCTATGGGAGATGGTGAAGATTGTGAAGAAGTGGATGATGAAGTTGTTGAGCCACAGCAAAGCAAACAACCCACCTTTGATAAATATGGAAAGGGAAAGATGTATATGCGAAGGAACAAAAAAAGTATCGTTGAAGTCATTACGCATGAGAATGTAGATAAGTCACCTTCTCAGAATACCGACCAAGATCCCTTACCCGAAAAGGGTCCTCTTATTTCTGATCTTCATCTATCCAGTGCTCACAGAAAACTTCCTTGATCGTGTACTCGTCATCCCATCAGTATGTGTCACATCACAATCTCTCATCATCTCATTATGATTTTATTTGTTCTCTTGATTCTATCACCCTTCCTTCTACTATTTCCGATGTCTTATTACAGCCAAAATGGAATGATGCTATGATTCAGGAGATGAATGCTCTTGAACAAAATCAAGCATGGGAAATTGTTGAACTCCCAAAAGGAAAGAGAATTGTTGGTTGCAAATGGGTGTATACAGGTAAGTATAGACCTGATGGTACTATCGAAATATATAAAGCAAGGTTCGTAGCAAAGGGTACACTCAAACTCAAGGAGTTGATTATTACCACACCTTTGCACCTGTAACCAAGTCCAACACAATCAGGGTATTGTTATCTCTGGCTGCCCACAAAGATTGGCCACTCTCTCAACTTGACGTGAAGAATACATTTCTTCATGGTGATTTCGAGAAAGAAGTCTACATGGACTTTCCTCCTGGATTTGTAAAAGAAGGGGAGAAGGGAAAAGTGTGTAGATTGATGAAATTTATCTATGGATTAAAACAATCCCCAAAGGCATGGCTTCAAAAATTTAGTGATGCTATTATGAGATTCGGGTACCGAAGAAGTCACTATGATCATACTCCATTTGTAAAAAGGGGAATCAAGATGACTGTCATACTAGTCTATGGTGATGATATCATCATTACTGGAGATGATAGTCATGATATTCTTGAACTGAAGGAGTATTTGAGCAGAGTGTTTGAAATTAAAGACTGGGGAAGCTTGAAATATTTCCTTGGCATTGAAGTGGTGAGATCTAAGAAGGGCATCTCACTATCCCAGTGAAAGTATACCATAGACCTCCTTCATGATACCGATTTTTGGGGTGTAGGCCTGTTGTGACCCCTATTGAACAAAATCACCGATTAAATGGTGAAGAAGGTGATCTTCTCAAAGATCCACATACCTATCAGAGATTAGTTGGTTAACTAATCTATCTAACCATGACCCGTCCGGACATTGCTTATGCAGTAAGCGTGGTGAGTCAATATATGCACTCACCAACCAATACAGAGAATTTGAGGTCACATGACACGATCCTGAGGTATTTGAAAGGAAGTCCTGGCAAAGGGCTTCTCTATAAAAATCGTGGTCATTTGGATGTAAAGATATTTACTGATGCCGATTGGGCCGGGTCTCTGGATGATAGGAGATCAACTACTTGATATTGCACTTTCTTAGGGAGTAATTTGGTCACATGAAAATCTAAGAAGCAACATGTAGTATCAAACTCTAGTGCCGAGGGGGAGTACCGTACCATATCCCAAGGTGCGAGAGAAGGCATGTGGCTTAATTTCATCTTGTCAGACTTGGGAGTTGTTGTATCCTCTCCAATTATCTTGTATGGTGATAATGAAGTCACCCATCATATTGCAGATCTTGTCTTTCATGAAAGGACAAAACACATTGAGGTGGGCTGTCACTATATTCGCGAGAAGGTCGAGTCCAAAGAAATCAGTATTCCTCAAGTTAGAACTGAGGTTCAACTTGTCGACATCTTGACTAAAGGTGTTGGTGGCAAGAGACTATATGACATCTCCTTCAAGTTGGGAATGATCGACATCTATACTCCAACTTGAGGAGGAGTGTTGGTGATGTTAATCTGTTTTATGGGTGTGTAGTAAGTAACTTTGGGTGTGTGTGTAATTAAGTGAATTTTAAGTTGTACAATTCACTTAACTCGGGAACCATGTAATATGTGAACATGCTAAGATGATATAAATATATTTTACATTGGGATTTGAGTCATATTGACTCAACCCTAATATCTCTCTACCTTTCTCTTCCTCTCTTCTTCTTCCTCCTTCCTATCACAAAAAAGAGTGGACAAGCTAAAAATAAAGGCATCATGTTGCAGACAAATCCTTTGAAACTCGAGAAGGATGATGCTCCTGAAAAAATGGGAAGAAAGATGATAAATAAAAGGAAATGTAGAGGAATGTAATTATATGAGGTGTGTCATTAATTAATTTGGGTGTGTGTGTGGTAAGTGGAAAACTTATCTAGTAATCCTTTATACTTCAGTAGTCTCAAGATCTGTGATGTAATAGATTAGATATAAAAGCATTACTGCATTGGGATGTATGCTATCAACACAACCCTAATTTTCTCCATCTCTCTTCTTCCTCTTCTCCCCTTCTCTCCCATCTAACCCTAACCCTCTAAATTAACTTGGTTTCAAAGCGGGTGACATCACACTGACGTCAGCATCGCCAGAGACACCCCCTCGAAATCGACTGTCATCGGGGTTTTGATCGAAACTAGATTATGGTGACTTTCCCCCCTCGGAGAAACGTCATCAGAGCTCCATATCTCAATAGATTTGTGTTTCTCCTGGTTGTCTTCAACCTTGGGACGACACTGCAAACCAATTGCAGTGAACCTCTAACCTACAATCCCAGCCTCCAGATCGCACCCACCTTTGCCGGAATCCCTCGTCACCTCACCAAAACCCACCTGACATCGTCGGAAAGACAGGAAACCCTCGCCGCAATCCCAGCCATGGGTCCAACCTTGCTAGAACCACCGTAAACCTCATCGGAAAAGCTTCGATTGTCATTGGAATTCCCTTAAACCTCATCGTAATTGTGGCATACCTATTCGAAACTGTATGAATCCACCGAAAACCCTTCAGTAATGTGTTAAATCATTTTTTATACCCTCGTGATGCTATTTGCTACTAAAATTGCTTGGAAGCAAAGATGTCTGAAACTCGCCGGAATGCGTAAAACATTTGATTCCAGCAGTGATTGATGTTTATTATGCTTAGCACTATATTTTACCTATGTTTGGCTTGAAAGTGGTCTCTATGGCTGTGAATACTGTGTTGATTTGATCGGAGATGTGGTTTGTTTGATGTCCTTAGAAGTGAGGGATTTTTTTTCAGATATGAATGGTGAAGAGAAATCAGAATATGTCAAATTTGATAAATTTGGCAAAGTGAAGGAAATTTTATGTCAAGAAGAAGTTCAAAGCTCAAATGACTCCTCAAGTGCCCCAATCCAATACTCCTGACCAAAGTCCAACCCCAGAGGAAGGCCCACAAAGTAATCTCGAATGTCATGTACTCACCACCCAATCAGTAAGTATGTTTCTTACCAGGGAATCTCTTCTGCCCATCATGCATTTGTTAGTTCCTTAGATGCTATTACAGTTCCCAATTTTGTGCATAGTGCCTTGTCTCAGCCTAAGTGGAGAGAAGCCATGCTTTAAGAGATGAAAGCTTTGGAATCCAGCCATACATGAGATGTTGTTGAGCTTCCTATGGGCATGAAGGTGGTGGGATGCAAGTGGGTCTACACAGTGAAGTATAGACCCGATGGTACTATGTAAAGATGCAATGCCCAGCTCGTTGCCAAGGGATTCACCCACACTCAAGGGGTTGATTATCAAGAGACTTTTCCTCATGCTGGAGAATCCAAAAGACCATTGCTCATGTTGAAACGTCCAATACTATTCGTGTTCTCTCTCTGGCTGCCCATAAGTATTAGCCGTTGTATCAACTTGATGTAACTAACTCTTTCCTTCATGGAGATCTGAAAGACGAGGTGGTGTACATGGCTCCACCTCCTAGGATTATAAAGCGGAGGGGGTACAAGATGGTATGCAAGCTAAAAAAACCATCTATGGTCTAAAACAGTCTCCCCGGGCCTGGTTTCAGAAGTTCAGTGAAGCTATTATGAAGATTAGCTACCAAAGGAATCACTATGATCACACTCTCTTTGTGAAGAGAGGGACCCATTGCATTGTTGTATGAGTCTGTGTGGATGACATCATTGGCAAGGGTGATGACAGTGGAGATACTTCAGTTGAAATGTTACCTAAGCAAAGTGTGTGAAATTAAAGATTTGGATCCTCTTAAGTACTTTCTTGGAACTGAAGTTGCTAGATCTAAGAAAGGAATTGCTTTATCCCAAAGAAAATATGTTCTGGATGTAGTGAAAGACACTGGTATGCTTGAGTGTAAATCGGCATCTTCACCAATTGAACATAACCATAGAGTTAGTGGAAATGAGGAGTAGCCACTCAAGGACATTAGTGTGTATCAGAAGATTGTTGGCAAGTTGATTTACCTCACAATGACCAGATCGGATATAGCTTATGCAATCAGTGTGGTGAGCCAGTACATGCTCTCCAAAGAATATCCATCTCGATGTTGCATACAGAATCTTCAGGTACCTAAAGGGGATCCCAGGCAGAGGCCTGTTTTATGGAGATCATGGTCACCTGGATGTGGAAATATTCACAGATGCTAATTGGGCTGGTTCTTTTGATGACAGGAGATCTACTACCATATATTGTACATTGTCGGGTTGTTACTTGGAAGTCTAAGCAACAGAATGTAGTTTCTAACTCAAGTGCTGAAGGCGAGTATAGAGCTGTCCCAGGGAGGGAAGGTATGTGGTTAAAATCACTTTATCCAACCTTAGTGAAGAGGTGAACCTCCCTATGACCTTGTATGAGGATAATGAAGCGGCACATTACATAACTGAAAATCCAAGAGAGGACTAAACATATTGAAGTTGATTGCCACTTCATACGTGAGAAAGTTTCAAGGAGATCGGCATCTTTCAAGTTCCATCAGAAGATCAATTGGGCGATGTGCTTACCAAATATATATATATATATATATATATATATATATATATATATATATATGCGGCAACTTGAGGGGGAGTGTATAGGAATGTAATTATATGAGTACGCATGTCTAGTTAAGTTGGGTGTGTGTGTGTGGTAAGTGGAAGCACTTATCTGGTAATCCTTTATACTTCAGTAGTCTCGAGATCTGTGATGTAATAGAGTATATATAAAAGCATTAATGCATTGGGATGTGTGCAATAACAAAACCCTAATTTTTTCCATCTCTCTTCTTCCTCTTCTCCTTCTTCTCTCCCATCTAACCCTAAACCTAATTACAAATATTAACTGAAACTGTAGGGGAGGAGGTGACATGACAGAAAAAACAGCTCTTGAATGAGATGTGGCCCCAAAATCATGTAACCACTTAAGTAGGTCATGTGACCTCAAATATGCACACTCGAGAGTTGAGAAAAAAATTCATTAGTTTTACTCCCTTTCACCATTTGAAAATCTTGGGAATCTTAGATTCTTACACTATAATAAATAAATAAATAAAAACCATTTCAGGTAATTATCTTTGGGTTTCAAAAGCTTCTACAAACTCTTATTTCATGGTCCCCTACGTTTGCTAATTAGGATCCTTTTATCTATTTCTAAACATATACAATGGGCCTCAAATACCCTTTGTCTACTTACCTTTTATGGGCTATTTTTAGTTATTTTGCTAAGTTGGGGTTTAAAGCAAGACTAACAATTTTTTATTATTTATTTAGATTAAATATGAAACAAGTGGGTATGCAACCCTAAACAGTGGTTTATTATTATTAATTTATTGCAAGAATTTAGACTGGAAATAATATTATGAGCTCTCTTTACAATTTTCTAATTCTTGTAGTTTATTTCTCATCTTTGTTCTACTCTTTTAAGCGTAAAATTTCGAGGGAAGCTGTATTTGTGCCACATTCCCTCTCCATTCAGGTTGCATTCTTGTCCTCTTTCCGCACGAGTAATACAACTATATTTTTGTCATTTAAAACACACTTGTGTGATAGTAAAGATATTGACAAACTATTATAATATCTATAATAGTTGTATATAACTATTTTTCTTATCAAAAACTAATGCAACATATTATTTCTCCGGTGAATTCGTGTCTTACAGCCAACCATCTTCTTTGGTTATGAGAGAAAACATATAACTGTGCATTCATCCATATAGACAAAATGCTTAATTATTAAAGGCACCAGGCAATAGAACTAAACCTTGCTACATGAGTGGATAGCGACAAAATTTATTTCACACAAAAACCATGCACTTATCTGCATAAACATAAGCTTTTGCATCTCATTCCCATCAAACTGTGGAATCTCAGTTGAAATACAACGGTCACTCTAAATATTGTTATCAATTGTAATACATTGCATAGTGATGCTTCATAGTTGTGAGGCAAACAATATTTCTTGGCTATCATATCTCTATTTGCATCCTAGGGGGATGCAAGTAAAGCTAATAAATTCAAGCATCAATAACCACAGGATAAATAAGATCTGTTCAAATATGTGAAAGCAAAAAATTGATATAAACAACCAATAGTTTAAAATTCAAGGGTGGGTCAAGATAAGCATAGCTCAATTTCTAGCTAGAATGTGAAAGAAAAAACTACATATTCTGTAAGCTATTGACCACTGTTAACCTAAGGACTCGTAAACCACAATTTCAAATATTTCAAAAAGGCATTGTTTGATTAAAACAGAGATTCAGAACCCTAACGTAGAAAGCACATCCTTTATAAGCATCGCAGCAGAAAATGGAGATATTCTTATGTATCTTTTTTCCTAGAATTTCTTATCTGAATATTCTCAATAACTGGAGAACAATAATCCTTACTTATGCTGTCTATTCTCGTCATCTTTTTTTTTCTAAATCTATTTTTCGTCATCATCATCACCTTGTTCCTACCAAGGATCGAACTTGTGACCTATTATCTATCTATGATATAGAAATAACTATTTTTACAAGCACAAAAGAATTGAAACTTTCATTGTTAGAAATTCATTTATTTTGCCACTTTCTCTTCCTTTCCCTTATCAAAAGAGAGCAATCATGGTGACTTGTGCTTTCTAGAACACAAGCAAACAACAAACTACTCTTCCAATATTTCAAAGAAAATAAATGAGATCTCCATGATGCAAAAATAATCAGAAGTTTCAAATGGAGTGGCCAAGAAAAGTTAAATGTAAAGAATGTGAGCTGAAAGCTGCAAGATTACTGCAAGATCCCTTCTTCCAACAATTATTAAAATATAGCACAAAGTGTTGAAGTTGAATAATGAAAACATACCAAATTTGGAAGTATATTATAAGCCTCGATAACCGCTCCAGAAATGCACTACCAAGTAACAGAAAAAAGTCATTTAGGAAAAAAACTTGATATGAAACAACCATTGCAAGTTAGAATAAAAGATAAGCCTAATTTATATTGGATACTAGCAAAAAAAATCTTACTGACGTTCTTTAAAAAATATACAAATAATTTAACATAATATACATAAAGACAAAGGAGGTAATTATTTATTCATTCAAACTTACTGAAATGTAAAAATGACTAAATTCTTTTAACACACTTTTATCATCTAAATCAACCAGTATATTGCAGCAAATTGGAATCAATGATCTGTTATCTAAATGGTAGTTTATCGTCTGTATCGTAATTCAAACCTGAAGCTGCGATCGAAGTGTTTCAGATGATCCTTCTTGAAGGGTATGAAGAGAATTCATCACTACAGCTTGTGCCAATGCCGGCAGAACAGTCCTCACCATGGCTCCAATACGCAAATTGCGAACCTATATATATACATAGAAATCTCAGGAGAAAAGTGGAAAAACTATATGTAAATTATGCACTTGTAATCTATGGCTTGTTCTACCTTTTATCAAAGATGTCCAAAGCAAACAACATTGACAACATAAAACAAAACATACAAAATTATGAATTATCTGAATAAATCGACTAATATCCAAAAAAGTAGATAATTGACCACTATATAAGTGCTTTACTCATGGCGACAGATACTGCCCCTTGCTTGAAGAGAAAAGGTCGGATTTAACTATATTTTATAATAAACACAGAGGATATTGTCTTTTAAGCACCCCATCTCTTTCTCATGATTGGATAACTCGCGTCACAGACTCTCTTGCCAACTGCGCACTTATGTTGACTAGTCTTAAACTTGGAAGTTGGGAGAACAAAAACTGTTGCTGGATGAGAACTGTTCTTTTAAAACAAGAATGATAGGAAAATGATGAGGAACCATTTTTAAACTTCTTGAACAACTGTTTCAAATTTTGCTTGGGGATATACTTATAACAAAGAAAGTGGCAATAAATTAAAAACTTATATTTGCTTATAGTTTGCTCTTGCACAAGATAACTTCACAAAGTGTTTCGGAAAATAGGAAGGCCACGGGAGAGACTATTTTTTATTTTGCTCAGTAAATGTTACTTCTATTAAGCCATTGCTTTCATTGAGATGAAAGTAGTGACCTAATAGAAATTTTTGTTTACTAACAAAAAAGAAAGAAAGAACAAATGTATAACCCAGATTCGCTTGAGAAAGGCATAAGCAAAGAGAACATGTCACCATGTGCCATTCCAGCATTTCTCATGATGAAGAAGATGGTTTGGAGGATGTGAACAAATAGCAGTGCCCTAAACAAGATCATCATCAAGTATCACTTCCATACACTAGGGCTTGAAGACATGTTAGAAGTGCTAAATGGTGTCAGAATATTTTCCAAGATACGAGTCTTCGGCGTTCTAACAAGGAAGCCCTCTATGTCAACTTGAAGAAGAGATAATTATGTGCTATTTTCTTTCCTTCATATGTGAGTGGGGGTGTTAGTGATAATAGGCGTGTCATCAATAAGTTGTAAGCTATATAAATACTAATAGTAGAAGAGAGTTTGAGTTACACGAGTTCGACCCTAATTTCTCCTAGTTCTCTTCTTCTTCTTCAAACCCTAACCCTAATTCCTCTACCTTAAAATTAACTTGGTCTCAAAGCAAGAATCTGCACCTGTAAACCTTTGTGCTAACATCACCTTCCTTGGCATTGGCATCATGCTGACATCATCGTGATCAACTAGTTGACCTCGAAACCTCAAGGGGTAGGCGAGCTGGCCAGGTACTTGCTTCCAAAGCAAGAGACCTGAGTTCAAATCCCCTCCCCCCCTTGAGGCCACCCTAGGGATTTATATCCCGTGCTGACCCGGCATGTGCTAATTTGGGGTGAACACGTGCCCCTTGGATTAGGTGCTTGCTATAAGAGTCTCGGATACCCAGGTTCTCAAAAAAAAACAAAGAAAAAAAAACTAGTTGACCTTGAATGAACACAAACTATATATCAAATTGATTGGTTTCTCCTCCTGAGTAATTTTAATTCTTGGGTCATGGTCATTTTGGCGAATAGTTTGAGAGTTTGGAAGGGATTTGTCTCAATCATCCCTAAATCTGTAACTCATGGTTTTCAAGGGTTGGGTCCACTTCAGAGGTGCCGCCAAGTACAGTTTGGATCAGATTGGAGTGTGGGGTATGATTCCAAAATCTTTTTTGTAACTTGCTAAATTCATGCAAAGAAATCTTGATTCTCATGTTATCGATCAAAAAAAAATCTTGATTCTCATGTTTCTTAACCATGAGATGCAAATCATGTTTTTTTTCTGGGACCCTGAATCATATGAATGTGTTTGGTTTATATCTGTTTGATTTGTCTATTCGCTACGCTTCATATGAAATTGGTTTCATTTCATTCCAAGGACTACAGAGGAAGATAAGTTGACTTTTGTGAAGAAGGGTTTCGTTTCATTCCCAGCTATGACCAGTGAATTGTATATGAACAGTACAGTGGTTGTATGATCTTGCTTGTGTTGTTGCTGGTTCTGTAGGCTGTGTATACAACGGGTTGAAGGTATGCAGTATTGCTGCCTATGTGTTGACTGTTAAGTGGTGATTGAAACTGTTTACTAGTTTGGCTGTGTCTGGAAGTTTGGTTATCAGCAGTGTTGCCTACCAGGTGTTTGCTGAATTGTCTCTAAAGACATTTGTTATTTTTGTCATTTGGATTGCTATGCAGACAGCTTCAGTATTGAGGTAACTCAATTATGGAAGGAAACCAAGTGATGATTGGTGGTAGATGTCTTCTCAGTATTGATGAGAAGGATGTTGCTGGTTCTGCACATGCCTCTGTTTCATCTAGTACCTCATCGATCATTGACTTTGGTGCTATGGATCATGTGACAGGCATATCATCTCTATTCCAAATTTTGCCTCTATAGTCGGGACAATACCTTGTTGATGGATCATTGGTTCCTGTATTGGGTAAAGGGCATGTTTAAGATGAACGTATTTCTTTACAGTTTACTTTAAATGTTCCAAAAATGTTGCTCGAGATAAATATATACACTTCCTGGACTTCTGAATTTCTGCCTTGTGAATTGAGGCAGACATGCAATGTCATTGATTTTTCTAGTGACACTGATTCACTAACCTCATGAGATGCATTTTGTACCCTAAACAAGTGGTAGAAGGCCATGATGATGATGACGAAATAACGTTGATAACGATGATGATGATGATGAATATGAATCTCTCACTTGTCATAGCAAGTATTATTTTAAGCTTAATCATATATCAGTAATTTACTTAATCAAAAAGAAAACTATGATAGAATATGATGTTTTATCTATTTTTACAATCTCAGGCAGATGTATCATTATACGCGCATAAAAATGCTTCTGATGGTATCACATATTTAACTAAAAGAGACATTCCTATTTTAATGAACCTATTATACTAGCTTTTGCCCTTGTGTGACTTGGCATAACCCTCAGGCCAAATCATGCAAATATAATCAATAGGTGGCTGAATCCCATGACAAAATTGCTTCTTTAACATTGTTCTACATTTCAAATAAATAATAAAAAACCAGTCACTTGCACCAAGATCAAAGGAAAAAATTGTCAAATCAAAACAATTTGGGAGTATCTCACCAAAGATCTCACAAGGAACTTCATTTCCTTCTCTCTACATGAACGCATAAGATTTACGACGAGATTTTTCTTTCGGACAGCACTTCCATTGCCTGATTCCACACTGATAAATTACAAAGCAAATACACCAAGACATAATTAATAACTTGCATATACTAAAACCAACATGCCAAATCCATTGTTAACAAAGATATTCTATCGCAGTATAGGTTATAAAATATAAACCTTAACACATGAAATGATCTTTGAAGTAAATGCAAGAACTAGGTGAAGAGAAGAAAAAATTTGAACTAACAAAAAAGAAGATGAAATAAGAATAAAAACAAGCTACAATAAAGAAAAATGAGAATATAGGACTGGTTCAAAAGTACTTCTTCCTTCTTTTTGTCCATTGTGTTCACCAAAAGCCAAGAAGGCCTAATAATTAAATGGCAGGAAATAATAATAATAACAATAATAACTGTAACTCAAAAGAAGAGGTACAGATTGCCTTTGAGAGGGGATCATGACATAATGAAACATAATCAAACAAAAAAATGTTCTCTATGAGTAGGGGAGTATACAGTGTTGCGCATACCGAAGGGTTAAGGGCTTACAAGTTATGGCATTACCAGGTGGGCATTTATAGTGAAAAGGTCAAAGTTACTGCTGCAAATAAGGCCCCAAAAAAGGGGCAAATAGGGCCCCGAAAAAAGGGAAGGCAGAAGTCACTGGGACTGCCTGAGAATGATAAAAAAACTTGTCATAGGAATCTATAGGGGAATAGATAGGTAGCAAACGAAAATTAAGAATGCTGTAACCAGGATGATGTAAGGTCCAGGAAACTGATGAGGATGAATCATTTAATTGAATTCTGGAGCAAGGAATCTGAAAAATCAATGGCTGGTATCATATTTGCAGTCATTATTGATGTTAATGACTACGATGGCTGCAC
This sequence comes from Chloranthus sessilifolius, assembly GCA_021018995.1. Classification (NCBI taxonomy): domain Eukaryota; kingdom Viridiplantae; phylum Streptophyta; class Magnoliopsida; order Chloranthales; family Chloranthaceae; genus Chloranthus; species Chloranthus sessilifolius. The sequence continues at coordinate 6,914,860 of CM037596.1, forward strand.
AGGAAGGTTCATAGCTTTAATACTATGAATCAATGTTGCTCAGCGTCTTGCTGTTTTTAATATAATCTCTATTACCGATCAAAAGAAAAAAAAAATTGCTATGAATCAATTCATAAAGTTTGATCTAATCCCCTTATTATCGAAGATAAACACCAGAGGTGGCGGTCAATGTCACCAGGTCAAAATTCAGGAATTATTCTGCAAAAAAAAAAATTGCAAAAAACTGGGCAATAATCGGGAAAGTCAGAAAGTAGGGAAAAAAAAAATACTAAAAACAACGATAGGAGACGATAATGAGTTTTATTTAAGGGAACAAGTACGAGTTTTAAATCTGGGATTTTTTATTTTTCGAATACTGAGTTTTAATCTAAATCACATTGTTGTAAACTTGATTTTTTTAGAAACGAGAAATAAAAATTCTTTATTTTAACCTTTTCTCCAAATGAGTAATTAAAAAATCATCTTTAATCAATTAAATCTTAATTAATATGTTCAGAATCAGGTGGGAAGCTGTCAAGCTTTGGACCTTAGATTCGAAGGGAATTTGGAGTTAATTTTTTTTTATAACTTTCTTGTCAAAAAACTGCTGGTGGGACATGTTTGGACTAGGTTATAGAAAGTGTGCATCCCCCCTGAGGAGATATTCTTTAGTTGGATCGTATTTTAATGATGGACCAATTGATTACAAGACGGAAAATGATGCAGATTTTTGTGTTATGTGTATGCCGGCGGAGGAGTGGCAAGTCACCTTTTCATACATCGTTGGGTGGCTACAGATCTTTGGGGTGTACTCCTGAAAACTTTCGGTATTAGCTGGGCTTTCCCAGATTCTTGTGGCAGCTGGTAATGGCTTGGGATGGTCCATGTTTTGAGGGGGTCAAAACATTGATTTTTTTTTATATGGGTGACCTGGTTAGAGAGAAACCATCATATCTTCCATTGAGTGAGGAAGTCACTGGTCATGAGGATAAAAACGGCTCAGGACATGGCTATTACGTAGCTTACTTTGGACAAAAATGGTATTGCTAGTGAGGTCCAGGGTTTGGTTGATGATTGGGAGGACTTGCTTTTACTAAATATTCTTTTCATTGATGGGAGGACCTCGTAGAGAGGGTTTCAGGCTGCCCTTCTGGTTCAGGGAGAGGGGTTCTACTTTTATGTTTTCCCTTTGTTCTTTTGTTTTCTGGCTACCTTTTGTTAGTTTGCATGTTGTCTTATTTGTGCCCCAGCTCCTCACCATGGCCACAGGTTTGTATCTCTTTTTCCTATCTAATATATTTTTCTTTTATGGAGCAAAAATAATAATTATTATTATTATTATTAAAAAATTAAAAAGTTTGTAACTTTTTCAATTAGTCATGATTAAAATGTGAAAAGATCGTCAAAGTATTTTATTCATAATTTAAATGCGACTTTTTCAAAAATTCAAAATTTGGTGGCTACAGTGGTGGTATAACACCCAAAGATATCTGCTATAGGACACTTTAGATACCATTCAGATGTTAAACAAAATAAAACTTAATCTCACATGTAATCCTTAAACAAAATAGTATTCAAACAAATGGTTATGCACATCACAGTTACAACATCTGTTTATCATATGGGAATACAAAAGACACAAAATACTCTAACTACTTTTTTTAACTAAATCTTTAACAAATAAAATTAGATGATTTAACTAGTTGTGCTACTCTTCTGCAAATTGTGTCGCACTATCCAATAGAAAGACTATGGAATTATTCTCTTTTACAGTAACAGGAAACAGGAGTATAATGGATGACTGGATGGAAATGGAAAATACTACCATATATTGTAGATGACTCAAAACAAGTTCTTTTACAAAATCGATGGTAAAAAAAAAAAAAAAAAAGCGTCAGCTTTTTTGAAAAAATAAATGCTAAAAAATCCCAAGTAAGGGGGACTTTAATTGAGATGAATCACGCATACGCATTTCTAAGGTTACGTGGATTATGTAATTATTGCTAGTGAAGAGTAATATCAATAAGTGTCTGGTATGTAAATCATATCACTGGGTGTGCACATACAAATATATTTACTCATATAAAAGATAGTGAGGGCCGCTCCTAACTAAGCTCTCCCTTCTTTTCTCTTCTTTCTATCTCTCTGATCCTCTCTTACTCTAATCTTAATACCATCTACCCTAATACCACCTAACTACCTCAACAATCTCTAATCCTAGATTTATTTTTGGTATTAGAGCAAATCAACCTGTACCCTTGATGCTTATATTAGAATGACGTCATGCTGAACATCAATAGGTCAATGTTTGACCTCGGATGAAGATAAAAAGTTGGGGGTTTTGATTGGCATCTCAAAGAGAGTAACTTTAATACTACCACCTTTTATCAATTGAGATGTTCTTGAAGAGGTATAAAGCTCATATCTGAAAGCTTCACCTTTTTCGGAGCCCTGGTACTATGTGAGACCATAAACCGAGGGAAGCCACACATGGTTCAGACTGGAATTCTATGACCAACACCCCTAACGTGTTCAATCTTTGATTTGAACCCTCTTGGAAGAGTTTCGATCATTTTTACCTGTCTACTTTTGTCGTGTCTAATTCATTTCATATTTTCCAGATCCCTGATTCTTATGAGATTTTTAGCTTGATTTTCGTTGCGGGTCCTGATCGAAATATCATCCTCTTTCATTTTTTCTTTTTTGATCGGTATCATCCTCTTTCATTTTCTTTTTTCTTTTTCTTGTTTTGTAAGAGATGAACCTATCTTCTGGGTTGGATCTTATGTTGTAGAGCAATAGTTGATGAATAAGGACATCATCTCTTGTGCTTAGATATATGTTCACTGATTTATTCTCTTTTTCAATCAAATTATTACTGTTTTTTATGACTGCTCTGTAACAAACGATGTTCTTTTTTTTAATAGAGCCATAGTCACTTTTTTCCAGGCGCACATGTCACTGGTATTATCTTTTGTTGCTCATTTTGTTCCTTGCTGAAAGAAATGACCCCATTATTTGTGTCAAATATGTTTGAGAAACATACCCCTATGAGTTCTAATACCAGCAAGTATCACTACAATTAAACTGAATTCTATCAATTATTTGGGACAGCAATAAGAGCTTTCATTATATATCAAAGGGTCGTATGAACATCACTCTTACTGGTGCTACTCCGCGACCTAAAATGGACTGTCTATGCAGAAAATTGGAAGTTGACAAAGCCATAATTCTACAATGGCACTTCAATTCTCTAGATCCCTCCATCCATCGGACATTTATGTTCTGTGATTTGGCAGCCAAGCTAGAGAGCAAGTTGCCTAATACTTTTGCTCGAGCTAAGAATGATACCCGTATCTACTAACTCAAGCAAATGATTGTTGAGCAAAAACAAGGGGATTCATCCATGGGGGAGTATTATAGTGCACTTCAGGGTATATGAGAGGAGCTCAGTCATTATGAGACCCTATCTGACTTTGGTGAAGAAGTAAGAGCTAAATTAGCTCAGTGACTTGAGAGATCAAATCTATAATTCTCTTAAAGGCCTACAACTGATTACAAGTAGGCATGGACCCAAATCCTCACCACTAGGCCTCTCCCTACACTTAACATGGTCTACAGCATCCTTTTTGTTAAGGAGCAGCATAGATCTGTGATGACTTCAGGCTTGACATGTTCTCTATACACCTGAGTGTGCCGCTTTTTGCATCTAACACTCGTCCTGCAAGAGGTAGAGCAGGGGGAGTGATAGGGGTAGCCATCATGATCGTGGTGAATGTTGGCATGGTATGTCCACCATTACTTATTATAACCAAGGGACATGATTATGATCATTGTAATCTCCTACATAGCTATTCTGAAGGATATCTGTCCAATCATCTTCATTTGTCCACACAGCTGCAACTGATTCATCAGTTAAGCATATGCCTATTTCTGGTGTTGTTGCTGGTATTATGACCTCCCTTTGATCCCAGATCACAGAACCAATTCGAGCTAAGTTGCAAGCTGCTCAGTGTGATGTGGTCACGACCCTGCTGCATAGACGCACATTTGATGCTTGCATAGAGGATGAGGAGCCTCGCAGCTAGGTCTTGATGCACAGAGGTGCATGGCAGGTTGGCGATTGACAAGCGGGCGAGTCGTGTGTGGCACGTGAAGGAGTCGCGTACATCTCTTGAGTGACCATATATGAGGTGAAGGGAACCTTGGTGGATAGTAGCACGGCACATATTGTTGGCATTTGAACAGCTTCATGGGCACAAGGTGGTGTGACAGTTGTAGTGAGGCATGGGCAGAAAGCCTCCCAAGAGTCCAGGTGTCGACGAAGGCGTCAATGCATTTGAGTGGGGAGGATATGACATGGTCACAACCCTGTTGCTTAGAGACATACATTTGATGCTAACATGGAGGATGAGGAGCCTCACAACTAGGTCTTGATGTACAGGAGTGCATGACAGGTTGCCGGATGGCATGCACGTGAAGGAGTCGCATGTGGCACGAGAAGGAATCGCATGCATCCCTTGAGTGACCATGTGTGAGGAGAAGTGAACCTTGGTGGAGAGTAGGACGGCATGTCAAGGCGTTTTATTGGTGTTTGAACGGCTTTGTGGGCATGAGGTGGTGGCATAGTGGGCATGAGGCATGGGCAGAAAGCCTCGCAGGAGGGTCTTGCGTGCACGCTGGAAGAAACCGCTCCAGGCTCTACCGAGCCATTGAAGGAATTGTTTGAGCCCTAATTGGAGGTCTTGTAGAGGACTCCAAAAATGACGAAGATGGGGGCGCTGACCGTTCAGAAAATGGACCTGTATGGAGAGAGGCATGTGTTAGCCAAGGAGGAGTATGTCAAACCAAACACTTTAAGGTCCTCCTGCTATCCAAGGTGTGGTATTTTTTCCTTATATATGGAAGGGGAGGTTAAACTTTTCATATTATATGGTGCGGAATGTTGGGCTACAAAAATGTGACAAGAAGATAAAGTACATGTGGTCGAGATGCATATGTTAAGATTGATGTGTGAAGTAACAAGAAAGGATAAAATACGAAATGAGTATGTAACAAAAAACATTGAGAGTGGCACCTATTAAAAAAAACCTTACTGAGTGTCTCTTGAGGTGGTGTGGACATGGTCATCGGAGGCCAAAGACCTCTACAAAGGGTTGAGACTATACGAGTACAAGGACTTAGAAGAATAGGAAAACTTTTGAAAACCTTGATGGAAGTCGTGAGAAGGGATATGCCAGGATTGCGAAGTTACAAAGAGCTTAGCACTAATCAGAAACGAGTGAAGAAATAGGACTCGCTAAGTCGACCCAAATAGATAGGATAAGGCAATGAAGATGAAGATGATGATGATAATGATATATGGGAGGGGAGTTGTAGAGTTACTCCCATACAGATGGCCCTCAGTTGCATGAAGGCACATCGATGGTTTCCAAGGCCTGTAAGGGTGCGCCTAGACGTTGCTTAGGAAACGGAGAGGTTGCCCACACGCGGAGCTATGCACAGCAGTGCATATATAGGCGAGGTCATGTCAGGGTCATACAAGTGACTAGACTTGTGGGCCAATGCAATGCGCCTTGGTTGGCTATGAGGAAGGCACTCGTGGGATACGAGTGACACTATCAAGCATGATGGCACAAGGGTCGGATACTTGAGACGTGTGTTGGTTAGGAGGGCCACACACAATGCTGGGTTTGGTTCAGTATGACAATAAGACGTATTAGTTATGGGACGGGAAGACGTATTACATGCCATTGTTGCATGCGAGGGACTAATGCATGAGGCAGAGCATGAAGCTTAGGCAGGCCAAGTGAGGCACGGAGGTGCGTGCATGCGTGCGGAGTTCGACGCGTTGGAACAGGAGGCTGTCATGAAGAAGATAACCATGAGTGGAGTTCTCGTCCTCTAGCCAAATAGTATCAGAGTTTATGGGGGGTTAGGTTGGCCCCATTGTAGTGGCATCGATGTGCAGCACGGGCATTGCGCCTGTGTCTGGCTACGCCCCCGTAACATCAGGCACCTCCTTTTGATCATCCAAGACCCTCACATCTTTTGAGCCATAAAAAACCGTAGTCTAATCTGCATTTGTTGGCACTACTTCAGCTTTTGCTCCTCATTAGGTCATTGATTTGGGAGTGATCTGATCAAGTAACGGTGAGTCTCAAGGCTATCCTTGATATTCTCTTCCATCTCCATCAGCCCAGGTTCGACTTGTTGATGGTTCATTTACTCCAATTTTGGGAGTAGGAACAATCCATGCTTCTCCAACTTTCTCATTATCGCACATTCTACATTTTTCTCAGTTTTCTATAAATCTTCTTGTTGTTAGTAGTATCACAAAGAAATTGAATTGTTGTGTCATATTTTATCCATCATATTGTCTTTCAGGAGCTTATAATGAAGATCGTTAGTAGGGGTGTCAAGAGAGGATTCTACTATCTTCATGCGACTTTAGCATAGCTACGGCTGCTTTTGCGGATGAATCTGATCAAAAATCATCTTATGTTCTGCTTTTGCAGTAGATAGTTGTATCATTTTTTTCATGCGCATACATTTGAATCATTGCATCCCATAATTGTGTGGCAGTCTCGTGAAACATGAACATAATGTAGATGGGCTTCTCCATCAAGGCAAACAACCACTCCAACACCATATATGTATCTATATTCCATTGCGCATCGGATGTGGTAGGTCTAGTAACCGAACCAAGAATGATGCGTAATTTACCACGGCTGCCCAAGTAAAGCTCCACTTCCCGAGACCATGGGAGAAATTTTTCCTCATTCAATTTAAAACTAGTAATGTCATGGCTCAGTAATCAAACGAGTCGATATAAATTGAGGACTTTGGCCTCATTTAGATCGAAATAAGTGTGGGAAAGAACATCCATACAAGACAACAAGGCAAAAACAAAGGAAAAAATCAGTAGGAAAGGCATCCACTATGGTTATCAAAGGATTTTGGGTGATAAGAGTGAAAAATCACAAAGAGGGCAGCCATTAAAAAACTCCGTCAAAGCTTCAATACTCGTCAGAATTCAATGAGACCACTTCTAAAAGAATATTGGCTCAAAAAAGAAACAATAACAACCAACAAATAACATCAACTCATATTGCAGATGTCTGAATGAAACGGGGTGGTAAGATGAAATAAGGAAATAACACAAAGGAATATTCATTAAAATATGCAAAAATTGATTTAAATAAACAAGATGTATTGTTCTCAAATCAATCAATACCAGTTTCAAGAAAAATGCAGAAGAGTGAGAAAACCTCCAAACAAGTACAGGAGTGCATAGAGATCTGCCTCGAAAACCATGTTACAAACCTCAACTGGGGTCAACCTATAAGATAAAATGCTTCCCCAAGAAATTTTGATCAAATCTGAAAATTTTGTTGAGAATTTGAAATGGTCCACATTGGAGTTGCTGACAACAGCGCTGATGGGTGACTTCAGCAATCAACTCTGATGAAATCTTTCAAGGTTTGGCTCTTAAACCAACTTGACTTTAATGATGATAATTAGGATTAGGGTTTGGTAAGAGGGGAGAGGAGCAAGAGAGTTAAAATGGAATGACTTAGGGTTAAAGTAGCACTACTAGCCTTTATATAAATAGAATGATTGTGTAATAACCCGAAATTTTCAAAAATGTGGAATCGTTGACCTTTGACTAATTTGTGACCTTTTGACTAATTTGACTAAGTCAAACATTTGACCTAGGTATTGTGACCTCAAACCCCAACTCGTACCCTATGTGGAGCGTATGCATGTTTGTGCAAGTTGCACACAAACACGAGGCCAATAACCCAACCTATCACGTGGCACCCAAACTCAAATATGGGTTTATAGGTATTTTGTGTAAAAAGTGTGTGCGACCTTGAGACGATGTTCCTTTAGGATAGAATATTGATAAGGTATTATAATAATGAACACTATTTGGGCCAACTATTCCGGCCAACTTTGGGCCTCAACTAGAACCTTTGAAGAAGTGGCAAATACACCGATTGGGTGTTTGTGTCCATACGATACTCACAGCACGCCATGAATTTTCGAATTTATTTTATTTTAGAAACACATTTTAGTGAAGAAATGGGGTTGTGTGTTTGACGGTGCGATTATTTGCACAAGGGCACGTTATTTTGGGCCCTCGTGATATGAGCATATACGCCGTTTCAGTGTGCAAGCTTTGCACCGAAGCCAAGGCTTATTAGATAAGAACTAGAACAACCAAGTGGTGTGTATGTGCTTCACGCCGAGCAACTTAAGTGGATAAGATCAAACACACTTTAATGTGTTTGTGTTTCACAAGGAAGCAAACACTTGGTAGGATATGTGAGGGGTGATCTCATGTGCAAGCCATCTGCATTTTTTCTTTTTGTTGCTTTGATACTTAGAGAGAAAGAGTGGAGGAAGAAACGAAAGAAGAGGAAGAGAAAGAGATTAAGGAGAATCGGCACCATTGATATTCGATGCACTTAGCTCTATTGTGCTTGTGTGCAGCGAGAGATCAACAATCTTAGACGGGATCGTGATCCGTGAAGAATGAGGGTTCCATTTTCTCTAAAACCCCAATTGGAAACCCTCTTTTGCCATTTGAAACTCAAAACTCCGTGGATCTTGCTCTAGGTCACTCTATTTCGATCAAGAGAACCATTGAGTCTTGAGTGGTTGGATACATCAAAGAGGTTGAGGAGGTTTGATCTTCTCTACTACGATCGAAAGAAAGAAAAGGATTCCAAACAATCGGGCGATTTCGAAGCATGGAAGCCGATTCTTAGATCCGATCATCGGGAACGTTTCGTACCCAATTTAAAGAGGTAAATAGCACAATTCTTCCATGTATTAAATTAAATATAGGTTGCTTAGATGTGTGCAAAAGATTAGGATCAAAACGAGTGAATTTCGATGAAAAAAATGAGTTTTAAAAAGCCTAAAACGCACAAAATCGCATCTGATACTACTAAAGCTAGGTGTACCATCGAGACTCGCTTATCTCACGACCTTGGAGCTATCGCCGAGCTATGCAAATTCATTTTGGCCTTAACTTTCTGCTCCAAACTCTGATTGATGCAATTCTTGCGGCATCGAAAAGAGGACAAAGAGATCTAAAACTTTTGTCAATTAGCCAACTCATGAATCAAATGTTTTAAAGGTCGAAATTGAGCTGGAAGTTAAGTCAAGTTCTAAGTTAGCACGTTTTGACTGAAGTGCCAACACAGCTTCGGTATTTTGGTCTTAACTTTTTACTCCGAACTCCGATTAATGCGATTCTTGCAGCGTTGGAAAGAAGACAACGAGCCCTATAACTTTTATGAATTAATAATTATATAAATCAAATGTTTTAAAGGTTGAAATTGAGCGAGAATTTAGGTCAAGCTCTAAGGTAACACAAACTTACCCATTTCTGACCCAGTTTTGAGAAAACACTTAAATACGTCGGAATTACTAGTAATTAAGATCAATCATTAATACACCATTGTATACATGATGCAGATTGAGAATTGAAGCCATACATAGAGACCATTGCACTACTCTTTTGTGCGACTTCAAAACTAAGGTAGGGAAAACTCCGTAACATGTGTATTTGATTATTACTAACATGGATTAAAAGATGTTATAGAAAAATGTGTGATTTGTGAAGCTTGTCAGTTTTTTTAGCATAAATATCTTTCATGATTTTAAATGTGAAGTGTGTGTTTGTGTATGTGCACTCAGATTCATGTGTATATGTAAAATCAATTATGTGTGTGCATGACATCAGAAAAATGTGAATAAATGTGTATATGTAAGATCAACTATGTGTGTGCGTGACATCAAAAAGATGTGAATAAACGTGTGGGAGGAAAGCAACTATGTGCGTGCGTGATATCAAAAAGATGTGATTAAATGTGATAAACTAATTATAAATATCACATTCCACGGTGATAAACTATAAGTTATTTCGCACTTTAATTTAAGGTAATGTGTGATACCAACCGACGCGGCGGTATATCCATGACCGACGCGGCGGGATATCCGTACAACTGTGGTTCGTGATGGTGACGGCTAGCTTCCGTTCACTTCCTTACCGATTGCGGTAAATTTCCTCGGCACAAGTTTCCCCATATGAAGGGACTTAGGCAACATAAGAATGGTTCAATGAACAATGATGGTGGGTATTCCCATCGGGATAATCATGTGGCTCTTGATGTTATATATGCTCGAGAGATTATTTAAGTGATCAGTTTAAGTTTTTCTTTTGTTATGAGAATAAGTTTTGGAAATAAGTATTGGAAACCATGTGTTAAACTTTGAAATTCATATTCGATATCAGTTTTACCTCAAGTCAACTATCCTTCAAGTTGTGAATCTTTATTTGAAAAGCATGTTCGATTTTGTCATGAGATGTGTCTGATGTGATAATATGCATGTTATTGATGTTTTTCTACTGAGCTTAGATATAGCTCATCCCTCGACTATACGTCACAGGTACAAGTGTAGATCAGGAGCGGACTTTGGGGAAAGGCTTTAGAACTCCCATTTGGGGAATTCTACCTTAGGTGAGGTTTTGGACTAGGATTGTTGTGGTTTGTATGGTGAATAGTTTAAGGTCTTTTAGATTTTGGGACTTGGTATGTCCGGAGATTTAATACATTGTAAAATTTGATATGTAAGTATATTTTCGAAGCCACTATTTAGGTGATGGTCGGCCATCACCGGTGGTTTTTCTTGTGAGCCCTTTTAGGATTTATTGTTATGAATGGAAGAGCATATATTGTTGCCCATGTATATATCTTTGCTTTGACTCTACTTTTGTAGAGGTACCAAGCATTTTCTGTGTTCGGATTGTGAAGTGTAATCCAACGGTCCGGTTTTTCCTAAGTTTAAGGTGTATGAAAGAAAAAAAAAATATTGTACGGGTCTTTGTGAAAACGGGAAAATCGGGCTATCACAGTTGGTATTAGAGCCGAGGACGGCTCTTCTATAAGGTGGGGAGATTGTAATAGTCCCACATCGGATAGGGAAAAGTCCTGACCCTGAGCTATATGTGATTGCGGACACTACATGTCATGACGCGTTTTGGGTGGGGACTTAAGCCCATGCCAAAAACAAAACCAGGGCGGGGACCTAAGCCTAGAACCAGACAATATTGTGGCATGTGGGTCTAGGTCTTCACAGATTGCAACTAACACACCCAACATTACATTACACACACCATGAGTGGCACTCACAAATACAAGTAGTAGGCAAATACCAAGATCTGTAACATATATATACCAATATCACTTTGATCATACCCTCTTTATTCATTCAAGCTCTACCTTCCACATGATTCTCCTTGTATATGTTGATAATACTTTTCTCACTGGAGATGATCAGACTTTCATTAGTCAAATGAAATGCCAGTTGGGTTACATTTTTTAGGTAAAAGGTTTAGAGAGCCTAAAGTATTTTCTTGGACTGGAAGTTCCTCGGCCTAGAAAAGGAATCTTCCTCTCCCAAGAAAAATTATGCTATTGATCTACTCAATGATCGGGAATGCTTGGATGCAAGGCAACTATTTCTCCCATGCATGGATCAAAATATCGGAATTTCAATATGTATTGTCCTGAACTCCAGGATGATACATATCGCATATCGTCCAACACATTCAATGTATCGGCGATACATTGAATGTATTGTTTTGATACAACTTTTTTATTTATTTTTTTCAAAAAAATCCCAAAAATCAAATTATCATCTGTATCGGACGATAATTTGAATATATCGTCCAATAATTTGTCCAAATGGGGTCCTTGTCAATCTGCCAAATTATCGGTCGATACATTCAAATTATTGTCAGATAATTTGAAATAATCGTCTGTATCGGACGATACAAACGATAATTTGAATGTATCATCCAATAATTTGGCCAAATGAGGTCCTTGTCAACCTGCCAAATTATTGGACGATACATTCAAATTATCGTCCGATAATTTCACCGGATCGTCCGATAAATATGTGATTTTTTGGGGTACCCGGTAAAAAGGGTATTTATCGTATCGTTCATGTCTAAAACCGATGCGTATCGTCCGATAAGTATCGGTATCGGACGATATTTTGATCTATGCTCCCATGGATTCGAAGCCCTCTTTGCATGAGAATAACAGTCATTTCACTTTCAGCCTCCCATGAGTGCCAGCAGTTAGTGGATATCTAATATATTTCTCTTAGAGACCGAAGATCACATTTGTTATCAGTTTAGTGAGTCAGTTTATGCATGGTCCACGCACCACTCATCTTGTTGTTGTCCATCACATTCTTCAATATATCAAGTCTAGTCCGGGTTATGGGTTCATATATTGGTCTCATGGTCATACAGTATCTATGGGTACACAGAAGTAGATTGGGTTGGATCCATCACTGGTCGTCGTTCCACATCAGGCTATTGTATTGTTCTTGGAGTCAATTTAGTTGTCTGAAAGAGTAAGAAGCAATCAATTGTTTTAAAATCAAGGTTGAAGCCAAAGTATAGGACTATTGTGAATAGCACGTCAGATTCTATGGTTGCGTTCTCTCCTAACTGTGCTTGGATTCCCGATTAGCGGTTCCATCCCTTCATCGTGATAATGAAGTTGTTGAAAAGATTGGTTCTAATTCAGTACTACACGAGAAGACCAAGCATATTGAAGTAGATACTCACTTTGTTAAGAAAGTATGGGATAACTCCTTAAAGCTTATTGATGTTTCTTCCTTATAGCAACTTACAGAAATATTGATCAAAGTGCTGGACCAGGTCCTCTGCACGATGTTATGGTCAAGTTGGACATGTTAGATGTTCATGATCCAACTTGAGGGGGATTGTTAATGAAAAATATTATGTAATTATTGTGGGTGATGTGTAAATCATACAACTGGATGTGTATGTATAAATATATTCACTTAATATAAAAGCTAGTGAGGGCCCCCTTTCTCACTAGGCTTCCCCTTCTTTTCTCTCTTCTTTCTATCACTCTTCTCCTCTCTTACACAATCCTTAATACCATCTATCAAACCTAATACCACCGATCAAGCACTAATATCACTGAGATACCTCAATAATCTCTAACCAAGGTTGGTTTTAGTATAGATGTCCCTTTCATCAAACACCTTATAGCTTATTAAAAATATGATTTCTTAGAAATATATTACAGTATATTTTTTAATATTTTTATTTTCCCAGAATTTTCTAGAAATTTGTCTGAATTTTCAGTAATTGACTCTTCGTTGAATTATTGTCATATCCCGACTTTGTGTCCATGACCAGAACATAAAAAACAAAGTTATATTCAAGATATGGGCACAACATCTGAAAAGTAAAGTACTCAAGCCTGATCATCAACTATATTCAACAATTTGATACCTTATCTTCCGGAACACAGAAAATACATGTTGAATTGACAGTGGGCAAGGAGGAGCTAGTAATAACTGTGTCTGCCTGCATACTTGAGCAACATCACCTTTAAAGAGCACAAACCTTTAATAAGTAAAGCCAAAAGAGTATAGACACTAAAGTTTAGAATTACTAATTTAGACCAACAAATCACAAACAATAAAGAGAATTGCTTGTCCCTACCAAGATCACCCAAATTATTGTACATCTCTCTTATTTTGGATTTGTTTGTTCCGCATGCCTCTTCAAGTGCAGCTGTGACTAAATTATCACCAATGTTCAGTTCCTGGAACCATCGGTTATGATAAGAATACAGTTACGAACACAATCTGGTCTTACAACGACTAAGCAGAAACATGCCTACAGGATTACTCATGCATATAAAAAAAAACAAATAGCATGTAAAGAAAATGACATCTCCTGTCTTAAGGTCACAAAGTTTTGGGCATATATTATATATTATATACGCATACATTTTAGCCAATGTTTGCTACGTTTGGGTGGCTTAATGGAGCTTCAAAACCTCTATAATTAATATTGCCATTTGAAGTCGATTACTATGCACCATAGGCACCATAAGTTATTGAGTTGTGGGGTACATTTTAGCAGTGTTTGCTATGGTTCAGTGGTTTAATGGAGCTTCATAACCTTAATAATAATACTGCTTAAGAGAGTTCCTATCGCTGCTAGGTGGAAGCAAGGCATTTCTTTTTATGGGAACAGACGTCATGTGAATTCTTACTATTGTTTAAGAGAGTTACATAAAAATGCTGATACACTAAAGTAACATTTCGCAGGTAAAGTAGGTCAGAAAACAAATTGTAAATCAATTCCTACACAAGCCTAGATTAGCCACTAAAAGGGCACCATAAGGTGGTAAAGGAAATAAAACAGATGAATCACAGGAAAGAAGAAATTACACCTCTTCAATAAGAATAGGTGAAACTGAAGATGTCGATTTTATTTTAGATAAAGGCGAATAGGAAGATGATGATATCAAGCTGGCAAGGGCTAGGCGGCAGTTGCCAACAAGCATAGAGACACGATGGTAGGTCCATGGTAGCAGATAAGAGAGTAAGGTTGGTGGTGGTTTTGGTGGTCATGGTGGTAGAGTTGGGAATGTGCATGGTTTGGATAGTATGTGAGAGAAAAAAAATTATCAAAGGTAGAGAAAGCTCATAGAGAATTTGTTTGTGGGTCCCATGGCTATGTTTGTCTATAGAGCAGAAATTGTCAGACAGAAAAGGCTGAAGCATTCAATGTATATATATATATATATATATATATATATATATATATGTGTGTGTGTGTGTGTGTGTGTGTGTGTGTGTGATAGTGGATTAGAACCCTAAATCACATGCCATGTGGCACGTGATTCCAAAACAATGCCCGTTTTGGGATCATGTGCCACATGACATGTGATCTATACAAAAAAAAAAATTTGGTGGTCAAAGTTTGGGTACTGCCCACACATACTAGCGCATTGAATTTTTCCTCCTTTGACCACATTTTGGATTGTGAATATGCAGCAAGTTGCCGTAGAACCCGATCCCTCGAATGGATGCCACATGGACCCCAACTGATTCTAACCCAGCACTTCGCGGTGGATTTGAACCCATAGTCCCGGGCCTCTCTCTCTCTATATATATATATATATATATATATATATAACCTACTACAATCAAATTGTTGTGGCTTGTGGGTGTGGCTGCTTCACCAATCTTTCAAGTTTCAACCTGTGATAGACAACATCACTCAAATGAGGTTCTAGACTGAAGAGGCCCACTCCATACAAAATTGCCAGGTCTATCCTTGATGATGAGGTGGAGGGTCTTATATTATATACTTGAACTTTCAGACAAATTTGGGAGGCAGGAAGATGCATTAT
This sequence comes from Chloranthus sessilifolius, assembly GCA_021018995.1. Lineage (NCBI taxonomy): Eukaryota > Viridiplantae > Streptophyta > Magnoliopsida > Chloranthales > Chloranthaceae > Chloranthus > Chloranthus sessilifolius. The sequence continues at coordinate 6,930,117 of CM037596.1, forward strand.
TATGTGTGAAGGATAAAGCAATCCCACTACGAGGTCCATAATCAAATTTCCTAATATATTGCATTCCTGATAGCATCTTTCATAAGTTGGTGGATACATTTTGGTCACATTCATGACATAGTATATTTTGCTCTCATGGATTAGATTGATTTTGGAGAAAAGTGTAGAAGTCGCCAATAATTATATAAGGTACTCAGGAAGCTTCGCATGTCGAAAAGGAAGCACATTCATTTGGCATCATATGTTACACATTTCATTGACCTCATGTTGAAGAATATTGGGAAGATGAAGTTGAACAGTCATTTCGTTCACCTAAACCCTAGCAAGTATACTAGCATGTAGCATAGAACTTGTATACGGGTGTTGAATCCACAGGGATTGGTTTTTTATCTTACCAAATTAATTGGTTACTTTCTACAACGAAAATTGTTTGCACGAAATAAGTTTTAGCTAAGGAATTACAAACTATCTAATAAAATTTGAAGTTAAAAAAGGAAAAGAGGTCTAGGGTTTCATAACCCCACGCAACCTATGTGAATCAGAATTGACTTTAGTTAGTTTTATTCATGAAAGATATATCCTCGCGATGCTACAAGCTTGTTCGAATTGCAAAAAGGGTTTGATCCCTTGATCATACCATGAGGCAATTGAGATCTAGTACGATTCATCTATGAGTGATGACCCATCTTATCTTAGATTGATGTGTCCAATCACACAACCTCAGAAACGTGATTCCACATTGCACAATGACTGATTCAAGATCACAGATCTAGCTTCACTCAAAATCGAAAACGTCTTTTAATATATTTCTACAAAAAATATAGACAAAAACATAAGAATAAACAATCTACAATTGTAGAGCTAACTCAAATCTACAAACCCTATCACGTAGCTACGCTTCGTTACTACCCTAAACTATTCCGAGCATGCTAAGGATTGCGGAAGTGGTTGAAATCTCCATCTTGTGCAACCTCTCCTTGATAGATTAGGGTTCTTCTTTTTATTCTTCCAAGCTCCAAAAATTCTCTCTTGAAACCCTAGAATTTTTTATATAGGCTTCCCTTTGGGCCCCCTTCCCGAGAGTCCGCCGAGAGTCAACTTCTATGAAATTCGTGACAGGTCGCTCGAGCGACTTTGCTCAGGAAGTTGCAAGTTGCTAGCATACGAATCTCGCTCGAGCGACCTCAGTTCTCGCTCAAGCGACATGAACCAAAAACTTCTCTTCGACCTGTTATTCCTGCAGAATTCTTCTCGTTTTTCTTTTTAGGTCTCCATTTCCTACAAAAAAAATATGTGTTAACAACCTAATCCTATTACACTCTATGTCCTAGCAATGTGAGCTTGGGGGCTTATTTGTGTAACTAAATAACCCTGATCAGAAGTCCTCATTGGTAGTTGTTGGGCACACTAGAAAAGTAATGAGGCTCATATATTACCATAGTTAATTGATTAAATTGATGAGGGAGAAGATGATATATAAAGAGCTACTATGGTCTCGCATTATATGATTTGCCACCATTCCCGAGAGTCCGCCAAGAGTCCAAGTCAAACAAAAAGGAGAAACCTCAAAAGATGTTCACTTCCAATAATTGGTGTATTGAAGAATACAATTCTGAAAAGGCAAAGATATCGCTAAAACTATTTTATCTGGGAACCTCTGCATGAAAGTGTGGAGCATCATAAAAGCTAAAAAACATTATTAAATTCTAAATACTATTGTAAAGCTAAAAAAAACCCGTGCATGGGATTTCTATGCAAGGCTATGGGGCTAAGCTTTCTATAATAAAAAATAAAAATAAAATGTCAAAAATGAGAGATGGGAGAGCCAAGTTTATCACCGGTAATGCAGCACATAATGTGATGTCATTTTCGCAATTTATAATTTTAGATTACGTTTGTATACTTTTCATTTTCTTTCACAAATCAACTGCTTAACTTATTCTCTTATCTATGAACTTCATAATCATCCTTTAAATAAATTGAAGTAATTTCCCTCTAATACAAAAATAAGAAACAGATTAACCCACAAAAATTAGAGAATATTGTTTGTATTCATGATAACATGCAGCTACAAGTTCGCATTATCTGCATTATCACCAAATTCTCTGACTTTTTGGAAAAGTCGCATTTAAATCCTCAATAAATTGTTCAATGATTTTTTCGTGCTTTAATTGACTCTTAAAAAAGCCTTTTTCTTTTGAAGAACTTTGAGTTTTAATTGCAATCACAAATGAGCCAATTAAAATACTATTTTTCCAATTACTTATCTAAAGAAAAAAGATAATGAAAACATATGAAAAAAACTCCTATTTTTCCCTTTTTAAATCAAGTTAAAATAAAAAAACCATATTTCTTGTTTTAAAAAACCAAGTTAACAGCAAGGGATTTTAAAAATTAATATCCCAAATTTGAAACCCATTCTCATCCTTATCTTTGCTTCCATTATAGTTTTGTACTTCTTTTGTCTTCTTACTTTTTCCAACTTTCACGATTTTTTGCAAAAAAATTCTTGTCGAACATATTTTTTAACAACAACCCCATTGATTTGGAGTATATATATGAAGAAAAAGCTTGAAGAATAGAGGAAGAGCATTGTGGTACACTTCTATAAGAATGAAGCAGACATCCAAACTATGCCAACTATTGAGCCAATAAACTTATGAGTCAAACTACGGAACTCTAGGAAAGAATTGTAGAACAAAAGCTACAACAGGAATGAAGTGTATCAGACAGCCAGTTTGAATTTATGCCGGGAAGATCAACAACTGAAATCATTTTCCTATTGAGGCAACTAGGGCCGGCCCTGACATTTTGGGGGCCCAAGGCGAGTTCCTGAAATGGGGCCCCTGTTTCAAATTGATAAAAAGGATTCTTCACGCAATCCTATGCATACACAAACATACATAGTACACTTATAGATCACTAAAATTAATAGATTAAATTTCATAAAAAATGTCACAAAATTATCCTTATTTCCAAGTAACAAATCATATATACACTAGCAATATATATTAAAGTTGAAGATCGAATGGCTGAAACCATGGTTCAAAATTTCGGCTGATAATTCAAATTATCGACCAAATTATATCAGTTTAGGTCGGTATTGAAACAATAACACCAAGTTATCATTTTGGTTGGGCTAAAATGCCAAAATGCTCTTATTGAAACAATATGAGGGGAAACTCATTTCAGCTCTGGCCCATACTATAGGAATCCAAACCGTAAAAGATTTAAATTGAGTGAACTCAGTGATGGCCGACTAGTAGCTATCTGGGCAGGCGTTTTGCACCTATAGAAGATTGATGAAGATTCATCCAACTAGATTCAAGGTCTTAATTGGGTGAATTCTATAGCTTGGGAAAAACAGGATGTCACATTCCCATATAAATTCAGCATTAGAAATCCATACACGCGAATAAAGCATATGGGGGCTTCTAAGTAAAATTCTATCAATTGGTGCTGCTGCTACATATGCATCAGGATGGTCCTCGCCTCGTTACAACTTCACTTCCTATGCAAGTTATAAGGTGATCTCAAGTCGATTTCAATAAGAATGGTAACTCTATTCTAATGATTTTGGCTAGACCTATAAATCGGCTTCAAATAAATGATGCTTGCTTAGACTTTAGATATTCAGGGAAGCCAAGTGGAGTTTTACAAAACCCAGAAGAGAGGAATTACAAATTCCTCTTTTATGGTTGGGAATTAGAAATTTCTCTACACTAACATCCAAGCAAACTAAGAACATAAGTATCGAAATAATCACCAAAATCGAGGAATTAGAAATATCTTTTTTATGGTAAGATATTAGAAATTTCTCTGTGCTAACAATTACGCAGACGGAGAACTTGAGGATTGGAATACATTTGTTGACGAGAATAAAAAATTTCTTACAAACATTAAATTCTCCATGATAGTGACCTAACTTTTGACTGTTTACAGAAATAAATATATTACTTAAACTAAACTTTTTTTAAAAAAGTGACCTAACTTTCAACTCAACTTTTCAAAACCGTTTCAACTGTCAAATTTTGAGATACACAGAAGCACAGTTGATCTTCAGATTTAACCTTTAAGCAAGCTCGTTGTCTAAGCTAACATTGTCAAGAATAAGGGCAAAAAAATTGCTTATAACAGTTAAAAGAGGAGCGTTTTACAAGCTATCGGCGGTTTAGAAAAAAATTAAACGAACAAGAGAAAGAAGATTCTGCAGAAATGGAGGTTAAAGATGGCAAGATTACCTGAAGCTTTTCTTTATTTTAGCTGTTGAAACCCCGCCGAAGAGATCTATTACTGAAACACCTGAAATTTATGTGAATTTTGAGCAAGATTGGATCTCAAGAAGATCATAGGATACTCGATTGAAGCGCCATGGAAAACGAAAGGGAAATATAGAGAGAAGAGTTAAAGAGAGAGAGAGAGAGAGAGAGAGAAGAGGAGAGGGTTTGGAAGTCTTTAGAGAGAGATAGGCACGCTGAAGATTTGGGGGCCCTTTATATATTGATATATTTTTTTTAAAACCTGCGTTTTTAAAAGAGTTTTTTTTTGGGGGCCCCTGGAAATCGGGGGCCCAAGGCAGCCGCCTGGCTCGCCTTGGTCCAGGGCCGGTCCTAGAGGCAACTTATGGAGAAGTTCAAAGAAAGAAGGAAAAGCTTACATTCATTTTTATTGATTTGGAAAAAGCTTATTGTAGAGTGTCAAGACATAGAATCTGGCGGACGCTGAGAAAGAAATGCATCCCAAGCATGTATATTGAGTATGGGTCTCAATTGTCCGGGTCAAGTTCGAGCTGAGCCTTAAATGGGCCAATTATAACCGGGCCTCTTGGAATTAGCTTATACACGGCCCGATTACTAATCAAGCCAGGCCAAGGACCGCCCGACAATTTCTATACATTTTCTATAGAAACTATCTCAAATGAATGAGTCTGATCGAGTTTGGGCCGGGCTTAAACGGGTCGATTTTTAATTAGATTTTTGGAAGTAGCCAATACCTGGCCAGATTAATAATCGAGATGAGCCAACTTCTATTCAGGCCTACCTACCCCAACCCATATAAGCCCCATTTCAGGTTGAGGAGAGCTCATGCTGCCCGGCCCTTTAAGACCCCCTAATATTGAGATTATTCAAGACATGTATGAAAGGGTGGTAATTAGTGTAAGAACTACGTGTGGAGAGGCAAACGAGTTCCTTGTCGAAGTTAGCAGCAGCAAGGATCCACCTTGAGACGTTATGCATTTGCCCTAATCCTGGATGCATTAACAATAGGCAAACAAGAAGAGTTCCATCGTGCATGTTATTTGCAGATGATGTGGTATTAATCGCCCAAACAAGAAAACAAATAAACATAAGTTTGAATTATAGAGAAAGGCCTTATAGTCAAAAGTTTGAAAATTAGCAATACAGAAATGGAATACATGGAACCTGGTTCAAAATCTCGATTTACCGATATGTATTGGTCACCATCAAAATCGATATGTATTTGTGTATTGGTCGAAAAGTATCAATGCATATCAATCTTATGACACATTGATTTGAAATTTTAAAAAAATTATGAAGAAATAAATAAATATATATATAACTAAATATTTTAAATCGTTCATTTCCTATTTTAAAAATTTTTATTAAAATTAATTATTATACAGAATACTAAAATAGTCCAGATCCATGTGTAAATCAGTGATTCCAAGTGTTTTTAACTAACCCCTCTTGATAAAAGAAATGTGAACAAAGAAATGGGAAAGAGAAGGTAAATAGAATGAAATGGAAGATGTATAAAATACACGGATTGGGTAGCTTAAAGGAGACACAAAAAAGGTGAATAGTGAAAGTAAGTGCTCAATGCAAAAATATGCACTTAAGATGATAATTTCGATACTTTGTAATAATTGGATGCAAACGATGATTTGTTTGTACTGTCCAATAATTTAAACGATACTGAAGAGGGTGTTAATAAATATGAATGTATTGATCTACCAGGTTCAAAAGTGATACCTATCAAACAATACATATAGGTATTGGCTGAGATTCTAAATCATGATACGGAGTTCAAATAGAAAACCATGTAGTGCTACATTGTCATATATTTCGTTATTTAGGGCTCTACTTTACAATGAGATGGTGGATTTAAGAAGGACGTCTCGAATAAAATTTAAGAAGGCTGGATGAAATGGAGACGAGTAATGATCATTTGAGTAGTACATGAAACTCTAGACGAAAGGGTTTTTTTGCAGTCAACTCCATGTTATGTCTTGAGAAAGGGTTTCACATCAGGTCATCCCCTTTTGTCTTCAAAATTTTAAGTTGGTTGAGAATGTCAAGAGGAAAAGATACATTAGGCTATATATAGCTATATACCCTGTCATATAAAATTATTTTTTCTTTATGTTATAGATATAAGAAATTTTATTGAGAAAGACCAAGAAAAAGTTCAGTGAATAAGTGAGAAGCTACACCTACATTTTTTCGGGCAAAATTTAAATTGAATAAAAAGAAACACATAAAGCAAAGTTCAGCAAACAAACAAGAAGCTATGTCCCCAAAACCCAAAAACAATAAAATAGAAAAGAAAGTGAAAAACAAAAAAGCACCAACAACAGAAAGCATATCCAGGATAGAGAGTGCATGCCCTGCCAACATCCTCTTTGGGTAGAGAATCAACCACATACACTGCAATCTAGTGCACATTAAGAATGTTCAAGGTAAAGAGAAAATACTAAAACTGCATAGATATAGTCCAAAAAAGAAAAGATAAATTAACTTATTTCGTCAAAGTTACATACAAATTTGTTAAAAATAGCAATATTTTGAAAAGGAAAAAGAGTGCCCTCATCACATAAATCTTGGTCCATAGGACTGAATCAAAATTGCAGGAAGAATAACAACTACAAATGAATCTCAAACATACACTGCAAGAGGAACCGCTTAGTTGAAGTAACTGCTCGCCAAAGAAGGAACTCAACAGAAAAAACCATTTTATTGATCATGTGTAACAAGGTTTCATATGCTGGACAAATTCAAGTTAAATATAATGTGAACATCATGAAGTGAAGACAAGATGGAGGGAGACTTGAGTTCCTTGATTACACAACAGGTAACGAACATCAGTTCGTAACTAGGATCCCTGACGCGGCTTCAAAATTCTTGGGAGTACTCAGCAGCAACAGGAATGATACACACTGAGACATTTATAGCTAAATGATAATGTAGTCAAGGACAAACAATAACTAAACTCAGAGTGGCACCAAGGCCTAAAAGGCAAGAAGTCGGGGGAATGGAGATGGAAATCTTCTTGCACAAGTAGTAATGAGAATGCAAAGTTGTAAGGTGATCAATTGAACAATTGAGTCCTAGTATAGTTGGTCAAGATTAATTTAACTTAACTGCAGCCAAATTTCCAATAATTAGCAACAGATTTGAAATGCTTATAACTTTAGGGTAAGAAAACTTATGCTGACTGCAAAAAAAATATTATTCAGTCGAAAGGAAATAACACTGTTGTCAGCCAGTAGAAAAAATGAAAACTTTTTCTTTATCAGTAAGGAATTGAAAACTGTAAATTTGTACAGGTCAAGAATGATATGAACTAACCATGTTCTCATGGTCAGGTGCAATCTTATTTATGCACAGATACACAGCAGGTAGCACGTCTTCAGGAGACAAGGCAAGCAAACTACATGACCAGAGACAGTAAAAGCAAACTCTTTGCCTCAGTATACATCCATAGTGCTCCATGAGCTCCCTCAAAACGGGGGGAAAAAAGTCAGCAATTAAAAAAGGGGCTGCCACTAACCTCCCACCAAATACTGAATATCCCCCATTAAGTACAGCTGAAAATATTGACTGTTCTGAATCGGAAGATGAGATCATTTTGTTCCAATCTTTCACAAAACTGATCTTGAGATCATGGGCATATCATCAAACGGTCAATTTTTTATCCATGTGGCACAAATCCCAAAAAATGACCCAAGAACCATGTGGCACACATACTGCTCGCCAGGCACTTTTTGGGATGTGTGCCACATGGAATAAAAAACTGACTGTCTGATGATATTGTCATGATCAGCTGTACTTAGCCAGTATTTGATGAGGGTTTAGTAGCAACCCCCTTAGAAAATGATAGAACAAAAGGGAAACTAGTCAAATCAAACCATCGTAAGAAACCTTCTAAACATGTTGCACAGCATTCCAGTGGTTTTTTTCTTGCCTCTTTCTCGCTCCACCAAATCAAATGTTCGTGAAAGATGCAAAAAGGGAACAGGTTGACCAGCCCTCCAGCATGCTGCAAATATACCTCATTATCATGCAAGGATAGCAATAGAAGGATTTTCAATTGTAGGGAGTATACTAAAAAGAGGCAGAAGGAGCATAGTCACCAAGTCGGGATTCGGCAATAATTCGGCAAGGTTAAAATTCGGAAAAAATCCAGGAAAATCGGCAAGTTCAAAGAAATATTTGGAGGAAAATCGTAGAGAAAATTATAAAATATTAAAAAAAAAGATTAAAAAGTATAAACAAAAAATTGAAAAAATATAAAAAAATCACCATTTATTGAAAAAATCGTGAACTATTTGCGATTTTTTCAAAAAACACTTGGAAAATCATGAATAATTTGGGATTCATTTGCAGAATCTCAAATTTGTGTATTATTCGCATTTTTTTCTACAATGCGGAGAATTTAGTGACTAAGAGCAGGAGCACCAACCATGCTCAACCGGAGAATACTTTTCCGGAGGCAGTGACAGAAAAGTTGAAGTTACAACCCCTGTTGAAATCTCATTTACAGAAAAATTAGGCATATTTTGTGTTTCCTCAATAATATTACTTTCATGCTCATCGTGGGATTCTGCGCTCCCACCGTTGTTGCTAATTAAACCTCCTGAATTACTGTAATAAATTTCGAGTGCCATATTGATGTCTCCTTTTGCCTTGTCCACTATAGATGTGACATCAACTCTTGATATAGCATCATTTATTATCAGAAGAAATTGGTTCACCTCCTCTTTATACGACTCACCAGCATCACCTCTGTCAGCTTGGGAAACATTAGGTACAAGCTTACCAAAGAATTTTGTTATTGTAGATTGTTTGCAGCCACTCGACTCTACAGCTGAACTAAGTCTTGCTTTCTTTGTTGGCTTATTTTTAAGGCTTGCCCCCCTTTTCTTGGGAGACGCTGATGCCTTAACAAATGTAGTTCCCTTCGGAAACTTATTTTCCTGACTTAAGGTTCTTGTCTCACATCCACAGAGAATGTCCTTAGTAGAATCTTTAACGAAGCTTGTTTGAGAGCTGGAAATAGCCTCCACGTGTAACTCAGTTTTAGTAAAATCTTTGAGTGAGCTTTTTTGAGAGCTAGAAATTGCCTGCTCATGTAACTCGGTTTCCCGCTCATAAAAATCAGAAACTGCTTCAACAATATCACCATTTGATTTAGATAGTAGTTCTAACATCTGATCCCGTGTGGTCCATTTTGGCAAACAATCACTAAGTTCTTGGATTTTTTCATCTATATCTTTATCATTTAAGGGTTCTTGTTTACAAGATATCGACTCCGAATCAAACCCTGTATCAGTACATTTTGAGGGTTCTTCGACCTCTTTCTCCATCTTCACAATCATGTTTAAGTCATTACCAACATCATTTCCGTCTGTTCCACTATTGTCTAACGATTTCCGATGAAACCCCATCAAAAACTCGTGTTTGTTGGCCATCTCATCAACCAACCCCGCAAAATGCTTACGCATTGCAGTAGCATGTTTGCTATCGAGTTTCTCGACATCAAAACCCACTGTCGGAACAACCCGTTTCGGTCTCAGGAACCTTACGTACTCTCTCAACTCGTTGTAGCTTGAATGTTCACTATATGGAACAAGATGAATCTCCAAACAATCCTTAACCCTCACTGCGAAACCATCTCGTTTTGTTTCGTACATCCAACCCGTAGGAACAAAACCCACAGCCTTCGAGTACCCTCTCTCACTCATAATCTCCTTCATTTTCGCAAAATTAGATCGAAAATAAGGCCAAGTCTCGCCCAACACATTCCAACCAATCACATGAACAGTACTCTTTGAAGCATCCTCGGTAAAAAACCCGCACTCACCAAACCCTAAAACACCCAAAACCGCCAGTTTCTTGCTATCAACATGCACCAAAGAATCACATCGACGGGAAATTTCGAGCAAGATCTTTTCTTTACCAACAACGTAAGTAGCAATGAGAAACAAAACAGACTCAGTTTCAACCTTAATTCTCTCTATAGTTTTCACGATATAATCAATAGATTCATCTTGTGACGGAAACACAAACTTCGGATTACAATACGTAGTATCTAAAAAAACACTATCAGCCCCTACAAAATGTGTGAGAATGGGATCTAACTTCATCGAATCGCAGTAACGGAAGTCACCCGTATGAACGTACCTCCCTTCGCGACCATCCGATCCACTGATCTTGAACAAGAACTGGACAGCACCAGGGCAGTGATTCGCATCCACAAGCGCAACATCACAGCCATCAATCTTTACGAATTGGCCGAGCGGTAGAGAAACGACGAAGTGATGTGCGATTTTGAGAGTTTCTACGAGAAGCCGAGCAGTGATTTCTGAGCAGAATATTAAACCTTTGCACCAGCTAGGGTTTAGGCCGGTGTAGTGGTCGGAGTGGAAGTGGGAGAGGAAGTATGTAACGGAGAAGTCGCCGGAGGAACGGAATCCATCTACGATGAAACGGGTTTTGGGGATTAGATTGGATTGGGAGAAGTTGGATGGAATTGGAGGGAGAAGAGAGTGTTGAGAGAGGAGAGAGAAAGAAAGAGGGGGAGGAGTTTGAGAAGAAGATTCAGAGAAGGATTTGAATGAATTGAGGAAAAGAGAGGTGGAATCTAGGGTTAGGGTTTTGGGAGTGGACATGGAATTAGGGTTTTCGGGTTAGAGTTTTGGGAGAGATCAAGGGTTTGAGGAAGAAGAAACGGTTTTTTGTTTTTTCAAAGTTGTGGTTTTTGAAAGGCAGAAGGGGAGTTGGGATTTGGGAGTTGGGAGTTGGATCATTGGTGGCGCGAAAGGTGTTTTAATAGGTTTGACGGTTGGCTAACAGTTTAACATGGGAAAGGATGGTGTGTAAGTACATATACGTAAGATGTATATACGCATATTTAATTCGGTAAGATTATAAATTTGAGTGGCGGACCTACATAGGGGCCAGAGGGGTCAAGTTACCCTTTTGAAGAAAAAAAAAAAAATTAAGCACTTTCTTTAAAGATACTGAAATCTATTAATAAAGGAGTTCGTATTAGATAGGAGTGGTATTAGATTGGGCAAATTCGGTTAATCGAATCGAAATTGAGAAATCCAGTTTTCGACAAGGTTCAACTTGAATCGAATCCTTTCAATTTTGATTAACCAATTCCTTAAAGAATCGGCACCGAAACTGAAATTGAACTGATTCTTTCAATATTTTTCGTTCAAGTTTGATGCATTTTTTTAAATATAGAGCATACAAAAATACATCAAAATTTTAAAAAAAATTAAAGTTAAATTTTTAGGGGAGGAGGGAAGAAGAGATGAGAGAATTTTAAGATTAACTCAATGTTGCTTCTCATCCTCCATGTTGTTTTTGACCCTTGTCTTTATAAGGTGTGGGTTGGATTATGTTAGTTAACCATCACCACTATAGTTGATGCTCTCTCACGCTCCTTCCCAACTGTCACATGTATTTTTTTGTCTCTTACTCTCATCACTCTTGTCTAACGTCTGAGGCTGTGTTTGGCATTGCTCTTTGAAAAAGTAAAAAAGTGCAATAGCTGCTCTTTGTTATTGCAAAGAAATGCGGGGAGATAGAAAAAGATTAGAAGAAGATAAAAGGGAGGCTGCTCTTTAAAATAGGAAAAACAACTATGTTAGGGCACGATTTTTCATGTTCTTTTAAATATAGATGTTTTTCATGTTTGGAAGAGCAACCTACCTTTCTTTCTTCCTCAAATCCTTCTCTCTCTCCTCATATTCATTTACAACAAAAAAGCTTTTCTATTTTTTCAAAGAGCAATGTCAAATACAGCCTTAGACGTTAGATAAGAGTGATGAGAGTAAGAGACAGAAAAAAATTAAAATTGACGTGTAAATTAAAAATTATATAAGGATTTACATAAATGATAAATCAATAAAGATTATAAAAAATTAAACACAATTATAAAAAATTCAAAAAATAATAACTAAAAAATGTAGAGTTTAGAAATGAGACATCTATTTGATCAAACTTTCTAACATTTCTTCTAATTGTTCTAAGTTTGTGTCTTCTCCTTCGATCTCACATTGATAACAATCCATTACAAGCTAATCTTCAAACAAAGTAGAGATTCAACAGTACTTTGTTTTATGGGCTAGCCTACAATGGGTGTCCACTCATTATGAGTGAACATCGCCCACATGTCCTTGTGATTGAGTGGCTTTCACGGATTTGCATGCATTGGAAGTACATGCAAGTCCCTCAATCATAAGGACATATGGGTTGCGGTGTCCACTCATCTGTCCACTCATGATAAGTGGGCACCCATTGTAGACTAACTCTTCTTTTATTTAGATGTGTTATATTTCAAAAACTCTTCTTTATGCACTAAACATCAATTTTGATGCCTTTGTAGATAATGGAATAACTAGTAGATCTCACGTCAATATGAATGGCACAAGATAGTGAGATAAGTAGCTTGTCCACCATTCTAATATTGAACTCATCGGTCTCATATGAGACCCAATCAACCGACCTCATATGGGAATCCAATTGATGCCCTCGATTGATTGATCTCGTATGCGACATCAGGGCATTTTTGTCTAACTTAATTTTCACTTAAATTGAATTTATGAGCATAACAAATACTTTGACACTATTTGCTTAAGATTTTTTTTAAATTAAAAAAAAATTAAGATCTGGTATCCTACCAAGTAATAAGTGAAACTTGGACCCTATCAGCTAAATATGTAGTCAAGTAGAAAACTTTTAATATTTCTTTTAAAGTATGTATCACAACTAATAAGTAATTATCTAATAAGTCATTAAAAATATTTTTTATAATCAATGCTTTATTAAACCTTATTGTAAAAAATTTATCTTTTATTTTGTATCTTACTAGTATGATTACTATAGCATTGGCTATATTAGCACTCATGCTAGAATCGAATCAGAGAAAAAGAGATAATATGTTTATTTAAAATTCAATTACTATCAATATAATACACCATTATACGCATATATGAATTTTTAATTATAGATGTTCATATGTATGAAATCTAATATATACCATATAGAATATTTTTAAAAGTTGAATGAAAAGAGTGTTATTTAAAAATAAAAATAAAAAATTATATCTCAAAGTATCGTTCTACTAATAGATTGAATTGAAGATTAGAACTTTTTTAATATCTATTCAACAAAATAGTTGTTGTTTATAAAATTAATAATGCTTCCTTAACTATTAAAAAATAATATGTAGTCAGGTAGAAAACTTTTAAAGTTAATATATGTGAAACAATGCACATGAAATATTTCTTTTAAAGTATGTGTTATAACTAATAAGTAATTATCTAATAAGTCATTAATAACGTTTTTTATAATCAATGATTTATTAAACATTATTATAAAAAATTTATTTTTTATTTTGTATCTTACTAGTATGATTACTATAGCATTGGTTATATTAGCACCCATATGCTATCGGATCGGAAAAAGAAATGATACGTTTATTTAAAATTCAATTACTATCAATATAATACGCATTATACGCATATATGATTTTCAATTATAGATGTTCATTTGTATGAAATATAATATATACCACATAGAATCTTTTTTAAAAGATGAATGAAAAAAGTGTTATTTAAAAATAAAAATAAAAAATTATATCTCAACTAAGTGTCGTTCTACTAATAGATTGAATTGAAGATTAGAACTTTTTTGAATCTATTCAACAAAATAGTTGCTATTTATAAAATTAACAATACTTCCTTAACTATTAGAAAAAATATTCCTGCTCTAACAAGGTCATATGCCCATGAAGTACTCCATATTCATTTAGTGTTAATTTACATTTTCCAATTACTAATTTATTTTGTACAATTTTTAAATATTTAGACCAATACGCCCTAAGAGTAGAAGTCTCGTTTAATTTTACATCACAACTATATTTGTTATGATACCCCTTATATTTTGTCCTTTTAGTTTCACTTAAAATAAAAGGATCTTCATAACTTTTTCATACATCACTTCTTTTTTGGTTTTTTAAACCATCAATGGTATTGGCAAAGTTGGAGGCTTGGGAATGAATGACTTCAACATCTTCAACATTTATAGGAGGTGGTGTGGACTGTGATCAGAGTTGAATATTTTCAATCTTGTTAGAATTTTCACCACCTTTTCTCAAATGTATCATGAGAAGGTTAACACTTGAACAATAAAAGCATAAAATACAAAAGCTATATTTATATATTATTATTATATAAAAAAAGTCCAACTGCTTCATTTCTTAAAGATGGAGAACACTTGAATAACAAAGGAAATCTATAACCCCAAAAAACAATATAATTCTCTCAGATAATATGATAGATATGTTAATAAACACCCAGATAATGCATTGAACCAGTTTTAAAGATTATTATTAATTTTAATAAATGCTCTGCATGTTATTATTTATATAGTTTAAAACATTTTTTCAAAGTTAACTCCTTAACAAAATTTCATGTTGGAATTAATCTCACAAATTGGTAAGATTGAGTCAAATTACAAAACTGCGCTATGCGCGATGGTATAGGGCCACAAAAGCATAATTTGAATTACCTGATTTTTCAAATTGGCTACCTAATTGTGTTTCTCAAATCAATTACCTAACTCCAACTCTTGTTTATGACGACAAATTTACTTTTCTTGAAGAATTGTTAATGTTGTTGCTCGAAGAACGTTCAATTGATTGAAGTCCTTTAAGGTCTCAATGTAATTTAAAAGGTCTCTATCAAAGTTCTAACTTCAATGTTATGTTTACTACAATCTAATGTGCCCCGAATAAGCTTTAATTGTCAACTCTTATCTCTATAATTTTGAAGACACAATCAATATTTGAAGGGCCTTATTAACAAAGGGAGCTGCTATCAAAATTTTATTTCAAAAAGCCTTCTTAGGGTCTTTGCTCTCTCTATAAAGTATTACATCTGACTTTCATAACCATCTTCACATCTTTATACAACTTATACCTTAAAACTAAATTGAGATTTCTTTGTACATAATTAGGCTTTTGATTAAATCTAACATATTTTACATAGTTTTATATTCATTTTCAAATATGCTATCATTTTCTTTTGCTGGATGCAATTATTGTATTTAGGCTCTAACTTTGGTTGGGTCGCTTGAGCGACCTTGGTTATCGCTCGAGTGAGATGGCACATCCTTTAGAGGAAAACTTATTGGTGTAAGTTGCTCGAGCGATTTTGGTTCCCGCTCGAGCGACTAGTGCACTATTCTAAAGGCGATTTCTCTGGTCTAAATCGCTCGAGCGACTTTGGTTCCCACTCGAGTGACCCGCGACGACCCAATTGCATTTACACTCCGTATTTAACTAGTTTCTCTTTTAGTAGTAGGATTTGTATCTTCTATATAAGGGAAAGCTCTTGGACGAATTAGGTGTGGTAAAAAGCTTTGGTAAACTTATTTACGGTTTTATGGATAGTTTTAGTAAGACTTGAGTGTTTTTGTATTCTTATGAAATCATCAATATAGTGAATCATCAATGTCAGTGGACATAGGCAAATTGTCGAATCACTTAAATATTGTCTCTTGTGTGATTGTGTTTAATTTCTTTCTATTTTGTATTCTTATTTGTTTGCTCATCATGAGATCGTTGGTTAATTTGAGAGCTTCCGCACAACAAATTGGTATCAGAGATGACATCGAAGTCCGCAAAAGTTTCGAACATGAGGTTCAAGGTTGAGAAATTCAACTGAAAGATTAATTTCGGCTTGTGGCAAGTACAAGTCCGGGATATTTTGATTCAATAAAGGCTACACAAGACATTGAAAAAGCTCACGAGTAAGTTGGCGGATATGTCTGATAGTGATTTGGAAGAATTCAAACTTCAAGGGTGTAGTACAATTCGGCTATGTTTAGCGAAGGAGATTACGTACAATGTGATGCGGGAGAACTCGACGGTCGGGCTGTGGGCCGAATTGGAGAGTCTCTACATGATGAAATCTTTGATGAGGCGTCTGTATTTTAAGAAGTAATTGTACAAGTTACACATGAAGGTACTCCTCTCAATGAACATCTTAATGAATTTAATATAATTATATTTGAATTATTAAATATTAGAAAAAAGGTTAAGGATGAACATAAAGCACTATCAATTTTATCTTCCCTCCCCGATTCCTATGAGCACCTAGTTACTACGTTGCCCTATGGGAAGGATATTATTGAACTGGAATCGGTTACAGCGACACTGCTTTGTGACGACATAAGGAAGAAATATTCGGATAATGATACATAAGTAGATGGTTTGTTGGTTAGGGGGAGATCAGAAGACTATAAATCTGGAAGGAGTAGATCAAAGTCCATATCTAAATCAAGAAATAGAAAGACTGTAAAATGTTACAAGTGCCACAAGAAGGATCACATCAGAAAGCATTGTCCTCGGTTATAAACTAAGAGGGACGGTGCTCAGGAAAATAAGCCGAAAATAGTCATTGATGAGGTGGTATAGCCGAACAAGCTCTTGAAGATAATAAGAACGTATTGTCAGTGATTTCTAATAAATACTCACAGAATGCATAGATACTTGATTTAAAGTGCTCCTACCATATGTGTCCAAATAGGGATTGGTTCACGTCTTATGAGGAGGTGGATGATAGAACAATTTTAATGGGTAACAATATGCCATGCAAAATAGTTAAAAAGGGGAGTATTAGAAAAAAGATGTATGATGGTATTATGAAAACATTGATTGATGTACGTCATATTCCGAAACTGAAGATGAACCTCATATCGCTTGATATTCTAATGGGCTCAAATTTATAACTCAAGGTAGAGTTTTGAAGGTGACAAAGAGATCTCTGGATGTGATGAAAGTGGAAAAGGTTGAGAACTTCTACTTTATATCAAGGAGTACAGTAACAGGTGGAGCAGCGGTATCTATGTAAAATGATAGCAGTTTGTCCTCTACACAGCTATGGTACATGTCAGAGAGAGGGATGAAAGAGTTGAGCAAGCATGACTTGTTGAAAGGCGTACAAGATAACAAGGTTTACTTTTGTGAGCATTGTGTCTTCGGGAAATAGTGCTCGATTAAGTTCAACACAGTGATTCACACAAAAGGCACACTGGATTATATACATTCAAATGTATGGGGGCCTTCAAAGGTTCCTTCTAACAGTGGTGTCAGGTACTTTGTTTCCCTCATTGACAATTATTCTCGGTATGTATCGAACTACATGATGAAGAGAAAGGATGAGGTGTTAAAAATCTTCAAGAAGTGGAAAATACTGTTTGAGAACCAAACTAAAAGGAAGGTCAAACGGCTGAAAACAGATAATGGTAGTGAGTACACCAGTGGACAGTTCCAGGAGTTCTGTAAAGATAACGGTATTACTAAACATTTTACAGTGAGGAATACACCACAATAAAATGGGATAGCAGAATGCATTAATAAAATTCTACTTGAAAAGGCAAGATATATGTTATCTAATGCGGTACTAGATAGAGAGTTATGGACTGAGACAGTCAGTACGGCGTGTTATCTAGTAAACAGATCACTGTCTATGACAATAGAGTGTAAGACTCCAATAGTGATGTGGTCAGGGAAGCCTGCAAATTGTAGTGCATTAAGGGTCTTTGGTTACGCAACTTATTATCATATCAGAGATAGTTAAATTAACCCAAGAGCTAAGAAGGTAACTTTTTAGGGTATACAAATGATATAAAAGGATACATGTTATGATGTCCCATGTAAAATAAGGTTGTGATCAGCAGAGCTATGACATTTGATGAATATTTTATGCGAACTACTATCAAACAGAGCATGAAAATTAGAAAGGTGACAGAAGATCAGCTTGAGGTGAAGTTATAACCTCCTACAGTTACTACATCAGAAAAATGTGTAGAAATTTTAAGTGTAAAAACAGTTAAGAAAGAGCCACAACAATCCTTAGATGGTGGAAGACCCAAAAGGAATACTAGAGTACCAATTCACTACGATTACAAGGATATGATAGCCAACGCGTTTATGTTGGATGACAATGAGACGTATTTATTCAAGGATGCAATTAGTGGAAGATGTGAACGAGAATAGAAGGCCGTAATGAGTGAAGAGGTGAATTCTCTTTATAATAATCAAACTTGGGAACTGACAGAATTATCTAAAGATAAGAGAGCGATTGGGTGCAAGTGAGATTATAAAAAGAAAGAGGATTCTTTAGAAAGTATTGGTACAAGATACAACGCATGATTGGTGCTAAAAGGCTCTCTGTAAAAAAAAGACATTGATTACAATAAGGTATTTTCATCGGTCGTAAAACACACTTCAATCCAAGTTTTATTTTCAATTATAGCACAGTTGAACTTAGAATTAGAGCAACTCGATATGAAAATAATGCTTCTACATGGTGATTTGGAGGAAAAGATCTATATGAACCAACCTGAAGGATTCAAGTCTCCTGGAGGAGAGAGGTTAATGTGCAAACTAAAGAAGTCCTTATATGGGTTGACGCTATCGCGAGACAGTAGTACAAGAGGTTTGACACGTTCATGGTGACCAAAATTATATTCAAAGTGAATACGACAACTGTGTTTACTTCAAAAGGCTAGAAGATAGCTCATTTATTTATCTTCTCTTGTATATTGATGACATGCTAATAGCTGCAAAAAGAATGGTGGAGATTAATAAGTTGAAATTTCAACTTAGCATAGAGTTTGAGATGAAAGATCTTGGCGCAACTATAACGATTCTTAGGATGAAGATTCAGAGAAAAGAAAGAATAGTTGTGTCTAACATAGAAGAGTTATTTGGAGAAGGTACTCTCACAGTTTGAGATTGAGAACTCAAAGGCAGTGAGTACTCTATTAGCAGCTCACTTTCGTCTTTCGACTAGCATGTCTCCCACTACGGACAAGGAGCGTGAGTTCATGACTCGTGTTCCCTATGCGAGTGCGATTGGCAGCTTGATATACGCTTTGACGTACACTTGATCGAATATTTCACAGGTCATTAGTGTGAAAGAAGCATTGTGGCTTTTAAGCTTAGTTGGTGATTTAGGGATCGCAGCGTCTAGTGTTGATGTGCTCTGTGATAGTAAGAGTACTATTTACTTAGAAAAGAATCACGAATATTATGCTCGTATTAAATACATTGATATACGGTATCACTTCGTATGGGAAGTAATCAAAGATGTCAAGATATCTTTGAAGAAGGTGAGTATGAAGGACAATCCTGTGGATATGATGACAAAGGTGGTACCAGTGGTCAAGTCTAAACATTATTTAGATTTGATCAATGTTTAGTAGGTTTGAGTGCCTCAAGGCACTAGTGGTAGCGGTGATACAAGTTTATCGATGAATAAAAAAAAGAGTATATGGTGAAACTTAGAGCCAGGTGGAGAATTATTATATTTAGGCTCTAACTTTGGTTGGGTCGCTCTAGCTAGATGACACGCCTTTTTGGGAAAAGCTTACTGGTGTAAGTCACTCGAGCGATTTTGGTTTTCGCTCGAGTGACCAGTGCACTATTTTAAGGGCAATTCCTTTGGTCTAAGTCGTTGGAGCGACTTTGGTTCCTGCTCGAGCGACCCACGACGACCCAATTGCTTTTACACTCCGTATTTGACTAGTTTCTTTTTTAATAGAAGTAGGATTTGCATCTTCTATATAAGGGAAAACTCTTGGATGAATTAGGTGTGGTAAAAAGCTTTAGTAAACCTATCTAGGGTTTTGTGGAGAGCTTTGGTGAGGCTTGAATGTTCTTGTATTTCTATGGAATTATCAATATATTGAATCATCGTTGTTCGTCGACATAGGCAATTTGCCGAACCACGTAAATATTGTCTCATGTGTAGTTGTGTTTTATTTCTTTTTATTCTCTTGTGTAGTTGTGTTTTACTTCTTTTTATTTTGCATTCTTATTTGATCGTTCATCGTTGGTTAATTTGAAAGCTTTCGCGCAACATCAATGAGTTTTCCCTTCTTTATATTTTTAATTTGCTATGATAAAGTTCTCTTATTGGTATTATTTTTCTTCAGAGAGGGGATTTTTTATCCAAAAAGATGACGATGGATCAAGAAGTAGATAGGAAGATTATATGGGGAACATTTTTTTTTACTAAAGCCACCTCGAAAGCAACACATCACTTAATACTTTATTGAAAACTATACAAGCACATCCAATGTAGTTTTTACTATTAAATTTGGAAATGATAGTTTTAATCAACTTCAAAAGAAGTTGAATAAAATGAATCAAAGATGATAAATGTAATAGCCATGACAACAGGGTTAAAAACACTTTTCGAGTTATAAATTTGTGCTAAAGTCAGTACTTGCTATACCATTGATTAGTATAAATTTACTTGAATAGTATTATTCGTTTGTAATATTGGTTTATATAAACTTACTTAATTAGTAATATTCGGCAATGTAGGATATGAAAGTCAGAATTGAAAATGGGAACACAATACTGAAAAGTGCACAAATAATTTAGTGTGTAGATTTTACATAAATTAATATTACTTATAGTGTTTAATTCTTGGGGAACTATACAGTGAAAGCAAAGTATCAAAATCGAAAACAATCTCGGGTATCGATTTGGTTGAGGCTGATACAACTCGGCCAATGCCAATACGTATCGGCCTATACCGCCTTTAGTTTTTAAAATTTAAATTCTAAAGAGCCGTTTCATTGAAAGTGTAAGCCATACGTCTCTCTCTCCTTTGTTCTTTTTCTCTCCTCTGAAACCCTCTTTGACAATCTGATCTTTGAAAGAGACACATCTCTATTCTTTTTATATGTAAAGCAATGTAAAGGCAACTACAACTTATCATAAGTCAAAGCCCCTCTCCTCTGTTCCTTCTCTCTCCTCTCTCCTCTGTAAGTGTCTCGCACAATCTGACCATTGACGCATTTATTGCATTTGTGATTTGAAGAAGAGGCAAAGCGATGCATTTACTAAAGTGCTCGAGAAACCAATGAAGCTAGGGTAAACTTTGTTTGCAACCATTTATTTGGTAATACCTTATACGTATCATATCGGTATCGGCCGATTTTTGATACCCTGAAAGCTTTATGTGCAAAATCATTTCTTTGATATGATGTTATTTGTGTTTAATAATAATTGTATGATATGTTAATGCCTTGTTTGACAAAACTCATGGAAATATTTTTTTTTTTTCACTTTACATGGACTTATAAATAAAATAATTCATGGGAAGTTTTATTTTTAAAATTTTACAATGGTTTGTATTTTTTCAGATGTTTGGCTACATTGTGTAAAATTATTTTCTTGAGGCACCATTCTTCAAACCATTGGAACATGTAACCTCACCCCATCTCATCGGGCCAAAATGCATTAATCGCTTTAAATTAGAACATGAATAATTTTTTTTAACCACCTTTTTACAAGATGGGTCTTGAGATCGTGGGCATACACTCAAATAGTTTTTTATTCTGCGTGGTACAAATCCCAAACAGTAACTCTAAACTCGTGAAACATACATCAAGCTCAAATACAAATCATGAGTCATTTTTTGGAATGGGTGCCACATGAAATAAAAAAACCGATATACCCATGATCTCAAGATGCATCATCTGGAAGATTGGGATAAAAAACAATCTCCTTTGTCAGATTCAAATAAGTCAATTTATGTTGGCCGAAGGAGATGGGGCGAGGTTACGATTTTACAGTGCAAATAAATAGTACGATTATGAGGTGAGGTTGCATCTAAACCGTTTGATATAAAGGCCATGATCTACAGATCTACGACGCAAAAGAGTGGTGCAAACTCAATCTCAATCATATTATTCGATACAATCAACTGTTGAATCGGATAATGGCTTTAGAGTGCATTGAGTCATATGATAAAGATTATGCTTGGTGCCAATCTTTTCACCTGTGATCTTCAAATTAACTGGCTTAGATGGTTGGGTTACATATATTGGCGTCACTGTTTATGGGTATCTTTGTTCGCATCCATGCATTCTCTGAAAGCACCCACATCCCAGACCCCTTGAAGACTATTGATTGCTTTGAATCATATGAGGGTGATTGTTTTACACCTCGATCGTCCATAGATTGGATCTTAAGATCATGTAACGCCTATCGGGCGGTTAATTTGTGATTCCATGTGTCCCCAGTCCCCAAAATATGGCTCTAAAGTCACGTTTGAGCATGATGCGTGCTATGTGATTGAAGGAATAATATTTTGGATATCGGTGATATAGGAAATCAAAAATTGACCGTCAGATTGATGCACCATGAACCCAAGATCTATTTTGTGAAAGATCTTTGTTAAAAAAGATCTCCATCATCTGATCCGAAGAAATCAACATTTTTTTTCAGGGGTTTGGGATATAGGCGCTTTCAGAGAACGCGTGGGTGTAAAGAAAGAGATATTGACATGTGTGTCACATCAACAGAAAAATTGAGCGTTTGATGATAAGTTTATGGTCTCAAGATCCATTATACGAAAAATTATGGTGAAAAAAAAACCTCGATCGGTTGATCCAAAGCAATCAAACAATTTTAAGTATCAAATATCCGAGTTGAAAATAACGAATTTTGGGTTGCAAGGGTGGCCACCAAAATTCCTCTAAACTTTTAACCCATATTGTGGATGGAAAAAAGTTTGGGCCAAATTTTGGCTAAAATTTTTATGTGAGTTTTTTTTCAAAAAAACTTTAGTTTGTCGGTCCCACTATATTGCCAAACACTTGGAAATTGCATTTTTATGAGAAATTTCAAATTTCCAACTATTTTTTGTCAGAATTCGTGTTAACAAATAAGACATAAATAATTGTCATATTCTTTCTCATTGTGAGCATTTCAACCTCTGCTTTGGAAATACATCATTTACATAAAATTGATGATGAGTTCCAATACTCTTTACAGTTCCATATATATTTTGATACTCTCTCATGATAGTTCTATGTTTCTACGCTTAAACAAATTAGCCGAGAGGATGATAATTGGACATTTACTATGTTTAATTGTGAGATTATTTTATTTTTATTTAAAGCAAAGGTAAGACTCATTGTTTCACCGAGAGATTCTCAACTCTAATAAAAATGGGAGGACAATCACGACTTACAAAATCAATCCCAAACGAAAGGGGACAATGCCATGGTATTATATATTTTCTACTTAAAAAATGAAAAGAAAGTACTCATATTTCCAAATATATTCCAAACGCTTTTAATTTGACAATTAGCGCTTATATTCCTCATTTATTGAGGAGGAAATTAACTTTTCATGAAAGAAGTTTTATTGTTGATATATTTTGGTGAGCTTATTAATATTGAGATAATAAGCACTTGCAACACAGGTGCATTCTCCATATATATATATATACTAGTGGATCCTGCAAGTACAATGCACGCGAGGGCCATTTATTTAAGCAATTCAAAAGAGATCTAAAATGTTTTTTGGCATTGGTGTTCAACTCCAAAATCAGCAAGTGCAAAATATTAAGCAAGAGATGTCAAGTGAATTGCTAAGACAATACAAATTTTTAATTTTGATATTGAGCGATTAACATTAAAATAAGTAAAATAACTAATGAAAATAATTTTGAGATGAAGAGAGGATTAATAGCCCTCCTGAATGGTGTATTGTATATGACTCAGTGGTGCATCAACTCTATTAGATGAATTTATTATTGTGTTTCAAGAAACTCATAGCTCTTTGTTGGGATGAGATTGGTGAAAGAAAAATACTGGGGCCAGAACTCGTAAAAACGACGACCAAGAAGGTTAGAGTTATCCTTCAGAGATTGAAAGAAGCTCAGGACCGTCAGAAAGCTTATGCCAACAGTAGAAGGCGCCTGATAGAATTTGAGGTTGGTGATTTGGTATTCATCCGTGTGTCACCGACTAAGGGAATCATGCGTTTTGGAATGCGAGGAAAACTAAGCCCGAGATACGTGGGACCTTTTGTTATCACAGATCGCATCGGTGAGGTCGCATACCGAATTTCACTTCCGAAACACTTCGGTGGAATACATAATGTGTTTCACGTCTCTTTGTTGCGAAAATACCTGTCCGATCCATCTCATGTCCTTGATATCGAGCCGACTAAAGTCAGAGATGATCTTACCATCATAGAGAAGCCGGTTTGTATCATAGATTGGAAGGAGCAGCTCATCAAGGTAGATGCACGGCCCGTCAAAGTCGATTAACATCATTCAGAAGAAGCCACTTGGAAACGAGAAGTCGAGACTTTGGAGAAGTACCTGAAGCTCATCACTACAGGTACGTAATTTTCGAGGACGAAAATATTATAAGGGGGGGGAGAACGTAACGACCCTAAAAATTTTAAACTGAAATTGTGGTGTTAGATTTGTTTCGCACCAAGCATGCTGTTAGTGCTCCACACCGTAACCTACCCTGGTTGAGAAAATACACATTTTGGTTTTCCAAAAGGTTTTATATTTAAAATTGTCTTTATTTGACACAAGTTGTGTGGTGGCATAGTGGTTGAAAGGCTTTGGTTATAGACGAGAGGTCTAAGGATCAAGCATTGCTATGTGAGTTTTAAACTTTTATTTTAAACTTTGAAGTAAAAGCCTATACACCCTTATTTGATGCGACCGCTTAACACCGAATTAATGCTCATATATTATAAATAAGAAAGTTACGAAGAACCCTAAATCATTATTATAAGTATTCTTCTTAAGAACCCTAGTCGTCACTCCAGCTTCTTCTATAGTCATCTTTTTCTAAAAATATCTAAATCTCTTGTGTGTTCTTCCACAAAGAACACCGTGATGTTTTTCTATAGTCAAATCGTGGTGGAAGAAGGCGGAGTAATCGTGGACGGACCATCTTGTGGACACCGATCTCTATCGCCCTAATCGCCGTCGATCCACCGATCACGCTTCAAGAGGTGGGTACCCATCCATCCATCTCGTCCTTCTCAAATCCCGTCACATAAGGTATGATCGATCGCGTACCGACGGGCTAAATAAATTAAACCCGCGTATGTTTTTGTTTTTTTTTTTTTTTTTTTTTTTTTTGCGAAACCCGAACACTATCTATTTTGCTTTTACCCATATTATTTTAATTATAGTAAAATTGGGAACCCAAATATCATTAGTATATAACGCGCCGCTCACTAGGTTCCACGGTACACAGTCACCGTATGCTTAAAAGACCCATTGTTGCTGCACAGTACAAACGTTGTAGCTTCACGCTTTAAAAGATATTGCTTATACTTTTAGTTTTGTGGGTTAAAATAAAATAAATTATAATTGATGTAGCCTCAACACATTATACAAGACGTTTTATTTTTTTTGTTATTATTATATTTGCAACTCATAAAATTTGATGATTGTGACTTTTTGTTTTATTCATTATAATTACATCTTATAAGATGTTTTGTTTATTTATTATATTTGCATCTCTGATTGTTTTTTTATTTTTTTTATTTGGTGCTTTTATATTTGGTGCAACTATTTATATATTATATTATATGTAATATAATGTAATATTTGAATATTATATAAATGCCCCTATTACTTTGGATTAGAATTATAAAAATACATTATATTTTATAAATCATTGTCAGAGATATAGCCTACCTGCCTGTGGTAAGGTGTGATGAAACTCTCGGTGGTCTTCATTTGAAATTACACATTTAATAGAGATATGATAGTATGTTGTCCATTGTTAGCTTATAAATATAGTACACTATAATAATACACTAGAACTAAGATTTAATTGAACACAAAAATTGGTCCTAAATTAAGGTGTCACACACATAAGTTTTGGCTCATCATTTTTCCACCATTGGATATAGACTGATGCCTAACACTACAAAGTACCAAAATAATAAGATGATATCATATAACACACAATCTTTTCTCCAATGTTAACTCTTAGATGGGAATCTAATTATTCCATATATAATAACTTATATGTGAGCTACAAGTAATATATATACCAAACAAGCAAAAAGTACATAGCTTTTGGTTGATGTTGAAACCGGTACACATTTTCTATTGGGATTGGGCATACAATTCAATGTGTTGTCAATTTGCATTGATGAGTCAAAATAAAATAAAAATGAGGAGGGTATATTTATATAATACTTGACATGAGTCTCTTTTCTTCCCATAAATGCTAGTGTTATGATTTGACTCTTTTGCCCTTGGGAAAAATAAATTTTTCTACCATATATATAAGTTGACTTTCACGAATTATAAGTTGACTTTCACGAATTACGTGAAATCGGATATGCGCGAGAACTCTGATTAAGTGTATGTCCGCTTAGCATATCTGGGATATGTGCGGGTCATAACTCGAAATTCTAGGCCCTCGGGATGGGGTAGAATTTCGGGTCGTGACAGAGTCGTGAAAGTCAACTTATAATATAACAGTGGAATATAAAGCACTCATAAATGTTGGATAATTCTAATAAAATGCGAAAGGATACCATGAATCCGTAAATAATATGTAAGTCAAGTTGGAGACAAATCCGATAAAATAAAATCATAGAGTCAGTGGTAATAACATAAGACAAAATCCAATACCAAGTCTATAAAATCAGTATCCTGCGCTCGGATCAAAATCAATACTGTAGTCCTCCTGATAATCGGCAACGTCACCCTCCAAAGGCCCCTGATAATCAACGTCCACTGGGTCGACGTTCTCAGCACCAATCGAATCAGAGAAACCCACGTCCACACCGTCAGTATAGTCACCTGCAACTGTTAATTTATTGTGGGATGAGTTTACTCAGTCACATAAACTCAGTGGATACACCACCAATCCATCCCATACTACTCAAGTGCATTGTGGGTGCATCAAGTGAGTGATAACATAGAATATCAAAGGAATCAGAACAGAATAATAAAATCAAGTGCATATCGTAAGCTCATATCCTAATCCTTAATGCGAGATCATGATCTAGACACTTACATCCTAACGTACCTTATCATATCTCATATCATATCATACCTCATATCATACCGTATTTTATTATTCTCGCACATACGTCTGTACATCGCATGAGTGTAACTAACATACTCATAAAATCCTAAACGACCTGTGCCAGAGTCGCTGCTCGAGCTACCATGTGAGGGTCACCATAGTATTATACCACCATATCATAACGCCCTCCATATCATATCATATCATACACCCCATTCAGTCATAGGGGCGGCCGGCGACTCATAACTCATAATGTCTCCCAGAGACATCCGTCTTGACTGAAAGACGTTGTTGCCCTTACGGTGGCTACGCAAGGAACGACACGTACAGAGACTTAAGTTGTTAATCTTTTGCTGGCCTATACAGCGGTGTTTTATTATCGTAACATATCTTATCATACTGACTCATATCATATTATACTGACTCACATCTTATCTTACTAACTCGTATCTTATCCTATCATATTAGAACTCGGGGTGATAGGGTCACCGTTTATGCCACCGTATACGAGGTTACACTGAATTCGCACTCACCCTA
This sequence comes from Chloranthus sessilifolius, assembly GCA_021018995.1. NCBI lineage: Eukaryota > Viridiplantae > Streptophyta > Magnoliopsida > Chloranthales > Chloranthaceae > Chloranthus > Chloranthus sessilifolius. The sequence goes on from CM037596.1 coordinate 6,957,809, forward strand.
CTCGTCATGGTGTCCCATACCACCATGATTTATAAGGCATGTGAATACGATGTACTCCCCACTTCGATACCATCTCGGTGAATTATCACGCCCAAGCATAGGCATGATCTCATACACTCTCGCGTCATCTGACCTAACATGACCTTAACTCATATCATGATCAAAGTAGAGGTACAGAATCATCACACGCACAAAAGGTTTTCATTTAGATTATTGTTATATTTATTTACATAATACACCAATAAATATAGAGTAGGGAAGTAATTATGTATTTTCAATAATTCGAAGGTCAGAGTTCAATTTCCACGAGGTGTCTAAGTTCTAACATTTCGTGTTATCGAAGAGGTCGCGTTGAAGCGATAAAAGTGATATTTAAAATATATTATTATCTATTATTATAAAATATTTAAATTAAATATTATTATTTTAGAAATTAAGTGCATCACGACCATCAATCGAAAAGTGCAAATGATTAATGTACACTATGTTGGTTGTGCAGGAGTGAAATTATGGTGTAAATAAGATTGTCTGTTCGGACGTGAGTCAATCGATTAATTTGCGAAATCGATCGGTCAATTTAAAAGTGATTTAAAACTAGCAGTGGTTTAGTCCTGTATAAAGTCGATCGATATAAAATCAATTGATCGAACATATAAAAAAATCGACTATAACAAAGCTATATTATAATAATAGATCATATTAATAAAATACTAAAGCACTTGAGTACTTATTTACATATATAGCATATAATAATATAACTCTATCTTTATTTTATAATATAATAGTTAGTTTTTTATATTAGTTTAGTGGGTAATTAGCGGGCCCTTAAGATATATCAAACGACCTTTCAGTTTTCTCAAGCATATCATACAACCATCTAATATATGAGACCGTCGTTTAATATTTGACTGTCATCGAAGATACAAGACCCTCGTCAAATGTAGTTCATCTATTTTATAGAGTAATTTTGAACTTTGGAATAAAATAAATTTAGTGAACTCATATATTTTATATAACCCAACATCTCCTCTCCATTATTATCATAGAAACCAGGTGGCTAAGGACCATCATCTACAACCACCCATCACACCCTACCTATCCTCTCCAAATATATATATATATATGGTAGAAAAATTCATTTTTCCCAAGGGCAAAAGAGTCAAATCATAACACTAGCATTTATGGGAAGAAAAGAGACTCATGTCAAGTATTATATAAATATACTCTCCTCATTTTTATTTTATTTTGACTCATCAATGCAAATTGACAACACATTGAATTGTATGCCCAATCCCAATAGGAAATGTGTACCGGTTTCAACATCAACCAAAAGCTATGTATTTTTTGCTTGTTTGGTATATATATCACTTGTAGCTCACATATAAGTTATTATATATGGAATAATTAAATTCCCATCTAAGAGTTAACATTGGAGAAAAGACTGTGTGTTATATGATATCATCTTATTATTTTGGTACTTTGTAGTGTTAGGCATCAGTCTATATCCAATGGTGGAAAAATGATGAGCCAAAACTTATGTGTGTGACACCTTAATTTAGGACCAATTTTTGTGTTCAATTAAATCTTAGTTCTAGTGTATTATTATAGTGTACTATATTTATAAGCTAACAATGGACAACATACTATCATATCTCTATTAAATGTGTAATTTCAAATGAAGACCACCGAGAGTTTCATCACACCTTACCACAGGCAGGTAGGCTATTCTCTGACAATGATTTATAAAATATAATGTATTTTTATAATTCCAATCCAAAGTAATAGGGGCATTTATATAATATTCAAATATTACATTATATTACATATAATATAATATATAAATAGTTGCACCAAATATAAAAGCACCAAATAAAAAAAATAAAAAAACAATCAGAGATGCAAATATAATAAATAAACAAAACATCTTATAAGATGTAATTATAATGAATAAAACAAAAAGTCACAATCATCAAATTTTATGAGTTGCAAATATAATAATAACAAAAAAAACAAAACGTCTTGTATAATGTGTTGAGGCTACATCAATTATAATTTATTTTATTTTAACCCACAAAACTAAAAGTATAAGCAATATCTTTTAAAGCGTGAAGCTACAACATTTGTACTGTGCAACAACAATGGGTCTTTTAAGCACACGGTGACTGTGTACCGTGGAACCTAGTGAGCGGCACGTTATACACTAATGATATTTGGGTTCCCAATTTTACTATAATTAAAATAATATGGGTAAAAGCAAAATAGATAGTGTTCGGGTTTCGCAAAAAAAAAAAAAAAAAAAAAAAAACAAAAACATACGCGGGTTTAATTTATTTAGCCCGTCGGTACGCGATCGATCATACCTTATGTGACGGGATCTGAGAAGGACGAGATGGATGGATGGGTACCCACCTCTTGAAGCGTGATCGACGGATCGACGGCGGTTAGGGCGATAGAGATCGGCGTCCACAAGATGGTCCGTCCATGATTACTCCGCCTTCTTCCACCACGATTTGACGATAGAAAAACACCATGGTGTTCTTTGTGGAAGAACACACAAGAGATTTAAAAGAGATTTGGATGTTTTTAGAAAAAGATGGCTATAGAAGAAGCTGGAGTGATGGTTAGGGTTCTTAAGAAGAATTCTTATAATAATGATTTAGGGTTCTTTCGTAACTTTCTTATTTATAATATATGAGCATTAATTCGGTGTTAAGCGGTCGCATCAAATAAGGGTGTATAGGCTTTTACTTCAAAGTTTAAAATAGAGGTTTAAAACTCGCATACTAATGTTTGATCCTTAGACCTCTCGTCTATAACCAAAGCCTTTCAACCACTATGCCACCACACAACTTGTGTTAAGTAAAGATAATTTTAAATATAAAACCTTTTGGAAAACCAAAATGTGTATTTTCTCAACCAGGGTAGGTTACGGTGTGGAGCACTAACACCATGCTTGGTGCGAAACAAATCTAACACCACAATTTCAGTTTAAAATTTTTAGGGTCGTTACATTTTTTTCATTTTTAGAAGGCGAGTGAGGAGCCAGAAAAGCTCATCGCCTTCGGAGAAGACAAAAAGATACTTATATTGGCTCCTAGAAAGTCCAACCAATTAAATCTATAGCATGAGTTTTACTAAAAGACTTCAAGAACTCATGTTAGAATCTTCAGTGGTCACTTTGTAGATTGAATGAAGAAATAAAGCAAGAGCAATTTAATGTAAGGGTTGAATCAAAATTAAAAACGAACAGTAAACAGGGGACTCCTTCCAAAAAAAAAAGGGCTAATTGGCAATTTGGACTCAGAAAAATATAAAAGATGGAGTTGACTATTGTACAACCCACAACTGGTGAAACTAATAGAATACTGGAAAGACCCATATGAGGAAAAATTCGAACCAGCTTCAACTATATGGCCGATTGATTATTTAAAGTAAGAACCCAAAAAAACTCATGCGTTAGATTTTATATGGGTATTTGGAACCAACCCAGATGTTAGAAGAAGGCAAAAAAAGAAATTTTGACGTGGTGCAATAAGAATTAATAACCCCATATAGAATCACATCAAACTCTTCATTTGGCTTATCGGAAATAAAGAAATAAAGAAAGTACAAGGGCAAATTGGCCAGAAAATCGTGAACTTGGACTCAGAAAAAAATGACAAAAATGACAAAACGAAGTTGCCTTCTCTACAACCAAAATTTCGCAAAAACTATTAGTCTAAAGAGACCCATTATGAGGAGAAATCTAACCTAGCTTCAACGCATCGACTCATCTGTTAATTAAACTTAGAACCCAGAAAAACCCATGAATTCAATATGGGGAATTGAAACCAACCCAACTATCAGGAAACCCAACAAAAATAATAGAAATCTCGATGTGAGCAAGAACAGTTAATGATCAAAAACCTCAACTGGCTTATAAAAAGAAACAACAATCAAATAAAAAATGTCCTGGAGCTGGAGAACTAATAAAGCCTCCCATCTTCTATTCTCCTAATCTGGGTTTTCTCCTTCACCATCTTCTTCCTCTCCTTGTTCCACCTATTAAAAAAAATATATAATTCATGAACAGGAATCAAGCAACTAAGAATAAATATACAAAAAAACGATCTAATTCATCTGGGTATAATTAATGATTAGGAATCAAGCAAGGTAATTATTAGGATAAAACATAGCGTCATGTGTACAAAATTGATGATTCGTTCATTCTCAAGTCTCAACAGTGAACCAGCTTGATACCCTATAATTTCTTTTAACAAATAATTATTGTCGGCATTGAGACGCAAGACGTCTCGTCTCAATACATCAAGCACTACACTTAGATTTATTGGATTTGTTCCTAAAATATTGGTATTGAACCAGAAACTTCCGATCGATAACCAGTCATGCCTCCAACGTGCCACTATGCCCAACTTCTCCTGTCCCTAGTAGTGGTGATGGATCATCATTGAATATGTCAGTTGGTCGAGGATGTCTCGTTTTGAACGAGATTTCAAACCATGGGTAATATAAGATATTATTTTTCTAATTGAGATGATAAACAGTTTCACTATGAATCCATATTGCATGCATATAATTTGTGTAAAATTGCTTAGCACCTGTGCTTTTAGAAGAAAGAGATATGCTCTTACGAATCAAATGGATAAAAACTATTTGCACTCTAAGATCAACATTGCTTTAGAGTCAAATCATCTACGTTATATTACTTGCTTACCTTAAGCCAAGGTGTGTGTAAACTTTCATTTGAGAGTATGTGAACGCCTGGAGAAATCAATTGAATAGAAAAGGCCTCTCCTTTTGGTATGTTGGACACATAAATCATCATTTCGAAAAAAGATCAATTAATATAAGATTAAACCCATTAAATTGGTCTCCTTTTTGCACAACTTCCTCTGCAAATTTGCGAGAACTGTTCCCACTCTGCAATTAAACCCAGGCCCTGAAAACCCAAAAAAAACAAACACCAAAAAAAATTGGGAGAGGGGGTTTTGAGTTTTGAGGAGGGTTTTCTATCGTGCGCTTGAGGGATTTTCTATCATGTGCTATGTTTTGTCTCATAGTGATAGAACGAAAACTGGAATAAAAAAAGACCTTTCATTTTTTATATATAGGTATAGTCGCCTCTTCAATGACATTGAAAGAGATTGAAATGAATAAAATCGAGCCAAAAAATTTATACAATTTCTAGAGATTCAAAAGTCACTCCCATTTGTGCCCTGTTTTTTCAATTGAGATTGGGTGAGATCCAGAATCGGGATGCGAGCAAATATATCAGAAAACTTTCAAGTTATTATCACAGCCAAGGAGCATTCCTAAATCTTGCAACCAGATTTTTATATTTTAAATTTTTTAGATAGGTGAAAGCCAAGGAGCATTCCTAAATCTTACGACCAGATTTTTTTATTTTAAATTTTTTAGATAGGTGAATGTAACCAAATTAATGTAGCTAGGGATTCAGAACATTTAGGCATCATATGAGACCGCCAATCCCAGCAGAAAAGGACCTAGTTATGCGAAGCTGCACCAAACAAACTGATATAACTATAAACTGGTACTAATAGTGATGTAATTTCTTTTTATCCAATAAATTTGATACCAGTAAAAAATCACATCAATAGGCCTGTTTACTGACGCACTGCAGCTTTTGATGGTGTTTCTAAATCCAATTACCATGACATATTGGTCTCATGTTTAAGAAATTCGAATATACAAAAGTAAAATAACTACCACGAGCTCAATTCTAGTGACAGCTTGGTGCCATTTAGTAAGTGGTACAAAAAATTCTGGCCACCTCTTGGTAGAGTGCCAAACACAGAGTCCAGACTTTAGCCCACCTCTTGGATGGCTCATAGCTCAAAATCGAACCCATCGGCAATTACAGAAGTTTTATCCCTTCGTGGACCACTACTAATAACATTATAGACCGTCCACATGTAACCACTGATGTGATTTTTTAATGTAATGTTTTACTCGCAAGTGCACGAATCGGTTTATATATAGTGGGTGCGGAGTACGAGATCGTTCCCACGAGGACTAATTTTGAAATATCTAAAAGAGACAAGCAATTCTAGAAATCTATGAAGATCTAACAGTATTCTACCAGTTTTATAATTTAAGCGGTTGATGAGATGGTAATTAATGACTACAAACTAAAATTCAATTGATAATTCAAAAGGAAAGGTAAAGATGATGATAAAGATGAAGATACTAAATCCTCCAATCTTTGGTCCGTTCTTCCTATAATATAAATCTAAGGATTAAATTTGAGATATTTCATTGGTAACAAACATCTTTTATGAAAGATCAATGGTCAACACCCTAATAGGTTCCACATTGCATCCCTGCAATCAGGACTTAGATGATTTTCATATATAGATCTGGGATTAAGGGCATGGCTAGGCACACATGATCTCAGGTTCAAATAAAAATCATCCCAAAAGTGGGTAAAAATTCCAACAAGAATACCACTTATAAATATGAAATTAAGGGCATGGCTAGGCACACTTTATTCAGATTAGAGAGTATTTAAGATAAAATTACCATTACAGATCCAAGATCCAGGGCATGGCTAGGCACACTCGATCCCAGAACATAATCGTAATTAGATCCACACGATGAAAGCAAAAATACCATAACAATGATTGGGTAAAATTACCGTCACAGATTTGAGATCCCGGGCATGGTTAGGCACACGCGATCCCGGTTAGTGGCGGGGATTTCATCTGTTCATGATAGCACAACAACCATAAAATAAAATCTCATATTTTAATCATAAATTTATATTATTAAAAGTACATCCCTCGGATGGGAATCATTAGATCCCCATCCCTATAAATTTAGCCACACATATTGTAATTAAATGACATAAATAAATAAAGACGGAAAAATAATATTAATTTAATAAATTAAAATTACCTCAAACTTCAAAAGAACTTACTTTGATCCAAAAGTACGATGATCTTCAAAAATAAAATTAATGCAGGAATAAACTTTGAACAAAATTTATAAACTGAATGAATGAGTACTGAAAATTTAAGGGAACAAAGCTCTCAAAAAGGAATAATAAAACTTCCCTATTTCTATGTCTAACTATGAAAAATAATGGCTAAAAACTAAGAACTCTAAAACTGAAACTCTTTCCTAAAATTAATTCTATCTAATTAATTCCTCTCTCTTCTTTTTCCGAAGTGTTTGAGTCGCTTTAAATAGACCCTCGTCGCGGAAGTCTCCCAAGCCAAAATTTTAGGGTCGATTAATCGACCAGGGAGGGTCGATGCATCGAGCCGCCAAAAAGTCCCAAAAATTTGCTTTACAGTATCAGTTTCGTGTCAGACTCTGACTTATCCTCGATTAATCGACCCCAGAAATCCGTGAAATTCAGCACTTTCTTTGTATCAGACACTGCTTCGGTATTTCGGCCATAACTTCCTGTCCCGAACTCGGATTGAGGTGATTCTTGCGCCGTTGGAAAGCGGACGAAAAGATCTACAACTCTCATGTTTTGACAATTTCGTAATTCAGCCATATTGAAGGTCCAAATTTAGCCGCAAGTCGCACCACGTTCTTGATTACCCAAAGCTGCAGTGTTTTGACATTATATTCAGAATTCTTGGGCTGTTTTCTATACTTGGCTTGTATTTACCTGAAACACTTCAAATCTAATCATTCTCATCAGATAGCCTTCATCGGACAGCTAAATATAGGTATTTAGGGGTGAAATATCATCATTTTTCAGTACTCATCAACCACCAACTGATCCAATGGCTCGAAACTTCCAATCAGGTGGCAAAGAAATAGGACTAAGCAGATCCAATAGAATGGTTCTAATCAATGGACCTTCTCAGTTATTTCGTAACTTCATAATTAGATTCAAAAAATGCAATTACACTTGCCGGAAGTTTTTAAAAAATAAAAATAAAACAACCATTAGTCTTGATGATAGATATTATCAAACAATCAACAACGATTACCCATAAAATCACAAACAAATTTTCAATAGAATCAACGTTTGGGAGAATACATACCAAAAAAAAAGGCAGACTTTAATTCTGATATCAAATTCGAAATCAAATAGCGCAAAGGTATACAGATCTAAACCACTCGCAATAAATAATAATAATACAGATGAAAAACAAAACCCTATTGATTAATAGATTTGCAAAAAAAATGATATTTTGATAGCAATAACGAAAACAGAAACCCTAATTACCTGTTTTGGTCTACGGATCGTCGGAGGGTTTCAGGGAGAAGATATCGTCCGACAGATCGAACTTGTTATCGGCCATTGAAGTGTCTGAAAAATAACATGAATAGATCGGAGAAGGGAACTCGAATTAGGGTTTCGAAATCGGAGGATCGAATTACGGTTTCGAGGGTTTGAGGAAGCGAGAAATATAGAGAAACAAAGGGTGAGAGAGGAGTTCACTTGGTCAGAGGAGAGAATTTGAGTGTGATTGAGGGTAGATTTTCTTGAAATGGGTTTTGGGTTGTACCGTAGTGGAGGGGTATAGAATTTGAGGAGGGTTTTCTATCGTGCGCTTGAGGGATTTTCTATCCTGCGCTGTGTTTTGTCTCGTTGCGATAGAACGAAAACTGGAACAAAGGACCCAACTGGAATAAAGGACTGATCAAACGTGGCTCCTGGTCCTGGATATAGGCTGTTACCAAGAAACAAAGGACCCAACTGTTGGTCTTCACCAAGTCTTTCTCTTGGTAGTGATAGAACCCACCTGTTGGTCTTCTACTTTGTCTTGTAGTGATAGAACTCAACTGTTGGTCTTCTACTCTGTCTTGTAGTGATAGAACCAAAAAAATTAAAAGGGAGAATTTGCCTTTTAATTATGCATTTTTTATAGGTTATATATATATATATATATATATATATATATATATATATATATATATATATATATATTCTATTTTATTTGTTCCATCCATTGTACCGCATACTCAAACTTTTTGAAAAAGTCAAATTTTATTATCCATTGATCATTTTTCAGTTGATTAAAATGCCAATTTTTTAAAGGTTCACCTTTTTATCAAAACAAGATTGTAAAGTTTGTAAAAAAAAAAAGAAAAAAAAAAAGGCTTTTATGACTTTTTCCCCCTAAATTTCTTCTTCTTATTATTATTTAATGTATTTAAAATAATTTTTTATTAAAGATACATGCCCGACCCAACCCAAAAAACCCAATCCGATTTGACAACGAAAAACCTACTATTTTTCATATTTTTAATATAATCTTAGGGTCGGGTCCTACCATCCCGACCAGACTCTATTTTTACCTAACCAGCCCCAACTAGTTTTTCCCAAACTACCTCTTAGTTGACTCGACTGATAACCCGTCCCGAGGGCTCATGTTCGACTTGTTGGCTCAATCTGACTCAACTTTTGCCCAATCCAACCCGATCTCTTACTTGACCTGAACTGCCCCAACCCAACCCAACCGATCCGACGGGTTAAGTTCATGTGCCCGATGCAGTAACAAATCCGGGTCGGGCAGGTCGGTATCGGGTTGACACGACCCGTTATGCTCTCCCGATTTTTGGCTGTTTTGTTAATGAGTTTTGACCGTTTTGTTAGCGAAAGGGCCGAAACTATTTTTCCACATCAGAAAACCTGGACGCCAAACTCGCTCACAATTCCAGTTCATAAACTCCCTTGACGTCCGGTGCTCGCTCCCCAGCGCTCACCACCTCTATTCTTTTCGCTCTCATTTCTGCAAACTCCAAACCGAAAATGTTGGATCCGATTAAAACCCTAAATCTCTAGCTACAAAACCCTAACTCTCAAAACCCTAATCCAAAAACCCCAAACCCAAGTTCTACCGATGGCTTCCCGCAAGCTCTTATCATCTCTTCTCCGTTCCTCCCTTCGCCGCACACCATCAAAACCCTCATTCACAACCCCTAGAAGCCCATCCCCGTCCCCGATCTCTCGCCCTTCATCCAAGGGTTTCCTCCTTAATCGTGCTGTCGAATTTGCCACGTCAGCAGCAGCGCCGGCACCTCCCTCATCGGCGCCGGAGAAGTCGTCGACGGGATCCAGAGGAAAGATCACGGACGAGTTCACAGGCGCGGGCGCGATCGGGAGCGTATGCCAAGTTATTGGGGCCGTTGTTGATGTTCGGTTCGACGAAGGGTTGCCGCCGATCTTGACGGCACTCGAGGTTTTGGATAATTCGATTCGATTGGTTTTAGAGGTGGCTCAGCATTTGGGGGAGAACATGGTGAGGACAATCGCTATGGACGGTACTGAGGGATTAGTTAGGGGACAGAGGGTGCTGAACACAGGATCTCCAATCACGGTAAGTGTTTATTGTTCTCACATTTTCCACGTATCTATGTGGAGATATATCGTGAATCTCTGTGGTTCTTTCAAGTTGGATATTCTCACGTGTCTTTTCTTTCTATCGTTCATCTTCATCTTCTTCTTATTTTCTTCTTTATTTTATAATTTTAACAGATTTAGTGTTTCATTTAATTGTAATTTTAACAGATTTAGTGTTTCATTTAATTGTAATTTTAACAGATTTAGTGTTTCATTTAATTGTGAAGGAGCATTGTTAGGTTGGTATTATATATTCATTTTGTTTTCTGTGGATCAAGACCGTCATATATGGATTTTTATTTTTATGTTTCAAAATATAATTTTTTTTAGTTTGTTATAAGAGGCCCAGGGATATGGGTTCGAATGCATGGTGGATCGATGCATTCAAACCAGGTGAGATCCATGTGGCATCCATTGTTCAAAATGTGGGTCAAAGAGGAAAAAAATCAATGCACCAGGATGTTTGGGGCGGTACTTAAACTTTGACTAAGGTTTTGACTTTCGACCACCAATTTTTTATTTTTATAGATCACATGCCACATGACACATGATCTAAAAGCGGGTGTTGTTTTGGGATCAAGTGCCACATGGCACATGATCTGGGGTTCGAATGTATGACATTTCCGAATAACCCTAAATCCCAAACTCGCAGTTTGATTTCTTTTTCTTCTTAATTTTTTTTTTCCCGGAAATGCCTAGGTTACACAGGCAGCTCTATCCCTCAAGTATCGGTATCTGATACGGTTACGATACAGATACGTTGCCAAGAATTGAGTATCCGTGCTTCCTTGGTCAAATGTATGTGTGCGCACGACTTGGCATAAAAATTGTACTTTTGAGCATTGCAACTATTGATGTGAGACTCCCAATTACTACTATACTTGTTACGGAGTGAGTATAGCGTTCCTATTCGATTTTATTGAACAAATGGCACCCATGATGTAGATGTGAACCATTCTGTACCTTCCTTGCAGATTGTGGTCTCTAGAGAGGCTCAAACCTTTTAGAAAATTGCATTTGTTCCTCTACACAAAATTTCCACTTAAGGCTTATCTACTGCACCAATCAAATTGCGACTTTACATGACATTCCTCTCCTCCAATAGGATCCGACCGGAGATCTTTGCAATTGAGTTCCCATCATTGTCGGAGGTAACCTTATTTGAGGCCTACAAATTGGACCCATAGACCATCCCTTTACCAAATATCCATAGGCAATTCCCTAGGAGCGCCACTTTCATTTCTTTCAACCTTTTATTCAAGTTATTCCTCTTTTCTAGTGCAACAATGTCCCAATTCACTAAATGAAGCTTTCAAGTTTCAACCATAACACCTTCACTCTATACTAACTCTCATTTTGTTCACGAGTCTCTAAGTCACCTCATCTCCATAGAAACTTAAAAACCAAGGAAATCGAGCCAATCTTATAACTGTTGCAAAGTTGCAATGTATAGTGGTTGTGTACATTATGTAGACAACTAACTGTAAAAGCCCCATCAGTAACTTTCTTGGTAAGTTATTTGCAAATCCACATATCTGACTCCAGAATAATGGGTTTATGCAAAAAAGAAATAATGAAGATGGGTTAAAGGGGGCTTGTCTAGTTGACTAGATTGTCTAACAAGATACTAATGGGTAAAAGAAAAATTCCCGTAGAATGGATAAAGTGCATTGTAGACTTTTTAAATAAGAGGACATTGATATATGCTGTTTGTAGATGATTAGGGTAGTAAATGGGTTTCCACCCAAACCTGGTCCAAGACCCACCCTGATTTGACCCGATTTGGTTTGATCAAAAGGACCGTTTAAGGTCCAAATTCTACACCTGCTTGGAAATCGGGTCTGGGTTACTCAAATTAGGACCTGATGTAACCTAGATCCGATTAAAGTTTGGGATCAGTCTGGGTCTTTCATAGGTGAGCTGAATCCGATCCAAACCCACTTGTATATATTATTACGTATGTGTGTGTCTTTCCATCTCTTCCTTAGGCCAGATGCTACCCTAAGGGAAGAGACATGCATACTTTAAACGTCTTTAAATTTAGACATGTTAAAATGTTTAGAGACACAATCATTACTCTTTTTGAAGAAATAATGTCCAATCAAGGATATGAGCTATTAAATTCACAAATTTAAATTGATGTACTTGTCAAATGATGTGGCTTGTCGATAGGGGAGAACTAAAGATTCGAACATGGCGATGAAGAAACGGTGTACAGAAAGCTAATCTCCAAACATAATAGGACAAGGCGATGATGAGTGGAGAAATAAATCTCACAAGCCTGGCCCCGAATAGATGGGAGTCATGGGACAAAGCGACAAGGGTGACGATCACGATGATATCATCTATAGGAAGAGATTGACTAAGTGAACTTGAAAGTTGAAAATGAGATAGTAGGGGCTTGCTTGTTCATTTAAGTCCAACATATTACATTCATAATTGTTAAATGCGTCATGCGGGGCCAAGGCGGTAGACTCCTCTTGGAGCTAAGCTAGGCTTTGGTGGAGCCTGGGCGGCGAGGTTTACTAATATTGACATTATTTCTTTTACTTGTTATATTAGTCTATAAAAGATTTGTAGTAAATAATGAATATGTGAGAATAATTAATGATGATAAAAATGTGATTATTTACTCATTAAGTATCAATCATCATGCAAAATTATAGGTTGAAAGCTTAGAGCCTTAAATAACAAATGACAGTTAGCAACCAACAATTAAAGAATTAAATAGACAAAAAATAATACTAAGTAAATCATTTGTTTGAAAACGTATTATTTTTTGAGTTTTTGGATTTTAAAGGCATTTATTGGTTAATAATGGAAAATCTACAGTTAATTTGATATGGTTGAAAATTTGTTAGTTAAACTTTCAAGATAGTGACTTGATCTAATTTTTTTCCTGGTAAACGATTTAATCTAATTTCATTCTGATTAGTCGATAAAAGATTAGAAAATTTGGGTTCCTAACGGATTTAGCCTTAGCTCAAGCAGTGATGCATATTTGACGTCAGGGGTCTAAATCGCAACTCATATCTCTGATTTTTTTTTTTTAAATAATCATTTGTAAAGTTGGTTGCAGTGTTTATCATCACACTTGATACATTGTGGCGGCCCTTAGTAGGCCAACCGAAATGCCCTCTAGAAGTCTAGTGTCTCTTGTAATGATGCCCAAGGAGGATAAAGTGGAAGTGGGCTAGGCATAGGCGGTCACCCTCCCTAAGCGGGGCCTAGGCGGTCGCCCTCCCTAAGCAGGGCCTAGGTGGCAAAGCGGGAGATCTTCATCTTATGTTGATTTCCCAATTAATTTGGGAAGATGATCTTCATCTTATGTGATTTCCTGCTGTTGCAAAGCTGTTTATATATTTTATTTTGTTCCTTTTTCCCATTTTCTGTTTTCCTTGGTTAATATTTTCTTTCTTCAATAAGCTTTTATAGTTCTGTTGCATATGGGAACTATGTTATATGGATTGCATGACTCTTGTGCAAGGCTATTCGAGGAGGATGGTAGGTGTTGGATGTCATGTTCTTAGCTGTTTTTCTTGATTCTGGATGAGGTGCCTGATCTTATTATGGCCTAAATGTCTTATTTTATTTCATAAGAAGAGGCCTGTGCACAAGTATCTATTATTCACTGAGGATAGTTGTGCCTTCCATAGTAGTTTTCTCTCCCAATTGCATCTTTTTTCTTACTTACTAAAAAATTTACGATTACGCATAAAAAGATTAAATTTCAGATCTGCTTTAGCATTTGATATGTTATTCGTAGTATCTATGTTGATTTTTTAATTTATGTCTGGTCATTTATAGGTACCCGTCGGTAGGGCTACCCTTGGCCGTATCATCAATGTTATCGGAGAGCCTATTGATGAGAGGGGTGATATAAGTATGAATTTTCCAAGCCTTCTCTACTTCCATTTGTTCATGGGAAATGTTGTTTTATCTAATTATTTTAGTATTCCATTTCATGCATTTTATACTGTTGGTTTTTCGCTGCAACAGAGACCGATCACTTTCTTCCCATCCATCGTGAAGCCCCTGCTTTTGTGGAACAGGCTACTGAACAAGAGATTCTTGTCACTGGAATTAAGGTGAGTGTATCTTTTACTGGTTTGTTTGGTAATTCATGTAGTACAAAATATTTGTGGAGTTAGACATGCGTGAAATTTTTAGGACTAGATATATCCTTGTTTCCGGGCCTGCCATTGGATCTTTCTCCGACTTCAATTTCTTTCTTGACCTGCAAATCTGAGTCATCTGATCCATATTAGTGAAAAACGGCAAACGAAATCTCTCCTCTCTCTATCTCTCTCTCTACTGAGAATAGACAAATACAAATCCAAACTTCTTAAATTCCATTTTTAACTATTTTTCTTCTTCTGATTTATAACATTTTTTCACATATTTTTTGATTAAAATGGAAATAAAACCTTAAACCTTTTAACGACCTGAGTACTCTAGATATTCAAAGATGATCCTTCTCTCTTCTTTTACTCTACTCCCCCATTTTTCTTTTCCTCTTTGAAATCTGGTTTTTATTCTTCAAATATGCTTGTTTATATGTAATCCTTTTCTATTTGCATCCTTTTAATTTTTATTTTTCTGTATGGTTATTTCCTCTCCTCTGTAAAATAACCAAACCAGATAAAGCATGCAGTTCTCTGTTCCTGTTAAATGCTTGTTGAGCTGACCCATGATGCATTCTACAGGTCGTGGATCTACTTGCACCTTACCAGAGAGGTGGAAAAATTGGGCTGTTTGGTGGGGCTGGTGTCGGGAAGACTGTGCTTATCATGGAATTGATTAACAATGTTGCCAAAGCTCATGGTTTGTCTAGGAAAAGGAAATTTCATCACGCTCTTTGATAAATACTTTGCTTATTGTGTTCATGGACTTTGTTTTGTTAGGTGGGTTCTCTGTCTTTGCTGGTGTTGGAGAACGTACTCGGGAGGGTAATGACCTCTACAGAGAAATGATTGAAAGTGGTGTTATTAAGCTTGGGGAGAAGCAGGTCCATTAGAATACGGTTCATATGCTTTGTCAAATTCATCATATGCAATAGTGCTGTTCCTTCTTCTCTGATTTTATTTTTTAATAATCTCTCGCTTGAGTGCTGGAGATTTTGGTTCAAAATCTCGTCCGATAACTGTACATACTGGACAATACATACCGATATTGAAGGTCACCGGTATGGTACTTTGAATGTATCATACCGGTACATTACATATGTTTAGGTAATGTACCAGACGATAAGTTCAAAGTATCGTTCGGAACCGGTACATATCGTCTAATATGTACCGGATTTGGAGCT
Organism: Chloranthus sessilifolius; assembly: GCA_021018995.1. Taxonomy (NCBI): domain Eukaryota; kingdom Viridiplantae; phylum Streptophyta; class Magnoliopsida; order Chloranthales; family Chloranthaceae; genus Chloranthus; species Chloranthus sessilifolius. The sequence goes on from CM037596.1 coordinate 6,973,447, forward strand.
GGACGATATGTACCGGAAAATCGGTATTTTAACCCATGAAGGAAATCACCTTGTGGGGTCTATATTAAAACATGGTTGGGTCAGCTGAACCGGCCAATGTAAATTTACACTCTACTTGTCAAAATATGTCAGCCTCACTTGTATAGGACTGTGCCCCAACTCAATTAATGAACTTCTTCTCTGGAACTTTGGGAAAATTATTTTTGGCCATCAAAGAGAAGCTTGTCAATTGGTTGGTTGGGGCTGAAAATTAATATAGGTGATCAAGACATGTTGATTGACATGGTGGATTCGGTTGATACCACTATGCTCTGAGGTGGTCCCGACAGATCAAGTAACATTTGTCTCTACCACTTACATATAAGAGAATCAACTAGGAAACATGCATCTAGATGAATCTAGCAACATCATATTGTGGATGGGATTTTGCTACTCACTTTTATTTTGCAAAAAATTGCAGAGTGAAAGCAAGTGTGCTCTTGTGTATGGACAAATGAATGAACCCCCTGGTGCTCGTGCGCGTGTTGGGTTGACTGGACTAACAGTAGCTGAGCACTTCCGAGATGCTGAAGGGCAAGATGTGCTTCTCTTTATTGATAACATTTTCCGCTTCACCCAAGTAAGCTTTTGCTTCTCTATAAATTTGTTGAAGATTATTGGTCCTTTTTTTTTTCCTGATGAATATGTACTTGCTCTTCTCTTCACCCCTGTTTGTTTGTTCTATTTTTTTTTTCCTGTTTATTTCACAGGCGAACTCAGAAGTGTCTGCTTTGCTTGGCCGTATCCCATCTGCTGTCGGTTACCAGCCGACCTTGGCTACTGATCTAGGAGGTTTGCAAGAGCGTATTACTACAACAAAGAAGGGTTCAATCACATCTGTTCAAGCTATTTATGTCCCTGCTGATGACTTGACTGATCCTGCTCCTGCAACCACCTTTGCCCATCTCGATGCCACTACTGTGTTATCTAGACAGGTTTGTTACCATGTTACCATTTTCTAAATCGTTAAAGAAGTGGTTTCTTCTATTTTCTGCTTATTGTTATTTGGTTTCTTATGAGCAGATCTCAGAACTAGGTATTTATCCTGCTGTTGATCCTCTTGATTCCACTTCCCGTATGCTTTCTCCTCATATTTTGGGAGAGGGACACTACAATACTGCTCGTGGTGTACAAAAGGTTCTTCAGAACTATAAAAATCTTCAAGATATCATTGCTATTTTGGGAATGGATGAGCTCAGTGAAGATGACAAGTTGACTGTAGCTCGTGCACGTAAAATCCAAAGGTTCTTGAGCCAGCCTTTCCATGTTGCCGAAGTGTTCACTGGTGCTCCTGGGAAGTATGTGGAGTTAAAAGAGAGCATTACCAGCTTCCAGGTAAGATGTGCTAATTATTCATACCATTTTCTTGTTTTTCCGTTTCATTTAGTCTTATTTTGACTGATGGAAATTTGCCGGCAATTAAGGACATTCTTCTTGGTTAGATTTTCTGTTGTTACGCCCATGTTTTTTTTTTCCCCTTATTTTGGCAGAAGTCTGGACTGTGTATTGAAATCTATTAAATCCTCGTTGTTGAATCTATTAAATTCTCATGTTGTTGTTGTTGTTGTTTGTTTGTTTGTTTTTTGTTTTGTTCTTTTAAATTGGTAAAAGAAAAATTCATTAAAATAAAGCCCAATACACAACGTACATAAAATGACAGTTCTAAGTGAGATCCTTAAAACTAGAATAAACCAAGAACAATCCCAACAAGCCAAAATGAAGCAGGAGGTTATACAAAAACCCATGAGCAGTTGAGTAGATCAGTAAAGCATGATTATCAAGTATGAGCGAGGTTTCAAATTTCAATGACTCCCTTTTAGCCAAAGCATCTGCCTAGATATTTGCCTCTCAGAAGGTTGCATAATTCTTCTGATAATCGACAACTTCTAATAAAAAAGATATACCTTGGTTATATTTCATCTCTTCAACAAGTTTAGTAATGAGCTTGACGGTCCTATTGTTCCAACGGAGAGGAGCTTATAAATAGCTTTTCGGGAAATTTCCAAACACAATTTCAACGAAATCTTTCAATTTTTACAAATCTCATCGAAGGCTTTAGCCAACCCCCATTGGAATCGCCCCTTTAACAGCTCAACGGATAATATTTTGTGAATCACCTTCAATCATTACTTGGCGGCTACTCACAAATAGAGTGCATCAATCAGATCCCTTCAAGCAAACTAGTTGTTTCCTCTTCTGTCGCATCACACTATTCAAGGGCCTTCTAGAACTCTTAATAATCTGTCCATCATTACATCAATAAATTCTGATCAACTCTATATGCCACTATTACTTGGTCAGAAGCTATTCGTGCACAAATCCAGGCTTGGATACAATTTGGCATATCTAGAAATTTGGACACCTATACGATATTGATGCCCGTGTTATGTTCTAATCACACACATTTTGCAATCTTTACGTTGTGATTATTTGATGTAAATCAGAAATTAAAGAAGAAAGATGATTGGAAACCTGGTGAGATGGAAGATGGGAGAGAGATTAAAGAGTCCAGAAAATGGACCCTTAAATTGGTCTTTAAGAGGCCAAGAGGCTGCCATTAAGGGCTGGTTATTGGGCCAGAAAGGGTCTGAGAAGGGCAAAGTATTCATGAAAATTTGGTCCAGAAATAAAGCCCAGAAATAGGGTCAGAGTTTATGGATTTTAAGGGCCTAGAAATAGAATTTGAATAAGGAATTCTTAGGGTGCATCGAGCATAAAATTCTGGACAGGTCTGAGATCTTTATTGCCACTTTCTTTAGGGCCTAATGACGACTGACATGGGTTGCTGTGAAGGTCCCAAATATCTGGGAAAATTTGGAGGTCTTGCAATCATTGTTGTCAAATCGCATATGCGATGGCTTAATTTTATTTTATTTTTTTTCAAAAAAACCCAAAAAATTCCCAAAAGTATAATATATGTTTTGTGTTAATTTGTTCTCTATTAATTTTGTAGTGTCTAGAATACGGAACAAAAGTATATAAGATAGGTAGATAACCCATAAAAGAGAGCAAACAAATTATGAATAGAGATTTAAGAGAGAGAGAGAGAGAGAGAGAGAGAGAGAGAGAGAGAGAGAGAGTCAAAAAAGAAACCAAAGAGAAATCATACCTGAATGAATGTGGTATGGATTAGAAAGAGGAACCTCCTATTTATAGGCTTTGGGGAGGCCTAAAATGTAAAAAAATAGAAAAAAACACTCAAACAGTCATATTTATGACCGTTGGAGGTGTATGCGATCGCATACATTCCAGATCGCATATGACATGATGGCATATGCGATAATACCCTGTAGGATCGCATATGCGATCGCTTTTGACAACAATGCTTGCAATTCACAAATTCTTGTGATCGGAGATCTTTTTCTTTTCCTTCTTTGTTAGATGAAATCTTAAACTCTTAAGAAATCTGTGTGGGACTATTAAGATTAGAATCCTGAACACCTATAAAATCTGCAAATTAGAGAAGTATTTGGAGAAAATTTTGACTCTCTAGCTTGGAGAAGAAATAGGAGAAATATATGTTTTCAAAAGTCGAGTGCCACAAGGATCACAAATGGTGCAAGACGGAACACTAAACCCTAGATGCAACTGCTGAAATTTAAAGTGATAACTTATAGCAACGGAAGCATTAAGTTTAGAGCTAAAATTCATGAATATAGTAAGGATTTTTCATTCTAATGATTAGGCCTTGTTCCGCTCAGTGTTCAATTTGGCACGACGGTCCCTTATAAATTTGGAAGCTAGGGTTTTAAGGTAGAGCTCGGTTTTCTTCTAGTCTAGGGGATCAAATGACAGCCAACAGTGGTGTCTTTTGATTCCAATCTAGGATTTGAAGAATATAAGGATTGATGGTTGATCCAACCCTAGTTCTCAGTGATTAATTTGGGTTTCAAAAGGGTTAGTCACTGGAATGTAAAAATAGGGTTTAGAGCAATAAGGGTTTTCAAGAGCAAAAGGTTTTCCATGGTGAAAATATCCCAAAACTATGATTGAAAGAAATTTAAAACTAAAATAGTAAAATAAAAAACCTTGCATGGAAAATAGAGGTTAGAGAAGAAGGATATAAGAGAATTATATGGCCTTACGCCAAACCCATCACGGGAAGAAGAAGAATCGCTGTTGCTTCGGAAGAATTTCGTATTCATTTAATATTCAAAGATCTTTGTCACTAGAGAATAATCTCTTCACAACATATACTTAAGAAATAAAACCCTAAATTTAATTCTAATTTTAATTACCAATCTGCCTTTAAATAAGCATAATTATACTAACGAAAGTCAAAGAAAATTTCCTAAATCTAGTTTGCATGAATTTCACGGTCGTACGTGATGTCGGTCACGGTCGTCCGTGTCTAGATGACGGTCATCCGTGAATGAACTTAGGAATGTCCATGAAATAACAATTCTCTGGAGGTCTCAGGTGTGATGCGATATTTGTCAGACCACAGGGAGTTTACCACTCACGAATTCCTCCAGCTTTGATTCTAGCCTCTTCTCATGCCCTCCCATGTGCATCTTCCCAATTTGAAGTCTTCTAGCATGTTGCACAAGTGCACATGGGGTCTTCAGTAGCCCATCCGAAGTGTTGCATGAGTATCACGTGCCTCCAATCTCTTCTTGAACCTCCGAGACTCTTTGTACCGTCAGAGGTTCACATTAACAAATTACAAGAAATACATTTCGCAAGTCTCAGATTTCTCTTTTATTTTTGTTGAGTTCATAAACTATGGTCTTGGTAAATAGTTATGGTGATAATTTTTGAAGTTGGTAGTCTAAGTTAAGTAAAGTTCAGTTAGCAAGTAAAAGTGAAAGTAGTTTTATTGTTTACTTTAGTTATTCGAGACTCCTAAGTTGATTATGATATTAAATTAGAACTAAACCGGGAAGTTACTTAAAAAAAAAGCGTTATTTATACTGTTACCTTTATTTGGCGTGGCTGTCCTAAGTGGATTAAGGTCGGGTGGGGATGGTTTTGGTTTGGCTTTTGTTATACTTGTTTTTTGTTTCCTGTTTTTGCTGCTTCTAAGCTCCATGTATAATAAGTTTTTCTATAATTATATTATCTTAATGAAATTACCATTGCAGATTAAAAAAAAAGTTCCATCTATTGTGATGAAGTTACTAGGTAGGCTTTGGTTTTTTGACTGATTTAAGTTAAAATTGATAGAATTTGGTCTTGGGACATATGAAAGTTACCAATTTTTATTCTTCATGGACCATATCTATGTATTCTTGACTGCTGCCATAGTTTTTTATTGCTTGATGGCTACTGTTAATAGGAGGTACCTAACGTAGGCTCTACCATCGGAAGAAAAAAAAAATGTAGAACTTGTGCTAATTGTGATCTCAGAAAGTCTCCTGTATTCCTGTTTACTTCCTTGCTTGAAATTTGCAGTTTTACCAGCTGTTTCAGTATAGATTATATCAAGACCTACCTCTATTAATACTTCAAAAGAAAATCTTGCTTGTTGGATTCAAATATGTTAGGGCTGTGTACGTTGCTGAAGCTGACCATTAGGACAGTTGTCCACGGTGGTATGTTAGTTTACTAAAATACCGCTGATGGATGACCTGCTATTTGATTATTGAAGTACTCTTTTGGATGACCTTTTTCTCTCTCACTGATCCTGTTAATCGCTTTTTGAAGCAAATTATTGTAGAGATTTTTAAAAAAAAATTGTATTATATATATGGGAAATGATCATATGACTCGAATCACGTCGTGAATTGAGCATCCAGCGGCTGCACACAGACACACACACACACACACACACACACACACACACACACATATATATATATATATATTGATTCTATAAGCATTTTTGTGGGGTTTCTTAGCTTTGTCTCTGATTTTGCAGGGTGTTTTGGATGGGAAATATGATGATCTTCCCGAGCAGTCATTCTACATGGTGGGGGGAATTGAAGAAGTAATAGCTAAGGCTGAGAGAATTGCAAAGGAGTCGGCCGCTTAACTTAAATTTTTTTCCAATCTAAATGTATTGGATTTTTTTTTCCTTTCTCGTAGGTCAATTAATAATCGGATCGATGCGGACAATGCCAGCATCCAAAGTTGCATTTTTTGAGGTCAGCACTGTTGTTTGGCGCTCCGTTTTCGTATATTTTGACAAGACAAGATATGTGGTAGGCATGGGAATGATCGGAGAGTCCGCTCTGCTAGGCTTTTATTTTTCCAAATAAAAAATGTCGTGACTTTTTCCCGCCATCATTCTAATCATATATACTTTTTTCACTGAAAGCTAGATTTCATATCTTGAGTGTTTTATTTGGTCAGTTCAAACTCTGACTGTTGCTAGATTTAATGGCCCATTTTACCAGCATTTTGGATGAGATAGGATGGCTCAGCGCGCCGGCCTCCGTTGCTGAACCGATGCAATTTTCACTGGCATATTGTGTTTATATTGTTGTATCAACATTCATTTTAGGTTATTGCAACGAGGGGGACTATTACAGGGTTGTATGACTTGTCGCATGCTGATGCTCTACCCCAGGCAGGCGGATACCCCAGGCAAGCGGATGAAATACGAGGTCCTTTTTTCTGTTTCTAGGTGGACATAGAAGTGCCAGGTGAATTCTCTACTTAGCTACTATGGTTGGAAGATGGTCCTTGTTTCATTGGTATTTGGTGCACTCAGTCTTCACATTCTCTATGTTGTACGCCATGGCACGCCTCATTGACGAAGTGACCAAGTGGCCAGCCCGCCACCACCACCACCACCACCACCACCACCACCACCACCACCATCATAGTGTCTTTGTCTCAAAAAATATGCTTTGGAAGATAGGGCCCTTACGAAAGTGGAGGACAATTAAAACAGCGACCCGGATGAGTTGGAGCATCACCTTACCTTCTTTCGAGAACTAGTTTTTATAGAAAGAGCGTAAGTCTCTCACAGGCATGAGCAATATGTCGTCTTGCTTCAAGGCAGGCCTTCTAACCCACACCCCTCTATATTCGAGAACTAGTTGCTTTATAGCAAGAGCTTAAGTCTCTCACTGGCCTGAGCAATATGGCATCTAGCTTCAAGGCTGGCCTTCTAATTCACACCCCTCTATAGAGGAGCGCTCCAACAACTCGGCTCCCATGTCAGGTCGGCCTTTGGACCCTCCCATGCGATCTCACGCAACCTCCCCGAGTGCACTCCTCGGCATGGTATCAAATATTGGCTGATACCGATATATATGTGTCGATATGTATAGGGTATCTCTCAGCTATTTAGTTGTCTTTTCTTGCTTGTGAATGTGACTGCTGCCATGAGTGACTGCTGTAAGTTTAATTTTAATGCTCGATTGCTGACATGAGTTGACTGCTTTACTATTTTTAATGGAAGCAACAACAGGCGTTGAAAGAAGGAAGAGAACTCTAGTCACACCCACCCGTCAAGTGAATGCGCCCATATCTCAAATCCCTTTGAAAACTGTTGATTGCATAGGATCAAATGATGTAGGTTGTATATTACCTAAATATTTCACAAAATGGATATTGGGATCATGAATCACTTATCATACGGTCAGTATTTAAGTACATGTGTCACAGATTCCTAAAAAATGACCTTTGAATCATAATGGCATATATCATGCTCAAACGTGATTTTTAGGCTATGTTTTGGGATCTGTAATTCGTGAAACCAAGAACCTATCGTTTGATAGGTGCACTATGATCCTAAGATCTATTATGTGGAAGATATGAGTAAAACGTGACCTCCATCATCTAATTCTATGTAATTAATAATCAACAGCTTTAATGGATCTAGGATGTTGGCTCATTTAGTAAATAGGTGGGTGCTAATATAGTTACCCATCCTTTTTCAAAATTTCCTAATTCTCGGCAGATGATGGCATGACATGTCCCTTTAGTTGAGTTGATTATAACTACAGCTATTGTTTTTTTTTTTTTTTTTTTTTTTTCTTTTAAATAATTTTTGACATTTAAAATATACTAGTAAATATAAACGCTGCCACTTCAGTCTAATAGAACTGCAACATATATATATATATAGTTTTTGACTTTTAAAATATACTAGTAAAAATAAACTGCAGACCATATGCATGAGATACGGTGCTCCGTGGAAGGAGTCAAGGAGCTGCTCCTTTCGTTGCTTTAGTTTATTTCGAGATGTGTGCTACATGGAATTGAAATCTGATCTGATGGGAGATCCATGATTTAAAGATAGTGTTTCGAAGATTAGGAAGAATAACGATGTTCACTTGTTTGATTAAAAGCAGCCAATGATTTATTATGCATGTGAAACCCGAGTTGAGGAGGAACCATGGGATGAAAGTAAAGGTAAAGCCAAAAATCTTTGCTTCTCTAGGACCCCTGATTTTATAGGGGTCAAATATCAGACCATATATTAAATTCAACTGGATTTAAGTGAGTGATCATCTATGAAATTCAAGTGTAAATAAAAATCAGGATAATTTGAATCGTCTCAGGATAATTTGAATCGTCTCATCTATGCACTTTAATATGGATATAAAGTAGGTTACACGACTAATTTTTAATTCTTTCTAAATTAAAACAATGAGATATGAGAAACATTTGCAAATACTTTTCAAGAGAAGCGGTCTTTTTGGCCGCATGGCTCAGCCAATGAGCAATCAATCATACTGAGAGCCATTTTGGGCCAAAAAATCAGAACAACTGAGGATATGGAGCAACTCATCGAGGAATCCCAAAACCCAAAAATTTCTCTTAATGTCTTCGGATATGGGTTATTATAGACAAATTTTTTAAGGCTTGATATTATGGTTCTTTGATCAGATGGTTCCAATTCCATCATATGCGTGATTGTGGGATTGAGTCTCGTAGAAGTCATGGCCAATGGTGGTCCACTTGAGAACCTAATGCTAACTCATTTATAATAGGATTGGAATATTGTTTAGGATAGCCCGGATGCCCAGGTTATCAGAAAATAAAATAAAATAAAATTATTTAGGATAGCTCTAATGGCTCTCACTTAGTTGATTAGAAACGTGTTAATATTAACTATTTATTTTTTTATTTTGAAGAATTAAATAATTTATTATTTTTAATGTTGCCTTGCAATGTGCAGGAATTTCACTATTGCTTGCTCAACTATCATTCTTATTAGTTGTTACAAATATATATATATATTTTTGACTAGACATTTAAATTTGGGCGACTTTTTAAAAATATCAACCTTAAATGATATATTTATTTGTACAATATTAAGAAAGTATAATACTTGATTTTAAAGTGCATAATAATTTATTTCTTTTTCAATTTTTGACAATAGAGTTTAGGCTTATTTAATATAAAATTTTCTTACATTTAATTTGTTAATTTGTTTATTATTATCATACAATTTCTGTATCCAATATCGTTGATGAATTATAAGATGCAATCAAATTAAATTGAGGCACGTTTGATGGGTGCTTCTGTACCCATACTTTTTATCTTGCTAGTACCAAACAATAGAAGAGTACATAGGACATGGTTTGATGGGTGCTTCTGATTTCTCAGAGCAATCTCTATGTAAAGTATGGGTACAAATAACCGAATCCAATTTTTAAGGTTTTTCTTCCTCTGTTCTTATTTATCTCTTTTTTAAAATTTTAATGGCTGATATTAAAGTTCATCAATCATATGATTTAAATCTCTCTAAAACAATATATTTTGGGCCTGATGCACTTCAACTAGTGATCTATCACACTGTTCGGATCACCAACATTTTAAACCGCTGATGGTGCAAGATCGTTTAAACACCAAAAGGGATTTTAGCGTTTCAATGATGGTGAGAAGATTTTGTCCGTTAAACTTATTCAACCGGTCAAAATGTTTACTTCTCTTACACCCCGATTTATAGAGGTCAAACATCAGACCATATATTAAATTCAACTGAATTTAAGTGAGTGATCATCTATGAAATTCAAGTGTACATAAAAATCAGGATAATTTGAACCGTCTGATCTATGCAGTTCAATATGGATATACAGTAGGTGTAATAGCCCTGAAATTTTGAACAAGAATTCGACTGCTTCAATATGCATGCGTGGCATGAAAATCGAGATAAAATTTAAAAATTAAAAATTAATATTATTAGAAATAATATTAATCCGTATGTATGATAAGTCATGTGTGACTTCTTGCTTAAATTCGAGACTTGTAGGACATTGATGTGGCGTAGTACGCCATAGAAGATGTGTAGGCGCTTCACACTGGAGCCAAGCTTAGAGAGGAAACTGAAATATCAAGGATATTTCAATTCCTTAGCTTATATGAGAAGGAAGAGGTTTGGATTGGATACCTTTCTTCTTCTTTCTCTTGCTTCTTGAAAAATTTGTAGCTAGGTTGTGCTTTGAGAGGTTTTTTTTTTTTTTTTGAGAAAACGGGGTTAGTGATACCCGAGGTCGTGCGTTGTCGGAAATAGAGGGTGGAGAGATCAAATAAACGCTCCACGTTTAGTCTGAGTATGTGTGCGATTTCTGCGTGTTGAAGCGGAACTGATCGTCTGCATGTTCGAGTCATAACGGCGATAAAATTTGAGGGACAGATCCGAAACCCTCTTCCAGATCGCTTCGCCGAGAGCTGAAAAATGGCTTCTAATAGGTACGCTTTTAAATTAAAAGTGTGGAGGTTAAAGCCTCATAAATGGGAAAAATTGATGTATGTGAATGGTTGATGGAAACCATTAAAAGTATGAGATCAAATTGCTGACTGCCATTAATAACAGAGAACTGTAATTATTGATCGATCAATACTGAAGATTGATCGATCAATACTGGGGTGATCGATCAATGAGATGCATTGATCGATCAATTTGTATAAGCATTAAGTGGGAACAATAGAGACATCTTTCTGGAATTTCAGTGTCCGATGGCATTGATCGATCAATTTGTATAAGCATTAAGTGGGAACAATAGAGACATCTTTCTGAAAGTTCAGTGTCCGATGGGCATTGATCGATCACAATGAGGTGATCGATCAATGGCAAAGATTGATCGATCAATAAAGATATTGATCGATCAGTGGAAAAGATTGATCGATCAATAAGGGCATTGATCGATCAATCTATATAAAGTTAGTATGAGAACAGGAAGAGGAAAATTTAAAATTTAGGCTTGTGATCGATCAATGAGATGTATTAATCGATCAACTAAGCTGGTGATCGATCAATTTTTCTCTGTCAAATGTAAAGAATAAGGGGCTATTGATCGATCAATTGAAGCATTGATCGATCAATGAGATGGATTGATTGATCGATCAATCAAGGTTGTTGATCAATCAATCAACCTTTGTCACCTATGAGTTATGTGAAGGGTTGATCGATCAATGAGATGGATTGATCGATCAATCAAGGCTGTTGATCGATCAATTGCTCCTGTTTTTAGCCTGTTTTGATTTGGTAAATTAAACGCTACTGGACACCGCACCAGTTGATGTTCTGACATCCCTGACACCTAGTGTACTATATTTATGGTCTAAGATCAGACCATGACGCTCTGAAAAACTTTAGATTTGCTTAGAAAGAGGTCTGATCTAAAGTAGGGAAAATTCAACCTAAAATATATTTGACTATAATTTCATGATCCTTTCATATCTGCATCCTGATTTCTATTTTTAAAAAGCATGTTTGCATATCAGTAATCTCTGTTATCTCCGACTCCTACTTTCTGATTTCTGTATTCTGAAACCTGTCCCTGATTTCTGATATCTGACTCTTGAGGTCATATGTGTGTATGTGATTTGAGGATTTAACTAGATGATCCCCACCGACTCGGCGGTATATCCGTGCCCTGACACAATCGTGCATTTGCTTTATAAATTTCTCGGCACAATTGCACTCCATAGATGAGACATTGTTTTAGTCTGAAATAGTTCATGTGAACGACGATTGGTTGAGATTTTCTATTGGCATATTCCTAATTACTCTGTGCTATATAATCACGGGAGTTTCTTAAGTTAGAAATATTCACAATTTAAGTAACCAAAGATATATTTATGTATAACATCTATTCTTGTTTGAAAACTCAGTACATGCCATATGATTGATCATGCCTGCATATTCTGATTTGATTTCCTGCTTTGAGATACTACCTGCATATCATGTCTTACATTTTCAGTACAATTTTAGTTGGGATTCTTCTACTGAGCTTAGATGTAGCTCACCCTGTTTTCTATAATAATTATAGGTTATGAGGCTAGAGCTCCCGGCGCTGAGAGCGATCCTGATTACCAGCCTGATCCAGAGGCTGAGGCTGAGGACGAGGAGACTAACGTCCAGGCAGACGATTTTTATCCATAGTCTGGGTACTTGAGTCTTTTATTTTAAGATTTTTGTATGATACTCTGGAATATTGTGTGCCTGGTGGCCACCGTCTGTATTATTATTTTAGATGTTGTTTATGGTGTTATTATACATTCTGTAAGAACCACTATCGGAACAATTATTTTGGGTGATGGATGTCCATCACCAGTGGTTCTTCTTGATTCCTTTTTAGGGAATGTATATTCTTTTATCCTTATATAGATGTTTTATTATTGCTTCTTTATTTAAAGCCATGTATGATGACTCGATCTGTCACTACGGGACAGTGCCTGCTTTGATTTCCGCTAGATGAGTAGACACTTCATGATTTGTCCTAGGGATCATCCAGAGCATGATCCTGATGACACGGATTTTCGGGCATGAAATTTCAAGCTGTCACAGTAGGTTGCCCGACTAATTTTTTATTTGTTTCTAAATTGAAACAATGAGATATAAGAAGCATTTGCAGATATTTTCCTAGAGAAGCAGTCTTTTAGTCCACATGGCACATCTAATGAGCAATCAATCATATTGAGAGCAATTTTGGGCTAAAAAATCTTACTAACTGAAGATTTAGAACAAGTCATCGAGGAATCCCAAACTCCAAAAATTCCTCTTAGGGCCCTCAGATATGGGCTATTATAGACAAATTTTTTAAGGCTTAATATTATGGTGCTTTGATCGGATGGCTCCAATTCCATCATATGCGTGATTGTGGGATTGAGTCTCCTAGAAGTCATGGCCAATGGTGGCTCACTTGGGAACCTAATGCTAACTCATTTATAATAGGATTGCAATAGTGTTTAGGATAGCTCTAGTGGCTCTCACTTTGATTATAAAAGTGTTAATATTAATTATTTATTTTTTTATTTTGAAGAATTAAATAATTTATTATTTTTAATGTTGCGTTGCAACATGCAGGAACTTCCATATTGCTTGCTCAACTATCATTCTTATAAGTTGTTACAAATATATATTTTTTAAATTAGACATTTAAATTTGGGCGACTTTTTAAAATATCAACCATAAATGATATATATATTTGTACAATATTAAGAAAGTATAACACTTGATTATAAAGTGCATAATAATTTATTTCTTTTTCAATTTTTGACGATAGAGTTTAAATTTATTCAATATAAAATGTTCTTACAGTTAATTTGTTTATTTTTATCATACAATTTTGTTATCCAATATCGTTGATGAATTATAAGATGCAATCGAATTAAATTGAGGCACGTTACTTTTTTTCTTGCTAGTACCAAACAATAGAAGAGTACGTAGGACATGGTTTGATGGGTGCTTCTGATTTCTCACAGCAATCTTTATGTAAAGTATGGGTACAAATAACTGAATCCATTTTTATGGTTTTCGTTCCTCTGTTCTTATTTATCTCTATTTTGTCAATTTTAATTGCTGATATTAAAATTTATCAATCAGATGATTTAAATCTCTCTAAAATAATATATTTTGGGCCTGATGCACTTCAACCTGTGATCTATCACACAGTTTGAATCACCTACATTTTAAATCGCTGATGGTGCAATGATGGCGAGGAGATTCGGTCCCTTAAACTTATTCAACCGGTCAAAGTGTAGCTAGCTGCTATATAATCTCCACTAGTTTTTACCACCGTAGAAACTAATGGAGATGATACCCTTGATATATTACTCTTGCATTATATGCATAACAAGTCAACTTTTGAAAAGAAAGACTTTGACCCGTCGGTAGTCAAAGTCTAGCTGCCATATTTTTCTACCCGCTATATTAGAAACGAGTGAAGACACGAGTCACAAAGTCGACAAAATTAAGTTGAACCTTTAACAACATATATCTCGATGGCTTAGTCTCTATAAGACAAATAGCTTCTTAATAGAAGTGATATAATATATCTCCACGTTTAGTCCTTCTTTCTATTATTCCTACCTTGATAAAGAATTTCCAATGAATATGTAGTCACCAAGTCCGGGTTCAGTTCAATAATCCGGCAAGGTTAAAATACAAAAATATCTAAAAAATTCAGGAAAAATTTTAGAGAAAAAATCAGAATAAAAAATAAAAAACTGATTAATAATATAATTTTTTTCTAAAAAACATTAAAAATTACGATTTCTTTAAATTTGTTTTGAAGGTTGCAACCGAAGATTCTTACGGTGCCTCTAATGGTTCCACCGCTCACATGTTGGCTGCCTTAAATCAAATAGTAGTGATATTTTTTGTCCTAATATTTTATACATTAGATCTTAAGATCATATTGAAAGTATCATACGGTCAAATATTTATTACAAGTGGCACACATCCTCAATTGACCGTGATCATGGCTACTGTGGTGTAAAGTGATCATGGATGTGTGTCACATGGAATCAACATTTGACTATCTCATATGTGTGCAATAATCTCAATAACTAATGTATGGAAGGTTAGAATGAATCTACCTCTAATATCTAATTGGCATTTAAAAGGTGTGAGCGATGGAATCATAAGTTGCGCTGCAAGAATCTTTGATTGTAAAAATTGCTATACGTTTTTGAATTATTCGTGAGTTATTTAAAAATTTCATAAATTTTAAAAAATACAGAATTTCATAATTGAATAATTCATTATTAATTCGTAGAAGCTTAAGTTTGTGAATTATTTGCTAATTTTTCCAAAATTAAAGCTGGTGCACAAGATCTATCTCACTCCACCAAACCAATCAAACTCAAGCGTCTTCAGATAACATAGCACACATGACGAACTCGTGCCATGCATCCTAAAAGAGAGAAGACTCGATGGTCAAAGTCTTGCTGCCATATTTTTCTATGGGCACAACTCTCCTTATTATCATTTACACACCAAAATTTTGTTTAAATAATAATTTCAGCAACAATGGTTTAAGATGCGGATTACCTGTACCGTCAAAGTGATTGATCATAGATTGACATGCAACATGCCAAAAAATAGAGTTCTACTCAGATTTAAACCATCGGGTCTGTGGAATTTAATATCAAGGGTTGTTTTTAATTTGAATGGATCCACTTAAAGGCATGTTTCTTTGGGGCTAATACATGTTCCAAGGATAGATTGCCACTTGGACATTTTAGATTGATCAGTGATGTTTGCGACATGACATTAAGAAAATCACACTTCAATGTGGTGAGGTTAAAATTCTAACTTTAAGATCATTTAAATATTATTCCGGTGTTTAAATGTGGGTCAGGAGTCATTAACGTTGTCCATAAGCCGTGCCGTGTGGGGCGACTTATTGGAAATTCATTTTTTTAAGGCTAGTTTTTCTTAATTTTTTCATCTAAGCTAGCGGCACTCCATCCTCTATTTATATGTATGTAGCCATTGAAGTCTATGTCTGAGAGAAGTCCTTAAAGTTCTTATTGGCTGAGTGTTGCATAACCAATATGGGCAGCAGATATTTTCAAGCTCTGCTATTGCTTGGGTTTCTTTACTTAGAAATCACCCTTCTTCTTCTTCTTCTATTTGTAGGTTTCTCCAATGGAGATGTTGTTTGCATGGAAAGAGAGAGAAGAGCCCTTGTCAACTTCAAACGAGGTTTGACTGACCCAGCTAACCGTTTGTCTTCATGGGTGGAAGGTAATGATGAAGAAGAAGATTGCTGCAAATGGAGTGGAGTTGGGTGCAACAATCGAACCGGGCACGTCGTCAAGCTTGACCTCCCAAATCTTCATCAAATTGATCTTAGCCATGGTCGGGGTCTGTTTTTCAGTCCAAATTTTAGCTGGTCGTTGGGAGGTGAGATAAATCCTTGTTTGTTGGAGTTGAAACAGTTGAATTACTTGGACTTAAGTCTGAACAATTTCTCACAAATCCATATCCCAAAATTCATTGGTTCCTTCCAAAGATTGAGGTATCTAAACGTCTCTAATTCGGGTTTCCAAGGAAAGATTCCTCATCAGCTTGGAAATCTCTCCAACTTGCATTATTTGGATCTCCGTCAGGACCAATATTTCCCGTGGCCATTTGGGGATAAGTTGAATGTTGACAACATTCAATGGGTGTCTCATCTCTCTTCTTTGCAATACCTTGACTTGAGTTATATAGACCTTTCAAAGGCATCTGCTGATTGGCTACAGGTAGTCAACATGCTTCCCTCCTTACGAGAGTTACGCTTAAGCGATTGTTCTCTTGGAAATGTCCCTGCATCCGTTTCTTACCTTAATTTCACATCTCTTGTTTTCCTCGATCTCGCTTATAATGGTTTCGACTCTACAATTCCTGATTGGATTTTTAATCTCAGCAGCCTTGTCCATCTTGATCTCAGGTCCTATACTCCACTCGTCAATCCCAATCCCGATCTCCGGATTTCTCGTGCTTTTGAGAAGATGACTTCTCTTGCTTTCCTTGACATGAGCGGCATAGACCTTCCAAAGGCAACTGTTGATTGGATACAATTAGTGAGCATTCTCCCCTCCTTACGAGAGTTACGCTTACGCAGTTGTTCTCTTGGTAATGATGTCCATGCATCCGTTTCTTATCTTAATTTTACATCTCTTGTTTTCCTCGATCTCTCTGGAAATGATTTCGACTCTACAATTCCTGGCTGGATATTCAATCTCAGCAGCAGTCTCGTCCATCTTGATCTCAGTCATAATATGTTAACTGGTCCAATTTCTCTCGCTTTTGAGAAGATGACTTCTCTTGCTTTCCTTGATCTCTGATAATTATTTCAACTCTACAATTCCTGGCTGGATATTCAATCTCAGCAGCAGTCTCGTCCATCTTGATCTCAGAGATAATATGTTCACTGGTCCGATTTCTCTCGATTTTGAGAAGATGACTTCTTGTCTTCCTCGATCTCTCTGGAAATGATTTCAACTCTACAATTCCTGGCTGGATATTCAATCTCAGCAGCAGTCTCATCTTGATCTCAGAGATAATATGTTCACTGGTCCGATTTCTCTCGATTTTGAGAAGATGACTTCTCTTGTCTTCCTCGATCTCTCTGGAAATGATTTCAACTCTACAATTCCTGGCTGGATATTCAATCTCAGCAGCAGTCTCGTCCATCTTGATCTCAGTGATAATATGTTCACCGCTCCAATTTCTCTCGATTTTGAGAAGATGACTTCTCTTTCTTTCCTTGATCTAAGCTGGAATGAATTGCAAAGTGTGAGGTGGAGATCCATGGGTGGTCTCTGCAACTTGCGCATGTTAGACTTGTCGTTTAACTCTGAGCTTAGGGGAGAGATTCAGGGAATTATAAAAAGTTTGTCCGGATGTAAAATTGGGAATAGCTTATTAGAGGATTTGCATTTGCGTTTCACTAAACTCAGTGGGTCTTTGCCAGAGGAGTTAGGGGAGTTTCAATTTTTAAAAAATCTTGATTTTACAGGAAACTCTCTTGTTGGTCCAATTCCTGCATCTCTTGGAAGATTGTCCTTGTTGAGTACATTAGGACTTGTAGGAATAAATTAAATGGTTCGATACCGTGTCTCTTGGAAGTTTGTCATCTTTGTCTGAATTAGATCTAAGTTTTAACCAGTTTAGTGGTCTCATTCCTAGTTCTCTCCAAGGAATGTCGTCCTTGATTTCATTAGACCTTAGTAATAACCAATTTAGTGGTCCAATTCCTAATTTCCTTTGTGCGTTGTCTTCGTTAGATACGTTATCTCTTCCTAGTAATAAGTTCAATGGGACTATTCCAGAATGTCTTGGGCAACTTTCAAATCTAGCTTTTTTGGATGTCTCTAATAATTCATTAGAGGGTGTATTTTCGGAAGCTCACTTTGCAAATCTCACAAGTCTATACAAGTTAGACATTTCTTTGAACTCCTTAGTCTTGAAAGTGAAATCTGATTGGGTTCCTCCTTTTCAACTCAGGCATATAGGATTGCGCAATTGCCAAGTGGGGCCCAAATTTCCTACATGGTTGCAAACTCAACAACGTTACTATTTCGATCTAGATTTGTCCAATGCAAATATTTCAGCTGATATTCCATATTGGATTTGGAATTCATCCCGCTCTTTGGATCTCTCAAACAACAATATCAGTAGCAAGATTCCAGATAATATTTCCCATATGGAGTCACTGTTTATGAGCTCCAACCATTTGCATGGTCCATTGCCACAAATGCCTAATACAATCCAAGCACTTGATCTCTCTAACAATCAATTATCAGGATCCCTTAACCCTCTATGTAATTTTGGGGGGTCTTTGAGGCTGCTCGATCTCTCTAGAAATCATTTCTCGGGAGAAATTCCTAGATGTTTGAATTTTTCGCAAGATTTGGCTATTGTGGATTTCTCACACAACCATCTATATGGAGAAATTCATAGCAGGGTTTGTTCTATGTATAAACTCAGATCATTACACTTGAATAACAATAGTCTCGCTGGGGAAATTCCTTTGTGTTTGGAAAATTGTTCTGACTTGATTACTCTTGATCTTGGGGAAAATGCGTTTTCTGGAAAAATACCAGAAATAAAAGGAAACAGCCTATCACATCTTAAAATTCTCCGACTACATTCAAATAAGTTTTATGGGCACATTCCTCCACAACTATGTGATCTTACTGAACTTCAGATTTTGGACCTTGCGGGTAATAATCTATCAGGGACCATGCCATCGTGTTTGGGAAATCTTGCTGCAATGGCTGTAAGACAGAGGATGAGTAAGGATATATTGTCTCTAGCTGAATACACTGGCTATAACAAGTATGAAGAGAGCATTTCTTTGATGGTAAAAGGTGTTGAGCGAAGATATAGCAAGATCCTTCCACTTGTGATAACCATAGACTTGTCAAGTAATAACTTATCTGGAAAAATCCCTCAAGAACTAACTACTCTCGTTGGACTGCAAAGTTTGAATTTGTCACTAAATGATTTGGAAGGGAAGATTCCAGCGACTATCGGCAATTTGAATCAGCTGGAATCTCTTGATCTCAAGAGAAACCATCTTTCAGGTGCAATTCCCCCAAGCATGGCCTCTCTAAATTTTTTAAGTTCTTTGAACTTCTCATATAACAACTTGTCGGGAAAAATTCCTATGGGCACCCAACTTCAAACTCTCAATGATTCATCTATTTATCTCGGCAACGATCAACTCTGTGGACCTCCACTTACAGAAAAGTGCCCAGAAGATCAAACATATCAAGATCCAACAGTTGATGGCGGTAACAATGATGAATCAGAAATGTTTTGGTTCTACATTAGCATTATACTGGGATTTGTAGCGGGGTTTTGGGGAGTTTGGGGTTTTTTGTTGTTCAACAAGTCTTGGAGGAAGGCATATTTTCAATTCTTTGATAACATACAAGATAAGCTTTTTGTGGCAGCAACACTGAATGTAGCTCGGTTGCAGAAGAAGTTTGAGAAAAACTGAGATTGTCAGCCATAAATTGGGGAGATGTTTAATTATTATTATTTTTTCATGAGTAGTTTGGTTTGTGGTTGTCATGAGCATGTTGTGTTAAGTGGAATGTTTTTATAAAATAAAATTTGTTTGATATCTCTGAAATTAGAAGTTGAATTATACCATCTTTATTGTTAAGGTCACTGAATTCTATAGATATATGAAATTAGACATTGAATTATACCATGTTTAATGTTGGGGCCCCTTACAATCAGTGTAAACAATGTTAATATGATTTTAGGAGGCTATTTATTGATAAGCTTATTGATCTTTATAGAGAATTAATCACGCAATTGGTTTTATTTTACTTTAATTCAAATGTTGTTACCATATGAGGGAATTGGTACCTCTAATAGAGAAATGTTACCTTAGTATTTAAAATAGGATGTGTTAAGTGCACTTTGCCCTGGACCATTATCTAATTGGGAGGATAGTTTGGTCATAAGAAGATAATTTTTAGGGCATTTTCAACAATTACTAGTGTGTCGCCGTAAGATTATCTCAAAAGTTCATTATGCCATTTTTCTACCAAAAGATGACATTTATATGTTCAAATCTATTGAAAATTTGAAGGTAAGATGAATTAGAACCGAGACCCTAGCCGGTTCGATAGTAAACCGAACAATTGATTATATAGGGTACAACTGATGAACTGCCCGATTATTTGGTGAACTAACTAGTTTGGTCGATTCATGTCGGTTCACCCAAATTTTTTTAATTAACATTATTTATTGAGAAAATGCTTAAATAACCATTAGACTTCGTATTTAAAAAAAATAAGTATTAGACTTCTTAGATTGCCTAATAAAACACCTAACTAATAACATCTAATATAGCTAGATATCTTTGTTAAGTTTTTAACTTATATTATCATCTATTCTGAGTATTTCCCATTTTAAACTCATCTATTATTATTTTGGAAATTAGAAACCAAAAAATACACATAATTTAATACAATCATATACCTTCTCCTGATATGAAATTAATATTTTTAAAAATTTTAAAATACAAAAGGAAGAAAGAATACGTGAACGGCCTAGAGGTAAGGAGATTCAACATCGCCATCAACCCCTGTTTAGGGCCCAAGAAAAGAATAATTATGCTGATGAAATTCCTCTTTAGAAAGGCTATAGTCGTGCATGGAAGAGCGTTGTACTGATGAAAATTTGAGATGTTGCATGCCAGCAATTGGGTTAGATGAAAGAGACATTGCAGCATCACTGGTTAGTGAGAATTGCTAATTCATGTTGACCAGCAACTCATGGATTCTAGCATTTCGAATTCCTATTGAGCAACAACTCCTGGATTCTAACATTTCAACTCTTTAGATATCATGGGCGCTTCAAGCCTTTGAGACCGTGGATAAGAATATCGAAATTCGATATATGCAATAATGTTAGACACACATTGCAATAGTAACTTCTTTAGAATGCGAACTTTAAGCTCCCCAGGGAGCAATATACACCCATATCCGATTGGAGTTGCCCAAAATCACTTGTCATTTCCTCTGGCCCTGTTTGGCAACCTTTACCAAAAAGCACATTTCATGTGTTGTAACGAGGCGTGTCACATGTGTTTCTCTTATGCTGCTTCTCAAAGAGGTCTATCACATGCTTGAAAATGGTGTTGTGTGAGAAGCATCATGGGTCAGATTCTCAACAAAGCATCATTTCCAGCTAAAGGTAACCAGTTCAAATCCTTGAGTGAAAAGTGCTTTTCATCCAACATTTTTTCCTTGAAAAATGTTTTTTGGAAAAGGGTTGAGAAATAGGCCCCCCTAGTATTCCACTACCTAATAAAGTAGACATCCTAGGTGAACTTGCTACAATAATGATTTTGGTAGCCCCTGGTGGAGGGGGCTCCCAATTAATAAAATTAAACATGGTTGTCTCGGTGTGCTGCTCCCCGACTCCAAACCTTTCCATCCACGATTTCTAGAATTCATTTATCGAACTTTTCGAACTCAAGGAAGGCTCAAGTTCCTTGTTCCACTTAATTCTTTTTATTGAACCACCTACTCAACGTATTGAAGAAATACCTAAACACTCCGTTGATTTGAAACATGTTAGAGAAGTGATTCCTGACCTTAGAGGTAGCGCAATCGATGAATAAGTGGGCTATAGTTTCTTCCCCATTTCAGCAAAACACACAACAAGAAGTTGGAGTTTTTAATCAAAATTTTTTGTTTTAATTATACCATCAACTGGGACAGCTGCGGGCAAAGTTTCCATGCCAATGTGTTGAATTTAATGGCTACTTTAGATCTCCACACCCAATCCCATTTATTACTTTTGACAAATTTTGGATGCACTAGATCCCATGCAGAGTTTAACGACAGCTTTTCGGATTTGTTAGGTTTCCATTTCACATCCTCTATAGTAGCTATAGGGGTTGTATTGAGATATCTTGCCGAGTACAATGCTATCCATTAGAGATAGCCTCACACATCAACATATCCTTAAGCAGAGCATCAAAATGTTTTTCAATTAATGGTTTAAAACCATTCCAATTATGTTGAAGAAGGAAGGTAAAGTTGCCATGTTCAACTTCCCATATCGAGTTACTCTCGGTGGTTTGAATCCATGGTCTCATAGACCTCCAAATTCTAGAGGAGTCGTTCTTGATCAGAGCAATACATAAACAGTTATTTCCCACATTTTTTAAAGACAAATTTTCCCCATTGTCACCTTTCAAATATAATCTTCCAACATAGTTTCACCATGGATGCATTATGGACTTCTTGGAATCTTCATATACCGAGCTCACCATCTTCTTTTGCCCAAAAAAATGATATTATATCCAAACCAATGAGCCTTATATCTTTCGTCATTCGATCCCACCAAAACTTGGCTAGTCTCCAATCTATTTCTGTACAGATGTACATGGGAAGAGGAAAAACTGACATAAGATAAGAGGGCATGCTATCAATTACGTACTTAATCAACATTAGTCGAGCCCCTTCCGATAGCAACAAAGATTTCCATCCAACAATTTTCTTGTAGTTTTGTCAATAACAGGCCACCAATGCTTTGTCAATAACAGGCCACCAATGCTCTTTGTCAATAATAGGCCACCAATACTTATAAAAAAGACATTGAGACCTTTGCTTAATGCTTCTTCCAAACAATATAAATAAACACGAGGATACAGGCCTCCTTGCCTAAGGCCTTGAGAATCCCGGGAAGTAGCCATATGGGGTACCATTAATTACCTCTAAGAAGTGACAGCTTGTTATGCAACTATGACTAAGCTTGATAAATTGTCTGCTGAATCTCTTTCAACTTTATTATGCGCTTTTGTCACATCAAGTTTAAGCACCATGTTGCCTCCCCTAGTCCGCTTGACCTCATCACTTCCGACTCTTTGACCTGGGCCATTGTGCCTTATCGTAGAGAACCTATGCGGTCCCAGGTTGTTGTAGATGCCGCTCTCGTCCATGCCATGGGTGTTTACACTAATGCCCTTGAGGAGGAACTAAGTCGATCCAACGCTACCTTGGTGGCCGAAAGATTGAAGACTGTTTCTCTTCGACATAACTAGCTAAAGATGGAGGACTATGAAGATATGCACCTCAACTGGAACTATGAGAGGTATTTTCGTGATGCTGATGCTAAGAAGCATGCAGAGGCTAACGAGAAATGGGAAAAAAAGATGAACAATTTGCGTGCCCAATTGTCTCTCATTGTTCTTGATACTGATGATGCAGATATGGGTGGAGCCACTCTTCCCTATAGTGGGAAAGGAGCAGCCTTTTGTAATATCCTTGATATTTTTGGCCTATTTTTCGTTTACCTCGGTAAGTGTGTCCGGAAATTATTACGGGATTTTGTTGGATTTTTGGTTAGTCTTGTGTTTGATGGGAATATTGACCAAAGGCTTTTGTCTTGGGCCTTGTGAAAGTCTTATATGTGTTAACATACACATTAAGTCCGATGTTGTGTTTAACACCGGAAATTTCTGCAATTTAAGTGGATAAGATGACAAATATAAAAATCTAGATATTTGTTTTGCTTGTTTTTTTGGTTATAAGAGAGATTGTAAAGAGAAGTGTAACTTCTCCCTCTCATTGGTTTTTTTGAAGCCTATAAGCCTTGCCTCACCCTGATCTTAGATCTTGTGAGCTTGAGAGTTCCTCTCCCCATCTCGACCATTGATTAGAATTGTACTTGAATTTTGATTGGTTTGAACCATTGAAAGAGAAGAGAGATGTGGAGAGTGATAAGATCTGTGTGATCTTGTTGGTTGCTGAGGCAGTGGCCACCTCATTATAATCATGGACTGATTTTGTAGTCCAATTGGAACTTGCTGCTTGATCTGGTGCTTGGAATTGGATCAACAGAAGCTAGGAGTAGACCTTGAAAGGTAGGCTCTTTAAACACCTTTGATTAAAATTATTTATGCTTAGAATAGTTTAGATAAAGGGTATGTCTAAAAAAGATAGATGGATTGGTGTTTTGGAATGAAAAATCAAGTCAGAAGAACAAATCTGGAACACACAGATCTGGAGAAATTCGAGGGTCGAATTTCAATTCGAGGGTCGAATTTAGATTTTTAAGCCTGATGCATTTTTGGGAAATTCGAGGGTCGAATTTGAATTCGAGGGCTGAATTTGGTCTAACACTGCTTTGATATTTCGGTCATAACGTTTTATCCCGAACTCAGATTGATGCAATTTTTGAGGCGTTGGAAAGAAGACATCGAGCCCTATAATTTTCATGAATTGAGAAATTTGTATATCGAATGTTATAAATGTCAAAATTTAGGGTGAAGTAGGGACATGTTTTCACATGAGTCAACGTTACCTTAAAACTTGCCTGTTTCGCTTAGTTGTGAGAAAATTTTAGGAACTTTGACTTATATGATAATTAGTTGGTAACATGTGTATACATGAATGTTTGTAATGTAAATTAAAGATTGGAGATCATTGAGTGGGCATTTGCTTTGCCTCTGATATGCTCGACTCTAAACTAAGGTAGGGGAACTCTACACATTATTTGCATTCTGTTATAAGTAGGGACTGTTTTGACTATTTGATAAGAAGCATAAATTTTGAGATCAATTGTTTGAAAACAGTATGAATAAGAACCTGAACATATGATACAAATCAGAAATTTGGAAACTTTGTTATGATTAAGAACTTTGTAATTTGAACCTCAGAACCTCAGTTAATTTTTGAATAAGAACTTCGAATCAGAACTCCGAAAAATTAGTAATATGTTATAAATAATAAGTTTTGATATAAATTAGCATTTGCATTCGATTTGAGGTACATACGAACGATGCCCTAGATTCTACCAACCGTGTTGACGGTATAAATTTTGGCGCAAGTTTCCCTCATAGCGTAAGGGCTTGTTGCACTTCAGAAAATGGGTTTATGAACGACGATGGTTAATAGGGTTTCCCATCGGTTACGTAGTCCGCTCTCATGCTATAGGAAATTTGAGAGATAAAATTAAGTTATAAATTTAAGATAAGAAGCATGCTAATTCAGAAGATTTTGAACACATTAGATGAATATTTTAGTTTTGGCTCATGATTAGAACTGGAGATTTAATTTGCAAGGCATCTTTTGAAAATCATATTTGATCCGATTTCACTCTTTGAAAACCTTTACTTATAATGAAATGCAAATAGATATGTTTCCTCTATTGGGCTTTGTTGTTAGCTCACCCTCGACTATACATCACAGGTGCTGAGACTGACCTAGGATCAGAGGATTTGGAGGACTCCGATTACATTCCTGAGGAGGAATTGGATACACCTACTGAGGAGTTTTTCTCTTGATTCTAGATCACTTCTTTTGGTACTTTTGTTAGAATATTAATTGAATATTGGGCCTTAGGCCTTTGTTTTGTCCCTTTGATATCACTCGAGGAACCATTATTGTGAACCACTATTTTAGGTATTGGATTGGCCATCACCGGTAGTTCTTCCTGGTTCCTCAGAGTGATATATATTTTTTGTTATTAAAAGCTTTTGTTTTTTATCATTGTTATGTTGCCGACTTCTGTTTGTTACGGCTTATTGAGAAATCAATGAGTTGATGAATCGGCTTTTCCTATACCTTAGGGATTGGAAAAGTCGGGCCGTCACAGCTTTGCTCCGCCCCCTCCCGCTTCATCCTCCCATAAATGAAAGGGACGTTGAGTGTGCATCCTTGGTGCTTATGCTGAATTTCTTTATTTTTCTGATTGCTCTCTTATCTTATTTTCTTGTTTATTAATTTGTGCAATGAGGGCATTGCACCACTCAGGTTTGGGAGTGTTTGTAGTAACTTTTATGGTTTTTATTTCTGTATATATGCATATTTTATTGGCCACTATTTTATCTTGCTATACCACTATTTTGACACCCTCAAAACCTCATTTTTTTTAATTTTTTTGAACTACCTTATGCTTATTTTCCATAGTTTTAATTTTAAACTTTAGTTTTTGATGCATGTGAGTTCTATTTTGAAAATGCTAATGCCTTGTTAGGACTGTTGTTGTCCATGGTTATAAAATTTAATGTGAACATTTAAAGAAAAGTCTGAAATTCATGCTTAGAAAATCTTTTGCACCATTACCATGCTTGAGTCCAGAAATCAAGAAACTAGTCTGAACTTTGAACCTTAGGATCTTAGTGGAGACTTAATCTGGTGAGCTTTAAATCCATCTATCCATCTTTGATGAGTGAATACATAAACTCGGAGTATATTTGAATACGAATTATCTTGTTTAATCTCATACATTTTACCTTGGCTTGTTGCTTTGCATGACACTACTTTCATATCATCGTGTCAGAACGCATTATGTTTTTGCTCAAGACAAACAAACATATTTACCATCTTGTGAGGAAATGATTGAAGGTCATCTTTGACTCGTTTATGCTCAAAATGTCTCACCTCATATAATTTTACCTTTAGTATCCCTTTTGAGCCTCTTTGAAAATTTTGTCGTTATATGTTCTTTGATAAGCCACGTTAACCGTTTTTCCTACACTATTTCTGGAAGTTTAAGCCTTACCCTTCTATTTTTGAGAAATTAGGAATGAGAGATGAGAGTGAATTAAAAGAGAGTAAGTGGAGAGGAATGAGTGGTGGTGTTTATTGAGAGCATATGGCAAAAAATTCAGTGAAAAGAGAAAAAAAAGGGTTTGAAAAAGAACAAAAAATTATGAGGCATTTCCAAAAAGAAAAGGAGTAAAAAGAAATGAAAAGTAAGTTGAGGAAAAGAAAAAGAAAAACTTCGAGAGATTAGAAAAGAAAAGTGGAAAAATTAGAAGAAAAAAAAATCAAATTAGTTTCTTTCCTAGTTTCTCAAAAATTTTGAACCCCAATTTCCGTTGCTTTCTTAACCCTTACCCGATCCCTGTTACAACCCTTTCAAAGACCTTCTTGATCTGATCTGGACATGGTAAATGCCTTGTGAAGAGTGAGAATATGATGCCTATGATACTTTGATATGGCATGCTTAGGATACAAACATCTTTCTTTATAAGATTCATTTTATTCTTTGATGAACCATATTTCTTTTATCATGTGAGACCCTTTTATTTATTTTGTATTGATCCATCACATGCGTGCGGAAACTTATCCATTCATTGGAGCAATTTTGTTTTGAGAGTATACCTAAGGTGAGGTTGAGTCGAGACATGGGATTCGACAATTCATTGTTTGGAACAATTACTGGTTATTATTTTGCAAAATATATATGTAAAGAAAACCAATTTTGAATACTCAATTTACGGATGGTTTCAAAAAATTATTTTGAAAGTTTGTGGGTAACTTCACTGTAAACCCTCATGAGACACAACTCCTCCACTAGGGGTTTAAAGGCTTGTTGCGTACGCTAAATGCAATCGTGCTCCCTACGAAAGTGATATTTACTTTCATAGAACAACTTGTATTTTCTAGGATAAATTGTGATTTGCTTTTGATCATATTTTTAAATTTTGCCTTTGCTTGAGGACTAGCAAAGTTGAGGTTTGGGGGTGTGATTAGCCTTCAAAATTGTCTATGATAGACTCGAATCCTGAATCTCGGCCTTGCTAACACTCAATTACCTAATAATGTTTGCCTTTAATATGAGATGTGCTACAACAAGTTTGAAGGTCGAAGGTATGCAAAAATGGTTAAAAAGAGCAAAGTAGAAGATGACCCGAAGCTATGACAAGTGACAGAGTTGAAACAGAGTGAAGAAGCCTACAATAGGCAATTTGGACCGGTCAAAATAGCGCAGCAGTAGAGAAAGAAAAAAAAGAAGAAAAAATAAAAGAGATTGCATATCTCGACCAGTCGAGATGTCCATTTAGACCGGTCAAGTCCATTGAAGCTTCAAAAATCCAATTTGGACCGGTCGAGACTAAACTCGACCAGTTGAGACCAAACAGAAAAAATAGCTCTCTTATAGTTATAATCTTGACCGGTCGAAGTTAATTTTGACTAGTCAAGTCTGAAGATACAATTTGAAGTAAATGAGAAGCAAGACTGAACGAAAGTCAGTTTCGACTGGTCGAAATTTAAGGAGAACGAGAATCGGCGCACCTGGAGAGAAAATAGAGAACTCGACCGGTCGATACCCAATTTTAACTGGCCGAGACAGGCATTCTGTGCAATTTTTTAGGTTTGATAGGTTGGATCTTCTAGCTTCCGAGAGTCTTTTCGTATCTATCTTCTCTAGCTGATTTCTTGGGTGATTTTAGGGATTACATGTCGTAGATAACTATCGTACTGTGGCCTTATGATCTATAAATAAGGACCCTAGAGTTAGGATTTCCTTTGAGAGTTTCCTTAGGGTTAGTTTACTTTTTGCATTTTAGGTTTAGTTTTCTAGTTTTGGAGAGTCAAGAGAGAGTTGTGTGATCTGTAATCATCACCTGATGATTGAATCAGAGATGATGAAGATCAATCAGACGATGCATGGCTAACTTCTCCAAGGCTGGAATCCTTTGTAAATCACAAATGAGTTTTTAATATAATTTCTATTCTTTTTCTATTTCGAATTTCTTATGGTATGATTGTATGTTTGAGTCTGTGGTTGTTACCGTAGACATGTCAGTAGCAATTTATTTCTGTTTTATTTAATCCTAATGGCCTTGTAGGGATTAGGATTAGATCTCATAGGATAGACACCCTTAGATTAGTGCTTGTAACCTAGTTTTGACGGTTACGTGCGATAATATTTACTATTTAGGTCGTTAGCGATTAGACGGATCATATCGACTAAGACTGGTCTGTGACTATAAATATGAGCTGATTCTTATACCTCTCTTTAGCTTGTAGCAAAGAGCAAGATTGTACTCGAAATTCGAAATATGATAGGAATAGAAGTCAAATTATTTACGAGTCTGTAATCGAAGAGGGATCCCAGGCTGCTTTCTCATAACTTTTTCAAATCTGTTTTATTTGCTTTTTAGTTAATTAAATAAAAAAACTTCTTTTAAAATTCTTTTCGATTAAGATTGTAGTTAGAAAGTAAACGACAAGTCTCTGTGATTCGACACCCTTGTACTTGCCCTAATACTTCGGACTTGTGCACTTGTAAGGTTTCAGATTTTAAACGATCAGGTGGCATGGTACTGATTGATTGAATAAGTCCAAAATGATTAATGAAGATATTTGTCTAGTAGACAGTTGTACAACTCATATAGTTCTTAAAGATAATTGAAGGTTAATTGAAGGTTACTTAGTCAATACCTTATCAGGTTCATCAAGCTTAATTGAAGGTTACGGAAGAGGAATTATCATGTTACCAAGAGGCACAAAATTTTGCATTGATGATGCTTTGTATTATTCCAAATATCGAGGAAATTTACTAAGTTTTAAGAATATTCGTCGTAATGGTTATCATGTTAAAACCATAAATGAAGATATTAAGGAATATCTTTATATTACTTCAATAAATTTAGGCCAAAAACTTATATTACAAAAATTACATGTTTTCTCTTATGGGCTATTTTATATGATTATGAGAACAATTGAATCACACGTTGTGATGCACTAGAAGTGTTCTGATCCAAAGGTCTTTATGCTTTGGTATTATCGTCTTGGACATCCGAGATCAATTATAATGCGTTGAATTATTGATAACTCACATGGGCATCCTTTAAAGAACTAAAAGATTCTTTTACCGAATGATTATTTATGTGCCACTTATTCACAGGGCAAACTAATTATAAAATCATCTCCTTCTAATGTAATTATCAAATCTCCATAATTTTTATAAATAATTTATGAGGATATATGTAGACCAATACATCCACCATGTGGACCATTTAGATATTTTATAGTCTTAATAGATACATCAATAAGGTGGTCACATGTTTGTCTCCTTTATACAAGTAATGTTGCATTTGTTAGACTTCTTGCCCAAATAATTAGGCTACGAGCTCAATTTCTTAATTATCCAATTAAGTCTATTCACTTGGATAATGCCGGTGAATTTTCATCCCAAACCTTTAATTAATATTGTATGTTAATCGGGATTAATATTGAATATTTTGTTGCACATACTCATACTCAGAATGGTTGCTGAGTTATTTATTAAACGACTTCAACTTATTGCTAGACATTTGCTTATGAGAATAAAACTACATATTTCTGTTTGGGGACATGCGATATATATTACACGCTACATCATTAGTTCTGATCAGACCAACTGCTTTCCATAAATACTCTCTATTGTAACTTGCATTTGGTCAACCTCCAAATATTATTCATCTTCACATATTTAGTTGTGTTGTTTATGTTCCTATTGTACCTCCCCAACGCACTAAGGTGGGTCCTCAATGTAGACTTAGTATTTATATTAGTCTTGATTCTCCCTTTATTATTAGATACTTTGAGCCTTTAACTGATGATATTTTTAAGGCACGTTTTGAAGATTGTCATTTTAATGAAATAATCTTTCCACCATTAAGGGGAGAAAAGTTGTTACTTGAAGCACGGATAGAAATCACTTGGTATCATAGACGTTATCTCATCTTAATCATCGAACAAACCAATGTGAATTGAAAATTCAGAGGATAATTCATTTCTAGAATATTGCAAATCAATTATCGGATGCATTTATTGACAATAAGAAAATAGTAAAATCTCATATCCTAGCTGCTAATACAACAACAAAGATTGAAATCCTAGTAAGACAACTAATCAGTACTATAATAAATGAATCAAAGGTATGCCTGAAGCGTGGAAGACCTATTGGTGCAAAGGATGAGGTCCTCTAGAAGAGAAAAGCACAAGAAAATAAAATTAATGCTCCTCAAGAGGTCATACCCACAGAACAGGTAAAAGAAATATTAGATCAATCTAAAATTTTTGTACAATATTCTCCTGAAAAAGAATTCCCAGAAGAGGAATCTTCTTAAGAGGAACAGTTACCTAAAAATAATGAAATTTTAATAAATTATGTAAGTACGAGAGAAATATTAGAAAGAAACAAAATCGTTGTCGACGATATTTTTTCATTTAAAGTTGCTCTTGACATTAACGGAAGAATGTCGACGTAGAAATGTTGACAAATATGGAAAGAGGCAATTCAAGCATAATTAAACTCCTTAATAAAGCGTGAAGTATTTGGACCCGTAGTTCAAGCACTTGAAGGTGTAACGTCGGTTGGGTACAAGTGGGTATTTGTACGAAAATGTAATGAGAAAAATGAACTTGTGAGATATAAAGTACGACTTGTTGCACAAGGTTTCTCGCAAAAATCTGATATTGATTATGAAGAAATATGTTCCCCAATAATGGATGCAACTACATTCAGATTTTTTATTACTTTGGTAGTTACAGAAAGTTTGGATATGCATTTAATGGAAAGTGATTACCGCATATTTATATGGATCACTTGATAATGATATATATATATATATATATATATATATATATATATATATATGAAAATTTTCGAATGATACAAAATGCCTGAAATATATAATTCAAAATTCTGATATATTTATTCTATCAAACTTCAAAGATATTTATAAGGGTTAAAGCAATTCAGGCGCATGTGGTACAATCGTCTCAATAAATATTTATTGAAAGAAGGATTTGAGAATAATCCAATTTGTCCATGCATTTTTATTAAAAAGTCTGAACCTGGATTTGCTATTGTTGCAGTATATGTTGATGATTTAAATCTTATAAAAGAGCTTTCAAAAGTTGCTACTGAATTAACGAATGAATTTGAGATGAAAGATCTTGAGAAAACTAAATTTTGCTTGGGTTTATAAATTAAACATTTTTCAAATGAAAGTTTTGTTCATCAATCAACATATACAGAAAAGGTCATAAACACTTTTATATGGATAAAACTCATCTTTTGAGCACTCCAATGGTTGTACATTCAATTGATGTGAAAAAAAATTCATTTTTACCCTCAAGAGAACGATAAAAAAATTTGGGTGCTCTATATTATGCAAATTATACCTGACCTGATATAGCCTTTTCAATTAACTTACTAGTAAGATGCAATTTTGCACCAAATCGAAGACATTGGAATGGGGCCAAACATATTCTATGCTATCTTTGCGGAATAATTGATATGAGATTATTTTATCCAAGTGGATCAAATTCACAGTTAGTTGAATATGCAGACGCAAGTTATCTTTTTAATCCGCATAAACATAGATCACAAACAAGATATATATTTACATGTGGTGATACAATTATCTCATGGAAATCTATCAAGTAAACACTGGCTGCTACTTCTTCAAATCATTCAGAGATCATTGCAATTTATGAAGCAAGTCGAGAATGTATCTGGCTAAGATCGGTCATTCAACACGTTTAAGAAAAATATGATTTATATACAATTAATGATAGTCTGACAATATTATATGAAGATAATGGTGCATATATCACACAAATTAGAAGAGATTATATCAAAGATGACAGAATCAAACACATTTCACTAAAATTCTTTTATACATATAAACTCCAAAAGAGTGGGGATATTGATGTTAAGCAGATATGATCATGTGATAATTTGGTGGATTTGTTTACTAAAGCATTACCAATCACAACATTCAAGAAGATGGTGCATAACATTGGAATGCGTCGACTCGAAGATCTTTTGTTATAAACAGTGGAGATTTACGTTCTTTGAGGGTAGTAAATGATTAAGTGGATTGTACTCTACTCTTTTTCCTTCGTTAAGGTTTTATTCTACAAAATTTTTTTTTGCAAATTTTTAATGAGGCAATCTTAAAGTTATTTATGACACAAGAATAATGTACTCTTTTTCCTTCACCATAGTTTTTTTTGTCCCACTGGAATTTTCTTGGCATGGTTTTAATGAGGCATGCATTCTTTGTGTATGGTCATCCAAGGGGAGTGTTATAAATATATTTATTATGATGAATAATCATTTAGCTTCCATCTCTTAGAATTCTTAATCACATTTATGTGGTTTCTTAGAACTCTTATCCATTATTATATAACTTTTTTGAAATTATGACAATGTGTATGTATCCTCCTAACCCTCCCCCCCTAACCTTTAATATTCTCACATTGTAATTCTATATAGAGGATTCTTGTGGAAGTATGAAAACTTAATTGAAGTGAATGATATAGAGTTCCTGAAGAACTAGTTTCATATATTACAGTCTCTTTATTTTATCTTCATTTTCTTTTAATTTTACAATATACTCAAATGATAGAATAATGCTTTATCTCAATTCTTTTAGACCAAAGATCTAAAAATCATGCCCTCCTATTTGATGATTTCACAGCTTCTAAAGAGTGACTACGTATCAAGTCATTTGAACCAAAACAAAACTCTTATTAAATGTTAGTAAGAAAGGCTTGCGCAGGGAATGAGTATGATGAATAATCTCAATTAATGCAGATCAGATCATTTGGATCAAAATTGATCAAGATCGACCGATCTATATTAGGAACGGTCAAGATTCGAAACCATTCTTCTCCCTTCAAAGAGGAGGAATCGTATTGAGGTTAGGGAAATGTATAATCAAACCAAAATCAAAATTGAAAATTTTGGCTTTTCGTTCGGCTCAACTTGGACTGAAACATAACCAAAACTGAAATTTTTGATATACAGTTCGGTTCAGCTTGAACCGAAACAAATCAGTTCAGTTAAATTTCTAAAATCCAAAATCAAAACTGGAAAAAACCAGTTCAGTTTGGTTCAATTTCAATTTTTTTAAAGTTTTTTTAATTATTTTATTTTATTTGGTTTTTTCATTTATTTGTTATAGATTTTTCCTATTTGGGGTCAAGTGTAATAACCCAGAATTTCATGACACGTGTAGGTCACGTGTGGCTTACGCTAGGTGTAAATGTTTGTGGTTGACAAGTGAACCACACCTACATTATACACTACTAGGTGTATGCATATCATATGTGAACTAGGTGAAGGGAAATAGCAAACAGGGGTGTGTGTGCGTAACACACAAATTTCTCCACTAGTTGGAAATAGGGGAGAAGAGTCTCCCATACGTTATTTCAAGTTAGCTTAGAAAGAGAGTAAAATAGAGAGCAGAAAGAATAGGGTTTTGATAAAAGAAAAGTTGGAAATAGGGATTTCTTGTGAGCAAAAGGTAGGATTCACCTTATGGATTTTAAATACATAAGATGAGGATGGTGTGGTGAAGAGAGTGATGAAGAACCATTAGTTTTGAACTTGTGGATGATCAAGAAAGGGTTGGGAGGAAGGGTTTTGAAACCCTCTTTTTTAGACATGATCTTAAATCAAATCTAGAAGAGATTTGATGATTTAAGGTATGTTTTAATATTTATATATGCATTAAATAGTGTATAAATTATTGATAGATTTGTGATGGCATTTATTAAGGTAATAAATGATGTAGGAAGTTAGTTCTCGAAAGGATCGAGCAGTAATGTGATCGCTCCTCGCTCGAGCAGTTATAATAGCTCGCTCGCGCGAGGAAGGATAAAGACTATAAGTGAAAATATGTTCTGGACTCGCTCGAGCGAGACCCTTTGTGAAGGGGTAGCTCGTGCGAGCGAGGTATCACGTGAGCTCTAGGTCCCTCGTTTCGAATTTGTCGAGCGGGAGATGATACCTCATTTATCATCGCTCGAGTGAGGTCAAGTGATTGCTCGAGCGATGAATAGTGCTCGCTCACGTGAGGTACTACATAGAATTTTATATTTATTTTTGTTGTTCTTGGGAGCTATGGTCCTCAAGATCCTTGTAGGCTTTTCTAACAGTATTTTGGCACATGCAATATAGGTTTGGCGTGTAATTATTGCATTTGATCCCCTAAGAGATAATGATGCATTTTAGATTGATGGCTTTGCTGTGAGGTAGGGAATACCTCGAACATGTACTTTAATTTCAAAAGCATGTATGTAGTGATATAGATTTGAATACATATGCATAGTAAAAGTAAGCCCGTAAATGTGTGTGTGTGTGTGTGACACAAAGTAAGTGAACATGTGATATTCCCAGGGGATAAGAATGAAAAAAAGGCATCTGTGAGATGCATCAATTTAGACATCCCAAGGATGTATGTGATAGTGTAAAGAAAGAAATTAATGAGAGCTGATAAGGCCTAATCTATTATATTTTAGCACAATCACACAGTGGATAACTATATGTAGTGTACTTGATATTTTTGATATTTAAGGTTTGAATAGAATATCCCACCGACGTGGCAGGATACCTACGACTGACTCAACAAGATATCCGTGACCGGTATAGCGGCCAATCCGTACACTAATTGCATATTTCAGGGATGTTAATATGAGAATTTGACCCCGTCGCTTATGAGAAAGGGACCTGGGTAGTAGTAATAAATGAGAAATGATATGAAAACTGTTTAGTTAGACGACGATGGAGGGTATTCCATCGGGCGCCCAACTCTATAGAAAGTTGGGGAATATTTAAGTTACAGATTTAAGTCTTTAGGTTAAATCAGTTTAGTTTATGACCAGTTTGAGAACAGATGAAACATGTAAAGTAACGGTAATGGTAACGGTAAATGCATTTTTTCAGTCATTTAAACTGTTGTTTTTCCAGTAAATTCATTAATACATCATGCTGTCTAATGTCATAGAATATATGTGAGAATTGACTTATATGTTCATTGTATTTTTCTCCTATTGAGCTAGGATGTAGCTCACCCTTTAGACTATGCGTCGCAGGTCCTGTGCTTGCGACTACTAAGGCTCCGGCAGACGTAGATCCAGGAGATTCAGATTACGTGCCCGGGGAAGATTTGGAGCCTCCTCCTAAGGACTTCTTCTAGAGGACCCGTTGCTTATTTTGATATAGATTTGAGAGAGTACTGTGCGGCTTGATATGTCAAGCCTTAATTTTTATAAACATGTAATTAAATGAATTATTCTTTTAACGAACCATCTTGGGTGACAAATGTGATGTCATTGACGGTTCGGGTGGGTTCTCCTGCTCATGTAGAAGCATGGGATCAGAACCATCTTTTGGGTCATCTATGTTGAGATTTTATATGGTAGAACTGGAGATTTATTTCAGTATCAGTTCTTATGCGCTTTGTTTTTCTTTATCATTGCTTGGTTATACTAGTGTTCCGTACAGGACTATGGGGCACGGCCTCGAGGGATGTGTTGATGGCACGGGTTTTGAGGTGCCGAAATTCGGGCTGTCACATCAGGACTTTCAGTTTTGGATCGATTTCGGTCTGATTTGGCCGACGGATTTGAGACTTGCGTCCAACCTTGTTTTATGCGTAGGTCTCAAACCGGATCCGGTTTAAGACCGTGCATTATATGCACAACACGTGTATGGCCCACTTTTTCGAAAGAAAAGACTTGTCTGAATGTGAGAAGGGGAATAGCTTATCAGAGCATTTGGATTTGTCTAATAATCAACTCAACACGTCTTTGTCGGGTGAGTTCAGGGAGTTTAAAATTTTAAAATAGTAGACAAATCCAAATGCTCTAATAAGCTATTCCCATTCTCTTGAAGAATTGTCGTTAACTCTGTTACTGTAAGTCTTCAAAAATTGGGAGTTTAACAGTGTTCTCGAGATATGTGCCCGAATGGTCGTAGGTTTGACCAAGTGAAAGTCAATACGATGACTATGGTTAAATTAATTTTGATGTGAATGAACACATATGCATAGTGTTAGAGCTAGTTTAGAGGTCGCATACACCTATCTTTGGCGTGTGTGTTTTACACCAAAGCTAGAGAGGGTTAAAAGGAGGCAAATAACTAAGAGAAGTTATTTCTCCTTAATATGGGTTGGTGTAGAGTTATGAAGAGAGAGGGAGAGTAAGAGAGAGTAATTGTAAGGGAAATGCGGTGGAATAATGGATTGAAGCCACACGTGAGCTATAAATTTCGACAACAACGCGTAGGTGATTCGTGGAAGTCGGAGCTAGGAACCCTAGCCTTTGAGCCAAGCCATTGAATCAACCAAGGGTTGATTTGAGGTGAGTTTTTGTGGGATTTTAATGCATGT
The DNA here is from genome assembly GCA_021018995.1 of Chloranthus sessilifolius. Lineage (NCBI taxonomy): Eukaryota > Viridiplantae > Streptophyta > Magnoliopsida > Chloranthales > Chloranthaceae > Chloranthus > Chloranthus sessilifolius. The sequence continues at coordinate 7,010,553 of CM037596.1, forward strand.
GTTGTTGTACATTAACTCTAAGTTAGATTGGCAAAATGTTGAATTAAAAATATAGAAAAGAAAAGAAAATAGTAAGGGAAGAAAGCTGAAAGAAATGCTCGCAAAGGGGCTAAGTTCTGACCAAATTGATTGATCGATTTGAAAAATGGATCAATCAATTTTGACTTGGAAGTCAGCTGGGCAGAAATGCTCGAAACCGATTGATCGATTTAAAATCGATCAATTGATTTTTGAAATCCGATTAATTGATTTAAAATCGATTGATCGTCTGAGCATTCCCGGTGGCTGGAAAATCAGAGCTTGAAAAAATCGATTAATCGATTTGAGAAATCGATCAATCGATTTTGGAATTTTGATTAATCGATTTTGGGAGTTCGATTGATCGATTTTGGAGATCGATCAATCGATTTGAGCAGTTTCTGTTGGCTTTTGTTTTGAACCTTGAGGTTCTAGGAGGGTCTTCTACCTTCTTTGTTGCATCTTTCTTGATGTTTTGCTCATGCTATGGTATATCATAGGTTGTACGAGTGAGTGCAAGCATGGAAAATCGCGTTGGACCTTGATGCTTGGAAATTCAAACGTGTGAGGTAGGGAACACTTTGAACATGTACTTAAATTGCAAGAGCATATATGTAATGATATAGAATGAAATAAATGTGAAACTTAAGTGTGTGTGTGTGTGAACACTAAGTAGAGAAATTGAGATACAAATGAGGTATGTGACGTCCCCAAGGGATGAGAATGTGAAATGAGCATCTGTGTGATGCGTTGAGCTAGTTACATCCCAGGGATGTATGTGAAGATATAAAGCAAAGTAAATGAAACTGATAAGGCCTAATTCACTATAATTACCACAATCACATGGTAAATAACTATATGTAGTGCACTCTTGATATTTAAGATTTGGAAAATACCCCACCGACGTGGCAGAATACCCATGACTGACTTGGCAGGATATTCGTGACCGGTACGGTGGCCAATCCGTACACCAGTTGCACATCCCAGGGATGTATGTATGAGAAATAAATCCTGTCGCCTATGAGAAAGGGATCTGGATAGTATTGAATGAATGAAAAAGGATATAAAATGGTCTGATTAGACGATGATTGAGGGTATTCTATCGAGCGCCCGATTCTATAGTAAGTCGGAGAATATTTAAGTCTTTAGGCCGAATCATTGCCTTATATGAGAAAGTTGAGAACAAATAAAAACATGTAAAGTAACAGTAACATTCAGTGCATCTTTTCAGTCATTAAACTATTATTTTTCTAGTAAATTCATTGATACATCATGCTGCTAAATATCATGGAATATATGTGAGGGATTAATTTATATGTTCATTCGATTGTTTCCCTATTGAGCTAGGATGTAGCTCACCTTATAGACTATACGTCGCAGATTCGGTGCTTGCTACTGCTACTGTTACTGCTTCAGGAGGTGTTGATCCGGAGGATTCGGATTACGTATCTGGAGAGGATTTGGAGCCCCCTCCTGAGGACTTCTTCTAGAGAACCCGTGCATACTTTGATATAGTTTTGAGAGTATACTGTACGGATTGGTATGTCAAGCCCTTTTTGAGAAAATATAATTATACATTGATATATTATTTTGGTGAATCATTTGGAGTGTCCTTGTTTTATCACCGATGGTTCGGGCCGATTCTTCTGCTCATGCAGTGGCATGGGATTAGAACTGTCTTTTGAGCTTTTGCTATAATATATCATGAATGCATGAGAGATTTAGTTCGATTCAGTTCTTATATTTTATTGTGCTTGGTTATACCAATATTTTGTGCAGGATTGTGGGGCACAACCTCGAGGGTCGTACTGATGGCACGGGTTTCGGGGTATAGAAATTCGGGCTGCCATAGTTACATCTTAGCAATAATCAATTCAGTGGTTCAATTCCTACTTCTCTTGAAACATTGCTACTATTGTATTCATTATTTCTTCATAATAATACATTTAGTGGTCCCATATTCTTGATTCTATCGCAAGATTTCCATCTTTGAGATGCTTAGAGCTTTCTGATAACATGTTCAGTGACCTTATTCCAATTTCTCTTTGTATGTTGTCTTCAGAGGTGTTAGTTGTTCCAAATAATATATTTAATGAATTCTAATACGGTAACTAATAAACGGTCATGTATCGATGACATGATGCATTGACTACATTGATTTTGTATTAGTATTCTCACTGGACCGGACTGATTATAAAGACTTTGATTGAGATTGGTTAGGTCTTATCATTCAAAGAAAGTTAGCTAACATTTGGTAATCGAATTTTATTGATATAGTGTGGCCAAGTGGGAGATTGTTAGAAGTTTCTATTTTGGTGGCCGTTAGTATGGTCAATTTGTTGACCGGTGAATGGCGTAAGATCAATCTTGTGATGCAATAGTTACTAATTTGGTGAATTTAAAGAGAATAAATAACTAATAATTAATTCTTTTAGTTAGGGTATGATTGTGATTTCAAATCACAATATAATTAGTAATTCAAGTCCTTAATGGAAAATGACTCTTTGGGTATAAATATAAGGGATGCTTGGTCCCAACGATTACTCAACACACTTCAACCATCCTTATTAGCAAAAACATCCCTATTGTGCTCGGAGGTATTGAGAGCGAGGAGATTGTTAAAAATCGGCAACCCATCATTCATGGCTCACACTCAAGGTGACAACATATATTTTAATTTATAGATTGTTAATTTATTATATTGATTGACCATGCACCTAGATCCTAGGGCATATATTTGGATAGTCGGATTGATAGATCCATCAATTGGTATCAGAGCCAAGTTTTGACGTATGATTGATTAAAACATTCTAGTTTGTTCTTATTACACGCTTGGTGGAAATAATTGACGGTTGGACCGGCCAACTTCTTTTCACCGGTCGTTGACAACTTGTGGCAGCCAAAACGTGTTTGAATGGTTTTTTGGTGCCGTTAGCGATGGTAAGATGCCAAATAGGTTTTTCTGGTATTGGCAAGAACAAACTCTTATCGCCTTCGACAGCCAGTGAATACTAGTGTGCTTGCCTGGTGATTTCCTCTGTTTTCTTAACTAGAAATGGCTTGGGCTGATGGAGAGTATTGGGTGTTTTGTAAGGCATCGATTATTATGCTTCCCCTAATAAGACAAAAGATATATAAAATTTAATATTATATTCTTGTATGATATCTCCTTTTGAAGCATTATTGTTCACGTCTTTGTCACATTTTGGGATGCGTAAATTGAGATTTTTTAGGGTTTCCTCATAATGTAGAGATAACATTGTAGCCATTGAATAATGTCAAAATAGACTATTGCAATTTTCAAAGACCCATATTGCACATGACCCGACCCGATCGATAACCAAACTCAGGTCATGACCTGGTCCGGTCCAGCCCATTGTCCAACCTAGTCCATTCCCGGCCCATGATTCATGACCCGATTCAGCCCGTTAAACACGACCCGTTTGTCCTTAAGGCCCAATTGTGACCCATATTATTCCTTTTTTTGGAGTCATTTTTGGGCTATCTATAGGTCAGATTTTTGGATATTAAATATGAATTTTGACTTTCTTGGTATTTTGGATTTATTTTTAGGTCTGTTTTTGAAAATGAGCTCTCTGTTGTGACATTTTTATGACCTGATGTCTTTTTTATAATTTTTACTCGGATCATTATTGTAAATATGGGTGCCTTTAATTAGGGTTGGGTGTTGGAGGTTGTGCTCTAGCAGCAAGGCTGGTACTTATATAATATTACCCTTTATTATTATTAATTTTTAGCACTTACCCACAACATGAGCTGGCTACTTACATCTCTTAAGTGACTTATTTATTATTATTACTTAACCACTTTTGTTACCATCTAAAATATTATAAAACCCAAATAGAAAATATGGCTTGGAAGGATTCTTCTGTCTAACGGTGATGATCTTTCAGTGCTATGACTTTCATAGTGAGGTTTATTTTATCCAAAATCGTGTTACAAATTCAGTGAAAGTGTGTAGTAAACGTTGACATTACAACTTGAAGGATTACTTTTGCCCAACGGAGATGAATCACTTAATATTGTGTAATGGTTGTATTTTACTATTTATTACTCTGTGTGTGGGTACTGCTAGCGTGTTGTGACTCAACCCAACGGAGGGTCATAACGATATAATTAGTATCACAATTAATAATATGGATTGAGGAAGCGACTAGTGTGTTATGACTCGACCCAACGGAGGGTCATAATAATACAAATTACTTCTCAATAAAACCACATTACTTTATTTATTTCTTTATTATATTCCTTGCCAAAAGTGAAACACCTTAAATATAACCTTGTGGAATGGATAGTTACCAAAATTGTATGTGGACATAATCAAACCCTTAATTATTGTGCAACATTGAGCCCGTCTTCTATTACTAATATGATTGGTGGAATTGAACTTTTGAGTGACTCGAATTATGGCAAATGGAAGGAATAAGTTACAATTATTTTAGGTTGTATGGATCTTGACTATGCTATACGATCTGATAAATCCAAGATGCTCACTGTCGATGTCTCAGCTAAGGATCTGAAAGTGAACAATACGGATTAAGAAAAATGGATAGATTAAATCGTATGAGCCTCATGATCATAAAGAGTTTCATTACTGAAGCAATCCGGAGAGGTATTTCTGACTCGCATAATACAAAGGAATACGTGCAAGCCATTCAAGAACAATTTTAGAGGACTTCCAAGGCACTTGTCAATAGTCTTATTGTTAAAATAGGAACCATGAAATATGATAGTCATAGTGGTGTACAAGAGCACATTATGAGAATGAGTAACATAGTGACACAATTGAAGAAAATGAACATGGGCTTTTATGAGGATTATCTTATTCACTTCATCATAACTTTCCTTCCTGCATAATTTGACCCGTTCAAGATTAATTATAATATATAGAAAGAGAAATGGAAGATAAACAAGTTAATCGCTCACTGTGTCCAAGAAGAAGAAAGACTTATGACTAAAAAAACTGAAAGTGCTCATTATACCACACTTGGACCATCGAAAAAAAAATTTAAGAGAAAGAAAGGACCATATAAAGAAAAGAACGTGAAAGCTTCTCCATCAAAAATCAAACAAGGAGAAGATAGAGGATCTACTTCTAGCATCAAGTGCCACTTCTGTAAGAAGAAGGGACACATCAAGAAGAATTGTCAAAAATACAGAGATTGACTAATTAAGAAAGGTAATGATCTAGTCTTTATGTATTTTGAATCACTTTATGTTGATGCTTTACACAATATTTGGTGGATAGATTTTGGTGTAACTATTCACATAAGTAATTCAATGCAAGGATTTTAATCCAGCAGGAAGCTAAGTAAAAGTGAACGAACCATCAAACTCGGAAATAGAGTAGAAGTAGAAGTGGAGGCCATTGGGACTCTCCGTCTTATTTTAAATAGTAATTTTATTTTAGATTTAGTTGATACTATTTACGTTTCAAGTATCACTAGAAACCTTATCTCAATTTCTAAATTAGATTCATTAGGTTTTAAATTTAAATTTGGACATAATGTTTTTACTCTATTATTTGATTCTGATATTGTGGATAGTGGCTCACTAGTAGGCAATCTTTATCAATTGAACTTGGATTCATCTTATGTCCAATCTTTAGTTTCTCTGCATGTGGATGATAAAGTTAGTAAGAAACGAAAATGAGCAGTCGACAGTTTCTCCATTTTATGGCATGAACGTTTAGGCCATATATCTAAGAATAAAATGTAGAGGTTAATTAAAGATGATATAATCGATGCGCTCGATTTCTCTGACTTTAATACTTGTGTAGATTGCATTAAAAGAAAACTCACGAAGACTAATAAAAAATGAGCTATCAGGAGCACGAGTTTGCTAGAAATAGTTCACACTGATATTTGTGAACCGTTTTTAACTCCTACTATTGGTGGTCAAAAGTATTTTATTATCTTCACTGATAATTATTCTCATTTTAGTTATATATTTCTCGTCCTTGAGAAATCTGAAGCCCTGGATATGTTTAAGATCTATAAAGCCGAAATTGAGTTAGCACTCAATTCAAAGATTAAAATTGTGAATCCGATAGAGGCAGAGAGTATTATGGTAGATACTCTGAAACAAATCGCAATCCAAGACCATTCGTCTTGTATCTATAAGAGTATGACATTGTTTCTCAATATACCATGTTAAGAACACCTGAACAGAATGGTGTAGCTGAGTGACGAAATCGTACGCTTATGGATATGGTGAGAAGCATGTTGTGTAACTTGAAGTTACTTATATTCTTGTGGGGAGAAGCCTTGAAAACAACGGTGCATATTTTGAATCGGGTTCCTAGTAAGGCTGTTCCCATACCTCCCTATGAACTATGGGTAGGAAGAAAATAGATTTTAGGATATTTACACATTTGGAGCTGTTTAGCTAAAGCAAATGTGTTTAATCCACAATTAGGAAAATTAGATCCGAAAACTATAAGTTGTTATTTCATTGATTATCCTAATAGGTCAAAAGGCTACAGATTTTATTGCCCTACTCATAGCACTAGGTTTATTGAGACAAGATATGTGAAATTCTTTAAAGATTGTGAGAACAATGGGAGAGTTGAGCCAAGGAAAATCACTTTTGAGGAGAATCAAGTTATAATTCCTATCATTTTTATCCAAGAAAAGGTGGCACCGATACCAGCTATATAAGAAAGTGTTGATGCACCTGCGACTATGCCTATTAAAACACCCCACATTGAGGAGACTCTTACTCTCACGGCGACCGCCAATGATCAATCATTCGTAGTTCAGAGAGAGCAAAGAAGTCAGTCATTTCTGATGACTATATCATCTACCTCAATGAGAGTATGATTTTGAAAAGGAAACAGATCATTTTTTTTTTAACCAAGCTATGATGAGCGACAAATCAACTCAATGGCTTGAAGCTATGAAGGATGAGTTGGAGTTAATAAAATATAGCTTAGTTTGGGATCTTTGCGAGTTACCTGAAGGAGTTAAGCCTGTAGGCTGTAAATGAGTATATAAAATCAAGCAAGACTCTAAAGGTAATGTAGAAAGATACAAGGCTAGGTTAGTCGCTAAAGGGTTAACTCAGAAGGAGGGAATAGACTATAAAGAGATATTTTCTCCTGTCTCTACAAAGGAATCTTTCAGGATAGTCATGACATTGATAGCTCATTTTAACTTAGAATTGTATCAAATGGATGCCAAAATTGCTTTTCTGAATGGTGACTTACATGAAAATATCTTTATGACAATCTTCAGGTTGAGAGGGAAAGTCATTTAGTTTGTAGACTCAAAAGGTCAATATATTATTTAAAGCAGACATTTCGACAATGGTACTTAAAATTTTATGAAGTTATTTCAAACTTTAATTTTTAAAAAAATACTGTGGATCAATGTATATATCTTAAAATTAGTGGGAGCAAGTTTATTATCCTTATTTTGTATGTTGATGATATAATACTTGCAAGTAGTAGTTTGAGCATGTTACATGAGACAAAATTTTTTTTATTAAAGAGTTTCGATATGAAAGATCTTAGTAAAGCTTCCTATGTGATAGGAATTGAGATTCATCGAGATAGATTCCGTAACATATTGAGATTATCTCAAAGAACCTATATTGATAAAGTTTTTAAAAGGTTTAACATGCATAATTGCTCCGCTACTGTTGCTCCTGTGATTAAGGGTGATAAATTTAGCCTGCCTCAGAATCCCAGGATCAATCTGGAGAGAAAGCAGATGAAGACAATTCTCTATGCATCGGCAATTGGGAGTCTCATGTATGCACAAGTCTGTATTCGTCTAGACATAGCATATATAGTTGGCATGCTTGGTAGGTATCAATGTAATCCTGATTTGAATCATTAGAAAATAACCAAGAAAGTTTTTCGCTATTTATAAGGGACAAAAGGGCACATGCTCACGTACAAAAGGTCGAATAATCTTGAAGTTATTGGTTATTCGGATGTCGATTATGCTAAGTGTCAAAACACCTATAGGTCCACATCGGGTTATATATTTATGCTTGCAGGTGGACCTGTATCTTGAAGGAGCATTAAACAAATGTTGACTACTTTGTCTACTATGAAAGTAAAATTTGTTACATGTTTTAAGGCAACATGTGAGGCGATATGATTGAGAAGTTTTATCTTAGGACTTCGAATTATTGATAATATTTCAAGGCCACTTAGAATCTTATATGACAATTCCGCTGTCATAGTTATCTCCAATAACAAGACTAGTGGAGGTTTCAAATATTTTGATATCAAATATCTTGTTGTAAGGGAGAAAGTTTATAATCAAATTATATATGTTGAAAGGATCAGTACGACACTCATGTTGGCTGACCTTCTCACTAAAGGCTTACCTCCCAAGCTCTTTTCGGAACACGTTGCGCTCATGGGATTAAAGAATAATTTTGATAGCCTTTGAGAGTGGATGCATAAGAGTGAATATATTTGTTTAATTGATTCAGAAATATGAATTATTTATTTGCTTTTCATATGTAAATAAAATTTGACACCATATACAAATAAAATTTTGAAACATATGGTGCTAATAGATGATAATAAAGTAGGACCACTAATAGATTGAGTTTATGTGTAATTACCATTCAATTTATAAACTTGCAATCTATGTGAAATTATACAAGTTGGAATCCATGTCAGTAATGAATTCTAATACGGTAACTAATGAACGGTCATGTATCGATGACATGATGCATTGACTACATTGATTCTGTATTAGTATTCTAACTGGACTGGATTGATTATAAAAACTTTGATTGAGATTGATCAGGACTTGTCATTCAAAGAAAGTTAGCTAACATTTGGTAATAGAATTTTATTGACATAGTGTGGCCGTCACTATAGTCAACCTGTTGACTGGTGAATGGTATAAGATCAATCTTGTGATGTAATAGTTGTTAATTCGGTGAATTTGAAGAGAATAAGAAACTAATAATTAATTTTTTTAGTTAGGGTATGATTGTGGTTTCAAATCATAATATAATTAATAATTTAAGTCCTTAATGAGAAAGAACTCTTTGGCTATAAATATAAGGGATGCTTAGTCCCAACGATTGCTCGACACACTTCAACCATTCTTATTAGCAAAAGCATCCCCATTATGCTCGGAGGTATTGAGAGCGAGGAGATCATTGAAAATCGACAACCCATCATTCATGACTCACACTCAAGGTGTGGAAATATATTTTAATTTATGGATTGTCGATTTATTGTATTGATTGATAATGGGCCTAGATCCTAAGGCATATATTTGGATGGTCGGATTGATAGACCCATCAATTAGTTGTTCCAAATAATTGGTTTAATGGCCCTGTTCCATAATGTCTTGGCAGCTTTCAAACCTCGCTTATTTGGATATCTCTAGTAAATTTTTAGAGGGTATAATATCTGAAGCGCACTTTGTAGATGTCACTAGTTTAGAATATTTAGACATTTCTATCTAACTCCTTGGATTTGAAAGTGAAATCTGATTGGGTTCCTCCCTTTCTACTCCGAGAAATCAAAATGAGCTCTTGCCAAGTAGGGCCCAAATTTCCTACATGGCTACAAACTCAAACAACGTGTAAATCTAGCTCTGTCCATTGCCAGTATTTTAGGTGATATTCCAAGTTGGTTTTGGAACATGTCCAGCTATAGTTTGGATCTCTCAAACAACAACATCAGTGGCAAAATTTCACGTATAATTCTTTAAAAAAAAAATAAAAAATATTCAGGTATAATGAACTCATCTTTCACTCATTTGGATCTCTCCAACAACGAGATCGTTGGCGAGATTCCAGATTTATGGACTAGTTCTATTAGAGAACTATTTCTGAGTTGGAACCATTTGTATGGTCCCCTGCCACAGATGTCTTCTTACATGGAAGCACTAGATCTCTTAAACAACCAAATTTCAGGATTCCTTGATCTTGTTTGTGATATTATTAGTGTCGGAAATTTGGATCTTCTCGATCTCTCTGGAAATCAGTTCTCAAGAGAAATCCCTAGATGTTGGAATCATTTGACATCGGTTCCCAACTTGGTTGTTATGGATTTTTCAAACAACAATCTATCTGGAGACCATTCTAGCCAGATTTGTGCATTGCCTGGGCTCAAATCACTGCACTTGAGTAACAATAATCTCTCCGGAGAAATTCCTCTTTGCTTGAAAATGGGTTCTCTGGAAAAATACCTGCAATGATTGAAGAGAGTACATCAGATCTTAGAATTCTCTGCCTACAGTCAAACAAGTTATATGGGTACATACCTCGACAACTATGTCAAACTTACTCAACTTCAAATTCTGGACCTTGCCTCTAACAATCTATCACGAACCATACCACAGTGTTTCGGAAAACTTGCTTCGATGGCCATGACACAAAGGAAGATCGAGGATCTGTTGAATCTACCTCACACACTTCCCAAATACCTGATTCGTAAATTGGTCAAATTATCGATAAATTTTCATAAATTTCAGATTTTGTTTGAAAATATGCTCCGAACTTTGCCGAACTTTATTTTATTGATTTTTTTTAACTCTTTAACATTATTAGAACGCATATTAAGGGAAACTTGGAGAGAGAGGCTTTGAAATCATGGGACTCACTTGCATTTTAGAAAGGTATCGGTATTTGCAACTGAATATTAAGAGAAACTTTGGATTTACACCCTAAGAGCTGTTGATTGGATTGAATTCAATGATAGAGAAAATGTTTTGTCTCAATCGATCATACAATGTATCTTGAGCTCATGCAAAACATATTAGACGGTCAGATTTTGATTTCACATTGAATGAATCTCAAAAGTGACCTGAGAACTATTCTCATGATACGCCCATAATCAGGGTCACTTTGGGGATGTATGCCACGTGGAATTAAGATCTGACCGTCTGCTAGTTGGGCTATGATTGCAGGATTTACTATATGAAATATTAGGTACCTCTATATATATATATGGGTACCTCTATTACCGCTCACGCAATCTCTGAAAGTGCCCATATGTGCAACCCCTTTAAATCCATCGTGTTTCACCTTGATCTTTCGCACAATGGATCTTGAGATCATGCCACACCTATCATGATCAATTTTTTATTCCACATGCCACATATCCTCAAAAAATTCCCCTTGAATCATATGACACACATCACGCTCAAACGTGATTTTAGGGCCATTTTTTAGGGATATATAACATTTGGAATAAAAAACTGATCGTCTCCCGACATGATCTCAAGATTAATTGTGTGGAAGATTGGGGTGAAACAAGATCTCTATCATCTGATCGAAAGCAATCATAATGATAAATCACACTTTAATGATGTAAAGTAAAAAGTGAGTTTTTAATGGTGTAAGATCATTTAAACACCATTTGACAAATCATAGGTGTATGCCACATGGCATAATGATAAATGACAATTTAATTGTGTGAAATAAAAAGTGATATTTTAAAGGTGTGAGGTTTTTAAACACCGTCTAATCGATCATAGATTGAAGGCTGGCAATGAATGTGAACCATCCGATTGATGAACTATAATATCAGCCCTTAAAATTAAAATCAATGGTTAATATTATAGTCCACAGGTCAGATGGTTAAAATATCCCTAAAAAATATTTTGACGGTTCAGATCACCGACATCGTAAATCTTTATCGTCTAAAGATCATTTAAACACCATTCTAGTTTGTATGTGACTGGGAGGAGAGCCGGTCCCATACTCTCTTGCTTATAAAAAGCAAAGGCAAAAAAATTAAAATAAAAAAAATAGGAAGAAGAAAAAGAAGACATAATGGGAAAAACAGAGCAGTCGGCAGGAGAGTCCTCTTTTTTTTTTTTTTATCCTTTCGTCTTCTCCTCCAATTTTTATTTTATTTTTCTGAGATTAATCCTTATCCATTTTTTCTTCTTCTTTGTTTGCAAAAATTAGGTTTTATTAAGCAAATCCGGCGAGATCCGATCGGATTCTGGCGGGTTCCTTTCTAATCCCTTTCAAAAAATAGATTGCCTTTAAAAAAATTAGGTTTTATACCCCTTAAAGAACCAAAACCCCTTAAAAAAATGGCTGCCCTTAAAAAATTGGGTTTTATAACCCTTTAAAATAGCTTAAAGAAACGAAAATCACCACTCGGCCGATAATATGAAAAATCAAGTTACCGGCCGATAATTTCAATTTTCAGCCGGTAATTTGGTATTTTCGGAGGGAGGGGCAATAATTTACTTCCTATCGTCTCAGTTCAAGCCGAAACCGAGGCGTCTTGGCCGAAATTTTGATCCATGCTTGGGATTGAATCCATTGGCAAGCATGAAGAAAGCATTTCAATGTGGGTAAAAGGTGTTGGTCGCAAATATATGAAGATTCTTGCACTTGTGATAAGCATAAAGTCTGATGCCCTAAAATTCTACCCCATCCCGAAGGTCTAGAATTCTGATTTATAACCCGCACGCATCTTAGATACGCTAAGAAGACATACACATAATCAGAGTTCTCGCGCAAATTTGATTTCACAAAATCCGTGAAAGCCAATAAATAAAGGTGAAATAATTGAGCAATCATAAATATAAATAAAAGTGATAAATCCAAAAAATCCACAAATGAAACAGTAATAAAAATAAGAGACAAATCCGATATAAGAAAGTGTACAGTCAATAATAATAATGTCAAACGAACTCAATACCGAGTCTAAAATGTCAATAATCGGTGCTGATCCTGGGCTATATGTAATTGCGGACGCTACATGTCATGACGCGTTTTGAGTGGGGATTTAAGCCTATGCCAAAAACAAGATCGGGGCAGGGACCTAAGCCCAGAATCGGATAATATTGTGGCATGTGGGTTTGAGTCGTCACAAAATGATATCAGAGCAGAGGCCCCTCTTTTATAAGGTGGGAGGTTGTAATAGTCCCACATCGGATATTGAAAATTCCTGATCCTGGGCTATATGTGATTACATATGCTATATGTCATGACGCGTTTTGAGTGGGGACTTAAGCCCATGTCAGAAACAAAATCGAAGCGGGGATCTAAACCCAGAATCGGACAATATTGTGGCATATGGATCTAGATCGTCATATAAATCTATCAAGAATAATCCCTCTCGAAGTAACCATTCGCGTCACATTACGAATGTTGAATTTATGGACAAACGATTTGGAAGGAAAGATCGTGTATTATATCGGCAATTTGATTCAGTTGTCCCCAAAGCCAAAAAGACAGGCTTTGAGTTATTTGAACCTTTCATACAACAACGTGTCAAGAAAAAATCCTTCAGGCAACCAACTTCAACTGTCAATGACCCATCTATTTATATTGTGGCAACGTTGAACTATGTAGATCTCCAGTTTCAAAAAGTGCCCAAGAGATGAAACATGCAGATCAAGATCCAACACATGATGGTGATAGAAAAGATGAGATAGATGAGGTTGATGATGGATCAAAAATGTTTTGGTTCTATTGCATGATACCGGGATTTGTAGTAGGGTTTTGGGGAGTATGGGGATTTTTGTTGTTCAACAAGTCTTGGAGGAAGGTATATTTCCAATTTTTCGATGACATAGAAGATTGGCTTTTTGTGGCTGTAGCAGTGAATTTTGCACAGGTATAGAAGAAGTCACTACAAAAAATAAAACTATTAGTGGCAGCTAAAACTGTTATTATTAACAAAAAAATTGTTGCTAATACCCTCGTTGCTAATAGTCTTAATTGTTGTTTTGTTAATAGTTGCAGTTTTTGGCAGCTCATAGCCTTATTTTTTGTAGTGAGTTCAAGAAAAACTGAGATTTATTTGGTAAAAAATTAGAGGCATGCTTCTTGTTGTTGTTGTTTTTTTGGTCTAACCTCCAAAGCCGGCCACTCCGGCGAATGGCAGAGAAAGCGACGGTGCTGAGGGCGATGGAGAACCGGCATGATCAAATGGATCATTCGGCCATTGCATCGCGTTTGGCTTCTCCGGATCAGTCTTGAAACATGGTTATAATCGAGAGATCAAACTCAAAACCTGTTTTTTTTTTTTGGAACTTTTTTGAATCTTTGTTATTTATATTTCATCTATTTTAAAGAATTTTATCGATTAGCTTCTCATTCATGGCATCAAATATCGATCAATACTGATACGTGTCAGGGGTGATATGTATCAAGCATCCACCAGGCCGCAGCACACCGTCCGTATTTCTATTTTCTACCCGTGCGCACGCACTGCTCGCTTCTTCTTATGAGTGGCTGCTGTTCGCAAGGGTGAGGACTGAGGAGACGTATATCTCATTTGATTGAAGAGCCAATTTTTTGAAATCTATGATACATTTAATAACAAATTGACCGTCTGATAGATGAGAAATGATCTCAAGATCCATTTACTTGAGTATCCGGCTAAAACACAATCTCCATCATTTGATCCAAATCAATCAACCATTGTACACTCTCAAAGAAAGTGTGGGTGCAAACGAAGGTACCCATTTAGCTATTTTCAATTTTAGAGAAGGCGCACTCAGTGTCAGTCTACTGACTATTGATGCGATAGAAAAGGTGATGTAATTATACTTTCTTTTTTGTTTTTATGTTTTTAAACAATGGGCATTATTATGGGCTGATACATATGGATCCGTAACGGACTGATACCAAAGTCCATATATATATGGATTGATATGTATCGGTATCGGATAAACCGATAACAGAGACCGATACCCATTTTGATACCTTGCTCCTCGTTCATCTATAGTTTCCTTATTCTATACGGTGGAGGCAGCAGACCAACAATTGACGCTACATGTCCAATCAAACATGGAGCAGGGAGTAGCTTAACTGCTGCTTAGCGAAGAAGCTGAGTTTTCATAGTGAAATAGCTCTATTTTTATACCTTAGTACGGGTAACCGGTATCCTCTTCCCTTGTGAAAGCACATGTCATGGGTTTTTATCCCGACACTTGCTCCCAATTTTTGTGCGGGTCTTCTCCCAATGTGCTGCGCCAATGGTGGATCCTCTCTACGTGTAAGTTTGCACAGACACTATCGCCTTGTTTGATAAAACTCCTGGAAATGGTTTTTTTTTTTTACTTTACATGGGCTTGTAAATAAAATAACTCATGGGAAGTTTTATTTTTAAAATTTTACAATGATTTGGTTTTATTTTTTTCAGCTGTTTGGCTACATTGTGCAAAATTAATTTTCTAAGGCACCATTCTTCACACCATGTGTATATACCTGTAACTTCACCCCATTTCGTCGGGCCAAAATGTATTAATCGCTTTGAATTAGAACATGAAATTTTTTTTTGTCCCAACTTTTTATAAGATGAGTCTTGAGATCATGGGCATATACTCAGATAGTTAATTTTTTATGATATACATATGATCTCAAGATGCATCATGTGGAAGATTGGGATAAAAAAACAATCTCCTTTATCAGATTCAAAGCAGTCAATGCATGTTGGCCGGAGGAGATGGGGCGAGGCTACGATTTTACAGTGCAAATAAATGGTACGATTATGAGGTGAGGTTGCTTTGAGTAATTTGGTAAAGATTATGCTCGGATCTTTTCACTTATGATCTTTAGATCATGGCCTTCAAATTAAGTGGCTTAGATGGTTGGGTTATATTAATTGGCGTCATTGTTTATGGGTACCTTTGTTCGTCCATACATTCTCCTAAAGCGCCTAGCCTCACAGTACCTACCTTATTATTTAAGGGGTTGAAAGTGATTTCATATACACGTTTCTCTAAACGCATTCTTTGAAAGCACCTCATCCTGCACCCTTGAAAATCATTGATTTCTTCTAATTAGATGATGGAGATTGTGTTTCACCCCGATCTTCACACAATAGATCTTGAGATCATAGTGCATCGATCGATGGTCAATTTTTATTCCAATTGTCACAGATCCCAAAATGGTACTAAAATCACATTTTGGTGTGATTTGTGCCATATGAATTCTGGGCCGATTTTGGGGATACGTGACACATGGAATAAAAATCACCATTTGATAGGTTCATCATGATCTTAAGATCTATTATATTAAAGTTCAAGGTGAGACGATCTCCATCATCCGATTAGAAGGAATCAATGGTTTACAAGGGTATAAGACGTGGACGCAAATAGAGGTGCACAAATCACAATAGATTTTGAGATCATGGTGCACTGATCTGACGGTCAATTTTTTATTCCAAGTGTCACAGATCCCCCAAAAATGGTACTAAAGTCACATTTCAGTGTGATTTGTGCCATATGATTCAAGGGCCAAATTTTGGGAATACGTGACACATAGAATAAAAAATCGACCATCTGATAGGTTCATCATGATCTTAAGATCTATTATGTTGAAGTTCAGGGTGAAATACGATCTCCATCATCTGATTAGAAGGAATCAATGGTTTAGAAGGGGCATGGGACATGGGCGCAAATAGAGGTAGGTTTCGTTTTTTCCCGCAACATGGGCTAAAAATAGTTTCAGCAAAATTTTAACGGGAAATATTTTGTGGGCTATTTTATCATATTTCCCGGATAAGTGGGACCCACTGAGTTTCCCAAACGCATGGAAATCCACTTTATGTAAAAAAATCCATTTTTTCATGAGTTTTTTTGAAGAAATCGGATTGCCAAACAAGGCCTATATATGGGATCTACCTGCCAATATTGTACACTCTAGCCGACTATAAACTAAGCAAAAGTTCTTGCTGAGGGTTAACCATTGAGATGAATCAGAATGGCGGTTCGAAAAAGCCTTACTGAAGAAACCAAACCACCATCGAGCAACAAACAAGCAACGGCTGAAAAGTTTTACTTCACTCAATGTATATACATCCAATCAGGTCCGAATGTGAATGTCCGGTGGTGGGTTGGTTTTGCTGAGTCCGAATGTGAGTTTTACTTCTCTCTTTTTTTAATTTTTTATTACCAGTTATTTCTTGATTCTCTTTTAACGGGGGCTATGCTCAAACTTCCACTTATGGATTCATTGTTCGATCTCTTGTTGTTACTCCACGTAATCGCAATTCCGGAATCCGGTGGTGGGTTGGTTCATGGTCTAATACCAATCTCTTATATTTAGTGGAATCAAGTGGGAGCTGGCATATCAGCTGGGGCCCCATCATCTCAAATACTGTTCACTTGTTCAACCACAACCATCTCTAGATTGGATTCAGCCTAAACATTACAGCTTTGTAAATGGATGATCAAGTCTATTGGACAGTTGACATTAAATGAACAACAAAAGAAGTATGATTGATTAATTTCAAACGAAAATTATTTGTGGACTTAGATCCCATAGTGAGTCTATGGAGCCGTTGAAGGTGGACATAGTTCCTTCCTAGCTGCTGCAGAATATTTTGGAAGTGCAGACATAGGGCATTTGGTCGCATCCTTAGATATAGTTAACAACTGCTTCATCGTAGCAGTTTGGGAAATTTACGTGATTGACCCTGTCAGATACACCTTTTATGTTAGAGGCCCTGTATTTTTACCTTTACTCAAACCAACCAGCTGGGAGCCTAGCCGACCCTAAGGATAGCAAAAAGTCCAAATTACCTCCTTTCTTTAATGCTCAAAAATATCATCTTCTTCCTCATTTTAATCTGCTACAGTTTCTAAAAGTCAGAGATAGCGAGCGTGATGGCGTCTTATCCTCAGTCCAATCTACTCCGATCTGTTATTTGGATCGACCCAGATACACCTTTTTCGTCAGAGACTGTAGCAGATTAAAATGAGGAAGAAGAGGATACACCTATATAATTTTAAATTTTAAATTTTAAATATTTGCGCTTTTCTATATTTACACGATATGAAACGAGATCTATGCCATCAGATTTGAAGGCCACAATATAAAATCGATAGTGTCAAAGATAGATATGAAAAAAAGGCGATATCAACTCTGTACACAGTCGGTACCGATCATTTTAAGAGTCGTCAATGACTATTTACAGAGTCGCCATCGACTTTGTACACAGTCGCCATCGACTCTGTATAGAGTCTCCATTATAAAAAAAAAAAAAAAAAAAAAATCATAGTCGATAGCGACTCTTAAAAAAAAAAAAAAAATTCACAGTCGATGGCGACTCTATACAAAGTTGCCATCAACTTTGTACAGAGTCGCCATTAAACAAATAAATAAATTTATTATTTATTATTATTTTTTTATTTTTTTATACAGTCGATGGCGACTCTATAGAGAGTTGCCATATAAAAAAAAATAAAAAATAAAAAAAATAAATAAATAAATAAATAAATAAATAAATATATATATATATATATAAACAATCGATGGCAACTCTGTACAGAGTCGATGGCGACTCTGTATAGAGTTGATGGCAACTTTATACACAGTCGATGACGACTTTGATTTGAAGGCCACACAGTTGAGTCGTCATCGATTGTTTTTTTTTTTCTAAGAGGCGATATCGCTTTTTTTTGTGTCTATCTTTGGCGCCATATATTTTATTATGTGGCCTTCAAATCAGACGGTATAGATCCGGTTTCACATCGTATAAATATAGAAAAATATAAATATTTAAAAATTTAAATCATGTAAAACAAAAAAATGTGTAAGAAGGGGTATTTCAGACTTTTTGTGCTAGCTGAAAATGGCTTGGCTAAAAGCTGGTCGATTTGGATAAAGGTGAAAATACAGAGCCTCTAACGTAAAAGGTGTATCTGACAGGGTCAGGTAAATTTCCCTAGCAGTTTCCTTTTGGTTCCTGTCAAGATTCCTTTCCTTCTTCACCAAAGGTTTGTATAAACCTAAAGTTGCCCAAAGTTGGCCCCAGCTAGCCTGTTATAGCAAAGTCATAGGGGTTATCTATTTTGCCAACGATTAAGCTTGCGGTTGTGTCATGTGTGGGTCCTCACCCCCCATTATAATCCAGAGGAATTACACATGAAAATTTCTAACTGGATCCCTTATACGCTTTGATCCTTTTTTTTGCTTTTATGAATACGATTTCCATTTTCTACTCCCTCTTAACTCTTCCCTATCTTTAAATCCCTTGCACCAATTGTACAACACACCTCATGCCTAATAGGATCCGACTCTCCTCATCATCATATAAACACCAATTTAGTGTTTAAATGATCTTACACCATCAATGATTTAAGATGTAAGTGATCAGTACTATCAAAGTGATAAATCATTGATTGAAGTGCAACATGCACAAAAATAGTGTCTTAGGGAGATTTAAACTATCCGATATGTTGAATATAATATCAATCGTTATTTTTAATTTTAATGATTTAGATTAAAGTTCATTAATCTGATGGTTCACATCCACTTATAAGCATGTTTCGCTGACTAAAAAAAAATAAAACTTATAGACATGTTTCTTTGGGCTGAGATATGTTCCAATGATGAATTGCCACTTAGACAATTTGGATTAGTCATATATGTGCGCCACTCGGCATAAATGATAAATCAGACTTCAATGATGTTAGATAAAAATTATAACTTTAACGGATAAGATCATTAAACACCAAAAACACCATTTCGGTGTTGAAATGACTGTCAGGAGACATTATCACATTTGTTTTTAGCCCACTAATATTTACATGTATTTCTAAAACATTTTCGATTTACCTTTATACTCCTTAGTTAATTTGGTTTGGAAATGTAACTAGCCATGAGTTAATAAATTCACTTCTAAGAGGGTACACAGAAATCTTCTGTTTGTAAATATTTCACACTGGATTTAAGCACCTGAAAAAGAAATCTAGAAGTCTTTCACAAACAAGTAAGATGTCTTAAGCATCCCTACTGGCAATTTGTTCATTTGCTTGTTCCATTCTAGACCATCCATTTGACTGGCAGTAATAATCCCAACGGCAGTGATCAAGATTCTTACACATTTGATCATCGATGCATTTATCATCAATAGAGGCACTCATATTAATGCAACAGTCCACACAAAAATCAATCAAGCTTGCAATTAATGCAACGACTTCGGCATGGCCAGCTCCCATTGTGCGCCGGGCAATTTGTGCATAAGGCCCGGAAAGGAATTCAGTTTCGTATGGCTAACCAATGATTACTGGCGATTCTGGCTCCACGCAAGCGAGTTGCAGCCTATAATGGGAATTGAGGACGGTTTTTTTGGAGTTATTGCAGCCTATAATGGGAATTGAGGACGGTTTTCTGGAGTTAGTCACCCTCGTGGGATCTTATCGTTTGTCTAATCCAATTGACGGAAGTTTTATGAGAAATTAAAAAATAGGGTACCATTGTAAAATTAAAAAAGACACTGTATAGGATATATATATAGCCCATATGGTACCGTTTTAATATCTGCAGCACAACTTTAAAAAATAAGGAGTTCATTTTCAAACTGTTGTTTCTAGGGTGTAGGGGATGTAGACGGGTCCGTTTTGACTGAGTCAGGGTCAACCCATTTATTAGAAGCCTCAACCTGAATCCAACCTTAAATGAAGGCAAACTAGGTAAATACATAACGGAGGAGTCGAGTCAGATCGGGCTTGGGTTAACCTCAACCCAAACCGACCTGTTTAATAATAAACAGGTTCTGATTTTCAACTCGACGGGCCAAACGCAACCTGTTGTGTGTCAGATCACTTGACCCGTCAGGTGACCTGTCTGCACCCCAATCTGGATATTTATTTTCAGATGAATATATCCTTTAATTCTTCATGGAGCTCGTCCAGATGGAAGGTTACCATGTAGATTAGCCATAGCCAAAATAATGCATCATTTAAAATCTTAATCACATGGTAAAAAATGATTTTGCGAGTAGAAGATGCAACGCTGCCCATGATCAGTCTTAATCATTCATTATAGCTATTTATTAGATGGTTAGGACTGTTTGATAAATGCAAATTAGGGGCTGTGGCCGATCACATGGTGGAGATTTTGACTAAAAACATACCACTGCCCTGTTTGATGACCCGAACACCATCCTTGGTGGTCATGCCCAACTTGATGTCTAATTCATAAAACAAATGGTGTCACTGACTCGTTGGATGGTGTTAGATTTATCTGAACTAAGATAAATATGCATGATACTTGCCCATAAGAAATGCAAACAGAACGTACTATATTCAAAGAAGTAAAAAATCAAGCTCTACAAAATTAATATACATAAAATACAGAGCAAACTTTTCAAAAAATGGGGTATGAATCATGCCAAGATAAAGTAAACAATCTGAACTCACATAAACTCACAGATTTCACTAGGTGAGTGAGACTGAATTCACGGTTTATGTTGTGCATAGATGGACGTGCGTACCGCATGATGAGGAGGTGGTGCTTTTCCATTCACAAGAACCTGCTCTAAGAAATCCACACGTATCGAATTGAATCTGTAGCGCTGCTTTGCATTATCCAAAAGAATGGGCGAAAAATTGGAAATCAAAATGGGTTCTCCAGTGATATTTGTGAGAAAAAAAAAAAAAAACGAGGTTTCAGAAATATACCTTGCCCTTCCAAGAGAAATCAATGAGTCGGTGATATGGTTCCAGTAATGTCACTCTATCACCTTCTTTAATCTAATAAGAAACACGATTAAACAGTTAAATTTTTGTTCTCTTCACTTTCGAAGATGAGGGCATTTTGATCATTTCATAAAGGCATTTCAAGCTCTGGATGCAATGATCAATTTCCATGATCAACTCCACCACAATTAAACAAGATCACTCCATTTTAATAAAAAAGAAAAAGGAAAAGAAAAAATAGTTGTATTAAGATACAGGTCATGGATATTTAAGTGTCTGGTCAGTCGGGAAACCTCGCTTCAGTTTTCTCCTGTCTTTCATTGTTATTTCTATGTAGTTCAAGGTTTAAAATATTTGCATCGGTCTCCGTATTATTTTTGTGCCGAACCCGATACGTATCGTCTCAGGTATCGCCAATGCAAACTTTGTATTGGCAATTCAATGCAAAGCATAGATACAATATTAACGTCCCAGACGTTACTTGAGATTATAAGGTTCTATCGTTAGGCTCCGATGCTCAATAAGTCTCAGTATCGTCTGAGATTTTGATCTATGATATTAGTTGAAACATAAAAGAATGACAGCTGAGTTGCTCCATTCAACAAGATCCAAGGTCTCTATTTTACTACCAGCTGGATAACCCAGGGATAGCAGAATGTTGGCCTTAAACACTAGTGCATCTTTGAAAAAGCTGCACTGCTTTAGTAGTAGAAGGCAAAAAGTACATACTACCATAGTCAACAAGTCGGGGTTTCGGCAATAATTCAGCAAGGTTAAATTTCGGCAAGTTCGGGAAAAAAATTGGAGAAAAAATTCGGACAAAAAGAAAATAAAAAACAAGATTAAAAAGTATAAAAAATTCGTATTTTAGAACCCTAAATTTGTGAATTATTCACAAATTTTTGAAAAATTCGGAGTATTGGTGATTGCCAACATTGGACTGTACCGTAGTAGACAGTGAGGCATCATGGTGGTATTGAGCACCACAATATTGTTCCTCTATAATATATTTTCTATCTATCAATAAAAATTCCAGCACAAAAACCTTTTAAAAATTTGACGTACTATTTTATGTGCTATAATTTATAATATTATACTATATGCATCCACGTGTTAGCATATTGGATTTCTCAAGTTAGCTATCTTTGGCATCCTGCGTTGGTGCTTGAGATCCGATATGCATCCCCATGTCCAAGGTATAGAATCAGTAGGGTTCTCTAAACTTTCAGCAAGTAATTTTTACAAACGATTATCAGGAGACATGAGGCTTCTTTAAAAAATAATTTAGAGTTTTAAACTTTTACTCCCCCTCTTTTGAGGATATTATATAGTGAACTCCGATTTTTATCAAGTGTTTTGGTCAAATTAAGAAGTAACTTCATATGGATCTATCAGAGGATCATTCATCTTACATTTCTCCACAAAGGGTAGTTAATTTGGACTGGAACATGAAATGGTGTGCATGAAGCATTAAAAGATATCTCAATAAAGGAAAGCAACATTGCCTATGGTAAATCACATCAATGTATCACATAAATCAAGAGTTCAGGGAACATCCTTACTGCATCACTACGTAGCCCATATGCTGAGAGAACGAATAAAGTCTGATCTGAATCACATAGCAAATAGTATCTGCAAAAGAACAATACGACACGAAGTAGCTTTTACTTTTCAATGCGAGTTACTTAAAAACATGACCGAGTTCTCTCTTTTTTTCCAGTTCTCTTAGAAGTTAGAACATTTAGTATAAGCTACCATTTCTAGCTTAACATGTAATATTTCAAGTCTTAATTTCTCTCGTATAGTTTTTCTGAAAAGGTAAAATGGACTGTGAGTCCATAGAGGCCGTGGGCCGAGCCCAAAAAATGCTGGCACATGGCACCTAAAAATCATGTTTTAGTGCCACGTGAAACAGGGGAGCATTGGTTAGAAAAAATGATATCTGCTCTCTACAATATGATTATAAGCATAAAGAAATCACAAGTGACACCAAACGTATTTCAATCGTCCATTTCTTGACACTCATAATCACATGGTAGAGATTAGTTTTCATTTCGTTTTGGGAGATTATCCATGTAATACCCCTGGATCCACGTGCACCAAAACATGGTTTTGGCCCTTGGGTGCCATGTTCCAATCCATGCTTGTATATGGACCCACAGTCCATATAGCTGTTTCTCATATGTATGTAGGAAAATGATCATATGACTCGGATCATGGACATAAGCCCATGACTCCAGTAAGACGATTACCCATATATATATATATATATATATATATATATATATATATATATATATATATATATATATATATATAGGAACCTAGCCATGATTTTTTTCAGTGTATGCAAGCAATCATTTCATTTAAATTTTTTTGAATAGTCTATTAACTAAATAAGAGTTTATTGCAAAGGGTAAATCATCTCGATATAATTTTCCATATTAACTGATCACAAAAAAGGAGAATTTGTACAAAAAAGTCATCTTATAAATGATACCTCAAAATTTTCCTTGACGATGTTTCATGTTCTCAAGTATTTGAGGATCGTCTCATTGTTGGTACTATAAATATCTTTCTCTATATATGTAACGACAGAATCATTCATCCATTCATCTCCCATTCGATTCTGCAATCTATTTTTCACAATATGCATGACAGAAAAGGCTCTTTCAACACTTGCAATGGCAACAAGAAGGCCGAGCGCTAGTTATAAGCTTGTAAACTAATTGATACACATTACTCCTTTTCGTCTCGACCATCTTCTTGGCAAGGTCACCGACTCCAACCAATTCAGAGAACTCTTTTTTAGTGCGCATGTCAAGAATATAAGCAGAAAATTGATTTTCAAGATACATGATATCTCTATCAGGAAAAGCTATCTCATAAAGTCGAGCAAGATGAAACAACTTTTCCTTATCAAATGCTGAAAATGAATTTTTTGGATTCAGACATGCCATACAAACAAGTAGTTAGTTATTCAATTCATTGAAGCGAGGTTAAGCTCCTAAAGTTGTATATCAATAACTGTATTAAACAAGTCAAACTGATACTAATGTAGATTCACAATTTCAGTAGTTTTGCGCCGTTACCTTCCTTGAGCTACAAGCTTCTCGTCCATTTTAGGAACGATAATTGCATGTGTACACCACAGAATGAAGAAACTTCATTTATAAGAATATCCCATTCATTGTCTCTCATATTCTGCAACGTTTGTTTTGATATTTCTACTAGTTTCATGACAGCTTCAATATCTTGTCTCTTCTTGTAATACTTTTGATAGCTAATCAGTAATCCGCAGTACATCTCTCATAAAATGTAGGTTGAATGCAAACTCAAAAGATTGCATCATAGCTAATAAGTCACATGGTTCATTTCTTTGTTTTAGTTCGGTGGAATCTTGAGTGAGAATGTCAAATACATCAATCATGGAATCGAACAGACACATTAAACTTACAAATGTTTCAAAATGTGAACCCCAACACATGTCAGCGAGTCGACTAGTCTTTTGATCCAATCCCTGTCCAGTAGGAAGCTCACCTATTTCAACGTCTTTAATAACTGCTTTTCACATAGAATGTCTTTCTTTTTACATGAGGCTCCAACATTCACAATGATCATAACCATATCAAACATAGACCAGATTTCGTGAAGGGCCAATTGAAGTTGATATGCAAAGCAACGAACGTAAAAAGCACATGAATATGATAAATGCTTTAAGACCGTTAAATTTTCCATGCATATTGCTCACACCGTCATAACCTTGACCATGTACATTTTTTAAACTCAACTTATGTGTCAAAATTTTCAATCGCTTTCTTCAAAGATGCGATAGCAATATCACTCACATGTACGATTCCTAAAAATTGTTCTATCATGTATCCACAAACCGTAAAACAACTACCAGTTGCTTTTTAACTGACATGTCACAAGAATCATCAACCAAGATAGAAAAAAATGAATTCCCAAGATTTTGAATGATCACAACTCTAGTTTCAACCACACAGGCAGTCACAATCTCTTTTTAAATCTCAAGAGATGTTATTTTATCATTACATGAAGAATTTTTCAACACAACATTTTTTATCGTTTCATTATAAGCAGCTAGGAACTTCAAAAGCTCTAAAAAATTACCTTGATTACTCGGATTCATCATTACCATTAAAAGCTGACCCTTGACGTAGAAGAAACCTAACGCAATCAAATGATGCAGTCAAACAAATTTTGTACTCTGCATCTATTTGGCCGCATTGTTTGGTAAAAAGTGTCCTAATGCTATGATTCTGATTCATTAAAGCTTCACACTTTCTGTAAGCTTGATTGTGAGCACTGCAATGATCTCCAACATGAGTTTGCCAATCTACTTGGGTCCTTCTAATTAGAAAACCCAGTAACTACAAAAGATTCACCACCCCCTTGCTCTCTATGAATTGGTCTAAAAAGATAGCAAGGCAAGCAAAAGGCAGCATCTATTGTGAGGCTATATTCCAACCAGGTAGCATGTTCATCAAACCAACTGGGATTGAACAGTCTTGGTGTTTTCCCAAATTTAGTTCGAGGAAAGGTGTGATCTCTAGGTTGACATTTGACCTTTTTGTAGATAAGCTCTTCAGACCTTGCCTTGTATATTAGGATTATAACTTGATATTTGAAGACGTAATCTAGGATCTGGCTACTTTCCTTGGAGGTAGACCGTATTCCATCATGATCATCCTTTCTTTTAAAATATATGTGCATAACTGGATTAACAATGAACAAGAGATAGTTAAGACCCAGATTTAAACACATGTAGGTTTCATTAAATACATCCTTATTTATAAAATAACTAATAAAGACATTTCATACAATCAAATTTAAACACATATCCTCATTCACCTAAATTTATAATCACATATCCTCATTTATATACATATAAGTTTCATTGAATACATCCTTATTTATAAAATAACTAATAACCACATATCTCATACAAACTAACTTAAACACATCTCCATCGACCCAAATATTTTAATCAGATATCCTCATTTATAAACATACAAGTTTCATTGATTTATACAACAGAAATCCCTAGGTTAGTATTTTCAATGCTTAAAACAATTTTAAATACAATAGTAATCCCTAGATTGAACAGTCCCGAGATTAATGTTGAACAAACAATATTATTAAAAAATATCAATCAAATTAATGCAAGTGAGAGGGTGGATCTCAAAAATTGAAACAGGTTCAATCTAAAAAAATGTCCTAGTGAGAGAGTGGATCTCAAAAATTGAAATACTTAAAATTGTTCAATCGAAAAAATTGTCCTACTGAGAGGGTGGATCTCAAAAATTAAAACTTACAATTGTTCAATCTCAAAAATTGTCCTACAAAGTATGATCTATGCCAAATTGTTGGAAAGAAGAAATATGTGTAAAAACAATCCCTACATTTATATTGAGTAAATAATGTCTAAAATTTGTGAAAGAGTTTAGGGATTATGAAAGGTTATAGGGAATTAGGACCTTAGGACTTACGGATTGCGAAAGGGTTTAAGCCCTTTAGGGACTATGAAAGAGTAAAGGGAGGGATTTAAGCCTTACGGAATTAGGGCTTTAGGATTTAGGGAATTAAGGCTTTAGGAATTGTGAAAGGGTTTAAGGATTATGGAAGGTTATAGGGAATTAGGGCCTTAGTACTTGAGGATTGTGAAAGGATTTAGAGATTACGAAAGGTTATAGGGAATTAGGGCCTTAGGACTTAAGTATTGCGAAAGGGTTTAGAGACTACGAAAGAGTAAAGGAAATTAGGGCTTAGGGATTTAGGAAATTAGGGTTTAGAACTTAGGGATTGCGAAAGGGTATAGAAAAGTAGGGTTAAGGGCTTAGGGTAAGCGAAAATTTTAGCAGTTTAGGAAATAAGGGCTTTAGGGTTTGGTAGATTTAGGGATTACGGAAAGAATTAAGAAATCAGGGATTGGGGATTAGGTCATTTTATCATTACTTGAAGCATTTTTTCAACACAACATTTGCCATCACTTCCTTATAAGCAGCTAGGAACTTCAAAAGCTCTAAAAATTGTCTCGGTTACTCGAACTATCGGATTCATCATTACGACAAAAGGCTAACCCTTGACGCAGAAGAAACCTAACGCAATCAAATGATGTAGGCAGGCAAATTTTGTACTTTGTATCTATTTGGCTACATTGTTTGGTAAAAAGTGACCTAATGCTTTGATTCTGATTCATTAAAGCTTCACACTTTTTTCTCTAAGCCTGATTGTGAGCACTGCTGTGATCTCTCCAACATGAGTTGTCAATCTATTTGGGTCTTTCTAATTAGAAAACCCTTTTAACTATAAATGATTCACCACTCCCTTGCTCTCCATGATTTGGTCTAAAAAGATAGCAAGGCCAACAAAAGGCACATCTTTTGTGATGTTATATCCCAGCCAACTAGCAATGTTTATCAAACCAATTGGGATTGAACCATCTTGGCATTTTCCCAAATTTAGTTTGAGGAAAGGTGTGATCTCTAGGATAACGTTGGCATTGACCTTTCTGTAGATAAGCTCTTCGGACCTCATCTTCTAAATTAGGATTATAATTTGAAATTTGAGGACGTGATATAGGATCTGGTTCAATCACCATGGAGTTACTCTCTACTGCATGACTTTCCTTTAAGGTAGACTGTGCTTGATCAGGATCATCCTATTTTTAAAATATCTATGCATAACTGGATCAACAAGAGATAGTTCAGACCCAAATATAAACACATGTAGGTTTCATTGAATACATTCTTATTTATAAAATAACTAATAAACACATATTTCATACAACCAAATTTTTACACATATCCTCATTTACCCAAATTTATAATCATATATCTTCATTTATCTACATGTAAGTTTCAATGAATACATCCTCATCTATAAAATAACTAATAAACACATATCCTGATTCACCCAGATTTGTAATTACATATATCCTCATCTATATATATATATATATATATATATATATATATATATATATATATATATATATCTGTGTGTGTGTGTGTGAGTTTCATTGATTTATACAACAGTAATACCTAATTTAGTATTTTCAATGTTTAAAACAGTCTCAAATACAACAGTAATCTCTAGATTGAACAGTCACGAGATTTACATTGAACGAACAATATTTATAAAAAATGATCAATCAAACTAATGCAAGTGAGAGGGTGGATCTCAAAAAATTGAAACCCTTAAAATTGTTCAATCTAAAAAATTGTCCTACAAAGTATGATCTATATCAAACAGCTGGAAAGAAGAAATATGTGCAAAAACAATCCCTAGATTTATATTGAACAAACAATGTCTAAAAATTGAGAAAGGGTTTAGGGATTACGAAAGGTTATAGGGAATAAGGGCCATAGGACTAAGGATTGTGAAAGGGTTTAGGGATTACGAAGAGTAAAGGGAAATAGGCTTTAGGACTTGGGGATTGCAAAAGTTTATAGAAAGTAGGGTTAAGGGTTTAGGGAAAGCGTAGGTTTTAGGGATATAGGAAATAAGGGTTGAGTGCCTTTGGGTTAGGGATTACGAAAAGAATTAAAGAAATTAATGTTTATGGATTTTGGGTTTTGGGCTTTAGGGATAGGAATTAGGGCTTGCATAGAATCATACACGACATTCAATACTACTTTATTTTTAACTCATTAAACTGAAATTAAATCAAATTTAAATAAATAAAATTTTAATTTTACTTATATTTTAGTGTCATATGATGAAATTCTGTGAATTAAAGAAAGCAACAATCAGAACCTTGAGGTTGCGTGACCCAACGAATCCGACTGCAATCATGAAAAAAGATAAAACAAAAAATTAGGGATTGAGTCATTGAGAATAGAGGGAGAGTGAGATAGGGAGAGAAGTGGCCAAGTAGGGAGGGTGTTGCTGCGATAGAGAGAGCCAGAGAGAGGGTGGTAGGTGCGGGGCTGCCAATCCATACCCCATAGCCAGACTGACAGCCCTATCTAGATTTAGTCTTAGAGAGAGAGAGAGAGGAAGGCAAAGAGATAGAGAGACCCTACCTGGCCCGTTGCCCGCTGGCGATTCTGGCGAGATTTCTGGTAATGGTGACAGCGAGCTTGCAACGAAGGTCACTCAGATTCAAAGTCACTGAAAGCCGAGACGAGAGAAAGAAAAGTAGAAAACCCAGTGTCTGGGTCTTCGAGGAGAGATATGAGAGAGATGGGTCCGGTTTAGTTTAGTATAGTTTTTAACTTTTAAAAGAAATTATCTTTTTATTTGCAACCAAACTCAGGCCTCAGTGTAGGCATGTTGCATAAATTTTATTTTTTTACAAATATAACTTACACATTTAAAGAAAATGTTAAAACCGAGTGTAGGCACCTGCCTACACTCACCCACCCCTAGTGTAGGCATGTACATACACTCAATTTTCACCTTGAAAAAAAAATATATAAGTTATATTTGTAAAAAATATAAATTTATGCCTACATTGCGGCCTGAGTTTGATTGCAAATTTAAAAAAAAAACTTTATTTAAAAAATTATAACTATACTAAATTAAACCCGGAACCCTGACCCATCTCTCTCATATCCCTACCCGAGGACCCCGACGCTAGGTTCTCTACTTTTTGTTCTTGGCTTTCCGTGATTGTGAGTGACCTTCGTTGTAAGCCTACAAGGTCGTTGTCACCGCCTCGCTTCCGTCAGCCCAGAATCTCGCCAGAATTGCCGCTGGACAACAGGCCAAGTAGGGTTTCTCTTCTTCTCTCTCGCTCTAAAACTAAATTAAGGTAGGTAGGGCTGTCAATCCGGGTGTGGGATATGGATTGGCCGCCCTCTCCCTAACGCAACAACACCTGGCCACCTATCTCTTTCTTTATTCTAAAATCTCAATGACTCAATTCTCTAATTTTTTATTTTATTTTTCATGATTGCAGTACGATTCGTTGGTTCATGCACATCGTAAGATTCCGCTTGTCACTTCATGATCTTTCTTTGGTTCGCGCGATTTTATTGGATCACACTAAATTGAAGTTAAACTTAGATTTTTATTTATTTAAATTTAATTTCACTTTAATGAGTTAAAAATAAGGTAATATTGAATGTGGTCTATGATTCTATGAAAGCCCGAATTCCTATCCCTAAACCCTAATTCTCTCTTGATATTTAAAAAGAGATTGTGACTGCATGTGCGGTTGAAACTAGAAATGTCATCATTCAAAATCTTGAAGATTTATTTTTTTCGATCTTGGTTGATGATTCCCGTGACACATCGATTAAAGAGCAAATGACAATTGTTTTATGGGTTCTGGATAAACGTGGATAAATAATAGAACGATTTGTAAGAATCGTACGTGAGTGATACTGCTGTCGCATTTTTGCAAAAAATTATTAAAGCATTATTTTTAACACATAAGTTGAGTTTTAAAAAGTTACGTGGTCAAGGTTATGTTGATGTGAACAATATGCAAGAAAAATTTAACGGTCTGAGAGTGCTTATCATTCACGTTTTCTACTCATTGCTTTGCACATTAACTTCAATTGGCCCTTGTTGCAAAAAATATCATGAAGTTAGTTTTATGTTTAACATGGTTATGATCATTGTGAATGTTGTTGGAGCCTCAAGTAAAAGGAAAGACATTCTACGGGAAAAACAGTTATTAAAGAAGTTGAAAGATGTTGAAATAGGTGAGTTTCCTACTGGACGGGGCTTGAATCAAGAGACTAGCCTTAGCAGACCTGGCGACACTCGTTGGGGTTCACATTTTGAAACATTTGGTAAGCTTAATATTCTTGTTCGATTCCGTGATTGATGTACTTGACATTATCACTCAAGATTCTGCCGACCTAAAACAAAGACGTGAAA
Source organism: Chloranthus sessilifolius (assembly GCA_021018995.1). Taxonomy (NCBI): domain Eukaryota; kingdom Viridiplantae; phylum Streptophyta; class Magnoliopsida; order Chloranthales; family Chloranthaceae; genus Chloranthus; species Chloranthus sessilifolius. Next base: position 7,041,836 of record CM037596.1, read on the forward strand.
CATGTGACTTATTAGCTATGATGCAATCTTTTGAGTTTGCATTTAACCTACATTTGATGAGAAATGTACTATGGATTACTGATGAGCTACCAAAAATATTACAAGGAGGAACAAGATATTGTAGCTGTCATGGAACTAGTAGAAATATCAAAACAAAGGTTGCAAAATATGAGAGGCAATGAATGAGATATTCTTATTAATGAAGTTTCTTCATTCGGTGGTACACATGCAATTATCGTTCCTAACATGAAAGAGAAGTTTGTAGCTCAAGAAAGGTCACGGTGCAAAGCTATTGAAATTGTGAATCTACATTATTATCTGTTTGACTTGTTTAATACAGCAATTGATATGCAACTTTCATAACTTAACTCTTGTTTCAATGAATTGAATAGCGACCTACTTGTTTGTATGACAGGTCTAAATCCAAAAAATTCATTTTCAACATTTGATAAAGAAAAAGTTGTTTCGTCTTACTCGAATTTATGAGACAGATTTTTTTGACAAAGAAATCATGTATCTTGAAAATCAACTATCTACTTTATTCTTGACATGCACTCTAACAAAGAGTTCTCTAAATTGGTTGGAATCGGTGACCTTGCCAAGAAGATGGTCAAGACGAAAATGAGTAATATGTATCAATTGGTTTACAAGATTATTACATTAGCTCTCGTCCTTCCTGTTGCCACTGCACGTGTTAAAAGAGCATTTTCTGCCATGCATATTGTGAAAAGTAGATTGCGGAATTGAATGGAAGATGAATGGATGAATAATTTTTTGTTACATATTTAGAGAAAGATATTTATAGCATCAAGAATGAGGCAATCCTCGAATACTTTGAGAACATGAAACCTCGTCGAGGAAAATTGTGAGGTATCATTTATAAGATGATTTTTTATACAAATTCTCCTTTTTTGTGATAAGTTAATATGAAAAATTATATCGATATGATTTACCCCTTGCAAGAAGTTCTTATTTAGTTAATAAACGTTACAATAGTTTTAAAATGGAATGATTGCTTGCCTAAATTGAAAAAATTCCTGGCTATGACCCTGCCGCATGTATATATATTAGTAGAATAATTGAGTCTAAGGTTAGGGGTTGTAGGAAAGAGGAAGAAGAGAGAGAGGAGAGAGAAGATAGAGAATGGTCTAATTAGGGTTGCTAGAGAACCCCAGCTAGCCTTTATACAAGTACTAACAAAGTGTTGTATATGCCCCATTCCATGCTACATCCACACCAAAAGTAACATATCTACACACACACACACACACACCAATATATACTCCAATACTCCACCTCAAGCTGGTAGATAGATATTGATCATGCCCGGCTTGATAATCATATCATAAAGAAAAAATGGACCAAGAGCTTTTGTGAAGATATCTGCCAGTTGCTGAGACGATGCGACTTTGGGAGTCTCTATGAGGCCAACATGATTCTTCTCGCGAATAAAATGAATATCAACCTCTGCAAGCTTGGTCATCTCATGAAGAACAAAATCCTTGGCAATATCGATCGTTGCCTAGTTATCACAATGGAGTGGCATAGGAAGAGATGGGGAAAAACCAAGCTCAGTGAGAAGAAAACGCAGCCCTGTACTCCGATGCAGCACTAGACCCGGATACCAAATCTTGCTTCTTACTCTTCCAAACCACGAGATTACCACCAAGAAAAGTATAGTATCCAAAAGTAGATCGGCAATCAGTAGGAGACCCAGCATAATCAACATCAATATAGCAAGGTGACGGTGGCCAACATCACCATAGAAGAAGCCTTGACCAGGGGAGACCCTAATATAACGAATGATCCGATGTACAACTGCCATTCTGAGGAGCATGCATGAACTGATCCACCAAAGAGACAACAAATGCCAAATCAGGTCAGGAGTTGGTAAGGTAAATGAGCCTTCCAACTAGACGTTGATACTCAAATGGATTAGGAAGATCTCCAACATCCGCATGTAAATATCGTTTAGGATCCATAGGAGATTTAACTGGCAAGCATGTCTGTGTCCTTCAACAACTCAAGAGCATATCTTCCCTGGGAGAGAGAAATCCCTCGGGCAGATCTCGCAATCTCAATACCCAAGAAGATTCAGATAAGGCCTAAATCTTTCACATCAAAGGCTTTGCGTAGACCAGCCTTTACATGTGTGATAAATGCAACATCATCTCCATTGATGATGATATCATCAACATAGACAATCAAAATAGTCTGAAGGCCAACAATACCCATGTGAATGAAGCATGTATGATTTGAGTGACATCTTGTAAATTCATGGTAAGAATAACTGCACTGAAATGATGGAACCAAGCGTTGGGAATTGCTTCAATCCATAGATGGATTTAAGAAGTCTACATACTTTGCCCGAATACTCCTTAAGCTGATAGCTAGGAGGGAGTGACATATAGACCTTTTCTTCTAAGTGCCCATGTAAGAATGCATTCTTCACATTGAGCTGATAAAAAGACCAATGATGATGAGCAGCAAGAGATAAAAGACGTGAACCAAGGTAAGCTTTGCAACAAGAGCAAAGGTGACAATATAATCAACACAATTGGACTTGAGTAAATCCCTTTGCCACCAACCGAGCCTTGTATCTTTCAATGGTCCCATCATCATGATACTTCAAGGCAAATACCCATCTACATCCAACAACATGCGTATCTGATGGAGGATCAACAAGTTTTCAGGTCCTATTCTACTCAAGAGCAGTCATTTCTTCAGCCATAACAATAATCCATGAGGGATCTTTTGAGCTTCTTTAAGAGAGGGAGGAATGGTAACAACATACACTTTTTCAATGGTAGCACGATAAGAATGAGAGAGACCCTAATAGGATACGTATGGAGCAATATGATAAGGAGTGACACAACTCCGTTTGCCCTTAACTATAAGCAATAGGAAGATTAAGATCATCAGTAGTAGAAGGAGAAGCGACAACATGAGAATGTAAAGGAGACTCCATGGGTACCTCTGGCAATGGTGTTGATGCAAGAGGCACAGTATGGCGGCGCTGATATGTGGGACGATTAGGCAAGCGACTGTCTAAAGAAGTAGGCGTAATAGAAGAAGAAATAGCCTAAGCAGGAATCGGGGAAACCATAGTGGGGACTTTAAATGTAGATGTATTAGGAGAGAAATCAGGGGTATTCTAAAAAAAAGACACATCCATAGTTCTGAAATGTTTTCTAGTTTTGGGATCATAGCATTTGTATCCTTTGGACCAAAGTATCCCACAAAAACACATCGAATAGGCTTATCATCTAACTTTTTTGTCGTTGAATGCGAAGATCATGACTAAAGAAGTCCACCCAAAAATACAAGGTTCAACAGAGAACAAGCGAACCCCGAGATATGCATAGGAGTTTGACCATTTAAGATGCGTGTGAGTATACGATTTATGAGAAACGTAGCAGTTAGCAAAGCCATGAACCAACAATGCTTACGAACTTGCATGCCACAAAGAAATGAATGAGTCACTTCTATGAGATGCCCATTCTTACGCTCCGCAACTCCATTCTGTTGAAGAGTATATGGGCACCTAAATTGATGTAGGGTCCTAGCTTTGTTGAGCTGTTCCTGAAATGCTAAAGATGTGTACTCACCACCGTTACCAGACCAAAGAACCTTAATGTTCTTCCCAAACTGAGTATGAATCATGGTAGAGAAAGTGATATAGGTGGAGTACTTCATCTTTAGATTTCAACACATATACCGAGATGCATCTCCAATGGTCATCAATAAAAGTCACATAATATCTATAACCATCAACAAAAGATAATGGAGCAGGTCCCTAAACATCACTATGTATAAGATCAAATAAAGATTTACTACAGGTATATGTGAAATAAAAGAAGATCTACTATGCTTTGCAAGTTGACAAGTTTAACGCCAAATACATTTTTAAATTTTGGAAACAAAAGACATAAACTTTGCAAGTTGGCATGTCCAAGACGAGCATGCCAAAGATCTAAAACTCTACTGCTAACAGTGGCAGGGAAAGAAGACAAAGTAGGTGCATCCCTAGCTCTCTCAGTGCCAATATAGTATAAGCCACCATGTTCAAACCCCATGTCAGAAGTCTTCTTCGTAGTCAGGTCCTGTAGAATGCAATGAGTAGGAAAAAAGGTCATGGAACAATGTAAGGATTTAGTAAGGCTCCTGATAGACAAAAGATTAGCTTTAAGATTGGGAACATGCATAACATTTGAAAGAGACAAATCAATGGATAAAGAAATTTGACCCTGACTAGTAATAGGAGTAACATAACCATCAACTACACGCACTTGCCTAGGCATGGAGAAGAGAAGAACTGAGAAAAATAAATGAGACTCACCAGTCATATGATCAGACACTCCTGAATCAATGATCTAGGGAGATGTGGAAGAGAATGGCATGGGCATAGTTGTTGAATAGGCAGATGAGATACTTGACGCAGGGGTCGGAAGAGGCTGAGAACCATGAAGACGCCCATGTAGATCGACAAACTCGGCCTGTAGAGCAATGAAGTCAAAGGTCAGCTCGGCTGAGGCACCAATGGAGATAGTAGCATCAGAAGACCCAGATCCAACAACCATAGTAGCATAAGTAGCATGGGCAACAAGAAGAGGAGGAAATACATGAAACTTGAAACATTTCGAGCGATCATGGCCAGCTTGAAAGCAAAATGAGCAAACAGGGAGAGGATCAATAGCACCACGACCACCACAACCTCTACGACCTCCACTCCCTCTACCCTGAATATTTAAAGCAAGAGCATAGTTGACGGGGACACCGAATAGGTGAACATCGGTTTTGGACCACATCGCTTCTACCGATGTCGAAAGAAACGAAGAGGAAGCCCAAGTACCGCAACTTCAAGGGAGAAAAGGAGGTCAAAGTCATCGAGGAGATGAGCGCATCGTCGTGAACGATGGTGTAGCATGTCAGGAATGACCACGTCAAGACCGTGGACGACTCCATCCAACGACGGGAATTTTCTTTTTTTGCGAAAAACTTACCTTTTTAGTCTTTTATTGTTTTAGGACTTTTTTATTTTGAGTTAATTACTTTGGTTGCCTATTTAAAGAGGCTTGTAAACACATTCTAATTAGTTATTGAATATTTTGAATACATTATTGCTTGAATATTCTTCTTCCCGATATGGGTTTGGCGTGAGGCCAAGGGAGTGATTCCCAACCGTTATCTTTTAGCATCTATTTTCTTTTGATCTATTATTATCTTTGCTATCTATCAATCTTTGTTTTCTCCAAAATCTTCATCCATATTGATTCCCAAATCCGAAACTCGAAATCATCTAAAACCCTAAACCGATCCCAAAACCATGAGCCTATTACAAAACCATAAACCAATCCCAAAACCATAAGCCTATTACAAATCCATAACCCTGTTTCAAACCCTCATTCTACAAACCTAGTTCGATCCCGTGAATCTATATCGGATCGAAGACGAACGCCTAAGCCTGGAAAAGCTAAAGTTCTATCTCTAAGCCTGATCCCACCATAAACCTAACGAGACTTGCACATCGGATTGGACCCTCTTCAGATCTAGCGTGATTTCCCTATCGGATTTCCAAAACCGGTATTCAGTTAATTTTGAGATTAAGTTTGATTTAATTTTATTTAATTTCGGCAAAATCACATAAAAATCATATTCACGCATTTTAAGGTTCCCGTCCTGCGTCAATAGTGCTCTGTAGGAGTAGGACGGGAGGAAAAAGGAAGAGCCCGACCTCGCTCATGACCATCAATAGTCGCATATACAGTCTGAAGAGGTGGAAGTGGATCTAACGCTATAATCTGTGCCTTGAGCTCATGGAACAAAATCTCGGTTCCGTAAATTGGTCAAATTTTAGATAAATTTCGATAATTTTCAAAATTTTCGAATTTTTTTGAAAATATGCTCCGAACTTTATTTTTTCGATTTTTTTAAACTCTTCAACATTATTAGAAGACACATTTGCACTAGTGAGGCTAATTTTCGTCCGTTTAAAGTTACATATGTCTATTATCATAAAATTTGGAACATAAAGTAGGCAAAAAAGGACTTCATTACCTGAACCCAAGAAGCCAACTACTCAAAGACAGAGTTTTTGGCTGGTTCTTCTTCTTCATCAGCATCCCGAGCATCACTGTGCTATTGTGGCCTATAATATTGTCGATATTCATAGCCATATGCCCCATGCTGAGCTGCTTCTTGTGGTTGATCATATTGGGGATAATAGTATGCATACGATCCATCAAATATCTGTGAAATGAAACACTCATTTCATAGGTTACTTGGCCGAGGATACTATAGTTTGATATAAGATTGGTCGATAGGTTGAAACTCAAACCCACCAAAGCTACTAATTGTAGAGTTAATGGCGTCTTGATCATGTGGAGTTTGGTAGGACTATGATGACCCTCTTCCTTCCAACCCTTCGCGTCTAAATGTGGGAGTGTCACATAGTCATGTCATCATCAATCCATTGTTCATCCCTGCCTGAAGACTACCCGTAGAAAGTACCTCCATCACCATTGTAAGTGTCATCCCCCACTGTGTGTGCTCTCCACCGCCACCGTCATCACCCCAGTACCATCATCAACACCACCACCTCCCCCACTGTCATCACCCCCAGTACCATCATCACTACTACCACCTCCCTCATCGTCATCTCTAGGAGGTATACCTAGGCGACAAAGTCTTCGCTTTCTACCAGATTGTGAGGGTTGATTATCGGCAGCTCTTTCAGCTTGATCTAGCCATGTCGTGCCCTCACTATACAAAACTGGAACTTCTCTCTTTTCAATCCACTCTCTCAAAGGATCATCTTCCGAGAAAATGTAATCCAATTCGATCGGATTAAAATATTCCTCCTCTACATAAGACGAACACAAAATTAATTAATACGTCTTATTAAACATTATAATTGAAATTCATTGATCACTTTGAGAGTAAATTTAATTTTATTAGATATTCTTACCATGACTTGCTCTTTTGATGTTTCTGACCTTCAACCTTATATTATAGTGGACGTAGACGTTAGTCTATTCTTCGTCTTTGTATGGATAAGAGAGAATGTTCTCCAATTTCGCTCGCAATTAGAGGAGGATGTAGTTTGACTTAGCACTCGAATTGTTATTCTCCTTAAATTAAGGGTCTTCTTCACATCACTGAAGTTAATCCACCATTCGGCTGCATTGAATAATGTAGATACATCAAATTTAATGGACTATAAACTCTCATAAGTATAATAAAATCCAATTTACTCGGCTTCTCGTTATAGATCTCGGAAAACGCTAGGGGAGTTCCAAAAGAGCCAATTTTATTCTGAAAGGATTCAATCTGCACAACATTGCCAAACAAAGAAGACCAACGTTCACAGATTGAAGTAACAACAATCTTAATAATTTTACGAGAAAATTAATTATTTGTTACCTCTCTAATTGCCTTCCCTTGAATGGTAATATCTGGCTCATCTTTTGAATAACGCTTAGCAAGCCGGTATAGACCTCATCATCTATACTAAGATTTCGACTGTATTGGTAGATCGAGTTCAAGAAATTCCCTGTTGAAATGTCAATTAACTAAAACAATAAAGATAAATCTAACCAAAGTATGATTTTCAATTAATTAAAATAATGAATTACCTGCTGCATGTAGATTTTGGTGGAACTGCTCATTCCACCTTTTATCGATCACCTTCCAAAATTTCTTATAACTTTTGGGGTACTTATCTCTAATGGCCGACTTTGTTTTGTCGCTGGTCTCATAGACGTACCCCATAGTGGGTTTGTCATCCCCATCTATCAATCTCAATACGTGCACTAGCGGCTCAACGACATTCATAACGTACTCGACATTGTCCTAAAATGCGGAGTTGAAAACAACATCAACCACTTTGTTGACTAATGGTCGTTTTGCCTTTGAAAGTTAACTTCATAACTTGCCCTTTGCTGAGCTGCAACCAAACTCTTCAAGCATGCCTTGTACTTATATAAACTTTGAAGGGCAACGAAGTGGGTGATAAACGGAGTGATTACAGACCTCATAATGTCTCTTTGGTCCATGAATGTTCTCATCAAGTTAACTAGGCTAGCACTTTGATAGATGAAACTAATTATCATCTTACAGTTCTATATAATTGCATGCACACTTTCCATCTTCCTTAGGTCGGTGAGAATCAAGTCAATATAATGGGCTGCGCACAGGGTGCAATAGATGTGTCTGTATTTCATCATCAGTTTGTGGCCAGCTGCTTTATAGTTTGCTGCGTTATCAGTGATGATTTGTACGATCCGTTGCGACCCAACCGACAGAACAACCTCATCCATCAATTAAAACAGATAGTTGGTATCCTTTGCCACATTTGAGACATCAGCAGACTTCATGAAAATTGTCCCCTGGTCACTGTACACTAAGAAGTTGATTAGGGTCTTTTTAGTAACACCCGTCCAGCCATCTCGCATAATTGTGCAACCTCTCATCCCAGACTTTTTCGAAGCTCTTTACGTACTCTCTTACCTCAGCCACTTATTCGTCTATATGCGGGCCAACTATCTCATAAGCGGCTGAAATTTTTACACCAGGTCCTGCTTCGGCACTAGTGTCCAACATGATTTTAAAGTACGGTGATTCAACTACTTGAGTTGGAATATGATTGTACACAATAAATTTTGTTATTACTTTACTTACTTTTTTACCCTAGGTCTTCAATAACATTGTGCTTAACTTGGACTGTTAAAGCTCTCTGATTTGTATAAAAAGGGATCCATAGATCCCACTGGATGTCTACAACTACCAGAACCACCCTCCTGTAAAGTGGATGACCCGCGTAAACCTATGTCTCCATTGGTTTGAGTATGACTTGAACATCCCCCAGCTGCTGCCATAGATTGTCCATCCAAATTGGACTAGAATCTCCGAAATGCATTCTCTTCATCATCCTGTCTTCTCCTTTCATTCAAACTCTGCCTAATTACCCTCCTCAGTTGACTCTCTTCATCACCTTCATCATCATCATCCAAGTCAAATGGAATTGAACCACGGTGAGACTGCGATATGGTTTCCATAAATTCTTGATTCCTTTTCTCGGTCTCAACTCTCTTCCCTTTTGCGGTCTTCATTTGTTTTTTACTTTCTCCCTAATTTCCTTGGGCACACAGTGCATGGCTGCACGTCACCCTGTTTGCCACCTAAGTGTTCCTTAAGTCTGCTAACACCGTCACCCTTTAACTCTATGACAGAATTGACATTTCAAATTTAGCCTCTTAGGCCCCAAAGGAGTGCCATACTCCCATGTAGGATTGAGATCGCGAACCATCTCTATATCTCAAATTCTTGAATCTGTATAAGAAAAAAAATATTCTCATTAAAAAATCATTTAAATATCTCCCCTAAAAATTAGGATTAATCGGATATATATCTCATAAATAACATATCCCATAAGCTAAATATATTCCATTGAAAATTTATCCCATAACAAATATATCCCATACAAAATAAGCTAAATATCTCCCATAAAGAATAACGATTATTTCGGATATAAATATCACATAAAAAACACATCCCATAACAAACATATCCAATAATATATATATATATATATATATATATATATATATATATATATATAAAGCCATATTTAACTAATAATTACTCCAATATTACAAAAAAATTATGAGTAATTCGAATTTTAAAGAAAAAATAAAATAGGGATTCGGTAACTTACGGTAAATTTGGGCGAGATTCTGTCAAAAATTGGCAAGATTCGGTGAGAACCGAGTGGATACGGTGAAACCCGACAAGATTCGAGAACTTACAGTAAATTTGGGCGAGATTCTGTCAAAATCCGATGAGAAACTAACGTTGGGCAAGAACGCTAAAACCAAAAATATGCAATTTGGGGATTAACCACAAATTAAATTGATCAACGAAAGTAGTTAATATCACCCAACATATGAAAGAATTTAATGAAATCAATAAAACAACTAGGTTAATTCAATTTTAACGCGTCTCATGTGTATATATTCCCGATCTAGAAAAACGGATTCAATGAAGGATTCGGGTTTTGATCTAGTTTAGGGCTTCAAGCGACAATGATGATGTCGTTTCTTGACTCCTTAAAGTTTGGGAAGACGAAGGTTCAAGGGATTAAGTGAAACAAAAGGGATAGATCCAAAAGATTGAATCTAGCAATATTTTTTAGGGTTTTGGAATTTAACAAAGCAAGGGAAAATATTACCAAATAAAAATAGAGAAAATAGGATAGAATAAGAAAGATAGATCCAAGGCTTGACACCAAGGGTTTTGAGGCTTCACACTAAGGCTACACGTCGGCTTCGCACTAAGTGGAGTGAGAAATGAAGAATCACCCCTCAGCTTCCAAAGAATCACTCCTCTGATCGAAAACTCTTCACAAGTTCTCTAAGGGTTTGCAAAAAAGCAAGCTCAACTTTTCATTCAATAATCATCTCCTCTTACATTGTTTAAAATGACCTTATATAGAGGTCTCACAACAAAAAAACCCTAAAACAGAAAAATGACGAAACTACCCTAAAACACTTGATACGAAGCAAAAAGAAACCAAGGAAAAGAGAACTAAAACTTCAAAATTTGACGTATCTCACTCAAGCGACAACCGATGCTTGCTCGAGTGACTTATTCCAAAGAAAACTCTTGCGCTCTTTGATGTCTCGCTCGAGCGAGAACCAAAGTCGCTCGAGTGACTTTTGGCCGAAAATTTGGCCTTATTCTTGAAGCGTTCTCGCTCGAGCGAATATAGGCAGTGAGCCTATTTTTCGCCCCTTTGGGCTCTTTCTGAAGCCATCACACTCTTCTTTCTCGTGTCGGCTCTTCCGCTCCGGATCTTGTTCCATTTCTTTTGTTGCTTGCTTGATGTCCCCATCAAAAACTGGCTAGATTTGGCGAACTCCGGCAAAATTCGGCGAGAACCGAGTGGATATGGCGAAACTAGACAAGATTCGGTAGCTTACGGTAAATTTGGAGATTCCGTCAAAATTTGGCGAGAAACCGACTAGATTCACCGAACTCCGGCAAGATTCGACGAAAACAAAGTGGATACGGCAAAACCCGACAAGATTCGATAACTTACGGTAAATTTGGGCGAGATTCAGTCAAAATCTGACGAATTCCGGCGAGAATCCAGCGAGAAACTGGCTAGATTTGGCGAACTCCGACAAGATTCGACGAAAACCGAGTGGATACGACAAAACCTGACTAGATTTTACGGTAAATTTGAGCGAGATTCTGTCAAAATCTGGCTAGTTTTGGCGAGAAACCGACAAGAACCGAGTAGACACGGTGAAACCTGACAAGATTTAGTAACTTACGGTATATTTGGTAGAGATTCCGTCAAATCCGATGAGAAGCCGGCTAGATCTAGTAAACTCCAGCGAGATTCGGTGAGAATCGAGTGGCTACGGCGAAACCTGACAAGATTCGATAACTTACGGTAAATTTGAGCGCGATTCCGTCAAAATCCGGCCAGAAACCGGTTAGATTCGGCGAGAACCAAGTGGATACGGCAAAACACGACAAAATTTGGTAACTTACGGTAAATTTGGGCGCGATTATGTCAAAATCCGACAAGAAAATTGCTAAATCCGGAAGAGAGGAGGAAAAAAAAACCAAAATCTGGCTTTTAAAAGGGTTAAAAAAAATTCAAATTGCTACAGTCTCACTGTCGGCTGATAATAATTTGGATTTTTTCCCAATAAAATGAACTTTTCGGCCCCCACCCGAAAAATTCCAACATCTCGTTTCGTTAGGGGCCGAACCCGAGTCATCTCGACCGAGAATTTGAATTCTCGGCCAAGATTTTGATCCATGCTTGAGGTGCTCAAACTCGGGTCCCATTGGGAAATAATAAATCTGTTGGTGCTCCAATCTACAAGCAGCGATCTTGAAGCCCTCACTAGGACACTCACTGAGAGGCTCATACTGGCCCAGCTCATCCCAACGAGTCTGAAGATAGCAAAAGAACTTAGAAACTATACAACCTCTCTGCTTGGCTCAAACATTCTCCATGAGGAACTGATAGATATGTGTATCATCCTTTAAGTGGACATACATTTGTATCAATGCCCCCCAAAGCTGGGTCGTAGTATCATGGAACGGGAATGTGGTGTAGATAGACTCCTCCATCGAAGCAAATAGACAACTCAGAATGGTAAAATTGTCAATTTCCCACTGAGTGAATGTATCATCAGTAGCTGAGTGTTGGGAAATAGAGCCAAGGATATACCCCAATTTACCACGACTCCCCAAATATAATTTCACGGCCCATGACCATGGAAGGAAATTGTGCTCGTTTAACTTCATGCTAGTGATCCCATGACTTGGATGGGAGTTGGTGAATCCAACGGAGAAAGTAGATTTAGGTTTCATCGTAGGAAAGAAACATTGACGATATGAAAGTAGATTTAGGTTCCATCGTTGGAAAGAAACATCAACAATATACTCAAGGAGAACAAATGAGAAACGTAGTGGGAAAGAACACCCACTAGACTATTGCAATGAAAGAAATATGAGAGCTAGAGGTAAAATAAATGACCTGTTGCAGGCAACCCATGGTTGCCAGTAGAGATTAATTTGTCGTTGCAACCCATGGCTGATGAAGAGACTATTATTTTAATTTTTAAAAAAAGTTATTTTATCTATTAATTAGTAGTATTATTTTTTTTATATATATTTTTTATATATATAAAATATAGGAAGAAAAAAATTCAACTACCAAAGTATCATACTTTGATTCCGATGTTGAGGATTTCATGTTTTAGGAGTAAACAAATATCAATAAATACAAATCAAATATGGAACATCAACAAATTTGCAACATGATAAGTATAAATAAAAAAATATGAAATATCAACAAATATAAAATATTAAAAAATATGAAATATTAAGTGCACATAGTCACATACAGTAGTGTTGCCGACGCTAGTGTTGGTAGCTGCAATGACGAGAGAGAGGGAGAGAGAGAGTGAAAGAGGATTTTATAACTTAGTTGAGGTTTTGTGACTTGTAAGTTAACTTTTGTAACTTATATATTATAAAAATATCATAACTTATAAGTATTATACGTTATTATCCATAAAATAAAATAGTGTGCATAGCGATGCCATAATGCTATTCTACCATGGAGACGTTATAGTGTGACTATTTAGCCATTATGTCTATTTGGTTATATATGGCGTTTCCCATCGCCATTCGCCATGGCGAGGCCATAGCAAGGCTATAGCGTGGCCATGACAACCATGTTGGTGCCTACTGCACAAGGGAGCTGATGTGGTTGCAAATGGGTAGCCAGAAATAACCACAGAAAGCATTAGGAGTACAGGTTGCAAGGAACCTGAAAATTTGCAGTTGCAACCCGGGGCTAAAGGTTGAAGATACGATCCAAAAACTCATCAAGCAGCCACAAAAGGTTCAACGAAGGGCAGGAAACCAAGAGGAGCCTATTTCGATCCTAACCCATTTGATTGGTTAGGATCAGGGAAGAGGAGCCCCTGTTAGGGTTGTTGCAGATACGGTGAGAGGAAGAAGACGACCTTGGGAGGTCTCAAATGACCTCAGTCCAGTGACAAGAAATGATCACCACAAAAAACCAATGGGGTCTGGACTGTAGCCGGTAGATTTGATGCCGGCGATGATGACTTCAGCTTGCTGATACCAGCACATGAAGGTGGCGTCAGCAATGAAAAGTATTTGGTTTGAAGGAAGGTTGCACCTTGTTTTTATCTCTGATAGCAAGTAGAATAATTGAGTCTAGGGTTAGGGTTTGTAGGAAAGAGGACGAAGAAGAGAGAGGAGAGAGAAGATAGAAAATTTTAGGGTTGCTAGAGAACCCAACTAGCCTTTATACTAATAATAGCAAACTGTTATATACACCCCATTACATGCTGCATCCACACCAAAAGTAATATATCTACACATATACACCAATACACTCCAATAGTATACACACACACACACACATACAGGTACAATCCCCAATAAGAACGCTAGAGGGATATGCTAGGCATACGTTTATCTGGTGACATAGCAATATATGCATCATAAAACCATGATTGAAAATGAGGGCAGAAACTCACAAAGGAGCAACATTGTCATGCTTAATGAAGAGGAGAACTTTTCCCACGATTGCTGTTGCTTTATTCAGCCCCTCCAAGAGGACACCAACAGTGGCTTTCTTGTATGACAAATTCACTTGAGGATGAAAGCGAACAAAAAAGTCAGTAAAATTCAAAAGATCAATATGACATTGTAATTTCATTTATTTATTATTATTATTTTTATTTTTTTTGTGATTGGTAATATGACATTGTAAATGGTAGACCAGAATGCTTTAGAATGGCTTCATGAACAGAAAGTTAGGATGCGTACAATCAACCTCACGCAGAGATGATGCGAGCGATGCAAGTCGTTTTGCCTTGGCCTGCCCCTATAAAAGGTATGCTTGTGAGAACTAGCTGCACCTCCAGAGAAGAATCCAAAGCTTGCAGATACTGGAAGAATGTAAGGGACTATACATTCAAAGAAATCCATTAAGTTGTTCAATTCAAAATTAAAAGCCCCTTCAAGCTGGATGTAAGCACTATGTAAGGTGTAAAAAATGTATTCTTGAAAAAGGAGTATAAATAAGGAAATTTAGCATTAATACAATTGTTGAAACAAAATGGTTGAATGAAAGATAACCTAAAACATGTCAAGACTGTATGACAAACTTCATAGTTTTAAAAATCAACATGTTATAAACCTCATTCAAGTTTGACACCAGCATGCGTCTGTGTTTAAGTCTCATGCAGGCTACATATTCCCGGATCATTGAACTGGACCAGTGTTATAGGTTCACCAGTTTGAATTTGGGTTCATGCGTGGTGGTTCGCCAATTTTTGAGCAAACCTGGTCCACTAAGGGTAGGAGTAGTTTTAAATTAAAATGCAATATATTTGTAAAATATTAAATTTTTAAGCAAGCCAGTGTTTTGTAGCTTGATCGTTAAGCCAATGCTTACATTTCTAGGTCCTAGCTTCAAATTTTCTAAGCATCACTATTTTTTTTTTAAAACAATTGAAGGATGAACTGGCAGAACCGACTAAGCAACTACACCATCCAACGAGGCCAAACCAAACCGAACCGCAAACCGGCTAGTGGTTTAGAGTGTCTAGAGCGAATTTAGGAACCCTGGGTTGGATATTCAGCTCTGTCCATGTCCAAGTTACTGAGAGTGAACATGAAAGGACTAGAACAACTGCTAAGATCCAGCATACTTACATGCAACGCTGTAAAATCATATTGGACTGTGAAATCATAAGGAGAGTTCATCTAATTTGAATTGTGAATTGTTAGATTCATATGTTCTTTAAAAAATCTCAAATTGTTCTTTTATAAAACTTATAAAGAATTTCTACAAAATTAAGTAAAGGAAACAAATATTCCTTCCCCATTCATTTCCATCAAGAAGTTAGCATGTAAAAATTAATTTCAACATCTTCAAACTCATCAATAATTAAGCCAGTCTAAAGAAATTGACTCAAACCTTGGATCATAGTTTCCAAAAAAAGTAAAAAGGAAATCAACAAGTTCACAAAACAACATCAAAAACTCTCCATGCCTACATTATCGCTGTCGTCATCCTTAACATAATCAATGTTTCTCTCTTCTTCCTACTCCGTGATAGTTATAATTTTGAATATACCATCCATATTTCACAGCTAAAAATTATATTAGGAGTAATTGAGCATAATGAAAATTTTATGTGTCGTTAATCACAATTAGTCAATTAATGAATGATGAAATACATCTAGAAACCTAGAACATACAATGGTATGTAACTACAACTCTATGACTACAACAACTTTTCTTTTTAAAATTGCATTTTATTCTATGGAAGGAATTCTTAATCAACACAAAACCCACTAAATTTATAAGAATAAATGAGAAGAAAACAAAAGGAATTAAGCATAAACATGGACTGATATGCCTGAAAACAATGAAATTCTAGATAATTTGGAAAATTTTCATTTTAACTCCAATTAGCATGAAAACTTCGCTAAACATCCTGGACGTACTAATTTCTATGTTAAAAATTTAAGTTATTATTACGAGCTACCATATTACATTATAACTTTTAAATTTTTAAGTACTACACAAAATTTCCATATTACTTCTTGTAGGACCTTTTTACTACGAAAGAAACAAAAAAGAACATAAAACATGGCTGTTTTCATGCATTTTGATTCAATCATATGATTTGAACTGAAATCAATACGATTCGATTTGAATTATATGATGCAAAATGTGAATAATATGATGCTAATGACATTCCAAAAAACTGTCTTTTCTTTTTCTGATAACTGGACATTTTTTTCAAATAATCTATGACTATAAATGCTGCACAGAGAATGTTGGCACTTATGATTACTTCTTTCTTCGAGACCATGATCACAATTATTGAGATGATGACAATTCAGAGCAACATTGATTTTGCATATGGATTAAGGTAATAAAATTTACACAAATGTGTACCGAATTAGTGGTTGAATTGAAACTTCTGAATTTTCAGATTATAGTTCAACTTAGAGAATGTTCTCTTTGCAACTGTTAATTGTCAATGTATTGCGTGTATGTGTGTGTGTACATATATATATATATATATATATATATATATATATATATAAGTTTTAGCCTTGAACACGTACATAGTACATACTTAAAATGGAGTTATGTAATCATTTTGTTCAATGTTCTAGAGGCCCAGCTATGATGATAATAACAGTATCATAGTGGAGCGGCTGGGTAGGTCTAGGTACTGGAGTTCAAATAATAGTCAAGCAGGGAGATTTGGCTTCAGGAGGAGTGTTTCTCCAGTAAACTACTACCATGGTTGCTACTTGCAGAATCCTGGAATTTATCAATATTTTTTTATGACTCGGATAATGACAAGTCAGATCCCCCATTGACTTGTAATGTGGATCTGAGGTAATTATTTAATATAAGTAGTGAAGCAAATATATAGTTGAATTGAATCTTCTAAGCTTTAAGAATCTAGTGTGTAAATCATACAATGAAAACGGTTTTTCTCAGTGGTAGTTTGACGATAGTCAGTTCCCACTTCCACTTCATCAAATTATTTTTTGTGTTGGACATACATTTATATTTTTATTTGTTAAGCCTTGACGCCTAATACGTCCAAATGAATTGCCCATAACAGATCCTTACTTTTGAGTAATAAAATTTGCACCCCCCACCTGTATCCATGTTGTATCCATAAAAAGGGAATTTTAGTTGTTAATTGTCAAATTTAGTCATATACCCTTCTGGTACTGTTACAGTGTTAGTCATACTGTTACTTAGTCCCATTATATTCTTTAAATTTAATTAACGAACCAATTATTCAATGTTAAATTTATGTAATATATACTATTTTTTTCCCATTTTTTATTTTTTACTTGAAGAAACCCCACAAGAGATCAAACTGGGGTACAGGCTTGAGAAGATTAAAACTTCAATAATGAATCGTGAAATGCGAAAGGAAGTGCATACCTTCATGGAATTCTCTAGCTTGTCGAGAAGATTGACCATCTTATCAACCTCATCACTAGCATTGAGGCCAGGATCCTTCAAAGCGGCAGCTTCAAATCCACTAAGAGCCCTGTCATAGTATTCAAGATATTTGTTTGCCTGCAAATAAAAGTTTATATTACACAATGATAATGGCATGATATAGACATTTATATGGATTAAGGTGCTGTCAAAGTGAGATATAACACCTGGTACAGGAAAACAAAAAGATCGGCTTCAACAAATAAGATTACTGGCATAATACAGAAGTATGAGAAATAATTGCTTGTAATAAATTGGAAAGAGAAATATTTAAGACTTCAAATTAACTAATGCAACAGCTCTAAATGATTGATTGCAGAATTTGTTTGAACAGAGTAACTGAATAATAGATTGAAGGGGCGTTTTTATAAGAAGGCAGTAAGACCAGCATTACAGTATGGTGAAGAGTGTTGGGCTACAAAGTAGGAAAAAGGAAATTTGGCTAGCATTAGGAATGGGTACTTAAAGAAAAGTTTAGGGGTATTAGGAAGAAGTATGTAGCATGGATTATTTTCACACTCTCACGTCATCTGATAAGGCTAATAGTCAGGCGGATGGCTTGGTTAAGAGGGTTGGAATCCAGGCTTTGAATTTTTTCCTTTCCTAAGGTCTTTGCGGATTGGAATTCTGGCTTTGAAACCCTTATTCTATTCCCGTTATTCAATTTTCTTTCATTTCTTCGATTACTGGTAAAATAAAAAGGAAAGTTAAAGGGTGGGTAGCCAAGGCATTGGAACCATCAATGTTTCAAAAATCGGCTGGGGCGGCCTGTGACGGGGCCAATACTCGAGCTTGCGGCGTGGTGCGTGTGGCACGACATGTGGTGCCAGGAGGGCACGCGACATGGGGCCATGTTGGCCTTGCGACGTGGTCGCACTGCGAGGACGCGACACGGTCGCATGAGGGTACAACGCGGAGCGTCACGGTCGCGACACGGACGCGACATAGCCAAGGTGGGCTAGCGATGCATGAGGCGTTGCGGTATGTTAAACCAATAGGTTTGAGGTTCTCCTGCCATTCTGGCTGAATGACTGTTTTACCCTTATATAGGGGAAGGGAGCTTGAGGGAGGGGCGCAAGTGTCTCCCTAGGCTGGTGGGCCTGGGGACGTCGACGCAGCGATGTCGTGTGGAACCCGAGGGAGGTTGATGTATGGCCCCGGACTACGCGTCGCGGTGCATACGGCTGGGCAACCTCACGAGACAACACTAAGGCGCTGCGTGGGACTCAGTTGAGCACGACAGCATGTGGGCTAAAGATGAACGTGTACTAGTAATTCGGAACGCACACGAAAGCAGCAAGCTGTGGGACTCGATGGGGCACGCGCGAGGCACAAGGCAGTTGGGTTGGCAGTGAGCGAGGTACTAGTCGAGGCAGGTGAAGCTTGAGCAGGCCAAGTTAGCGCAGCGGTGCAGATTGGCGTGTCGTAAGGGACACGATGAGCTGAATGGTAGGCCGTGAAACAGAGGCAACCATGTTGGGAGGAGTTCCGCCTCGGCGGGTGGTATCGGCGATGTGCGAGATGGGTTGGCTTGCAGACGCGAGCCCATGGCGAGTTGAAAGCGCTGTCGAAGGACGCCTCGCGACGATTGTTATCGAAGTAAGGCGACCTAGCGAAGCGTGCGTTAGTCTTGCCGACGACGATGAGGTTGCGAAGTGCGACCGTGTGAGCCGGGGCGGATCGGGTCCCCAGCCGATCCGGTTTTGATTGGGGCGCTCTCTGGGGCGGGTTGGGACTTGAGCAGCCGACCGGGCGGGTTCAAACTCGAAACGGGGCAGGTTGGGGCGGATCGGGGCGGGTTGGCTATATATATATAACTTTTTATATTTTTGGGTTTTCATTTGCCATCGACGAAAGGCTTGAGGGTTTAGGGTTCCTCTCTTCGTCTTCCTCTCTTCCACTCACCGACGACCACCGGCAACCTCTGGCATCTACCGGCGACTACCGGCAACCATCCGGGTGAGTTTTTTTTTATTTTTTTTCATTTCTTTTTCCTTCTATATATATATATTTTTAATTTTTTCTCCATTAACCTTCTGATTTTGTTGTTCTTTTTTAATGCACAGGGAATCAGGGATCCGGTGATCCTTCCGCTGACGCGCATCAAGCCTCCGGCTTCAGTAGGTAGTTCTTTCTTTCTTTTTTCTTCTTCTCCGGTTGTCCTCTCTCCTCTGTATTAATTTTTTTTTTTGCAGTTTTTATCTATTCTTCTTCTTCTTTGAAGCTTCGGCAACGCGGCGGCACCCTCCGGCAACTTTCCGGCAGCAGCAAGAGGTTTTTTTTCCTTCTTCTTCTTCTTCTTTTTTCTGTTTTTTTTCTTTTTCTTCTGGTCACTGGTAGTTCAGCCTGCATTTTTTTTTTTTTGTCTTCTTTCCTGACATTCCTGAATTTTTCCTCCTTTCCTGCACGGCAGCACAGTGCAAAGTATATATATATATCTATGTGTGTGTGTGGCTGTGTTTATTTTCCACTAAATTTTGGTATAATTTGGATTTTTTGTCTATAAATCATGTGGATATTGATAGATTCGAGTTATCTCCCTATGAAATTTTGATTAGATTTGATTTATTATAGTACTGATTTTTTAGTTTTTTGTTGTAGATTGCGTTGATGGATTTTTGTCTATGTTGTAATTGTTCAGAAGTTGATGTTAGAATCATGGATTTGCATAGATTTTATGAATTATATGATAACTCTTGTTTGATATGAAGTAGATTTTTTGTGGGTTTGATTTTGATTATGGGTAATTATATTTATATAATTATATAAATGTGTGTGTGACTGTGTGCCAATCATCCAGCATGTGTGTGTGTGTGTGTGTGTGTCTATATATATATCCGCCCGGTTCTTGGGGAGCCCGCCCAGGCACCGCCCCGCCCGATCCGCCCGAAAATCCACCCCACCGCCCAAACCCACTTTAGGAACATCGGGAACCATGGTTTTAAAATGCGAAAACTCGACTCGACTCGAAAGTCAGTTGACTCGAGTAATTCTAAGACTCGGATAAACTCAACTCACTCCAACTCGGTAATTTAGTATACATTTTGAAAAATATAGATATCTTATAAAATGAAAAAATATGTTGCAAGGAAAAAGATGGAAAGATATGTATAAAATGGCAGCCTAATATTTTCTAAGGAGATAGGGTTTCTAAAACCTTATCTCATGAAAGTACTTTATATAAGGGCAGTTTAATGAACCCTAATTGCATATCCTAGCGAGATATTAACTCGACTCGGACTCAACTCGAAATCCCAGCGAGTTGAGTAATTCGGCCGGGTTAACTTGTTGACTCACTGAGTTTTAGAACTATGATTTCCTATGAATAAAATAACCCATAAGCACATGCACTCACAAATATAAATGATCAAATTCATGTAAAAGTGGAAATTGACTATTCTATCATTTCAATTGAGAAACTGCCAACACAACCTTCAGCGACGTGCAACACTTACAGTGGCACAGTTGAAATACAAATCTGGATTAGACTTCATTAATTCGTCTTTTTCCTGAAACGGGTTTTCAAGAATTAGAACAGTCTCTCTATCTTGAGCTAACAATAAGAACCCAGCAAGGCATCCACAAAAATGGAAATTTATCTACTCCTAGCTAAATTAAAAACGAATGTGAAAGTTGAAGCCAAAAACCATAGGAAAGTGATGCATGGTCTCAAAAAGGATTGGTTTGGGGAGTTTGACACTTACAGCATTTTGATAAGCTTTCAACGATTGCAAAAGTTTGCTGTGGTCCCATGATCCAGTCACGAAAAAACTGGTGAGGCATGCATTTCCTAAATTGTCTGTACAGAAGAAATGAATAAATAATATTATAGTGGAGGTATACATTGTGCATAAATCAGTTTTACAAACAATTAGATAAAACGAGGTGCATATGCTCATTCAATGTTTCAAAGATCAAATCAATTCATATATCACAATGGGAATCAAACGGAGTTTGAATTGACAAATTTAAGATTTTTTAGTTTTTTTTTTCTTCAAGATTTTAGAACACAGATATACTGTTGGAACGAAAAAAGGGGAAAAACAAAAAGATATTGATTAGCCATCTATTTCAAATACAAATCCATTAATTTAGCAGAAACTATTAAAAATTAATAGAAGATACAAGATCAACTTATTCTACACCAGTAATGGATCATAGTTTTAGAAGAAAAAAAAAACTAATCCTACATCTCTATGTACAACATGTTCTTCCATAGCGTATGATTTTGTTTTCATTTTTCATTTTCTGCAGTCTCTTTTAAATCCTTATCCTTTTAACAACTACCTAATCTTCCTTCCAAATACGTTGCACCATTAGTTCACTTTTTTATCATGCAGATATACAGAAGTGCAATGTACTCACTATCAACTTCTCCCACTCTTTTTTACTAATGACAATGAGATTAAAATGGTAAAACAATGCAATAAATTTTTGTTCAGAGACTTAAATTACTGGTCTTGCCACGAAACTCCCACAAAAGATATTGCATAATGTTCCTCCTCCCTAAATGTGAAAGAGTTGATATAGGGTAACTGACCAGTTCCATATGGTGACTTGGAACAGGTCTTTTTGGGATGCATGCAATGTGGAGTCAATATGCCTGCTGTTTGATGGTATGTCCGCCCATGATCTAAAGATCTATAGTGTTGACGTTTGGGACAACAAAATATGTTTATCATGCAACTTTCTTTAAAATCAACAGCTGATTCGTGAAATACTTGTGGTGACTCCGCTTCTGCGATACAAGAATGCCTCGTAAGGTGCTTAGTCTATGAAATATCCGTGGCATGTGGGGGCGAGGGCATCCCTTAGGTTGGGATTAGTCCAAGTGTAAGCTTCGGATACCCTAAGTTATTAAAAAAAAAAAAAAATGAATGGCCGATCATGGGCATATCTATGGTGTTGAAGATTGGGATGAAAAAAAAATGGCTATCTTGTGATTCAAAGCAGCTAATGCCATTTAAAATGAACGGCCGATCATGGGCATACCACCAAATAACATACATATTGACTCCACATCACAACATCCCAAAAAGTGACCCTCTCCAAATCACCATCTGGAATGGGTCGATTACCCTCTGCCAGATAGATGTAGAAAGGTGGTGAACAAGAAAAAATCGAATTCCATTAAATGACAAACTAATTCTTGAAATTGGATTTACATCTGTAGCTCAACCGGAAGGTTGCAACCTTGAGTTCGTAAGTTCAATCCCAACTTATTCATATATAAAAAATAAACGAAATGATTCTTGAAAATTTTCATTCAAGAGTCCAGAGTATCTAATAGAAGAAAAACTACAATCTCTCTCTCTCTCTCTCTCTCTCTCTCTCTCTCCAAAGAGGTAATTGACGTCGATTGAGATATCATTTGTGATTAAAAGGCACTAAATGACCTTATAAATAATAAAGATCACCAATTAAAAATGAGCTCTATATGTCCATGTTCAAGTACCCCATGGCGGTCCTTAATTGTCTTGAGCTTATACAACGTAACTTCCTATGGAAGGGTGCAGGCCTGGACAAGCGTTACCACCTGGTCAACTAGGACACGTGCCAACTACCACTAGATTGTGGGGGGTTGGGGATCCGAAAACTCAGGTGAATGAACATCACGATGCTTGGGAAGTGGTTCTAGAGAGCGGGGAGGTTGGAGGAAACGGGCAATCTCTGGCGGGTCGTGATGATGGAGAAGTATGGCCGACTCATGGGTAACTGGGGTGTAAACGTCACGGTTCACAGGGGTACTTCGCCGTGGTGGAAAAGTATATGTAGCACGTGGGGGCTGTTCGCTAAAGGATTGAGGTTCAATTGGAGATGCGGTACCCGCATTAGATTCTGGGAGGATGTTTGGCTGGGTGATGGTGGCCTCATGGAGGCATTCCCTGAGATTTATGCCATTGTTGTCAACCAGGCAGGGAGGATTGTCGACTTTGTGTCGGAAACGAAGGGGGGCAGAGTTTGGAATGTTATCACAAGAAGACAGCTGAGGGAGGAGGTGATCCCGTTCTCTAACCTGATGCAAAGACTTTATGAAGCACAGCGTCATCAGCTTGGTCTTGATCGCATGAGCTGGGCTCCGGGGCGCGATGGTGTTTTTAGTGTCAAATCCTACTATAGGATGCTGACGCGCAGCCCTCTGATCAGATTCCAAGGGACAGGATTATGGAAGGATGTTATTCCACCAAAAATCAAATTTTTTGCGTGGACGCTATTCAAAGAGAAAATCCTTACTATTGACCAGCTTATCGGAAGGGGAAAGGAGGTCACGAATTCCTGTGTGATGTGTGGCGAGGGGGAGGAGAACCATGGATCAAAATATCGTCGATACGTCGCACGTGATCTATCGGATGTAACGATCTGATATTAAATGTACCGTATCGTCGTTCATTTGTATACTAATACGGACGATACATTCAATGTATTGTCCCATATATCGTCCGATGCAATGCGTATCCGATGCACGTTTTCTTTGATCCATGAGGAGAACGCCTCCCATCTCCTTATTCATTGCAAAGTGGTGGGGGAGCTGTGGAACATCGTCATCAAGTCCTTCCGGATGAGCTGGGTTATGCCTGCCACGCCATACGATCTCTATCTAATGTGGGAGGATAGTAAAGCGGATGGATCAACTGGGGATTATTGGATGGTAGTTTTCTATGCGGTATTGTGGAGTATATGGGGCGAAAGAAATCTACGGATTTTCGAGAGTAAAACTTGCTCGATTGGGTTGATCATGAGAGCCATCCGAGACCTGGTCTGGTTTTGGGTGGAGAGGGGAGGTATAGTTCCTTGTGAGGAAGCCTATTTGTGGGACCCAGGTTGAGGGATGTAATATCTGGCTTCCTTGTTTTGGTTTTTGTGAATAACAAATGTTGTTGTTCTATCATTGTTTCTTTTGATCGTTCCCTTGTATTGGTTTTTCAGCGTCTTGCTGCTTCAATATAAGCTACTTTACTGATAAAAATAAAAAAAAAGAGCTCTAGGAGGACAAATTTATGGCTGAAATAGTGCCATATGTTTTGCAATCAAATGGCGGTTGCAGAACGGATGAAATGGTAGCAAGCAAGCGAAGTATTGTGCGACCCAAGAGTTCCACTTAGATCGAAGGAATGTTTTATTAGACGGCTGTTAGACCTGCCATATCATATGGTGCGGAAAGTCGCGCTACGAAAAGTGACAAGAAGACAGTATTGTGGCTGAGACGTGTATGTTGAGATGGATGTGTGGTGTAACAAGAAAAGATCAAATTTAGATCGAGTACATAAGAGAAAATTTGAGAGTTGCACCTATAAAAGAAGAAATTACAAAATGTCGCTTGAGGTGGTTTGGACATGTTATTTGGAGGCACGAAGAAGTCCCTATACGAAGGGTAGAGATGCTACAAGCATAAGTAAGAAAAGAGGAAGACCAGTGAAGACCTGGAGGGAAGCCATGAGAGGGATAGGATAGGAACAACTGTGAAGTTACAAAGAGCTTAACACTGATGGGAAACGAGTAGAGAAATAGGATTTGCAAAGTTGGCCCCAAGTAGATGGGATAAGGCTGTGATGATGATGATTTGCTCAACTCATTGAGTTTTTTAAAATGATTAAGTGTAAGGGCTGAAATTTGATTCAAAGTATAAATTGTAAGATACTCAAAGCAATTTGTAAGCCGACTAATTGGACAACAAGCTAAGAATAATGCAAAGAGTTAAGCCTGAACATATTGGATCGATTCTACAAAAAGAAAGGTTACACTATCATGGTGTAAGCATTTTTGAGCTGTTATTGAAGTGCCCCAAGAATTGGAAAAACCAATTGAGTGACAAGAAAAAGACAGGGAACCAAAACATAAGAGTGAATAATTTAAAAAGAATTGAGAAAATATAACCAAAAAAAAAGCTATGTATATCATCAGGTATTATCAAGATACATAACAAACAAAATCTATTTAATACAATATATTGCATATGAATTATATGCGCATATAAAAAAGAACAAGTATCTTGTATATGAATAATATTTGCATATCAGCAAGCACAGGGAATAATATGTATTTGTCTAGACTCTAGTGTTGGGAAGAGATTAGAGACCTACACCAAGAATGTCCATCCTTGACATCCAAAGCTATAGCTTCTTTTGCATGATGAATGCTTTCTTCTACAAATTGTGCCTGATTCTCAGTTCCTACAAAACAACTGCATATCATAAGAAAAAGATAAATGAAAAAGGGAACGTGATATCAAGCTGAGTGAGCAATTTCCATGTCAAGATTCTATGAAAATGAAATGCGGAATATGATAAAATTCTCTATTCAGGACCAAATATGGTTGTCACACATATACCAGTCAGAATTGTGGAAATTGGGCAAAATTCTTTTATTATGGTTCTAAATGAATCAGGTTGACTGCCCTACCCATGTTAACTCGGTGAGCCACGTAAGGAATTCCCATGTCAGAATTGTGCAAATTGGGCAAATTTTTTTTATTATGGTTCTAAATGAATCGGGTTGACTGCCCTACCCATGTTAACTTGGTGAGCCACATAAGGAATTCCCACCTTGCTAACTTGTTTATGAAATCAGCAAATCTACAAATTAGAGTAATTTCCCTGAAGCATAGCTTAAGAAAGCCAAATATTCCACTTGAACAATCTACGCACATAAAATATGCTGAAAGTTTTTCGCATAATTGTAATCTGCATATAATAAACTCCTTACCTTGAGCCAATTTTCTTTCAAGCATTGACAGCTGACAAAGTATCTTCTTGTTTGGCCCCTGCAAGACATAGAAAACTAGGGTTGTCACCAAATAAATAGCCAGTTCCAGTGTTTTAAATAGCGTTTGAGACGTAAGCCTCGAGGCATAGCGCAAGCATGGGTAAAAATCTCGGACGATACTGGTACGTATCGTACCAGTATCGTCCGATACGTACCGGTACCACTGGCCAGCGGTACACGATACAGTGAGTATGTATCAGGGGTACATACCCATTATATATTGTTTTTCGTTGTATTGTCGATACATTCAATGTAGCAGCGATACTGATATGTATCGTCTCGGTATTGATGGTAGACGATACGTATCAAAAAACCGACATTTTGATCCATGAGCGAAAGCTTTTCAACTTGAGGCATAATGGTCCCAATGGAAAAGTAGATTAATGACAGAAATTAACCTTTTTTAGCGCTAGAGAAAAGCAGTTCTTTGCTGAAGGTAGGTCTTCCTTTTTCCAAAAGCAATTACCCAAGCATAGCCAAGCATCTGCAAGAGATGGATTCAACTTAACCTGGAACATCAGATGGCCAAGTTCCAAAACATTAGCTAGAGCTTGTGCGAAATCTCACACTAAACTACCAGCAAGTGAGATTATTATTATCACATACAGCTTTTGACAAATGATCTTCAGCTTCTTTGCGATAATCAGGAAACACATCAAGAATCTTTCCTCTCAAAAATTCATAAACTGCACGTTGAGATGAAGATTTCCTTTGTTCTGCACAGGAAAATATACAATCGTGCATTTATAGAGAGATGTCAAAAGTAATAATTTACATATTATTTCCCTAAAAAGGTTTAAGAAACTTGAAATGGCAGTGTCATCTGCATCAGGGTATCCAGAGAATTTATAGGGAGGTTCAAAAGTGGCAGATCTTGACTACTTATGAAGTGCTAAATATGATTAATGAATACGATTCAAGTCAAGGTGGATGCAAAAAAAAATTGTCCAAACAGGATATAAATCACCATAACACCATGTCATGTCTGAAAAGCACTAACTGCAAAAGAGTTAGTCTATAATGGGTGTCCACCCATCACAGGTGGACACAGAAGTCCACACGTCTGTGTGACTGCATGACGTGCATGTCATGCAGTCACACAGAGTTGTGGACTGCTTTACCACACATGATGGGTGGACACCCATTGTATACTAACTCTATCAAAACATCATACTAGGAAACAACCCCTAAAACATAGTCATGTGGATCTCTAATTTGGTGGATTTTGAGGAATAGCACAATTATCAAGGTTTAAGAAGTGGTGAGACTGGTAAAAATGTGCTATTGGAAGATATTTTTAGCAGTGATGAGCACTGAGATTTGACATTGGTGTATACAAAGAGTGGAGACGCTTGCATGGGACAAGGATACTAGCTCATCTTATAGAGCGATCTTAAGTTAGAGTTCACTAGCTTTTGATCAGCAATGAGACACGGATAATAAAGAAAGGAAATTGCTTTAACGCTCATATCCAACTTGAGTCTTCTGCACACAATTGATGGGCCACCTGAGAGCTCCTACATGCAAGATTCAAATATCTCTACCCTACTGTGATTTCGAAATAAGTCTTGGAACAATGACAACCTTTTTCTTCTCCAAAAGTAAGGGTTTCTTTTTTTTAATAAACAGATTTACAAAGCGAAGAAACCCAAATAAATCCAACTCAAGAGGAGAGATACCCCAACACATGAAGATCTGAAGTGCCTGATTGCTATCATGCTACGTTAATAGGCATTTATGTTGGTTTTCGTCATTCTAGGAAAGGATGCGGGCATGTCTCTGCCCTAATTTTTGGCCAAGTGGCATATCTTTTTAGCAAATAGAATTCATCAAATTTACAGAGGCCCAGAGATCGCACTCATTGGAGGAGTTGAACAGTCCAATCTAGGCACTCAAATATGGACAGTTGTGTGTGTGTGTTTTCACCTGTAGGTATTTAAGTACACCAATCAAATGGCTCCATAGCTCTTATACGCTTGATTCTGTGGCTAACACATGTGCTGATGATGGGTGCTAGTTGGACTACTTGGATTGACCAAAATTTGTGCCACATGGGGTAAAAGTAGACTGCCCCTAGCCTAATCTGTGTGCTATATGCGGTCATCAGTCGGCCACTTCTAGTCATTGTTTTCCTAATGAAAGGAAGTCACGAGAAAGCTGCTCTTTCATCCATGTTTACTTTACTCCTCAAGTTTACAACCTAGTCCACCATTCGATAACTGAACCAAAGATCAAGTAACTGCAAACAGAACCCTAAACTACAAACCTCAATGCTCTAGCGATTTCTACCATTCCAAACATCTCAGGACATTAAAGAAAAGGAGTTTAAATACTCAATTTTCAGCATGATGAATCTATCATATTCCGCCATTGGTGAATCTTCGACTCCCTACCTTAGTGTGGGTCCAACAATCACACTCAAGTTTAAAGCTCTTAGATTCCCATCCAATCAACAGAAGATCACGACTCAGCTATCAATGCATCAAGATTGCAAATCTCAAATTCAATTGGAAAAAAACAAGTTTGAATTCCTAGATTCTCAAGAAATCAACGTGAATGCCATAATAATTAATAAATGTCTAGTTCTCATTATAACAAACATAAAAAACAATTCAGATTACTATCCAACCAACAGAAAATGGTGAGTCAGGTATAAATTTACCAACATTGCAAATGTGGAATTAACTAGGAACAAAAACAAGCTCGAAATCCTAGATTATCCATAAATCAATGTGATGTACCATGATAAGTAATAAATATATAGTTCTTATTACAAAAAACGTCAAACCTAGTTAAAAATCAATCAAAAAAATCAAACTACCATCCAACCAACAGAAGATGGCGAGTCAGCTATAAATTCATCAACGTTGCAAATGTTGAATTCATTGCCAACAAAAACAAGTTCGAAACCCTAGATTCTCAAGAAATCAATGTGATGTGCCATAATAAGGGATTGTGAGAAGTGAATTATTTGTCAAGCCTCTTTGTATTCTCCTCTTCGTCAACTACAAACACATTGGACGAAAATTTAGCAAGTCAATAGCCGACTAACAAATAAAACTGTGCAGGCGTCTTCTCCTCTTAAGACGATATTTCTTCCTAATATCTTCCAGGGTGCCTTTATTAGTCCCCAACAAATCCTTGAGGTGCCAAAAGCATTGAATGCTTTGAAACGGATGATGGAGATCATTTTTCGCCCCAATCTTCAACACAATGGATCTTGAAATCATAGGCGTACCATCAAATGGTCAGTTTTTAGTTTCATGAGGCACATACCCCAAAAAACTACCTGAAAATCAGGTTTAAGCATAATGGGCAAGGATCAAAATATTGGGTTTGATTTCGGTTTCGGGCATGACCGAAACCAAAAATTTGAACCGAAATTTCAGTTTTCGGTTTCATTTCGGGCATGCCCGAAACCAATGCATTTCGGCCGAAATCTTCAGATTTTGGCCGAAATTGTGATCCATGATAGTGGGTGCCAAATAATTTTCCAGTGACTTTTTTGGGATGCGTCCCACATGGAATTAAAAATTGATCGTCTGATGGTACGCCCATGATGTCGTGATCCATTGTGTGGAAGATCAGTTATGGAATATAAACTGCTAGGAACGTTAAAATTCTGTTAGATGGGGGGCAAATAAAATTTCAATAAATCTGCTTTATGTATAGTCTCTAACTACTACCGAATAACGGACGGTTAAGTGCGGGAACTAAAGATATTACATAAGGGGACATGATACTAGTTGCATTTCTAAACAATGGAAAGAAGAGTAAATCTCATATTATATACTTTACCGCTCTAAAATACTAGTAAACAAAGGCATTATAAAAATTCCGTAAAGTGCATAATACAGGATTCTACTTCGCAAGCAAATACTGAATTTTGCCAATTTGTTTTTATTTTTCATACAAGTTACCAAACGGGCCCTAAGTAATAAATCTCTTGCTCTCATTATAACTAACACCAAAAACAGCTTAGATTACCCTCCAACCAACAGGCGAGCCAGCTATAAAGTCATCAACATACGAAACGTTGAATTCACTTGGAACAAAACAAGCACGAAACCCTAGATTATCAAGAAATCGAGGTGATGTACCCTACTAAGTAATCAAACCCTGGTTCTTATTACGAACAACATCAAAACCTAGTTAAAAATCAATTGAGCAGTTCGGATCTCACAAGAAAACTTTAATGGAGAACGAAGAACAGCGATCGAGCGATCAATGGATGGAAACTTATGTACCTGGTGGGATGGAATCGAGGAGATTGAGAGCGAGATCCGATTCAGTTTGCAGTCTACAGATTTTGTCATCGGGATTGGTGGGGAAGTAGGTGTCGCGAGTGTAGTAGAGATCATCGGTTGCTTTTGTAGCTTTCTCCATTAGATCAACATCTTCACATTCGTTTTCGCTCTTCATTTTCTGTTTTTTCCCTGTTGTCAGTAGAATTCTTCACGCTCAACTCTCTAGTCCCCCTCGCTGTATAAAGGTGGCAATATTTGAACCCGTTTTTCTTGTGAAGGGCACACAATCTTCCACCATATGAAAAAATTTTAAAAACAGTTAAAGACGACTCTGAATCGGATGATCGAAATCGTTTTTCACCCTCAATAAATCCTAAGATAATAGTGCACCTATTAGATGGTCACATGTTACTTGGCAGACATCTGCAAAAGTGGTCGTCTCATAGGTACACCCATGAACACAATCACTTTGGAGGATATGTGCCAATGGAGTCAACATTTGATGATCTGATTAGGTATCTCATGATCTCAAGATCTATTATTTGGAGGAGAGGGACGAAAAATGATCTTCATGATCTTCATCAAATGATTCAAGCCGGTCAATGATTTTTTATAGTGGAAGAGCGTGTTGTGACGGGGACACGCGGTATGGCCACCCGGGTCACTCGTAGAGTCATTTTTCCTCTCCATATTTTAAGCATCACTGGTGCGTCAAGGCCATGAGAGCGGCACCGTGTATACTGGGCATGAGCTACGATGGTATCGCCACACATTGAGATAGAGGGGTGAAGACATGAGCGCGACACGGATGCGAAATGGCCAGCTGGGCTAGCGTTGCGGTGTGAATAGTAAAGTATGTCAATTAAGGTCCTCCCGTCATTTCGCTTGAATTACTATTTTACCCTTATATAGGGGGGACATGAGTTGGGGTCCCCCGACCCTACACGTGCACTAGCCTCGTGAGCTTATGTCCGTGCATCCGAGCCACGTTTGGTGCGTGGTCGTCCTAACTACGTCGTGTACTAGGGTCATCGCATTAGTGATTATCAACCACCTTCGAGATGCGGGTTTTAGCCCAGAGGGGGCTCTGTATATCCTCGTCGCTGCCTATCGCTATATCTATCATCGTTACATGTTGCCTTATCGATCATCGTTGCATGTTGCCTTAACAATCGTCGTTGTCGGCTCTAACTCACAACGTGCGTTGGTGAAGCTTGAGTAGGACAAGCCTTCCACCCTTCGTAGCATCTAGGAATCTGCATCGCGTGCCTCATTTGGGAGAAATAGGCTGACTTAACGCAACGGGCGTTAAGTACCGCACAGGTTGACACTGCTGGAAGAGTGATCCCGTGACATTTGGTATCAGAGCCACTGTGATAGCTGAGATGGAAGGGACCAGCAAGGATGCAAGATGACGAACAAGGGAACGATCAACAAGGGAACAGTTAGATAGTTTGGAAGCTTAGTCGGATCAGCTCAAGTCAGTAGTATCAGTAATGACATTACATGGGGAACAACTGAATAGGCATGAGAGAATCAATGTCGTTGTGACTGAGACCGTAGAGCAATTGGCAGCGGAGGTATGAGAGATAAAGGTCACATTAGAGGAGGTACGTGACGAGATGAGCGTGCTGAAAAAGCTCATCCTGGCAATGCCAGCAGGGACGCTGACAGCTCGGTTTAAGTTCCCCAAGCCAGAGATGTTCAAGGGCTCTCGCGAAGCGAAGGACCTCGAGAACTTTATATGGGACGTAGAGGAATACCTCGAATCGCTGGGGGACCTCGATGCTAAAGTTAAGCTAAGAATTGCATCAAGATACTTGGTTGGTGATGTCAAGTTATGGTGAAGGCACCGTATGTCAGAGGTGCGTATGGAGAATGGAGCAGTTGATTCTTGGGCCGATCTAAAGAAAGAGCTACGGGCTCAATTTATACCTATCAATGTCGGATGGTCAGCACGAAATGCATTATCGGCGTTGAAGCATACGGGACCGTTGCATGAGTACATTAAGACTTTTACGAGCCTGATGTTAGACATTGACGAAATGAGCGAGAAAGATCGAGTCTTCTACTTCATAGATGGCTTGGCGCCATGGGCACAGCGGGAGTTGACTCATAGAGGGTTGAAGACCCTGGATGAGAATTTGGCTGCTGCGGAGCGGCTAATTGAGCACCGCAATGAGAAAGAGAGGACAATCCAAGCGTCCACTGACAATGCCGACAAGCAGGCGAAGAAGCAAAATGATACAGGACATGTGCGATTTGGTCAGGATAAAGGTAGTAGGTATGAAAAGAAGAGAGACGAAAGACCGAGCAAAAAGGGCTACTTTCTGTGTAATGGGTCACATCTGATGCGAGATTGTCTAGAGAAAGCCGCCTTGAACGCGATGGTAGCGAAAAAAGGAAAGAAAAAAGTTGATGATGAGGAGCCTGTCGCCAGAATAGGGGCGCTCTGGCTAATTAACTGCTGAGAAAAGATTTCACCGCGGTCTTGTTGGTGTGGGTCGTGGGAAGACTTAGACACCAACTGTGTACAGATTTTGAGGTGTGTAGTTTTGGTTATGTACAGTTTTGCTACATAGAGTGAATGCAGGGAGCTGTCGAGGAACCGTGGCAGGTGACATAAAGTACTGAACTTCAGAATGTGTGCCTTCGCGTTAACGAGGACGTTGACGATTTTAAGTGGAGGAGGATGTGACGGGAACACGCGGCGTGGCTATCCGGGTCAGTCGTAGAGCCATTTTTCCTCTCCATGTTTTGAGCATCACTGGTGCGTCAATGCCATGAGGGTGGCACCATGTGTACTGGGCATGAGCCACGATAGCGTCGCGACACGTTGAGATAGAGGGTGAAGATATGAGCGTAACACGGATGCGACATGGCTAGTTGGGCTAGCGTTGCGGGGTATTGCGGTGTGAATAGTAAAGTATGTCAATTGAGGTCCTCCCGCCATTTCACCTGAATTACTATTTTACCCTTATATAGGGGGGACATGAGTTGGGGTCCCGCGACCTTACACGTACACTAACCTCGTGGGCTTATGTGCGTGCATTCGGGCCACGCCTGGGGCGTGGTCGTCCTAGCTACGTCATGTACTAGGGCCATCGCATTGGTGGTTTCCAACCACCTTCGAGGTGCGGGTTTTAGCCCAGAGGGGGCTCGGTATATCCTCGTCGCTGCCTATCGCTATACCTATCATCGTTTCATGTTGTCTTATCGATCATCGTTGCCTGTTGCCTTAACAATTGTCGTTGTAGGCTCTAACCTGCTGTGTTGCTTCATAGGGTAAAGTCCGAACGTAGAGGTTGATGTGAAGCTTGAGTAGGACAAGCCTTCCACCCTTCGTACCATTTGAGAATCCGTATCGCGTGCCTCATTTGGGAGAAGTAGGCTGACTTAACGCAGCGGGCGTTAAGTGCCGCACGGGCTGACACTGCTGGAAGAGTGACCTCGTGACAGTATGCTCTTCACAAGAAAAACAGTTACAAATAATGCCATCCAATTTTTTACGGGAGATCTGTGACACATGCAATAAAAAATTGATCTATTATGTGAAAGATTTGGGTGAAAAATAATCTCCATCATCAGATTAGAAGAAATCAATGTTTTTCAAGTGATTTGGGAGAATGTGTGGACGCAAACAGAGGAGCCCTTTGAGCAAACACCTTTTTTGAAAGCGCTAAGGTCGGAAATCCCTTGAAAACCCTTGACTGCTTCAAGTCGGAAGATAGAGAATGTTCTTCACTCCCATCTTCCACAATTGATCTTGGAACTATGAGAGTACAATTAGACAACCTGTTTTTATTCCATGTGGTGCAAATATCCACAAAGTGACCCTAAAATTAGGGAGATGTGAGACATGGAAATCAAAATTGACGGTTTGATGGTAAGATCCTACTCTAAAGATCCATTATGTGGAAGTGAGAAAGATTTCCATCATCTGGTTCGATACAATCAATGTGTTTGAAGGGGCTTAAGATGTTGGCGCTTTCAGAAAAGGTGTCGATCGAATAGAGGTACCCTAAAAAGAGATGAACGTTTAAAAGAGACCAATATAAAGGAGCGCTACTATTGCTACACTAATTTCTACTAAGTGCACAACACACCTAAAATAATCTCTACCCGCCTGTTTGGATAGAACTTGGAAAAATGGAGTAAAATTGTTGATTTTCTACTCTATGTTACCAAGTATTCCTAAGTTGTAGGAATAAAAAGTAATATGCAAGAATCCTATGTCTTATTGCATTTATCACTATTTGGATAGCAATTTGTCCGTATAAGAAATATAGGAATATTCAAAATCCAGTGTTTAGATTTGAATATAGAAAATACGGTAAAATGGAATAAAAAATCTCTATCTTCTGATTCAAATCAGTCAATGGTATTTGTCCATGAAAAATGTGTGGTACTTGCTCCGAAAACTGGTGAGAACAATGTACCCATTTCAAAATCACTAATGAGATGGACTCTTCAAAGCAAAGAAAGGAAAGATTTTGGATAGATTCAAGGCCGGCCTTGATATTTTGGGGGCCAAAGGTGACTTCATAAAATGGGGCCACTGTTTCATATTACTTTATAATATATATATAAATTCGCCACAAATTTTTTTTGATAAATAAAATAGGGGAGCCATTACTTGCACACGTTTTTCAAGTGATTGCACCGAATTTAAAAAAAGACTTGGTATTTTAGGGACATGTGATATGTAAAATTACAATATGGGCTGTCTGATTTGAAGCTCATGATCAATAGATCTCTGGTGCATAAAATTGAAGCAAAACACGATACTTATCATATGATCTATTGTAGTCAACGGTTGACTTATATAATAGCCTTTGATTCCATTTAATCAAATGATGAAAATTATATTTTGTTCTAATCTTTTGCAATTAATATCTTTAATGTAAGGTCATTCAAATCAAACGGTTTAGATGGTGTTTTCACATAGTAGAGGTCACCAAACTTGCACGTCTTTCTTTTAAATTCAGTGCAATCACTTGAAAAGCGTGTGCAAATAATGACTCTCATAAAAGAGTACTCATATTCTATTTTATTATATATATAGTTTGAAAATGTAACTAAAAATTTAATACAAGTAAATATTAAAAGAAAATGCAATAAAAAAAGAAAATGCTATACTAAAAAAATTTAGATTGTGTAAGAAATTCTAACAGAAAATGTTGAAGGAAGTCATCTATCATACGCCTTCTCTTCTCGAATCAAATAGCCTTTAAACAAATTTATAAGGCAATTGTCGATCCCAATCCCGGATGAAAAAGAGGGGGTTGGTGTCACGTTGACAGACAATTGTAAAAAGGCCCTGTTAATTTCCTAAAAGCCGACTCTAAATAGATGGTATAAGGCTATGATGATGATGATGATGAAACTATAAATGCAACAAATAGTCCTAGATTGATCCTAATACCTATTGTCTTTTATAGATCTTGCGGAATAAGGTTCACTTGATTTATGCATGTACCAATCCAATAGATCAGTTAGTATTTGGTCAAATCTTCACTTTTTAAATAAAAATCAATAGAACAATACTTATATATATGACCATTTGAGTGGTCAAATCTTCATGGAGGTTTTGATCTGAACTCACATAGAAAAAGGATTTTCCTAATCCCCTTAAAACTCATTGATTGGGTCGGATCAGATGATGGAAATCGTGTTTCACCTCAATCTTCCACATAATGGAGCTTAAGACAATGTCTCCCACCTATCATATAGTTACTTGTATTCCATATGTCACATACCAAAAACATGACCCTAAAACCATGTGTGAGCGTGCACACAAGGTGCACTTTTTGGGGAAATGTCATATGTGACATGTGGAATCAAAAACTGACTGTTTGATAGGTGGTATATGGTCTCAAGATCCCTTGTGTGGAAGATCAGGGTTAAAAAAATCTCCATCGGAATTTGATCTGGCCCAATCAACGAGTTTTATGGGGTTACACATGTGGGAGCTATTAGAAAATGTGTTTGTGCAAATGGTCAAATAGACTTTTAAAGAAAATGATTAACTACTCTGATGAAAATGATGGAAATCTAAACAAAATTTTAGCTCGAAAAGACACAAAAATTGGTATCTGAGTAAGGGTAAGGTAACCAAATTCGGGGCCCTTTAGTTTTATGGAGTTTTTTTTTATATAAAAAAAAGCCTTATTTTTTATTGGGCAAATAAGATTTGGAGGCCCCTAAAAATCGGAGGCCCAAAGCTCTTGCCTTATTGGCCTTGGTCCAGGGCCGGCCCCTGGATAGATTTCATCCTTTGAGATGGACTCTACTAAGTAAACTATAAGAGAGAAAGGGATGAGAGATGGGTCAGGCTACGATTATGGTTGTTTTTCAAAAAGAAAAAAAAAAGTTTTTTCTTACTCACAACTACCACATATGAATAGTATAGTCATGATATATATATATATATAAAGTTGAGTTTAGGCATATGCGTACACACTCACACCGGGCTACATCCCTGATTATATATGTATCCCATAAAAAAAATTAGGGTTTTGATAAAAATGATGAGAGAGATGAACTAGCCACCCATCTAAAAAATAAAATTACAGTATAGCTACGATGAGAGAGAGAGAGTGAGAGAGCACTTCATTTCTCACCTTTTCTCGAGGGGGAGTTGTAATCTATTTTGGAGTTTTGTGGTAAAGAAGGGTAATCTACTTCCCACCCTTAAAAAATATCCAAACAACTTAATCTATGATAAAACATTTTATTATACCATATTTTACCATATATTCCTTATATCCAAACAGGCCCTAACTTGAATCGTACATAGTAATTTACGGTGTGAGACTTTTGGCGAAAAGTTTTCACAACAATTTATAAGGACATTCTCGTTCTATGATAAAAGTTTAGCGAGCTTTTCGAGAGATGGTTTAAGGTATGAATACTTTTAAATCAACCTACCAAATCTTTGAGTTCAATCACGTTAAACACATTGACTTGGTAGAATTAGATGATGGAGATCGTTTATCCACCCAATCTTTCACACGATGGATCTTGAGATCATGGGCCTACCATTAGACGATTAGTGTTTTATTTCTCGTAGCATATATTTCAGAAAAATGACCTTAACATCACATGCACGCTCAAATTTGATTTTAGGGTCACTTTTTTGGGTGTGTATCACATGAATAAAAAACTAATCGTCTGATGGTACGCCCATGATCTCAAAATCTATCGTGTACAAGATTGGGACGATAAAAAATCTCCATCATCCGATTCAATATAATCAATGTGTTTCAACGTGGGTGAACTCAAAAATTTGGTGGGTGGATTTAAAGGTACTCTTTAAGGTATTCACACCTGTTTCCAATCAGATTGGAATGGATCATTGTGGATCATTGGAACGTCACCAATTGGCTACATGTAGCATTATTTTTCGTCAAAAATTTTCACTTGATGCTAAGGATCTCATGTAAAGATTTGTTGAGTCAAAGCTGTGTGATTTAAAGCCATCATATTAGCTGTTCTTTTAAAAGGCATTTGACTTTATCAGATCTTGGCATTTAATGAGATACTTGATGAGAAAGAGTAACTCTTTGTAAACTCTAAAGTTTGGATGTTTTCCACGAAAAACAGTGAAAATGAATTTGAAGATCCTAAGGATATAAGCTCTCTAGAAATCAATAGAAATTCATCATTTTCCAACGTTTGAATTGTTTAATAACACATATAGAGGGGGAACACCATCTTTATTGTACATGACCCACACCAAATAAAAATAATTAAAAAATTAAGAATAGAGAGAGAAATTGTATATGAAGACAGAGAGAGAATCGGGGAGAGGGAGAGATTTGAGGAGAGAGACTCGGAGAGAGTGCCTGAGAGAGATCGTGGAGACATAGAGGAGAGAGAGAGAGATTAGGATCAAAGATTACGGAGGAGAGAGATTGGGATCAGAGATTACGGCGAGAGAGAACATAGAGAGAGAAAATCAAAGAACGTAGAAAGAGAAAGAGGACGTAGAGAGAGAAAGACAGCCTATCGTGTAGGCTATCAACAGGTCGAGCTGGGTCGGGTCAAAATTTTGGTTGCCTGACAAGAAATTTGGGTGACTTTCCATTGGAAAAAGATAAAATGCTTTAATTTTTAGGGGATTTTCCCATTTTTATTTTTCGCTCATTTGCGACTCTATATTTTTGTTATCAAACAAAGGATTTTATCTCATTTTCAACCATTTTCAATAGTTTATTTCTCCTTCTCCCTATCCAAATAGACCCTAAAAGCACTCACTTGTCTCCATCTATAAAATCACTTACAGACTATAGGTGAATTTTAGTGTTGTTTTCTTTTGTGTTTTTTAAAACAATTGGTTATCATGTCTCTTAGAGCGCCTGACTAAGTCTTCAAGTACGTGCAAAACCTGCAGATTATGCCTACCAGTTAGCAGGTATAAATCTATGCTAGTTGGGCACTTTTAAAGATTTGATTGTTTCAAATAGAGGTACCAGATAAAGAAAATAGAGCCACATGTATCTAACTAATGACCCATTCCAATCTATATTACATATTGGTAGTGTTTATAAGAATATCGTTGGCTACTATTTTTTTTCTTTCCAAAAGCATCCTTTCACCGATTTGCATGATCATAAATGATATGCATTTCCTGAGGCTTGACCATTTTAGCAAAAGGAGAATGACCTAAGTACTGCCAATGATGCTTTAATTCGATACCTAATACATTCTTTCGCGAAAGGATACTAACCATGGATCAAAATGCCAGAAAACCGATCCGTATCGTCCGAGCCCAAAACTGATACGTATCGGTATCGGACGGTACTGGACGATACATTGAATGTATCGCCGGTACCGATACGGTACATTCAATGTACCGCAAAATTTTGATCCATGATACTGACCCAAGAACACCCGAGTGCTTGGATTCAGTACATACTACCAACTCTATAATAACGGAGCTGGTATTAGGTACCTGATCCGAGTGCCAGTAGTCTGGTCGATCTCTTTTTGTCCATATGTTCAAGCGCCGGAAAATGCCCTACTATTTATAGGGTCGTAGCCAAGATTTTCTTCTAATGGGAGCTCTGCATGGTCAACAAATGTTAATAATTGTTTTACAACAGATTTGGAGGCTTGTACACCCTAGATTAACTTGGAGTCTTGTCCATAAAAGACTCCAAGTTAAATGGGGTTAAATGGGGTTACAACCTCACACTGCTATATGTGGCTCCGTCCCCATCTATTTATGAGTACACAAATTAGTGAAAGTTCACTTTTAATATCAAAACATATTCGAAAGTTGTTGGTTTGAGATTGGCCCGAGTGCCACTGGGAAGCACATGGGTTGGGGCGAACATGTATGTATGCCTTTTCAATTTTCCCATAATACTTTGTGCAATCCTTGCTTGATATTGATCCTCCAAGTCAGTGGTTGACAGATAATAATAATTGTTTTACAGTAAGTTTGGGGGGGGGGGGGGGGTTGCACATCATATATTTAGGGGCTTATACAAAGAAGAGTGTTGTATAAGAATCATATTGTTACATTTTCTAGAGTTAAATCGTGGCTTCAGCCCGCACAGTTCTCTATGTGACTGTGTCCGTGCTCCAAGGCTTGCACTAGAATGGGATGCTTAGGGTTAGCTCTTTCGAGCCAAAGAGTAGCTCTTTTCCTCTTTGACTCCAACACAAAATTATTTTTACATTTAGTAACACCACTCTTTGGTTCATTTGCTCCGACGGGGCCTATTTTAAGTAATATAACTGTTCTCTGGCTGCTCTACCAGATTTTATCTGCTCTAAGAGAGAGCAGGCAGGGCGTCTGGTCTTATAAGAGCTAACCCAAATGCAGCCTTGCCTATTAGCAAATGGCCTGTGTACAAAATTGACTTTTTGGCCGATAACATGTTGACTAGCCGCGTGGACATCTCTATTGATGACTAGGCATGCCACGGTGTACAAATATGGATAACTGTGCACCATGTAAGCACGGTACACGGGTCCTGCACCTAATACCACCACTTTATCTTAACACATACAATTCAACAACTACTAAGAACCCAACAAAATAAACTCCTGAAAACCTTCATTAGCTTTACCAAGTCTTATCCAACAGTGCACTTTGCTCGTGGAGTCTGTTTTGTTTTGTCTCTTCCCATTTTCTGTCACTCACTCTCTTCACTATCTTCCTTAATGCTCTTTAAATATCCATTGCATTCTATACTCTAGATCCTGTGAAGTAGTAGCTACTAAGCGCAATGGAGAAGTTCTCTTTCTTCTCTATGTTCTTCTTTGTCTCCGTTTCGGTGTCTTCGATGGATGTCCCGGTCCCCGCGATCTTCACCTTTGGAGACTCGATTTTCGATGCTGGAAACAACCATTTCAATCGGAATTGCACCGTCCAGGCAGATTTTCCGCCGTACGGCCGGGATTTCTTCCACCACCCCACTGGAAGATTCACCAACGGGCGGACCGTTGCGGATTTTATTTGTGAGTCCATGTTTGTTTTCAGTTGCAATGGGGCGTTAAAAGGAATCATCAGATCTTAAATCTCTCTCAATCAATCGAACAATGTCAAAAATGCTGACCTACACATTCTTTGAGAGCCTTGGAAATTGTGGGAGTCAGCTTTTGGACTATAAAAGGCACTTCATAACCTTAGTAACCTTATGATGCCTCCGAGGAGGGTCATCCCTTTTCTTTGAGTAGAGATATTTATTATATATCTTAGAGGAGGGGCGGCTGCACCATTGGGTCTATTGGGCCAAAATTTTGACTGACCATTAGGAAATTGGCATATTTCTGACCCAGCCAGACCCAATGGTGCACTTGACCCAACTCTGCAGGTCAAGTGTATATGCTCGACCCAACCCAACCCAATAAAAATCTTTCTATTTTTATTGATTATATATATCAAATATCTGGTCGGGTCAGGTTGACCTGACCCAATTTTTGCTTGACCAAACCTGACCTGGTTTAATTGTCGGGTCAGATGCCTAATGCCCGACCTGACCCAATGGGTCACGTTTATGTGCATGCCTCATGCCCGACCTAACCCAATGGGTCACGTTTATGTACCTGACCCGATAAATAAACGTGGTATCTGGTATTGAGCATGAAACACATTGTTCGACGTGAATGTATGCAGCGGAGTACCTGGGCATCGACTTTCAAAAACCGTATATGGAGGCACAGATGCAGGTCCTGAACGGTAGTAGCAAGGATTACCCAGCAAACGGCATCAATTTTGCAAGTGCGGGCAGCGGAATAATGAAGGAAACAAACCAAGCTATGGTAATTAAGCAAATAGATCTAAAAATAAAAGTAATAAATAATAATAATAACAATAATAAATAGAGAAAAGTACGACAAAGCGCCCCAAAAACATTTTAAATATGATTTTGGTCGTTTTTAAAAAAAATTAGGATATAGAGCCCCAAACCGTTGTAAAACGGACTGCGCCGATCCACATCTCAAAAACCCTTTTGTTACTTTATGATTTTGCCCCTAGTTAGTGGAATAATATAGATATGAAAGTCTCCTTCTTGGTTTATTTCCAAAACAACAAATTGCTCTAAACCCATGCTCATCGGGAAAATGAAGGAACTAAATCTCTGGCGAATTCGAAGCTCTTCTCATCGGAATAATCGCGACAGTATTTTCGCAAAGATCGAACGGCTGGATCCTCTCCCTAAAAGTTGTCTCAGCTTCGACGACCGTTTTATCTCTAAACTCACGCTCACTGGGAAAACGAAGGAACTAAATCTCAGGCGAATTCGAAGCTCTTCTCACCGGAAAAAATGGTGATCGTATTTTCACAGAGATCCAACAGCAGGATCCTCTCCCTAATAGTTGTCTTAGCTTCGACGACTGTTTTATCTCTGACCATCGCTTTAATGCTCTCCGAACTCCCTCAGATCTGGAGATATGTTCTGTTATGGCTAACACCTCCTTATCTCTACGTCGTCATCAGTGGAATCATCATCACCATTGCTATGTCGTCGATGGGATTTTATAAAATGGGTAAAATTGTAAAAGGCTAAAACATGGTAGGCGGGTTCATACATACAGGTGCCTTCTTAGCGTACACTTGGGCGTTCTTTTGGAACCAAAAGAGGCGCAAGGCGCCTTTATGTAAAAAGCCCTAATAAATATGGTAAGCAAATAGAGTTAGTATTAGCTAAGCTGCCGGATCACCAAGTGACTTTGTTTATGGGTCACTTTTTGAAACATGTGTGCCACATGCCATGTTATTTAAGGACTATTATGATATGAAGATCTATCGTTATGAAGATTGAGATGAAAAAAATATCTGCATTGTGTTATTCAAAGCAATCAACACCTTTTATTGCGCCACGTATGCATCTGTTGAGTGGTCTACCATTTTCGTCGGGGCAGCCACTTATATTGCGTCAACGTATGCATCCCTTGAGTGGTCTGCTATTTTCGGTTCGTTCATTATAATTCTATGCCTCTAAATATGTGAAGGTATGCATTGGACCAAGTTGGCAGTTGAAGGTCCTTGGGGCAAATGCCAATTATTTATGATTTAGTTATATTGGCTACATGAGTT
The DNA here is from genome assembly GCA_021018995.1 of Chloranthus sessilifolius. Lineage (NCBI taxonomy): Eukaryota > Viridiplantae > Streptophyta > Magnoliopsida > Chloranthales > Chloranthaceae > Chloranthus > Chloranthus sessilifolius. The sequence goes on from CM037596.1 coordinate 7,085,015, forward strand.
ATGTATTTCTCCATGTAGGAGATCATAAGCAAGGGTGGCGATGGGCTGTGTAAGCCGGCCTGGCTCGTTAAGGCTGACCAGATTTAAGGAGGGTTCAGGTTTGATCATAAAGCCCGCGAGCTGAACTCGGGCTATTACTTTGAGCTCAAAGTTTAGACGGGCTGAGTTTGTGCTTAAGCTCTAGACCAAGGTGTCTAAATCAGTATCGGTATTGGGTATCGGTCCATGGAGGACCGATATAACTCGGCCGATATGCATTGGTTGATATCGATACGTATCAACCTATTTAAAAGAAAAAAGAAAAAAAAAAGAAAAAAGAGGTATCGGCCAAAATTGATACCGTATCTGCCGATACCCGATATGTATCAACCGATAAGGTATCCGATACCGAGTTGAGATACCGATACGTATCTGGGCCGATACGTATCGGTTTGCCGAGAAATCGATACGTATCAGTATCGGCCGATTTTTATCTCATGCTCTAAACCCATTGGACTCTCATATAGAGTGCATTGAGTTTCAGTTGAAATATTTTATATATACTTAGAGAATTACAAATTTTCTATTTCTAAACTCCAAACTTGGTAGAAATAAATATTAACTGTTTAATCGGTATTTGCACTGATATCGTTTTTCTTATTATATGAATATAGAGCTATTTTATAAGTAAATAGGCTGAGCCAGGCTTTAAAAGTTCATTACAGGCTAGGTTTGGGCTTGGGATCATGCCCACCATGGGTTCGGAGCTAGGCTTGGGCCAAGTTTAAATCTGCCTGGGTCTGGGTTTAACCTAGCCCAGCCAAAACCCGGCCCATGCCACTACTAATGATGAGTGGTGAACCAAATACTCAGACCATCTGAATCCATCTGCATGGTCAAAACTCTGACCAATACGGAAGGTGTATTCGAGTAGGGTGGGACTTAGATTGGCCCGTATACCGACTTGTGTACCTAGTTCAAAGTATATCTACACGGATTTTGCAGTATCTTAGAAATCTACACAGGGCCAAAAACTTCTTATTGGGTCTTTACGTTTGGGTCCATGGCCCAACGTATTTGTTCTCAAACTTTGTAAGTGCTTCACATTTTTGGAGGTGCTACGCAGGGCGTGACATCAATTCAGACCCAGCTACAGCAATTCCAAGCACTAGTGAATCTGGGCAAGATCAATCCGAAGATCATCGAACGCGCCTTCTTCTTCTTCGAATCGGGGTCGAACGACATCTTCGAGTACTTTGTCCCCTTCGATACCCCAACACTCGATCCTGATGCTTTCGTCGGAGCCATGCTGACCGAAGTCGAACTCGCACTCCGACAATTTTACGAACTCGGAGCTCGCCGTATCGCCGTCTTTGCATTGGGTCCAGTTGGATGTGTTCCGGCTAGGTCCCTCTTGCCGGATGTACCGGTCAATCGATGCTTCGATAAAATGGATCAGATGGTTAAGAAGTTTAACCTTGGTTTAGAAGGTTTAGTCATGGAGATGCCAAAAAAGTGTCCTGGTGCACTTGTTGTTTATGCAGCCACATATGACGTTGTTCAACTCTTAAGTACCTACCCGAAACGATACGGTAAGCACAAATTAATCCAATGGCTAATGCTGTTACTATAGGGCTGTCACTGGGTCGGGTCGGGTCCAGTTGGGCAAAAATTTTGGGCATATGCCTGACCAGACTCGATGGTATACACCGACCCGACCCAACCTGATGGGTAGGGGTATATATGCCCAGCCTGACCTGACACAAACAGTGATCTTACTTGTTGGCCGACCCAAAACCCGACCCAACCTGGTTAAAACCCTTATTTTTACCCTCATTTAAACACTAAAATGTTGTGTAAATGATCTTACACCATCAATTGTTTAAAAATGGGTGATCTGTATGGTCAAAGTTAGATAATAGACTGAAATGCAACAGGCCAAAAATGGTGACACTTTGGGAGATTTAAACAATCAGAGATGTTGACTATAATATCAACCACTGTTTTCGTTTTAGCGGCTGATATTAAAATTAATCAGATCGTTCACATCCACTTCTAGGCATGTTTCTTTGGACTGAGGTGTGTTCCGTTGATAAATTGCCACTTAAACAATTTAGATTGGTCATAGATCATATGCACCACATGGCATAATGATAAAAAAACAATCCAATGGTGTGATATAAAAAGTTTAATTTTAATGGGTAAGATCATTTCAACACGAAAACGGTGTTTAAAAATCAGACCAGGAGCCATTATCCCATATATAAAATAGGACATGATCTTTTGACCGTCATTTAAGCACCAAAATGGTGTTTAAATGATCGTATACCATTGATGGGCTCAAGGTGTGGGTAATCCACACTAAGATCATTTCAACACGAAAATGGTGTTTAAATGTCAGGCCAGGAGCCATTATTATCCCATATATAAAATAGGGCATGACTCTTCTGACAGTCATTTAAGCACCAAAATAGTATTTAAATGATCACATACCATTGATGGGCTCAAGGTGTGGGTAATCCACACCGTCAAAGTAATAGATCATAAGTTGAAAGCCAGTGAGCCCAAAAATCAAATTTTTTTAGGGGATTTAGCCATTCGATCTAGTACCAACCGTTGTGTTTAGTTTTAATGGCTGATATTCAAACTCACCAATCGAATGGTTCACATCCACTTATGGATATGATTCTTTGACTAAAACATTTTCCAATCATGGATTGCCATCTGAATCATTTAGATTGATCATAAATCGATGCCATATGACATCTTGGGATACTAGACTTCAATGATGTGAGATAAAATATTCTAATTTAGTGGTGGAAGATCGTTTAAACATCCTTTGGTGTTTAAATGTCGGTCAGGAGCCATTATCCCAATAAAATACCATATTGTGTGGGGATGAACTGACCCAACACTACCCAAATTTGCCCACCCAACCCTTTTTTTTTGAGTCGGCCAGATCCGATCCAATGGTCAGGTCGGATGTTTCATGGCCTACCCAACCTGATCTAGGTCAAGATTATCTCCCGACCGAGTAAACACTCGGATCAGATGGGTCAGGTATCGGGTAAACCAGATTCTATATTCGGGCTAGGTTCAGGCCTAATTTCTCTGGTCGAAATAATCGGGGCTGTCAAAGTTCGGCCCGAACCTTGCCCACCCATTGAAAACCCTATCTTTTTTTTCTTTTTATTTTAAATTTTATTTTATAGGATTGAGAGTCCTGCAAACAACCACTGAACTTCGTTGTATCTGAGAGATAATTTTATATATCTAAGGCTGCGTTTGGGTTAGCTCTTTCCGGGCAAAGAGCAACTCTTTTGCTCTTTGGCTCTGACAGAGAACTGGTTTCATGTTTGGTAACACAGCTCCTCATCCTATTTACTCTGACGGAGAGCTGTTTTAAGTAATAAAACTGCTTTCTGCCAGAGCAGATTTTATTTGCTCTGACAGAAAGCAGTCAGGGAGCTGCTTTTGCTCTTATAAGAGCTAACCCAAACACAACTAAGTCTCTGGCATACACAGCCAAAAAAATTGTCAAATTTTTGAAAAATTTGCGAATTTAAAGTTTTGTAAATTTAAAGTTATGCGAATTAATCCCAAATTATTCGCAATTTTTTCAAAATTTGACGATTATTTCCGCATAATTCCCGATTTGTAAAAAAATTGTGATTTTTTAATATTAAATTTTTTTAAATACTTTTTAATCTTATTTTCTTATTTAAAATTTTTTTTCTTAGATTTTTCCTCTCCGAATATTTCCCTGAAATTGCCGGATTTTTTTCCGAATTTTAACCTCGCGGACTTGGTGACTATGTCTGCATAGATGATTAAGTTATTGGATTTTCCAATTTACAGGTTTTACTAATACAACAAATGCTTGTTGTGGTGCCGGGGTTCTTGGAGGAATGATTCAGTGTGGAACAGGGGAGTACAAAGTATGTGAAAACCCTCATGAATTTCTATTTTGGGATTATTTTCATCCTTCAGAGCATGCTTATAACCTCATCGCCAAAGCCTTTTGGCGCGGTAAGAAGTCGCGGATTCGGCCGATTAATTTGAGTACCCTCGCAAATATTACATCTATTAATGTTTCCTAAATGAAAGAGAATTTTGTTTTAGAGAGTTTTGCGATGTGTGTCTCCTCTCTCATCTTTATCCATCAATTTTCCTAATATTGGTTTGAAATAAAACATGTTTTGTACATGAGAGTGGAATGTGTAGTGGGTTATTTTGTATTTCAGTTTACTCTTAACGTTGGTTTTTTCCATCAAGTTTGGGTTTCTTATGTTTGCTTGAGTATTTATTCTAATTTTCTCCGGGAAGTCCGATTTTTCAGTTAGCAATGTTTTTATTAGACACCCCACGACAACTTTTAAAAAAAAAATATAAGGCACTTTTGTTTATAAGCCACGATTGTTTCTTTTCAACCCGAATTTTACATGCTTAAACTATTGACTGCTTTAATGGCTCAAACACGCTTCTCAACCTTAGTAGCCTAATGATGCCTATGAGGAAAGGGAAATCTAGCTAAGCCTGCGTTTTGCAACGTACGCACCCACTAAGAGTGGGTTTTACCCTTTTTAGCGCCTCACAGCTCCCAATGTGATTGCGAAACTCGCTCTAGGATTCATCTACGCTCGAGAGCGGCCGTGATAGTTTCACATTGGACAATATATGGGTACATTTGATGGGCGACACATTTAAGGGCTCGCGTCGTTACGCGTCACGACGAGCGGATACGAGGGTTGCTCCTCGTATCCATTTTCGGTAATCATAAGTAAAAAAGTCGTCCAAACACGTTATCGTTTGCTTTATCAAACGACGTTTCACGGTCAACATCACAATTATAATTGTGAAACGCGTTTGAAAAGGCAATCAAACGTGCCCTATATGATTGCAAACGTTACATATCATGACACATTCAGCTGGGTGAGGACTTAAGCCTATGCTAGGAACAAAGTTAGGGAGGGGACTTAAGCCTAGAATCGGACAATATCTTTCGCTGTACGCTCTGATACATAGATGATGCATTTGAAGTAGAAATAAAATCGGTGAGGAAATTTAAACCCATAACCGAACAATATTATGATATATGGGTCTGGGCCATCATATATAAGTTGTCAAAACGCAGTCTAAGTACATTGTGGTGTTAACAACCTAACAGCCATTTGGTTATAGAAGGACAGTTTGGTGCTCTAACCCTTTGCCCACACGCAACAACTATCCATTATATCTTTGCATTCAATATTTCATTGGTTTCTTAATCATTTTAGTTATCTGTTTGATTCAACATTCTGTTTTCTACTCATTTCTCTACCTTCCACCATCCAAAACCCTAGCTATATATAATAATATGCTTAACCTATTTGGTAAATAAACATTTCTCATAAGCAAGTGAAATCCAAGTGTCTCAAATATTACACCTACCATTCATATTAGTATTTCATTATTGTATAGTATTAGTCCATATATAGAGTATGGTGTTCGGACATATTTACACCGTCCACATCAGATATATAAGTCAGGATGGATCTAAAAATATACGTGTACATTAATCAGCCGATCCTGACCGATAATTTATGACATGATCCAATGCAAAGACTATACAATGTAGAATCTTGGTTTCAATCATATATATCGAGACCAACTTGTTACACGTGATACTGCTCGACATGATCCAACGTCGTTGTATAACACTGATACAAAGATATCCGTGAAAGGCCTTGTCCATTCCCGAAACATGATCCAACATCGTTGCAACTTGCAACAATCTTTTTTACCATGGTCACCGTTGGAGACACATCATTGGCTATATAAAGGATTTATATATATATATATATATATATATATATATATATATATATATATATATATAGCATGAAAGGAATATATGCAAGCTCATCATTGACGTGACCCCATACCTAGAGAAGATACCAACTGGCCTTGCTACCAATTCAAGCTTATTCTTTCATATTAACTCTCCTCTCCTTAGAGTCCACCTCCATTTAAAAAATTGGAGTAAATGCCTATTTGCAGAATTGAAGAATGTTATTTGTTCAATCTCAAAATCTGTGAAAGCTAGATTTTCTTAACATTCTGCGGCCAAGAGGTGTATACACCACTTTTTAATTGAAGCAAGACTATAACTCTGCAACATGTTTATATTAAATGTTAGGGCTCCTTTATTTGTAATAAGAGATTTTTCCTTCTCAACTCGGATTTGCATGTGGTAAATCGTTGACTATTTTGAATCAAACGATGGAGACCATTTTTCGCTCCAATCTACCACACAAAAGATCTTGATAGCATGGTCCTACTATTAGACGGTCATTTATTGATTCCACGTGGCACACATAAAAAAAAGATGTGCTACAACGCTTGATAGTATGCTTGTGATTACATTCACTTTTTAGAATGTGTGCCACGTGGAATCAACTTCGGAATCAACATCTGACAGGTAGATGGTAAGCCAATAATCTCAAGTTCTATTGTTTGCAAGATTGGGACGAAAACGATTTCAATATTATGATTTGAAGCAGTCAACAGTTTAGTGCGTGCAAACCCAAGTTGAGAAGGAAGAATCTTGGCATGCAAATAAAAATACCCAAATGCATAAAATATGAGAGAGGTCCTATAGCTATTCTATAATAATTTTTCTTAGCCCATGATTGTTGGGTGAGACCCACTTTAATCAATAATATTGTGGTTGAATTTTTTCCCATGTCTTATAAGCTGGCTATATTTTGAATACAAGCGACCTTTACCCCATACATAAGCCATGTGCTCCTTATTATTATATTAATTTATGACTAGATAGACCGGCCCAATTAATTAGTAGGCCTGAATACAAGGTCAATAAGTATAAGAGCCTGAGTTGGGCAATTTTTACAAAACCAAACAGTGACCTTGGTCCGGTCCAAACTTGCTGGACCACGGTCCAACTGGTTGGTTGGCAGATCGCCAAAAGATGGTACCATTATATATTTGCAACTAGATATTGTCTTTTTCCTAATCCTCCACACAATGGATCTTGAGATCACGTAGTTACCATCATAAGATTTTGTTTTCACATGACATGCATATTTACTTTTTGGGATGAGTGCCATATGAAATCAACATTTGATTGTCTAATGGTAGGCCCATGCTGTCAAGATATATTGTACAGAAGATTGAGATAAAAAATGATCTCCATCGAAGCAGTCAACGGTTTTTACACATGCAAACCCTTATTATAAAGAATGAGTCTTTGGTTGCAAATAAAGGACAAAAGGTTAAGAAATAATGATAACATCTTTGCCACTAGCTAGTCGAGTTTATAAACGCAGGGCTCATGCAAGGGTATGACCACATTATCTATTTAGGGCCAACAAAACAATCTAAAGAAAATTTGGCATTTTGGAGATCTTTGCTATGTGGAAACGCCATTTAAGCCTTCTGATTTAATCTATGATCCATATATAGATTTTGTGCAAAAGATTAGTATGAAACATGACTTCTATCTATTGGGAAAAGCAATGGAAATATTTAAAGCTATTAGCAAATAAATATATTTTTGATAAAAGTAAGGAAAATTTTGAATTTTTTTTTTGTAAGAAAGTGCATTTAAAACGTAAAAATCATAATTTTCTAAAATTATGAGTATTTTTGAAGAAAACGAGTTTAAACCTATCTTTGATGTTTCATAAAAAAACGTGTTTTAAGTGAGTTTTTTCAATAAAATGGAGATTTTGGTAACTACGATCTTGAAGACTATGGATGCAATCTATTGGAGTGGATGGCTAGATCAAATCTCAATTTTATAAGTAGGGCCAACAAAAGCCCACTACTTTTTCTAAGGGAGCCATTATTTGCACTCGCTTTTTAAGTGATTGCATTGAACTGAAAAAAAGACTTTGTATTTTAGGGACTTGTGACATATGAAAATACAATCTAGGTCGTTCATGATCTATATAGATCCTTAGTGGATAATATTGACACGAAATATAATCCTCATCATGTGATTAAATATAGTCAAAGGCTATTATTTGATTCAACGGTTGACAACAATAGATCATATGATAAATATCATGTTTTGCTCCAATCTTATCCACTAAGGATTTATAGATCATGAACTTTAAATCAGACAACCTCAATTTCGTTTTCACTTATAATCACTTAAAAAGAGTGTGCAAGTAATGGCCCCCTTTTTCTAAATATATATATTTTTTAGGAAGGCTCAAACTCTGCATGCATGCACGCCCAATTAGTAAAATAATATGGGCATGGGCCTAAAATGTTGCTCGTTTATGGCTTAACCCTATTGGGCCCAAGTTTTCATATAAGACCAAAAGTTAATCCAACGGACAGTGACCCCTTGCCAAATCTCTCTCTCTCTCCGTCTCTCTCTCTATAACTAACTACCAAAAGTTAATCTCATGGACAATGGCCCAAGCTTTCATATATTAATGCATAAATCCTTCCATACCCTTCAACTTACTCATATCAAACTCAATTCTCAAGTCTGAACCATTTCGTCACCTATCAAACTGCTTTCTCTCTCTGTCATGGGTAACTTTTTTTGCACTGCATCCATCATCTCTAGTGGAGCTGTGAAGGTTTTCCTGAATGATGGTAGAATGGAAGAGTACAAAAGGCAAATTAAAGCAGGTGAGCTCATGATAGAGAACCCCAGACAGTTTGTTTGCGACGCTGCTCATCTCCACGTTGGCCGTAGAATCGCAGGGCTAGCCGCCGACGAAGACCTCGAACCGCACCAGATTTACTTCCTCCTTCCCATGGATTTGCTCTACTCAGTCGTCACTGAAGAGGAGATGGTCTCTTTCTCCTACAAGGCCTCTAGTGCAACCAAGTCAGCAAGACCAAAGAACATTGGTAGAATTTTCCCTGTTTTTGTTGATTTTTGCATGTCCCCGTCAGAAGTCAAAAAGTTGACCGAGCCCATCGGAGATGATCTGAAGTCAAAGGAACGGATCTTGAGGCAGAGATCATGGATGCCCAAGTTGGATACCATTGAAGAGAGTCCATACACAGTCGGATGAAAAGTCAAAAGGTCAGAAAGATGGGGCGATGTGATGCTTCTAATTTAGTTTGGTTCACTACTGAAACACTTATATTTTTTGATAGATATATGCGATATTTATGGCCATCATAAATGTTTTCGCAAGATTGCAAAGTGTGTGACTATAAACACTGTGCATATCTGTCCATAATATCTGTTTCACAACTGATCTCTACTCCTTTTTGTTCTTGAGAATTATATTGTAATTTGGGTACCGTAAGATGTTGGTCTTATTAAATACCATGGCCCTCTCCTAAATTTTCAAACATGTTATCAAGATGTTCTACTCTTTGTTAAAGTTGAATGCCACAGATTTTGGAGGCTCTCATATCTATTAGGGTCCACTTTAGATAGGACGCCATCGGGTTCAAGCGCACTTCATAAACTTCTAGTAAGATAGTATACATAGGCTGTGTTTGGCATAACTCTTTATTAGCTCCCTGCCATAGCCGAATATACTTGCCCCCTTTTCCTTGCTAACTCTCTATGAAAGCAGGATTTACTTGCTCTAGTAGCCACCTATTTGTTTTTTGCTAAGGTTGCGTATGGCATAGTTCTCTGCTGACCCCTGTCATAGTATAGTTCATCTGCTTTAACAAGTTCCCATCCTCTTTGTTAACATCATGCTACCTGCGTAGGGAGGTACCCTTTCTCCTTGTTAACTCTTTGCATAGCAAAATTTTACGTAAGATTTATCTGTTCAACAGTTCTACCCTTCTCTCTACTCACTCCTTGCTAGAGCAGATTTTATTTGCTCTGATAGGGAGTTAGTAGAGAGCAGGGCAGTTGCTGCTAGAGCAGATAAATCCTCCTTTCCAGAAAGTTAGAAAAAAGAATAGGAACCAATTAACTAAAGCAGGTGAACTCTGCTGTGGCAGAGGCTAGCAAAGAGCTATGCCATACGCAGCCTAACTCTCTGCCATATCAAATAAAACATGCTCTAGCAGAGAGTGAGTAGAGCCATGGGGGAACTGGTGGAGCAGGTAAATCCTGCTCTGTAAGGACTTGGCAAAGAAAAGAGAGGAACTTACTAAAGTAGGTAAACCCTACTCTGGCATAGAGCTATGCCAAACATACCCATATATATCTCTAAAAGAAAAGGGAGATTCATTCTTCCTTTCAAGCACTTTAAAGCTAGCAAGCACCATTTGGCTACCAAATCCTGTGAAGAAATGTGTGTATCCAGATTTCTTTCAAAACTGAAAAAAGAAATCTGTGCATCCAGATTCCAAGGCCCCCAAATTTTGTTGTGATTGATGTCAACAGATTACCAGACTAGTGAAAAATCTCGTAGCCCTTAACAAGTTTTCAGAGGTACCATTATTTACAATTTTATATCTTGTGAAAGTTGATCTCACCTCATCTCCTCTAGTCGAAGTGCATTGACCGCTTTGAACCAGACTCTGGAGATCATTTTTCGTCCGAATAATTTCACACAAGTGATCTTGAGATCAAGCGGCATACCATCATATAGAACCCAAAATGTGACCCTAAAATCACGTGGTAACGCTTAAATAGGATTTTTGGGTCACCTTCTGAGATGTGTGCTACGTGGAATGCAAAAAGACCGTCTAATGGTACTCTCATGATCTCAAGATCATTTGTATGGAAGATTGGGACGAAAAATAATCTCCATCGTCTGATTCAAAGCAATTTATTCATGCGGAGAGGAAATCAGGCGATGCCACAATTTGAGGGGTACAAATTATGCTACCTTATGTGAACTCAAAAAGACTCTTTTTGTCAAAAAGTCAAAGATTATAAAGCTCATGATAATCTTATGACTAGCAACTAATGTAATATATGCAATTTGGTACTAATCTTTGACGTAAAGATCTTTACATCATGACCTTCAATTGTAGCCATTTAATCATCGATGCTTGATATAGTTGCTCAATCATAGTTGCGTAATTGAGAGAAAAATAGATTGCACTCTCTCCATTGTAGCTATGTGACTAGAGAAAAAGTTAATTAGATAAACAAGAGTTGCTCCTTTTCTATCTATGCCTCCCCTTTTGAGCTAGTATTAGGTACGTGCAGAGTGACCAAATTCAATGATATTATTTTACAGTTTACTCAAATTCAAATAGTGGTGCAATTTGTTTTAGACAAGCTTCTTAATCAAGACTGTAAATTTTTTTGAAACCCTTGAGCTGATCTTAAATTTACAAGGCTGCAAAAATTTAGATCATATCCTGCAAGGGAGATGACTTAGGTGGTATTTGCACATGGAGCAAAATATATCATTTAGCTTTTCTTTTAAATTCCGTGCTTGGGCCAACATTGTGTGTGAGTGATGGCTCTCATATTAAAAGTACTTGTGTTTTTTTGTTGTATAAAAAATTGACCTATATAGGTATCTTTGGTATGTGTGCCAAGACTCAAATCGGGTGAAGCCTAGTTTGATGGTCCAATTTGTTGTATATTTTAAAGAGTTTTAAAAAACTTTCTTTCTTGATTTATTTCAAGATAAATTTTTTTTGTGGTAAAAATAAGTATAACAAATTTTAAAGAATTTTTCTCTGAAAATGTTTCTTAAACGGCTAATATTTTTTTTTACGAAAAGATGCTTTAACGGATAGTTTTTGTGAAAAGGGTTTTAACTGTCATCTTTTCTTATGAAAAGATGCCTTATTGTTTATCTTTATCTGAAAAGATACAAGAGATCTGAAATCTTTTCACCTTAATCTGAAAAGACACAATGGTTCGGAATTTTCTCTATAAATAAAGATAAGATCTCCGTTAGAAAGACACAAAAAAAATAAGACTTTCTTTCTTTTTGGGTATATTACGTAGTGTTCAAAATTCTTTTTGTGAGTGCAAATACAAAAAAGTATTGCAAAGGGCTGGGCTTGGTTGTATGCACTTGACGAGAAATATAGAGTGAAAGAATATGGAAATCGTACTTTCTTTGTTAGCAATTTATTTGATTTTAAGATGAAAAATGATAAGTCTATTCTTGCGCAAGTATACAACTTGTAACTTATCATTAATCATCTTAGTTCGGTTGGGATTAAACTTCCTGAGGAATTTCAAGTTGGTACTATAATTTTTAAATTACCGCATTCTTAAAATGACTATAAAAAGAAGATAAATCATCGATAAGAGAATGAATCTTTATCTATGACTCAATTTTTACGTCATCTACAAATTGAGGAAGAATCAAGACTTCGATATTCTAAAGATGATAAAAGATTTGATCTCAGGACAAATTTGGTTGGAAACATTAACTCAATTAATGATTCCAATCTAAATAAGAATTTGAAGTCAAATAAGAATAAAGACCAATTCAAGAAGAAACCCACTACCGATCAAAATGACCAGCAAAAATCCAAGAAGATATATGGAGTTTGTTATGCTTGTGATAAATCTGGTCATTTTACCAAAGATTGTCGCGTTCGCAAAAAACAAGAAACATCATCTCACTAAGGAGAAGATCATAGCCATAATTAGTGAAGTCAACTCTGTGATGAAAGATGAGGGATGGTGGCTGGAAACCGATGCTACAATTCACATCTCCAACGACCGCAGTGTGTTGAAAACATACACACCTATGATTGATGGTGTAGTGCAACTTGGTACTCATGTCATAGCAAAAGTTCTTAGAATTGGCATAGTGGATCTCAAGTTCACTTATGACAAAGAAGTCACTCTTACTAAGATTCATTATGCACCTGATATGCATAAAAATTTTGTATCAGGTGTCATCTTCAATAAAAGTGGCATCAAGATGGTTTATGAGTCCGATAAGTTAATCTTATCAAAGAATGGGATGTTTCTGGGCAAGGGTTACCCTGGTAATGGGATGATCAAACTTAACATTGCGAATGAAATTTTTAGTTCTGCTTATATTGTTGATTCTTTTAGTTTGTGCCATGGTAGATTAGGACATCTAAATTCTAGTTCTATGAAGAGTATGATAACTTTATATTTAATTTCTAAATGTGATACTTTTGTCTTGGATAAATGTGAAATTTGTGCATAGGTGAAGATTGTTCGAAAACCTTTTCCAAGTGTGGAAAGGAGTTATGAAAAATTAGGCCTCATCCATTCCGATAAATGTGACTTAAAAAATACTGAAACTCGTGGGGATAATAAATATTTTATTACCTTCATTGATGACTTTTCTAAGTTTACATACATCTACTTATTGAGAACAAAGGATGAAGCACTTGACAAATTTAAAATTTATAAAGCAGAGGTTGAGAATTAATTGAAGACTTCAATTAAGGTCTTACGGAGCGATATGCGTGGAGAATATTTATCACACGACTTTGATGAGTTTTGTGAATCTCATGGTATTATCCATCAAGTTACCACTCTTATATACCTCAGCAAAACGGAGTTGTAGAAAAGAAAAATTGTACTCTTGTAGATATGATAAATGCTATGTTGTTAAATTCGGGTTTACCGAAGAATATGTTGGGTGATGCTTTACTTACATCTTGTTATATATTGAATAGAGTACCTTTTAAAAATCAGAATATAACCCCATATAAATTTTGGTTAAATCATAAACCTCACTTAGGATACTTTAAAGTTTGGGGGTGTCTTGCATATGTAAAAATTTCCAACATTAAGAGACCTAAGTTAGGGGTTAAAACTGTGAAATGCATATTTATTGGTTATGCAAAACATAACATATTATATAGGTTTTGGGATTTAGAAAATAATGTCATTATTGAATCTAGAGATGCAGAACTTTTTGAGAATATACTCTATCTCGATCGCCATAAATCAAATCAAGATTTGAGTATCTCTAGTTCTTCTAATAATGATATTGTTGCTTCTAGCAATGATGTTATTGCTTCCAACAACGATATTGTTGTGACTAATAATCCTACTTTTGGATTCATAGAACCTAAAAGGAATAAGCGAGCGAGACATCATACCACTTTTGGACCTGACTTTTATGTTTTTCTCGTAGAAGGAAATAGAAATAATATTAAGAGGGAATATTATATTTTTAATGTTGAGGGCGACCCTACAACCCTTAAGGGCATATTATCATCAATTGATTCATTTTTTTTAAAGAAGTCATCGATGATGAAATGAACTCAATTTTATTTACTAACACTTAAGTGTTAGTCAACTTATTCCCTGGTTCAAAAACAATAGAGTGTATTTAGATATTTAGAAAGAAATTAAGAGTTGATGGATCCATAGATACGTTCAAAGTCAGATTAGTGACTAAAGGCTTTCGACAAAAAGAAGAATTTAATTATTTTGATACTTATGCACCTGTTGCTAGAATATCCACTATTAGACTCTTGTTGGCGTTAGCTTCAGTTCATCATCTATCATTTATCAAATGGATGTAAAAACAATATTTTTGAATGATGATCTCACTGAAGAGATATAAATGGAACAACCCGAAGAGCATGAAAGGTCAAGAGCATAGAGTGTGCAAGTTGGTCAAATCACTGTATGATATGAAATAGGCTCCCAAATCATGGCATGATAAATTTGATAAAGTGATGTTATCAAATGATTATAAGGTCAATGAAGCAGACAAATGTGTATATAGTAAATTTAATAAAATCTCTAGTATTATTATCTATTTTTATGTTGACGATATGCTCATATTTGGTACCGACATAGAGTGCATCATTAAGACCAAACTATTTTTGTCTTCAAATTTTAAGATGAAGGATATGGGAGAAGCTGATACAATTGTAAGAATTAAATGATGAGTATATATTTTTAATCCAATCTCATTATATTGAGAAGTTCCTTAGAAAATTTAATTACTATGATTGTAATCCAGTTTCTACCCCTTATGATCCTAACTTAAAATTGAGAAAGAATACTGGAAGGTATATTTCTCAACTAAAATATGCAAGGGTAATTGGTAGTCTAATGTATGTAATGCATTGTACTCGTCCAGATATTGCCTATGCTGTGGGTAAACTCAGTAGATATACTAATAATCCTGGTAAAAAATATTGGGATGTTATACATCAAGTACTCAAATATCTTAGAAGGATTATAAATTATGTCTTGCATTATCTTGAGTATCCTGCTGTTCTAGAAGGATATAGTAATGTCAGTTGGAACATAGATAGTGAAGAATCAAAGTCTATGACTGGTTGGATTTTCACTATGGCAAGTGGAGCTATTTCTTGGGGATCTAAAAAGTAAACTTGCATAACTCATGCCACTATGGAATTTGAGTTTATTGCACTTGCTGTAACATGTAAAGAAGCAAAATGACTTAAAAACTTATTGGTAGACGTACCTATAGGGAATAAATCTGTCACTGCAATTACCATATACTGTGATAATGAAGCAACTCTTAAACGAGCGAATTATAAAACGTATAATGGTAAAGATAGACATATAAGTTTGAGATATAACTATGTCAAAAGTATACTCAAGGGTGGAGTAGTGACTTTAGATTCTGTAAGGTCGAAGGAGAATTTGGCTGATCCTCTTACGAAGGGCCTTGCAAGAGAATACTTACATATGACATCTAATGGAATGGGGTTGAGGTCTATAAAATAAAAATCACCTTCAATAGGAACCCAACCTAAGTCTTGTGAACCATTACTTAGGTTCAATGGGAAAAATAACTTGAACTAGTGATTATGTTGGCACTATAACGAACTATATGTTCAAAGATAACTCATTCCCATATGTCTACCAAACTAGTGTTATTCTTGAGAGAGAGGATGAGATTGATTCATGATGTGTATTTTTAATTGTAATGTTTTACTCGCAAGTGCACGAATCGGTTTGTATATAGTGGGTGCAGAGTACGAGATCGTTCCCACGAGGACTAATTTTGAAAGATCTAAAAGAGACAAGCAATTCTAAAAATCTACTAAGATCTAACAGTATTCTACCAGTCTTATAATTTAAATGGCTTGATGAGATGGTAATTAATGACTACAAACTAAAATTCAATTGATAATTCAAAAGTAAAGGTAAAGATGATGATAAAGATGAAGATGCTAAATCCTCCCATCTTTGGTTCGTTCTTCCCATAATATAAATCAAAGGATTAAATTATGAGATATTTCATTGGTAACAAACATCTTTTATGGAAGATCAATGGTCAACACCCTAATAGGTTCCACGTTGCATCCCTGCAATCAGGACTTAGATGATTTTCATATATAGATCTGGGATCAAGGGCATGGTTAGGCACACATGATCTCAGGTTCAAATAAAAATCATCCCCAAAGTGGGTAAAAATTCCAACAAGAATACCACTTATAAATATGAAATCAAGGGCATGGCTAGGCACACTTTATTCAGATTAGAGAGTATTTAAGATAAAACTACCATTACAGATCCAAGATCCAGGGCATGGCTAGGCACACTCGATCCCAGAACATAATCGTAATTAGATCCACACGATGAAAGCAAAAAGACCATAACAATGATTGGATAAAATTACCGTCACAGATTTGAGATCCCGGGCATGGCTAGGCACACGCGATCCCGGTTAGTGGCGGGGATTTCATCCGTTCATGATAGCACAACAACCATAAAATAAAATCTCATATTTTAATCCTTAATTTATATTATTAAAAGTACATCCCTCGGATGGGAATCATTAGATCCCCATCCCTCGGATGGGAATCCCTATAAATTTAGCCACACATACTGTAATTAAATGACATAAATAAATAAAGAAGGGAAAATAATATTAATTTAATAAATTAAAATTACCTCAAACTTCAAAAGAACTTACTTTGATCCAAAAGTACGATGATCTTCAGAAATGAAATTTAATGCAGGAATAAACTTTGAACAAAAATTATAAACTGAAGGAATGAGTACTGAAAAATTAAGGGAACAAAGCTCTCAAAAAGGAATAATAAAACTTCCCTATTTCTATGTCTAACTATGAAAAATAATGGCTAAAAACTAAAAACTCTAAAACTAAAACTCTTTCCTAAAATAAATTCTCTAATTCCCCCTCCCTTTTTTCCGAAGTCTTTGAGTCGCTTTAAATAGACCCCTCGTCGCAGAAGTCTCCCAAGCCGTAAATTCAGGGTAGATTAATCGACCCAATATGGGTGATGCATCGAGCCTCCAAAAAGTCTAAAAAAATTAGCTTTAAAGTGTCAGTTCCGTGTCAGACACTGCCTTGTCCTCGATTAATCGACCTACAGGGTCGATGCATCGACCCCCCAGAAATCCGTGAATTTCAGCACCTTCTTTGTATCAGACACTGCTTTGGTATTTCGGCCATAACGTTCTGTCCCAAACTCGGATTGAGATAATTCTTATGCCGTTGGAAAGCTGACGAAAAGATCTACAACTTTCGTGTTTTAATAATTTCATAATTCAGCCATCTTGAAGGTCCAAATTTAGCCGCAAGTCACACCAAGTTCTCGATTACCTAAAGTTGCAGTGTTTTGACATTATATTTAGAATTCTTGGGCTGTTTTCTATACTTGGCTTGTATTGACCTGAAATACTTCAAATCTAATAATTCTCATCAGATAGCCTTCATCGGACAGCTAAATGTAGGTATTTAGGGGTGAAATATCATCATATTTCAGTACTCATCAATTCCCTTAATGAATCTATAGTTTTATTTAAGATGGAGTTGAATACAGGAGCCACCCTTGATAGATTCACCTATTTGAGTGTGAAAGACAGGCCGCTTTCTATGAAGCAATCGACTCTCCTAGAGCACTCAAGAAACTGGCCATAAATGTATTGGCTTTTTAAGAATACTAAATTTTATAAATTATAATGTGTGTAATATATCCGGTTTGTTGGATAAGGTCCTTTGCTCAAGGCTATAAGTTACTAAGCAGCTTGATAAACTTTGATATACTTACACTAAATGAAAGTTCAAATCTTTTAGATACTTTCATTTATGCATTATAATTTTTATATGCCCCAAATAGATTATTTTTTAAAAACTTTTAAAAATAGTGGGAGATTGTTGTATATTTTTTAAAAACTTTTTAAAATAGTGGGAGATTGTTGTATATTTTAAAGAGTTTTAAAAAATTTTCTTTCTTGATTTATTTCAAGATTCACTTTTTCTTTTCATAAAGAGTTTTAACAAAGTTTCTTTCTTGATTTATTTCAAGATAAACTTTTCTTGTGGTAAAAATAAGCGTAACAAATTTTAAAGAATTTTTCTCCGAAAAGATGCTTTAACAGATAGTTTTTATGAAAAGAGTTTTAACTGTTAGAACCCTTTTGTCAGATTCTACTCTAAAAAATTGTGTAGATCTCCCTTAGGATAAGTGAGTGCCAAGATGGATGGATCTACCTTGATGAAGTAAGGCTAACAATCACATTCTCCTGATTCCATAAAATGTTTGTTTTAAAAGAAACTTAAAACACTAGAACCGGGGTTACTGTCTGTACCCTGACAGCGTGCTGTGATAATGTTGACAGCGAGCTGTCATAGCTTTAACAACGCGTCGTCATATATTTAACAGTGCGTTGTTAGTCTACGGGACGCCAAACTCCTAATTTCTCTTTTGTAAAAAGGGTTTTTTGGACTTTTCTTGTTTGTAGAGTTTTAGGATTTTTGATAAAAGGTTTTTCAAAATAGGAGGAAAGATTAAGCAAGCAAAAGAGCTTCTTCCTCCTTGAGCCAAAACCCTAGAACTTCATCTTCTTCAATCTTAAAAACTATTGTTGTGTTTGAAAATAGATTTTAACTCAAAGGTTTTCTCTCTTCTTCATCCTTTAGAATCTTATTTTACTCAAGTGAGTTGAGTGTGATTCATCCCTAGAAATTAGGGTATGTGATTGATAGCCTTGTGGACTTCAAGGCGGATCGTTGTGCGTTCATCAACGGTTGAAAAAAAGCATCCAAATCGGAGAGCTATTGAGGCGACCAGTGAAGGGGAGTTGATTTGCATAGAGGTTTGATTGGGGATGTGCATTGTCTGTATATCATTCGAAACTCTTTGTAATTTTTTATTTTATAGTGGATTTGGTTTGTGCACTTAGATCCCGTGATTTTTCCTAGTGATCGGGCTTTCACGTATATCTCGTGTTGTGGTGATTATTGGCGTTACTATCATAATCTCTAGATTAAAATTGAATTAATCGAATACCCGATCAATTCCGTACATTGATAGAATTTCAATTGGTATCAGAGCAGGTTCGCTCGTTTTGATTCTTTTTGAATGGAGCGTTTATGGCATATTTGAGAAATTCTGATTTACCTAAAGAGGGCATCTCCACAACACGTCCGTCATTGTTTGATGGACATAACTATCCTTATTAGAAGGCCAAGAAGAGGGCATTTTTCAGATCTATAGATCTCATGGTTTGGTCTACTGTTGAAACCAGTTGGACTCCACCTCAAGAAATGGTCCATCTTGATGGAATTGAGAAAATCACCATTAAACCCGCTAACCGTTATAATAGTGAAGAAAAACAGGCTACAAATGATAACTATAGAGCTTTGTATGTCATTTTTGGAGCTGTAACAACTTCCGAATTTAAAAGGGTGTGTGATTGTGAGGTGGCGAGAGATGCCTGGTTGATCTTGGAGACCACGTTTGAAGGGACTCCATAAGTTAAGATTAAAAAATTGCAAATGTTAACTACGCAATTTGAGAATCTTCGGATGGATGATGATGAGATGTTTACGGACTTCTACACCAAACTAAATGATATTGTCAATGGGTCCTTTTACCTTGGAGAGGAGATACCTCTAAATAAAGTTGTTAAGAAGGTTCTAAGATCCTTGCCTGAAAGGTTTAGACCCAAGGTAACGACTATCTTTGAAAGTAAAAATATTGACAAGATCAATATAGATGAACTTGTGGGATCTCTTCAAACCTATGAATATGAGATTCAAGGTAGTAAAAAATAAAAAGGTGTTGCTTTTCGATCCTCTAAGAAAAAGGTTGAGGATGAGGATTGTGGTAGTGATGATGATGAGGATCTTGCCTTGTTTGCTAAAATGTTTAAGAAAATTTTCAAAAATAAAAACAGTGCTGGCAAGTCCTATGAGAAACCAATACTTCCTGTCAAGAAATCTCATAAGGAATCTTCTGAGGAAACGCAATGCTTCAAGTGTCGCGGCTATAGTCACTTTGCTTATGATTGTCCCAACAAGAAGAAAACTTTTGGGAAATCTAAAGTCATGGCTGCGGCAAAAGAAGATGACACTAGTGACAAGGGTTCCTCAGATGAATCAAATGTGTCCCAACATCAGTTTCGGGCATTTGTAGCATCCATTTATGAGGAGACCCAAGTTTCCCCTCTTGTGAGCCATGCTATTTCGGATGAAGATGAAGATGTGGTGGACATATTTGAAGTGTACGATGAACTTTATCTTGTAAGCGTTCAATTGAACAAAAAGAAGATGAAGTTGATCAGAGATGTATCATCTCTCACGTCCTCATGTGTTGTTAAAAATGTTGAGCAAAATCTTTTGATTGAAAATGTTGAATCCTTAGAAAAGGAGGTAAATAACTTAAGGGATAAAGTTAAGTGTTTGGAATTTAAAGGAGCTGAGTATTGCTCCAAATACAACAGTCTCAGTGTTGAGAATGAAAGGCTCAAGAAAGAGCTTTCAAATGAAAAATTCACCCTAGGAAAATTGCAAAATGCTAGGGTTGACATTCAAAGGGCTTGGGATGCCTGCAGGGGATGGGGTGATAAAATCGGGTTGGGTTTTAAGGAAGTGAATAATTGAAATTTGTTCCCAAACTCCCAAGAAATTCTAACAGTGAATCTTCATCTATTTTACCTCCTCTTTTGCCTACCCCATAACATCCTATATCCGTTAATGGCAAAAAGGGTTCAAATTATTTCTACTGTGGTAGAAGAGGACACATCAATCTCACTTGTTCCGTAAGAAAAATGAACCTTTTTCATTAAAAATATGATACAATAGTTTTCTATCGATTGAGGGCTCTAGGAAATTTAATGGAGTGGAAGTGGGTTAAGAAAAACACTGTAAATGTTTTGGTTGTTCACACTGCCTTGCAAGCTTTTGAGCCATCTAAGTAGTTTCTTGACACTGGGTGTTCAAAATATATGACTGGAAACAAGTCGTATTTTTCATCTTTTGAAAAATGTGACTTTGGTTCTGTCACTTTTGGAAATGGGGGCAACTCCAAAATTGTTGGGAAAGGAGTAGTTGATGCTCCTAGGTGTCCTAAGCTCTCGAAAGTTTTATATGTTGACAGGTTAAAGGCTAATTTGATTAGCATCAGTCAGCTGTGTGATGAAGGGATGAATATCACGTTTACTAAGTCTGGGTGTTTGGTTGTAGATAAATCTGGAAATGTCTTTCTAAGTGGAATAAGATCCTCTGATAATTATTACACTTTTCATGTACAATCTGATCCCACTTGCTTGTTGGCTTCTAGCGATGAACTTGAATTGTAGCATCGAAGTCTAGGTCACATGAATACAAAGGACCTTGTGAAAATTGCGAATGATGAAATTGTCAAAGGTCTACCTAAACTAAGAAAATGTTCAGACTCGGTTTGTGGTGCGTGTCAATTGGGCAAGCAAACTTGAGCCCCTCATAAAAAACTCTCTAGTACTGCTACCTCTCGGGTCCTTAATCTTATTCATTTTGATCTTGTTGGACCAATGAAAGTGAACAGTATTGGAGGAAAGAAATATATCTTAGTCATAGTGGATGATTTCTTTCGATATTCTTGGATTGCCTTTTTTAGAGAGAAATCAAGTGCCTTTGATGAATTTGTCATCATTGTTAGACGATGTCAGGTGAAAAAGGGTTTTAATGTCAAGCATATTAGGAGTGATAGAGGTTGTGACAGCCCGGATTTCGGCACCCCGAAACCCGTGCCATCAGCACGATCATCTTGACCGTGCCCCTCAACTATGCACGGAACACTGGTATATCAAGCATGAAATAAAGAAGAACAACTTGCGGAATTTAAATCTACATAAAAACACTTCTCAAAAGACAGTTCTACCCTCATGCCTCTGCATGAAGGGAGAACCGATCCGAACCATCGATGATAACCATCATCATGGATGGTTCGCCCAAAAGAATACTCTGATATCCATATACACAAGGTTTAATCAAAAACCAGGCTTGACATACCAAGCCGTACAATCTCCAACTAAAACTCCTCAAAGTCGCACATGAGTCCTCTAGAAGAAGTCCTCCGAGGTGGCTCTAACTCCTCATGCCGCCAGTCCGACTCACGGGATCGGCGTCTCCTAAGCCGCGTTGCTAATAGTGGACTCGGACGTATAGTCTATAGGGTGAGCTACATCCTAGCTCAATAGGGAACAAACACTTGAACATATAAATTATAACTCACATATATTCTATGATATGTCATGCATGATGTATCTATGCGATTGTTGATGAAACAATTAAAAAGCATTTCGTTTTACTGTTGATTTCTTATATTTTCATTTACTCATGAATAATGCTGAAAAGGCCTAAAGCAAAACTTAAACTTTCAACTTAAGTAATCCCCGAGCAATATAGCATCGAGCCCCGATGAGATACCCTTCATCGTCATCTATATAGACAGTTTTAATGTATTCCCTGGGAATACCATATAGTACCCAAGCCCCTTTCCCCTGGGGATTGGTGGCGGGGTTTCACTTGTCTCAATCACCACCCCTGGGGTGTGCTTACTATGTACGGATAAGCCTCCGCACTGGCCTACGGTTTCGCCGCCGTATCGGTCACGGATATCCTGCCGTGTCAGTCGTGGATATCCCGCCACGTCGGTGGGGTAACCTATCAAACCTCAAATAACAAAAATATCGGTGCCTTACATATAGTTATTCACCGTGTAAGTGTGCTATCTTATATCAGTTAGGCCCTATCAAGCATGATTCAATCCTTGGATACATCCCTGGGATGTGTCCATTTACTTGCATCACACCTGATGCTCTTTTCTCTTACTTCTTCATCCCACAGGGATGGCTCATTAGTTTACTCTTATGAATATCACACACACTTTTCACAATTCTTTAAGCAGTAAAAATATTTGAATGGAAATTTATATCACTACATACATGCTCTTGTAAAATAAGGTACATGTTCAAGGTGTTCCCTACCTTAGGTCTCTATCGATTTAATGCATCAAGGTCCCACTCGGCTCCTTGTGCCCACTTCCATACGTATCACCTATGATACCATTAAACACACTCGAAACGTCACAAAAGATGTAATGAATAAGTCTCAAGACCCCCCTAGAGTCTTGAAGTAAGAATCAAAAGTCCACAAAGTTTACTACAGTCGATTAATCGAATTCCAAAATCGATTAATCGAATCTGATTCGATTAATCGATTTCCAAAATCGATTAATCGAAAGTAAATATCGATTAATCGAAACAATTTCGATTAATCGAAATTCTCCTTTTCGCAAAGTCCATTCTCAGTTCGAACAGTCGAGTTTTCATTCGATTAATCGAATCCAATTTCGATTAATCGAAATTCTTCTTTTCGCAAAGCAAATTCACTGTTCGAACAGTTGAGTTTTCATTCGATTAATCGAATCCAATTTCGATTAATCAAATCCTTCTTTTCAAAGTAGACCCCTTTGTTGCAGTTGAGTTTCAGTTGATTAATCGATTTCAAATCGATTAATCGAAACTAAATCGATTAATCAAATCCCATTTCGATTAGTCGATTTTCCTCAATCATTTCCTTTAACCCACAGGGTCCTTTGGAGTTTCTCGGATTAATCGATTCCCAAATCGATCAATCGAAATCAAATCGATTAATCGAAATTCAATTCGATTAATCAAATCGAGTCCTCCGACCTTCAACTTCGCCAATTTCGATTAATGAAACCCAATTTCGATTAATCGAAATTGTCGATTCAAATTTCTTTTCGAGATCTTTTTCCATACTTTTCTTCTATTTTTCTAAGCCATTATCCTATGATTTAACCCACATTTCGCAACTTAACCCCTATAATCTATGCATCTTATTTACAAAAATTTTACCTTGAATAGCTCTCAAGTTGATTTCAAATCTAGGGTTGGAAGGCTAGGGTTCCAGCTTTGGTTTCTAACGGATTCCTTGCGTCAAATCCGGCCTCTTTAATGCTTGAATCCTTCTTCCAATCACCCACAATAACTCCTCTCTTACTCCTCTCTCTTTCTCTCTCTTCTTTACTTCTCTCAACCACCAAAACATGAAAGTTAGGGTTTTCAACCCTTTTTATCTTATCTCTTTTCTCGGTGTGGAGCACATACACACTCATCAGTGTATGCCACTCTACACACTCCTCTATCTCTCCACTCTTCTACACTGGTTCACACATCACATTCGCTCATCTCACCATAAGTTTATCGATGAACTATCTCATGGTCAAACCTAAGACCAATCGGGCACGGATCCCGAGGTCCTCGTTTGACGTGCTTTTTCGGGTTATTACAGAGGTGGTGAGTTTAGTAACTCCAAGTTTGATGAGTTTTGCAATTCTTTGGGAATCATGCAAGAGTTTTTCTCACCTCACACACTCCAGCAAAATGGAATGGTTGAAAGAAAAAATCGTGTGCTTCAAAAGATGGCATGCGTCATATTAAATGCCAACGATTTGGCCCAACATTTTTGGGTTGAAGCTGTCTCTACGGCTTGCCACATATCTAATAGAGTGTTTGTGCATCCACTACAAAAAATAAGACTATTAGCGGCAGCCAAAAACTGTCGCTATTAACAAAATATTGCCGCTAATACCCTTGCCACTAATAGTCTTAATAGTTTTTTTATTAATAGCGGCAGTTTTTTGCTCCAAAAAACTGCCGCTAATAGTCATATTTTTTGTAGTGATCTTGGTACTAATCAAACACCCTATAAGATTTGGAATGACAAGAAGCCGAAAGTGAGTTATTCTATAACTTTTTGGAGTCAATGCTATATTTTGAGTGATCGGGATAACTTGAGAAAATTTGATCCCAAGAGTGACCATAGAATTTTCCTTAGTTATGCTCAAAACAGTCGAGCTTTTTGAGTTTTCAACTTGAGAACTCAGTCCGTGATGGAGTCATACAATGTGGTCATTGATGACCGTGCTAGTACTTCTCATGTTGTTGATAATGGTGAGGATAGTCTGATTCCTCATGACACTTTTGACATTGGTACTCTCTCTTCCATTCCTTTTGAAGGGAGTCAATCAACCCCTGAGAACAATGAATCCTCTTCTCCCGATGTTGAGGATCCTCCTAGTGATAGAAAAAAACATCCTTCGTATGCGAGGGATATGAAAAGTCACTCTCTGAGTGACAACCTGGGTGATCCTAGTGCCGGTTTACAAACTCGACGTAGCTTGAAGCAAGTAGCTAACGTCATCTGCAATGTATGTTACACATTTTCATTTGAACCTGTGCAGGAGGCAATGCTTGATCAGGGAAGTATTTCTATAGTCATGCTAAATTTGAAAATTTGTTTGTTTATACTATTTATTGGCTGTGAGCCTTGAAGATTCCTTCCATTTTGTCTGTGGTTTGCGACCCTAGTTGTTTCTATTTGGTGGTCACTGTATGGGTAAACATGGTTTCTTTAAATCGATTTACTTTCTTATGTGTTGATGGTGGATATTTGGGTATTGTTATTAGATTGTTTTATTTATTTATTTTATCTGTGGTAAATTCTGATGGATCTTGTGGGGGCATGTTATCCCTTGCAGTTCTATATCTGTCTCCCTTTGTCTATTCTGACAAAAGGGGGGAGAAATGTTTATGATGATGTGGGATTCTTTTTTATTTATATACTGATATCATTGATGGTTTGGATGCATGGTTTTGGATGTGTAATTTTTTCTGGCTGTCTTGTAGGTGATTGATCAAGACTCATCTTGGCTTAGGATAGACATAGATTTAGGGGGAGATCTATGAGACTATATATTGTTTTTTTCTTGCATCTGCATGTAGATCACTGTATAGGATTAGTGGGGCTGCCTTGATGTAATGTGGTTGATCTGATGTAAACATGATTTTTGTCGTAGAATGTGACAAAGGGGGAAATTGTTAGAACCTGTTTGTCAAATTCTTCTCCGAAAAATCGTGTAGATCTCCTTAGGATAAGTGAGTTCTAAGTTGGATGGATCTACCTTGATGAAGTAATGATAACAATCACATTCTCCTGATTCCTTAAAATGCCTATTTTAAAGGAAACTTAAAACACCAGAATCGAGATTGTTGCCTGTACATTGACAACGCGCTGTTACAACAACGCGCTGTCATAGCTTTAACAGCGCATTGTTGCAACAGCTCGTCATCCTATATTTAACAGCGCGCTGTTGGTCCACAAGACACCAAACTCCGAACTCTTGATTTCTTTTGTGTAAAAAGGGTTTTTTGGACTTTTTCTGTTTATAGGGTTTTAGGGTTTTTGATAACAGGTTTTTCAAAATAGGAGGAAAGATTCAGCAAGCAAAAGAGCTTCTTCCTCCTTGAGTCAAAACTCTAGAACTTCATCTTCTTCAATCTTTGAAACTATTGTTGTGTTTGAAAATAGATTTTAACTCAAATGTTTTCTCTCTTCTTCATCCTTTAGAATCTTATTTTACTCAAGTGAGTTGAGTGTGATTCATCCCTAGAAATTAGGTTGTGTGACTGATAGCCTTGTGGACTTCAAGGCGGATTGTTGTGCGTTCATTAACGGTTGGAAAATAGCATCCATATCGGAGAGCTATGGAGGCGACCTGTGAGGGGGAGTTGATTTGCATAGGGGTTTGATAGGGCATGTGCATTGTCGATATATCATTCGAAACTCTTTGTAATCTTTTATTTCGTAGTGTGGATTTGGTTTGTGGACTTAGGCCTCGTAGTTTTTTTCAGTGATTGGGTTTCCACGTATATCTTTTGTTGTGGTGATTGTTGGCATTACTATTGTAATCTCTAGATTAAAATAGAATTAATCGAATACCCGATCCATTCCGTACATTGACTGAATTTCATTAACGGTCATCTTTTCTTATGAAAAGATGCCTTATTGTTTATCTTTATCTGAAAAGATACAAGAGATCTGAAATCTTTTCACCATAATCTAAAAAGACACAATGGTTCGGGATTTTCTCTATAAATAGAGATAAGATCTCTGCTAGAAAGACACAAAAAAATAAGAATTTTTTTCTTTTTGGGCATATTACATAGTGTTCAGAATTCTTTTTGTGATTGCAAACAAAAATTTTTTTTACAAAGGTCTGGGCTTGGTTGTATCCCGGGAACGTGTTTGCTATTCTCCTCTTTTTCTATCGCGGTTCTAACCGGAAGGAGGCTATTATGACCTGAGTTTCGATTACCCAATTGTACGGTAGTAGATGAGGTAGAGCATCGAGTTTAATATGAGTGCTTCACAACCTTAACTTTCTCAAAAGAAAAGAGAAATAATTTTAAATTTAGAATTTCGTGTTGCTAGCACCGATTTCCTTTACTATCTCTTTCTCGCTTTACTTAGTAAGTAGACTCCATTTAGGATTCTAATTTGTGGCAAGATCTTCTTACCATTTCAGACTCTCTTTCTCTCTCTAGCCACTTTCTCACTCTAAATAGAAAGACTCAACTACCTAGGATATATTAGAATGTGTCATGTGGCACATTCAATCTTCAAATATATTATATACTTGTGTGTGTGGTGTTAGATATGGGTGTCATGATGAGTTAGTATTGGCACCCTTCCCAAGCTACTCAAGTCCCAACCATATCAACCATATCCTCCCCCATCTAATGGAGCAAGGTGTTTATGTCTAACACACTCACCTTAGACCACCCTTTTTAGAAAGCTATAAATAATTAAATAATTCAATTTGAATTCAGGTGTACGCATATCAGCACGCTAAATTTGAACTTGAACACCTATGTGTACGTGTACTTGTTGCACACAACATATACCCGAGCACAAAACCAAACTCGAGCTAGTACCAAAACCCAAACCCAAGACTTTATTAGGACAATATTAAAAATATATAATATATAAAACTATAGGTGTATAGGTATGTGTGGTGTTAGATGCACCCATACACACCTTATGTGCTATGTGTGGGAACACACTAACGCTGCCCAAAACTTCCAGCTCAAGAGTCCTCCCTTATATGAATTTTTGCAAACAAAGTCCTTTTAGGACTCATTCCATATGCAATACCCCTTCCTCAATCGGGCTTCTCTCTCTCTCTCTCTCTCTCTCTCTCTCTCTCTCCATTAAACCAACAACCCCATGCTCTCAATCCCAAACATCCCTCTCTCTTCCTCTCTATTTGTGCTTGAGATTGCAGAGACAACACATGATCAAGGCTTTCTCTCTCTCTCTCTCTCTCTCTCAAAAACCCAAACGGCCACACCCAATAGCTCCTCAAGATACCCACGCAGCCACACCCATTAGCTCCCCTTCTCTCTATATCCCCTCCATCTCTCTGTCTCCATCTCAAAACCCAAAGGAAACTGTAGCAACCAACACACAATCTCATCCCTTTCAAAGGTCTCTCTCTCCCTCTCTTTCTCTGAAGATCTTGCACTGTTGACCGGCCAGCAGCCAACAACCCAAGTAGCTCTGTTTCCTCGTCTTCTCTCTCTCTCTACAATTCTATTCAAGAGGAAAGTCTTTCTCTACAACCGTCTCCTATACATTCTTTTATCAATTTTCCAATCTTCTACCCTCTTTAACGATGGGTCTAAATCGTGCGATTTTTTTTTCTTATTATTATGTCTCGCAGTTTTTCAAATCGAGGCTAGGCACATTGAAATATTATTGGCGATGCGAAGAACTCACAACAACTTAGCGCGAATTGATGCTCTGGGCATCACGAGCCAGCCGAACCCATCAATGCAATCATAATCGAAGGTGGCGACTAGTCGAGAAGAACGCAAGATCTTCGCCGAACCGATGCGTAGGCCGATTTGGATCACCCCGAACCCGGGGGCACGCTTCAACAGGTGGGTGCCCTTCTATCCATCCAAATCTACGCATTTACACTTTTGTGATGATTATATGAAAACTGCAATTTCCTTTCTTAGGTTTTGTGTAGATTCACAAGACAGTTATGGTCAAAGGGTGGACCCTATGGTTGAAACCATCGGTCGAGAACCATAGTAAACTATACCTTTCCACATGGCACACAGGTGTGTCGAACAAAAAAAAAATCCTGAGGACTATAAATCGGGCACAAAGAAAGCCCATGTCAAGGATGGGTTGCTGCCCCGTTCTGTGTTTGAATGCGCACTGAAGTGGAGGTCTTCGTTTGACCGTTTAAATCTCGAGGATCCGATCAGTTTCTGGCATTAGTCAAATCGTGGACTCTCCATAAAATCGTATGTTTTATACATCTAACTGTTCACATTGATCCGCATATCCTTATTTTTATAAATTTTAATACCCAAAATATGTGAATATATTTATTTACACTTAGAATATTTCTTGCATTTATTTATGTAGATCTGCATATACACTGGCTAAAGGTCTTGTGTGACCCATTAAATTTAGTAAACCACAGACTTATGGGTCGAAGCCCGTAGATCAAAATAAAGATCATATGTCCGTCTGTTGAATAGATGATCGAATTTTAATTTAAACAGACACATCGCTGTCTTTACGCCACTTAAAATCATACACATAACTATCAAAATTCCTGCACTTTATGCTTGTGGCACCTTAGTCTAGGGTCTGGTTTGACCCTTTTAGATCTCAGGTTTTGGGTCGAATCGGGCCAATGGTCAAAGCCCACTTCTTCTATGACATCATGATTACCAAACCCGATATCCCATATCCGATTTATTCAAATATTTAAAATGGACCTTAAATATCGTATAAGCCTTTATAGAAATTGAATCATTCAAAACCCCCAAACATCATAAAGGTTTATGGGCCTTATGGGCTCGTCTAGTTTATGGACTCTTAATGGGCTCGTATACCCAAAGTAGACAAATGCGCGTTTTGTAAAATCGCGGACCCAAAATTTTGGAATAGGCCTAACTCATCTTTTAAGCTTAAGACTATTCAAATGCATCTTTTACCCACGTTATGAAGGTGTATATATTCTAAAAATTGTATAACAAGGATCCGACGGTCGAAACTTGTTTAAGTCATACGGGAGTCAATCCTTAGCCAAATTTTACAAACGACCAGTCCATTTCATCAGGTCGACAAGATCTATCTGACAAGATCAGTGTAATATCACTTGAGTTACGTAATTTATAACTTATGTACCTTCATTGAAGGTTGCCTTTTTCTCTCTCTTAAAGATGAGCAAAACATCCAAATTACGAGTAATGTTAGTTTTCTTATGGTTAAATATTTTCTTATTATATGTTTCATTTATATTAAGTGACATTCATCATTTAGAAGTACGTTAGGGGATATGTATGTTAAGAAAAAAGAATAAGATACGACGCACGACTTTTAAGCCTTCGTCACAGTAGAGTTTCTTTTATGGTTATGTGAAATTTGGAATGTAGGCATCCTTATACGGATGTAACTTCTCTATGGTAGTATAAGATGCCACATGAAGTACATTCAGATTATTACGGAACCCGTCCCCTGAAAAGCGTGGTTAGTGAAGCCTATCGCACCGTGATCCATTCTAATTAAGTTTAAGAAAATATGAAATATGAATATGTGAAGCTATGAGATGTTAAGAAAGTGGGGACTTAAGCCCACGCAAATATGAAATCGGGGAGGAGACCTACGCCCAGAATCGAATAATGTTATAATATGTTTAGATAAGCTATGAAGACCAGCTAAATATGAATTAAGTTTCTACACGTATCATGTCTTGTGTGCCACCGCAAAATTCAATATCTATAACCAAGACAGGTCTTAAGGACGATATGATACGACGGTGTCTCGATTTAAGGGGACACTGATTTTTATGCACGCAACCTCATCGGACTGGATGGTGGTTTATGTTATGATATGGAGGATAGGTGGTTATCTACACGTGAATCTCGCGTGATAGGCTCGAGTAGCGATCTTGGCACAGATCATTTAAATAAGATAAGTAAGATAAGAAGTACGTTGTGTAGGCGTATGAAGTAATAATAAGACTTTCGATATATCACGTAAGTTAAGTTGACAAGACAAGTAAGAAAAGTATAAGCATTAGAAGCATCATATGCACTGATATCGGTTACGTCCTTTCAGCATTATAGTTATGCAATGTTTATGAGAAATTTTATTATGTTGTTTATATAAAATTATAAAGGATTCACTTCCACTCACAAGGTTGCACCCACGATCACCCGTGTAGATCGTGGTGGATCGGTTATGTAATTCACTGAGTTTACGTGACTGAGTAAACTCACCCCACTAAAAACTAATAGCTGCAGGTGAAGTTATGGACTATATTGCCAGGTGGACTTGACGCGCTGGTAGACTATGTGGTTTGTGAGAGTGATGACATGGAGGATCAGTTAGACGACATCATGTACATATTAATTATTTGGAAAGACTTTCTAGTGGATGATCGTACTTTTATTTATGGTCATTTAATATCGTGGACTCCAAATTCAATGTAAGCCTAATAATGAAAATTTTGAATGTGAGAAGAATTTTTGATTCACGATTTTTGAGAGCCCAACTTTATGTAAGATGTAACATGTTATGTATGTCGGCTTATCGCCTTAATAAGCATGCGGTGTTATAACATGGAATTTTAGGTCCTTGAGATCGGCTAAGATTCTGGGTCGTGATAGAGGCAAATAAAGTTTAGAGAAAGCCTTTATCTTAACGGGCCTCTAAGTTCTACTATTGATTTCATCTCTTTTATTTTTACTTCAATTCTTCAATAATTTTTACCAACACAATTAACGATTCAAATTCAATGAGTCTAACATCAACCCGAAAAATTTATTGGTAGCTCTATACGCAACAACTGTATTGTAGTGACCTACCCTGAAAAACCATTTAAATCTTTGGGTTTGCTTGCAACTAGTCATCGCACCAAGGTGTGACCTCTTAGCAGCAATCTAGTACATGGATCAAATAGTAATAATTTATATCTTAAGTGTACCATATAGGTCGTTGAATGGGGGATGGTATAATTTGATTCGTTATCGACAATAATATACGCTAAAATTATATTCAAATATAGGTTGTGAACAAACAATATAATATCATCAAAACGATTCACCTTCTCTTTCAATTCCCAAGCATTAGTATAAAGTTGCATTTGGGTTAGCTCTTTTAGGGCACAGAGCAACTCTTTTACTCTTTGGCTTCTGTAGAGAACTACTTCATGTTTGGTAACACAGCTCTTCGCCCCATTTGCTCTGGCGGAGAGTTGTTTTAAGTGATAAAACTGCTCTCTGTCTACTTTCTTTATCTGCTCAGGCAAAGAGTTGCTTCTGCTCTTATAAGCATTAACCCAAAGGTAGCCTAAGACTATCATCAAAATCATTATTTGCTTTGATAGATAGCAAGCAGAGAGCTGCTTCTGCTCTTATAAGCGCTAACCCAAACACAACCTAAGACCATTATCAAAATAATCCACTTTCTCTTTCAGTTCCCAAGCCATATAACAATACGTAATGACCCGCAATCTAATGTCACCCAATAGTCTAGAAGGCCACTCCAATTTCATAGCCGGGATCTCTAAATCCAGCTCCACGCTAAATATTCCATGTTGCCCAATCTTTCTGTGAGCTCGGTTAGAACCCATTAGACCAATGGATAACCATGGTGTCGAATTTGAATTCATGATGAAAAAACTACAATAATGTAAAGGTACAATAAAAATAAATAAAATTAATTTTTCTTGCGACTTTCTTTTACATATATATTAAGAAAAGTAAAGGAAATTTTTTTGAATATGTTGGCATATTAAAAAATATAAGTTTTACAGGGCTATGTTCATAGTGAAAAATTTTGTTTTCGACAAT
Source organism: Chloranthus sessilifolius (assembly GCA_021018995.1). Lineage (NCBI taxonomy): Eukaryota > Viridiplantae > Streptophyta > Magnoliopsida > Chloranthales > Chloranthaceae > Chloranthus > Chloranthus sessilifolius. Next base: position 7,117,821 of record CM037596.1, read on the forward strand.
ATTTTGGTGGAGGGTCATTTCAGATAAATTTTGAAAACTTTCGAAAAATTGTTCGGAAAATAAAGAAAAATTAGTTTTAATATCAACAAAAAGTTTCGAAAAAATAATTTTGTTTATTTTCTCCTTCACTTGTAATTCGCGGAAATTTGTCACTATGGCCATGATAAAAAAAAAGTTTTAATATGCCATTACAAAATTACTAACATAGGTCCTCATTAAAACTTATTATTCTTTATAATTTTAAACTAATATAATAGTCGGAATTTTGTTTTTTGCCCAAATTCATATCCAAAATAGGGCTATTATTTCGTTGGAATGAAAAAGAAAAATTTAATTTATTTTTTTGCCTAAAATTTTTCCCAAAATTTAATTTATTTTTTTGCCTAAAATCTTACCGAAAATATAATTTGAGAGGGTTGGACTTTTTTTTGTTTTTTTTTTTTTTTGTTTTACGTTCTCTCTCCTTTGTTTCAGTTTGTCTTTCTTACTCCTTTAATTTCTCTCTCATTTATTAATTATTCATATCTTGTAGATCGTGAGAGATAAAAGTAGAACTCGATTTATAGTCTTACTTGGTAGTACCTGACAAAATCCAAAGGTGGGAAACAGCGTGTAGGACGAGAACCCTTTATTTTGGATGGTTTAAAAACTATTAAAAAATGTGACTATTTATAGAGCTTTATAATATAACTGAGGTGCATGCATGGGAAGTGGTGCACTTCTGGACCAATAATATAACTGTAAGTGTATCGTGGATCATATACCATTAATTTGCAGGATTGGACGGCTGAGATGCACGAAGACTATATATATTTCTCATGGAAAGGGACGAATTTTTATAAATATATAACATGGAAATGGCTGAATGTTCTTGGAAACATACATTAGACGCTTCGGAGAAATCCATACATTGAATGGCCGAAATGACTAAAAAAACCTTGAGCATATTCTAAGAGTGGATTACTAAGGGTACTTTAGTAAAGTAAAATATATGTCGATTCAGATTTTAGATGAAGGCAAAATTAAAATTAAGAACTGGCTCCCGGCCCAATGGGCCTTTAAGCATACCAACCCCAGAAAAAACTGCTGAGACAGCATCGCACATTTGCACCACTTATGTGCTCTTTCACTAAGAGTGGGTAAAATAAGACTCAAAATTTGTGTTTTTAGGGTAAAAATTAGGGCTGTCATTGGGCCAGGCTCGGGTTTTTGTTGGAGCGATTATTTCAACGAGACAAAGAAAGCTCAAAGCTGACCCAGGTAGGACTGAGGGCTAGGGATTTTTAAAAGCCCAAATCAGGTCGGGTCGGGCATACAAGCTTTAACTTGTTAAGAACTTGCTCGGCCCAACAGACATTTTATGCTTTTAGTTTTGAAGCCATAGCCTGCCCTCTTATCCTATTTTTGAGTCCTAGCCTTAGGATCTTATGGCCAAGTGAGGGGAGACAGCCGATGGGCCAGCCTGACCCTATTGGTGGCCTTTTTATCAATTGCCGGCGGTTGCTATCAATTAGAAAATCATTTTGATATAATAATTCATCGTCTGATTCATGTTAATCTAATGACTTCATACTTCGTAGATCTTTGTCATATCGGCGCATCTAAGACCTTTGATTTGAAGGCTAGGATATAGATCTTTTTTGTCAAAGATGGACATGATGTTGATTCATTTATTGGCAGAGACAAATCAGATGGTACCCAAGATCATTACATCATGGCCTTCAACTCAAAGGGCTTAGATCTTGTTGTAATTTGCCTCAGTAGAATCCTCTTGTGCAAATGGTAGCTCCGATTAATTTTTTTTTTTTTTTTTTTAATATCAAATCTATATTTTTAAAATTGTTTTTTTTCCCTGTTTTCTCTCATCCTACTTGAAACGGTTCACTTTTGCCCAGCCAGAGCCGAATTTGAACCTCGGTCCGAATGGGATTAATTAGGTGCGATTTGGTTTCCTCGATTTTTGGTTCAATTACTAGACCTTGCATCCCTATTTTAGCCCTGCACCAAATGGAATTGTGAACGGATCAATCTCCTGATGCTTAAATGGTCAAACTTATTTACTTTCATGTATTGGCATACAAATAAATGAAATATGCTGCGATTGATACAATTTTATTGTTAACACACTTATGAGAGGGGCTGGGAAGGAGGGATTTAATCTCTTTCCATCCAATTTTTTTTATGTTTTCAATAACTTGATCATTTGGGGATCGTTTTTTGCTTAGAAGATTCGGCTCTCCATACTTCTCTTTCCATCCAATTTTATTGTTAACACACTTATGAGAGGGGGTGGGAAGGGGGGATTTAATCTCTTTCCATCCAATTTTTTTATGCTTTCAATAACTTGATCATTTGGGGATCGTTTTTTACTTAGAGGATTCGGCTCTCCATACTTCTCTCCTTATTTTTTCCTCATTTTAGGGGTAGAATATGAGAGTTTTATCTTCTCATTGGTGAGAGTCTTCTTTTCCGAGGAGATCGACTCTACGAAGGCTTTTTTACAATCCATAATTATTTCTGAGACGATTTTGGTCACGAGTTTTACCGACGTTTTGAGGGCTTCGTTATTGCGCGAACACATGCACTATTTCTATGCCATGAGACATTGTTTAAGAGCTTCAATTGAAGCGATATGTGAAACTTTTGGTCGGTGTTTGCCCCTGTTTCCAATGTGGTGGGAGTTCTTGTGGATCGTGAGTCTGCTAATGGTGGTGGCGTCGCTTTGGATGAATTTTCGGTGTTGGTTACCGGCGGATCTTCAGGATGGTGGTGGATTCTTGAATTTTTACTTTACTTTGAAGGTCCCTGAATTCCGTGTCGGATGGGTCTTAGATACCATTCAATGTATGTTACTGTTAGTTATTCTAACTACTACTATTGTAGCCCTCTACTATGTAACCGTTCTCCATTTCAAATGAAAAGGATAAAATTTCATAAAATTTTTTTTTTTTTATTGTTAACACACTTAAAATAGAAATAGATCAATCTCATTTTTTTCACACTATTTTGTCATACACCATCTTATATTTATACAACCAATAGATCCTTGTAGACTATATAGAATATTCTCTTCAATTTGTTATAACAAACTTAATATTATTAGAATTCTCTAGAGCCTTGTGATGTGGTGTATAACTTACATTCCCCCGCAAACGAATGGGCATCTCGACCATGAGTTTGGATCGAAGAAAGTTGAATCGCTGCGAAGAGAGCGATTTGGTGAACATATCTGCAACCTGATCAACGGATGAGATGTATTGAATATGTAATTCCTTATTTACGACTTTTTCGCGTACGAAGTGGTAATCTACTACAATGTGTTTGGTGCGCTCGTGAAAAATTGGATTTGAAGCGAGAGAAAGTGCAGAAATGTTGTCGCACCATAGAAGTGGTGGCTGCCTTAGAGGAATTCGCATCTCAATAAGGAGCATCCGTAGCCAAGTGATTTCTACAGCTGTGTGGGCGAGAGCCATATATTCGACTTAAATAAATGAACGGGCCATCATTTGTTGCTTCTTGATACACCACGAGATCGAGTTTTGGCCAAAGAAAATACAAAAGTCAGTCGTGGAGCGTCGGGTCAATGGATCACCAGCCCAATCAACATCCAAATAAGCTTGCAAAAACAGAGGGCCTGATTGGAAATGTAGTCCATGATGAAGTGATCCCTTGATGAAGCGGAGTATTCTCTTGACTACAATGAAATCTGATTGTGATGGTGTAATAACCTTAATTTTTTTTACTCTTTTTAATGGTGTTAGATGATGTAACATACCGTGTACGGTACTAAAGCTTCACACCGGAACCTACCATCTTTTAGGAAAGTTATGATTTTTTTTTTCTATATCAATATTAGACTCATTGCGAATTGCTCATCGATACGATTTCAACAATATATAATTTGTCAATTTTCGATAAAAATATAAAAAGTTACACCCGTTTTAAGTGATGAAACAAGTCAAAGGGTATAATTGTAATTTCGGGAGAGAAACACCATTTGCTTCGGTGCTTACACAAAGTGCTGGAACGAAACTTTTTATCGTAGAAAAACTTTTATTTTATTAAATTTTCTACGAAAAGTATTAATTAGAATTAACTTAAAAGTTTCTACCATTATAAATAAAACTTTAAAAACTCTCTACTCTCTATAATAAGAAATTATTATCTCCAAAGACTTAGACGAATCGACACTTTGGACCTCGACCTTTTCAACCCGAACCCTCGTAGATCTACTGTTTACGCTTTAAGAGGTGGGTACCCATCAATCCATTTTATTTTTCTCAGATCCCGTTACGTAAGATGTATTCGATCGTGCATCGACGGATCTAAAAATCTTATTTAAACCCTAATATCTCATAAATTAATAGATCTGCATGTTTAATATTATGCTTTCCCTTGAAAGTTGTATAACTTATAGGTCGAGTTATATTTTATTTCTCTTTTTAAATAACTCATTTGTTTGGCTATTAATATTTTACCTTCTAGTAGGTCTGCATATTTAATATGTTGTCTTCCTCTTAAATCCACATACTAATTAAGCATGACTATCTTTAAGTATGATAAATCTGCATATTTGATATTTTATTTTTTTATTAACATTATATGATTTGTATGTTGATTTATATTTTGTTTCTCTTTTCAAATAATCTCTTTGTTTGATTATTTAGTATTGTACTTTTCTATTACGTCTTCATATTTAATATTTTATCTTCTTTTAAATCTATAAAAATTAATTAAATTCTAATATATGTAAATTTGATAGATTGACTTATTTGGAATAATACCCTATTGATATTGTTTATTTGTAAGTCTATATAGTTAGAAATTTACTCTTTTATTAAAATTGTAATTTTATATTTTTATCTATTTAAAATTAATTAATCACTAAAATTTAAACCATATTCTTGTTTATCTAACTCCATTAATGACATCTTTAATATGAAGAAGAAAATAAGTAAAACCAATTAAGCCCTATGATACTATAAATTATTTAAAACTAATTAAGCCCTAAAATAAAATTATGCTCTTATTTTATTTAAAAGAATAATAGATTGCACCATCTTAAAGTTTCGAGTCCAAACTCACGATCAGGAACTCAAATTCGTGGCCATGAACCTGAGCTCCCAGCCATCGATATACTGGTCTTAATATTTGAGTCATAATTGTTTACTCTGACCTTAGATTGATGCGATTCTTACGGCATCGGAAAGAAGACAACGAACTTATAACTTTGTGTGAAATAGTCATTTCACGAATCTAACGTTTTAGAGGTCAAAATAGAGCATCAAATCGGGTTCAATTTTGAATGACCCAAGGCTGTACAAATTTAGTGTTATTTTCTAATTTTTATGACCAAATTTTTTGTATATATTATATCTACTTAAGGACTTTCAATCGATGGTCATGATAAATCACAACTTAGTAATTATAAATACCCTTTGATTTAATTATCCAATTATAGTAATCTATATATATATATATATATATATATATATATATATATAAATTTTATCCCTTCAATGTGACCTCTTCGATAACACGAAGTGTTAGAAATTCGTTGTCCTCGTAAAAATTAAACTTTGATCTTCACGTTTTTGAAATCACACAATAACTATCCTATTTTATATTTGTATTGATGTGAATATAAATAAATATTTATATTAATATAATTAAATCTAAATATAAAAATGTTGTGTGTATGCTTGTTTTGTGCTTCTATTTTGATTATGTTATACAAGTTATTGATATATTAGGTCATATGTACGAGAGTGTATGAGATCATATCTATGCTTGGGCGTGATGATTCATTGAGATGGTATCGAAGTGAGGAATACACCGTATTTACATGCTTCACAACTGATAATGGTATGAGACATCATGACGAGTTGGATGAGTGCAAATTTAGTGTAACCTCTTATACAGTGGCATATACGGCGACCTTATCACTCCGAGTTTTAATATGAGAGGATAAAATATGAGTTATAATATGAGATTCGGGCCTTGGGCCTTAGCTGTGATGAGGTTATCCCACTATAGCTCGTCTTAGAATTAAGTTATAAGAGTATGTTACGAGTATGAATACGAGATAAGATATATTATGAGTACGAAATAAAATGCCGCTGTATAGGCCAACAAAATATTAAAAACTTAAGTCTCTATATGTGTCGTTCCTTGCATAGCCACCATAAGGGCAATAACATCTTATAGCCAAGACGGGTCTCTGGGAGACAGTACGAATATGAGTATCAGTATGTTATGAGTTACGTATGGCCATTATGTCTTCCCATTAGGCTGGGTGAGGAGTATGAGGAAGATAGGGAGAGCTATTAGATAGATTATGATATGGTAGTATGATACTATGGTGACCCTCACATGGTAGCTCAAGCAGCGACTCTAGCATAAGTCATTTAGGATTTTATGAGTATATTAGTTACGCTCATGCGATGTACAAACGTATGTGCAAGAATAATAAAAAAGATACGAATGATATAATATGAGATATGGTACTGTACGCTAGGATGTGAGTGTCTAGATCATGATCCTATATTCATGATTATGATATAAGTTTACGATATGCACTTGATTTATCATACTTTTTCTGATTTCATTGCTATATTATATTTATCACTCACATGATGTGCCCACGATACACCTGAGTAGATTGGGGTGGATTGGTGATGCATCCTACTGAGTTTATGTAACTAAGTAAACTCATCCCACAAAAATCTAATAGTTACAGGTGATTACATTGGCGGAGGAGACACCGACTATCCAGATTTCACTGATGTTGACTTCGTTGACCCCGTGGGCACCGAGTACCAGGAGCCTTAGGAGGGTGACGTTGCTGATTACTAAGAGGACTTCGGTGTTGACTTTGATCCGAACACCGATTATTGATAGTTTTAGACTCTATATCATGTTTCATTTTATACTTTTGTGTTGACTCCATACTTTCTTTTATCATATTTGTCTCTGCCTTTATCTCGCTTTTATTGGTAGTTTACTTAGATTTTATTGCATTTATGCAGTATTTATGACTGCTTTATATTCTATTTTTACGTATTGGCTTTCACGAATCTCGTAGAACCAGATTTATATGAGAACTCTGATTATGTGTATATCTGGGATATGTGTGAGTCATAACTAGGAATTCTAGGCTCTCTAGATGGGGTAGAATTTCAGGTCGTGACAGATGGGCTGTGCATTTTATGGCAAACCATATCAACGACAAATGAAATGTCTGGACGGGTAACTGTTAAATATTGAAGTGCCCCCACCAATTGCCGAAATAAAGAAGGATCAGGGAAGCACTCATTATCAGTTGAAGAAGGCTTGAGTTTAGAGGAGATGGGGGTTGCACAAGGTTTGCAATTGGCCATGTTTGCTCGATGAAACAATTTTGATGCATATTTTGTTTGTGAAAGTAATACTCCTTGTGCAGTTGGAAGCACTTCTATGCCCAAAAATAGTTGATCACACCTAAGTCCTTCATGGAGAACTGATTGTGTAGCTTTGTGATGAGTGATCTAATGTTGAAGCTACCGTTACCCGTGATGAGTATGTCATCGACATACACAAGAACCAACGTAATATCACCAAGGGAATGCTCAATGAACAAAGATTGGTCGTTGCGGCTGTTGATGAATCCAATGGAGAGAAGAAACCTTGACCCGTAGATTGCTTTATGAAGCTTACAAACGTAGTCCGGATGGTGGGTTGCTTCGCCACGGGACTGAGGGTTTCTTGATAGTTCATCCCCTCTTCTTGTGTGTAAATGTTCGTGACCAAGCAGGCTTTGTGACGAGCGATAGACCCATCGGCATTCCTTTTGAGCTTAAAGATCCATTTGCAACCCACAATCGTCCGATTTGATGGTGGCGGAATAAGAGTCCATGTTCTTTGCGATAAGAGAGCTGAAAATTTATCGGCCATTGCTTGTCGCCAAGAGGCCTGCTTAGCTGCTTTAGTGTAGGTCTTAGATTGGGAGGAGGAAATGGTGAGAAGGGAAAGCAACTTTTTAGGTTTAAAGATACCAGATTTGGATATAGTGGTCATGGAATGTGAAGAGAGATATGGCAGTTTGGGTGGATTGGTGTCGATTTCACTGGAGATTAAATTTTGGGCTATTGCAGTGGGTAAAACAGGGGATATTTGAGGTTGTTGTAAGTTGGGAGCAGGGGTATTGGTAGGAGCAGGTTGATGAATAGGTATAGAGAGAGTGGTGGGTAGAAGATTGTTAATGAGGGGTGGGGTAATTGATTGGGAGGCAGAGAAAGAAGTGGCTGATGGAACTAGAAAGGTGGGGGCTTCAATGGAGCTAGAAGTAGGAGGATTTAGTTGAGGGCTCATAGGGGTTTGTAACTGGGCTATGAGGGTTGAGAATGGAAATAAATCTTCATCAAATGTGACATGCCTTGATGTATATACCTTGCCAGTGAGTGGATCGAGACACCAATATCCCTTAGAAGTAGCATAATATCCAACGAACACACATTGTTTAGACCTCGGGTGAAGCTTATGAGCACTATATGAGCGAAGCCATGGAAAACATGCACACCCAAATGTCCTTAGCAGCTGAAAATCAGGTTTGGCCTGATAAAGTATTTCATAGGGGGTTTTGTATTGCAGTGGTGTACTAGGAAGCCGATTTATAAAGAAGGCAGCTGTAGATAAAGCATCAAGCCAGTATTTGGTTGGGATCAAAGCTTGAGTGAGAAGAGTAATGGCAGTCTCAATGAGGTGCATGTGTTTACGCTCCGCAACGCGATTTTGTTGCGGAGTGCGAGGACAAGTTACTTAATGTACAATCCAATTTGATGCAAGTAATGAAGACATGTGGCGATTCACAAATTCACCTCCATTATCAAATCTAAAAAATTTAATAGTAGAGGAAAAGTGGTGTTTAACAACAGATTTAAAAAGCATAAATTTATTATAAACCTCAGATTTATATTTCATTGGGAAAATTCACAAAAACCTTGTACAATCATCAACTAAAAGAAGATAATACCTAAAATTATTGAAAGAGGGAGTTGGGGATGGACCCCAAACATCTCCATGAACTAACTGGAAAGGAGAAGGAGCCTTAGATGTAGAAATATCAAATGGCAGCTTATGACTCTTACCCAAACTACAAGCAATGCATTGAAATTTATTTGATTTACAACTAGGAACACCATATTTGGAAACCAAGATGTTATAGACCTGAAAGGAGGGATGACCCAAGAGGTTGTGCCGCATGGATAAAGTTGACCTGAAACACAACAACACAGGAGAAGATGACGATGATCTGAACGAATAGAAACCATGCTCACAAGGGCCCTGAAAGAGAATCTGATTTCTGTTGCGATCCTAAACAAGAAATCCATTAGCATTAAAAACAATGGAGTAGTTATTATCTCGAGTAAGCTTATGTACATACAATAAACTATGAGAAATACCATGCACATGATAGACATTAGGAAGGGCCAGAGATTTAGAGGGGGTAGGGAGCAAACGAGAGCCTTGATGTTGAATGGGAAGATGGCTATCATTGCCCACATTGATCTTATCCGAACCATGATAATCTCCGTGAATCGACAGATTCGAGAGATCATTGGTGATATGATTGTTAGCTCTTGAATTGACATACCAATTAGAATTGGGCAATGATGGTGAAGTAACTACAAAAGCTTGAGATGTATCCGCAGACGAAGATCTTTGATAATTGAGATTTGTACGATGCCAACACTCGGAGGCCAAGTGATTATACTTTCCATAGATCTGGCACACCAGCTTTGAAGATCCACTCGGTGCTGAATAGAATTGAGTTCCCTTTGAATGATTTTTGTAATTGAACCGAGATCGACCACCTCGTGGTGGCTGAATGTGGCGGCCTTCAGATAAAAAATTACCACCAGTACAAGTAGAAGTGGCTACAAGAGCAGTACCAAACTTAGAGGGTTTTGAATCAGGAACGTCCATTGCAATGTGAATTTCTTCAGAGATTAGAAGAGTGTTGAGCTCGAGTAGGGAAATTGGATCTGAACGGGTCCTGATTGAAGTCTTGAAAGGATTATAATCACTTGACAATCCTTGCAGTGTATAGAAGACAAGATCCTCTTCAGAGAGAGGAGACTCAGCTGAAGCCAATTCATCTGCTAAATCATGAATATGATCTAGATATGCAGAAACAGATAAGTCATTTTTCTTCAAATTGAAGAGCTTAGATTTAAGCTCGTGTATATTTGACTGAGAGAGTGACGCATATCGAGCATCCAATGCACCCCAAAGATCACAAGCATGCTAAAAATGCATTACATGAGCGTGCACCGAGGTTGAAAGCATAGCAGAGAGACTTGTGAGGAGATAGCAATCAATAGAATTCCATAGAAGATATTGGGGAATTGGGTTTTTAATACCTGATTCAGAATCGATGATTTTAGCAGTTGGACATGGAAGATTTCTATCTACGTAGCTAAGGAGCATGTTTGCGCGTAGGTCATTTCGTAATTGCGTCTTCTAGATCGAGAAATTGGTAGCATCGAGTTTTATGGGAATGAGAGAATGGATGTTTGAAACAAAGAATAAGAGACCCGGGAGAAGAGAAAGAGAGGAAGATAGAACAGAGAAATCCATGGAAGCCATAGAGGAAGCGAAGCCTTATGATCGAAGGGAGCTCAGGCGAGTGAGATCAGTGGCGATGAAAGTTGCATAGAGCCGCCGAGCTTTATTACCATGTTAACACACTTAAAACAGAAATAGATCAATCTCATTTTTTCCACACTATTTTGCCATACATCATCTTATATTTATACAACCAATAGACCCTTCTAGATTATATAGAATATTCTCTTCAGTATGTTACAACAGACTTAATATTATTATAATTCTCTAGAGCCTTGTGATCTGGTGTATGACTTACATTTATAACTTTTCTTTTTATTTTCTCAATTTTAACTATATTTTCCTGGATTTAACCAATTTTGCCAATTATTATTATTTCCGAATCCCGACTTGGTCAACTAACCAACTTAAAGGGCTTTTCATAAGTGCTCTACACTCAGTAATCTCAGGGTTAGATTCATACAAACAAAATAATCGTAGGGATAGTGTTAATGGAGGACATATATTATGTGGACAAAGTGTGGGTGGCTGATGTGGCGAGCATAATTGGCTGTAAGTGCGGTGGGGCTCAATTAGGGATGCAAGTTTTGAACGGAACATTGAAATCGAACCGAAAACCGAGGGAACCGAACCGGATCGAACCGCACCAAAACCGGACACAAACCGAACTGAACCCCAATTCGGTTCGGTTTGGATGGCTTGAAACCAAAAACAGAGGGAGTAGGGTGAGTAAACCGAAAAAAAATCGAGAAAAAACCATAAAAAATCGAAAAAAACCCCTAAAACTAGGTATTTTACCTAAACCGAACTGAACCGAATCAGTTTCGATTTGGGTTTCAGAAAAAAAAAACATGCACTGAACCGAATGGGTTTCGGTTTGGGGATTCCCGAACCGAACACCGAAAAAATAAGGTACAGTTCAGTTCGGTACACCGAACCTGCATCCCTAGGCTCAATTAATGCAGGTCGGTGCTGTTAGTTATGATTGCGCCACATCAGCCCCCTGTACTTTGTCTTCAACAATTTATAATTTTTCATAATTGCGTTTATAATTTTCCATAATCCTAGAGTTAGTATTAGGTAGCTGTTTATGCTACTCTGAATCAAAACCCGCTAAAATTAATGTTATATTTGATTTATATATCAGCTGGTAGTTTTATATGAAATTTGACTACTTTGACTTTAAACGACATAGATTATTTTTGGGCTTAGATCATCAGGCACTCATCAGGTGGCACACATTCCAAAAAGTACCTACTACCAAGAGCACCTCGCACTCGCTTACATGGTACTAGGCTATAAGCTTATGATGCTGGTGGGGCCTGGTGGGGCCCTCTTTATTTAGAGGTCAACATTTTCCCTCCTAAGCCAAGTTTTACGTGCTTAAATTGTTGATTGCTTTGAATTAGATCGATGAAGATCTTCTTCCCAATCTTCAACAATAAATCTTGAAATTATGGGCCTACCATCGTATGGTTAGATTTTGATTCCAAGTGGCGCACATACTAAACAATGAACATGATTATGCCCTTATGGGGGCACGGCAAATGTGATTCTCAGATAACTTTCGAGATTTGTACGAAGTAGAATCAAAATTTAACTATCTGATGGTGGGAAGATCTACTCAATTGAAGACAGGGATGAAAAACGATATCCTGAAACTTGGGTTGAAGATAAAGGTTCCCTGTCGTAAAAATAATAAAAAGATGTTGATTAGCCTTTTTTATTTGAAGGAAGAAGTTCGGCACCCATCACCATTGGATTGAAGTGCACTCAAAAGGGTTGACACAGAAAACATGTCACCTGCTACAAATAAAGATGTTCAACACCGCCATTTCTACACAAATTTAGTTTAATGATTGAGTATGGGGTTAATCTACACCGTGGAAGTGATAGATCATGCATCAAAGGGCAATGGGACTAAAAATCAAGATTTTTGAGCAATTTGAATTATCCCATCTATTGAGGATAATCCCAACCATTAGTTTTAATTTGAATGATTAATACAAAAGTTCATCAATTGGATGGTTCATATTAACTTATATGCGAGTTTTTCTGGGTGAAGATATCTACAGTGATGAATTACCATTTGAACAATTTAAATTGATCAAAATATATGCCACATGACATAATGATAAATCACACTTTACTAGTGTGAGATAAAAGTTATAAGTTTAATGGTGTTAGATCATTTAAAAACCACACTTCTCTTCAAAGGTCGGTCAAGAGCCATTATCCATAAATAAACAAAATAAAAAGAATATTCGAAAGAAAAAGTGCATCTTGTGACCAAGTAAGCTTGGCACATAGCCAACCGACTAAGTCGACAACCAAGCCGTTTTCTCATAAGATGAGAAGGTCATGATTGATTATATCTTCATATTTACATGGTGATGGTGGCTCTAGTTGCACCCTCAAAACTCTAAAGGCACCAACAATGAGAACCATTGACTGCTTTGAATTAGACAATGGATATCATTTTCGGTTCTAAGTCTCCACGCTATGGATCTTCAAATTATAGGGGCATCATCACTCAATCAGATTTTGATTCCACATCGCATACGTTCCGTTCTGTAAAGTGATCCGAGAACTACTTTTTATACGCCCATGATAATGTTCACTTTTCGAGAAGTGTGCCAAGTAGAATCAAAATCTAACGTATGATGATATGCTTATGATCTCAAGATCCATTGTTTGAAAGATTGGGATCAAAAGCGATCTCCATCTTCTTATCAGAGCATTTAATTGTTTTTATTGTTGGTGCCCTTAGAGTTTTGGTGGGTCCAAATAGAGGTACCATTCCATGATTCCTCAACAAGTGTAGTTAAGAAGGGTATTGGTCACAGGCAGCGCTGGCCCTGAGATTTTAGTGGCCCAAGGCGAGTTCCTAAAATGGGGCCCCTCTTTGATATTACTTTGAAAAAAAATATCCGCAACAACTATTTTTTGACAAATAAAACAATGCTCGTATTCCTAATTAAATTAGATATATCTCCATATTCCATTCAACTACATATAATTTGAAAATGCAACTAACAATATAATAAAGGTATATATTAAAAGAAAATGTAATACAAAAAAGTAAAGCTAAATAGTAGAACATATCCGATGGATCGAGTAATTCAAACAATAACTTTTTGGCATCTCCGAACTTGTTCATCTGCATTCGAAAAGAAAAAAAATAAGGTCTTATGTTTTAGAAAAATATAAACATAAATATAAAAATATTATTTATATTATACAATTACCTAAAAGAATTCATTTATCATCTGAATTCGAAGAGAAAAAAAAATAAGGTCTTATGTTTTAGAAAAATATAAACATCAATGTAAAAATACTATTTATATCATACAATTACCTAAAATAATTCATTTAAATGACCTATCAATTTTGATCTACTGGTTGAACTTAATTTCGTGTTCAACCAGATATCCAACCGTTGGATGAAAGAGAATAATGACTTAAGTCGAGATTCTCTTCTATGAACTAGTTGGACTGGACCATTGCCCTTTGTGGGTCACGGTATCTTTGGGTCACTCTTTTTTAGCATGTGTGTCACCTGACTGTTCGATGATATGCCCATAATACTATCTTTGTCATTCGGTTTAATGCCGTCAACAATTAATGAGGGTTATCTATTAAAGGGTACCTTTAAATACGCCCACCAAATCTTGAAATGCGCCCACCCCAAAAATCACTGATTGCTTTAAATCATACGATGGAGATTGTGTTTCACTCCAATCGTCCACACAAGGGATCTTGAGGCCATGAATGTGCCATCAGAAGATTAGTTTTCTATCACACATCTCACATGTCATAGATCGTAAGCACACATCACACTCAAACATGACTTTAGGGCCACATTTTTTAGATCTATGACTCGTGGAATAAAAAACTACCCGTCCAATGATAAGTTCATTGCCTGAAGATTCTTTGTGTTGAAGATTAGAGTGAAATACGATCTCCATTGCATGATTTAAAGCAATCAATAGCGTGAGCACATTTTAAGATTCGGTAGGTGTATTTAAAGGTATTCTTTATTAAATTAATTGGGGTTGGTAGCAAGCAAGTTTTAGACCTTGTGTTACTCCCACAAATGTGTTATAGCCACCTCACTTAAACAAAGGAAAAATCTGTTGATTTTTTTAAATTAGCCGACGAAGATTGTTTTACACCCCAACCTTCCACAAAACAGTCAGGTCAAATATCCCAAAAAGTGAGCGTGAACCACTTACCGTTAAACATAGTTCACATTGACTTAATGTGTACAGCGTGGAATCAAAATTTGACTGTTTGATAGTAGGTCCATGATCTCAAGATCTACTGTGTGGAGGATGAAAATCGATCTCCATCGTCAGATTTGAAGCAATCAACGGTTTTTTCCTTCGTTAAAGTGAGGTGGCTGTGACATGAAGTTGTGTGGTAGTAACATCAGCCTTCTTAATTATTTATGAATTAAATAAGTACCCAACTCTCCCTGCAATGCAAAATGTAAATATGCAGTTTGGGTTTCAAATCATTATGTGTATTAGGGGCCTTCTACTGCCACACCCCCTTAACTTAAAAAATCCTAATTACTAAATAAGATAAAAATTAAATTAATATTTAATTAAATACATTCAATCATCAAGATTTAAGAGAGAGAAAGAAATAGAATCAAATAAACTAAGAGAAAGAGAAAAAGAAAAAAAAACCTCAAAATTATAAAAACCTTAATTTGGAATTGGCCGATGAAAGAGCCGAAGAGGGTGCCAGGGTGGGGCCTAGGGATGCCAGATGCAATGTTCCCTCCAATGTTGGGGCCGACCGATGGTGGGTGGGGCCACGGTGGTGGTGTGGAGCCGAGAGAGAGAAAGAGAGAGAGAGAGAGAGAGAGAGAGAGAGAGAGAGAGAGAGAGAGAGAGAGATGAGAATAGTTAAATAGGGGGCGATTGAAAGAGGGGTGGGTAGGGGTGTTTTCAATTCGGTTTGGTTGGTTTTGAACCAAAATTACAAACCAAACCGGTCCTAATCAATTTCTAGATGTTCAAACCAAAACAGACTGTCCAACTCTTAAACCAAACCAACCCGATTCGATTCGGTTCGGTCGGTTTCAGTTTTCTTATAAGTTCTACTTGCACATCAAAATTTTCTCAACTTCTCAACCAGTTTTCCTATAAGTTCTACTTTACCGCTTTAGGATTTAGGAATAGGCTAAAGACAAGGGTAGAATTTTATATAAAAATATGCATTTTACTTAAATGCCCTTTAAAATTAATCAAGACCCCATATATATATTATTTTATTTTTGTTTATTTATTTATTTTTATCGATAACCGACAACCTTTATTAAAACCCCCCTATATATAGAGAGAGAAAATACCAGAAAACGCCTCTCAAGTTTTCTTATTACCATTTCGGTGACTTTTTCATTTTTTTATCAATAGGCGCCCAAGCACCCTATACATACATATATATATATATATATATATATATATATATATATATATATATATATATATATATATATATATATATATATACCGGCTTGGGGAGGCTTAGAATCGAAACCAAACCAAACTTTTCGGTTTTCCTCTTTTCCAAACCAAACCCAAATCGGAACCCATCCAAACCGGATTAAACCCGGCTATTCGGTCCGGTCCAAAAAATGCACAGCCCTAGGGGTGGGTGTTTATTTTTTTCGTTTAAAGGCTTAAAGCTTAAGTGGGCGACCCACCCGATTCCTTCAAGCCCAACGGCCCAACCTTAATTTGTATTGTGAGGGGCCCATGTTAACTGGGCATGGGGCCCCTCTAAAAATATTTTCAAATAAAAAAATCACTTAAAAAATCGCTATTCCAGGTTTGGGGCCCCATAAGTTTTGGGGGACCAAGGCAGCCACCTCTATGGCCTTGGTTCAGGGCCAGTAGTGATGCTAAGTTAGATGTAATTGCCATTGATGAAAATTTTTGCTACCCATTAACTTCTTTTTTCGTAGTAAGATGTAGATAGTTTAAAATGAAGATGAAAATTGTCATCGATATGTCCAAGATATTTTGTAGAGTAGAAATATTTTGTTTAATATTTTGTAAAGCGAACTATGCGAATCTATAACACTGTTTCCCATCTATAGTCTATGTTTGATTCCTCACTTATCATTAGCGTTAAATTGAAATTTTGAGTACTTCTATGACAATCTATAACATTGTTTCCCATCTATAGATAGCCTATGTTTGATTCCTCACTTATCATTAGCGTTAAATTGAAATTTTGAGTATTTTCTATAAGTCAATATGTTTTATCAGATGTATTTATCAAGATCATGTACTTTTTCTGTACTCATTTTCGATTCATAGGTTTAATTGCATTTCACTTTTGGACCCCGACCTATTATCCACTTTTGGACCTGACTTGGATCTGTTAAAAAAATGAGGTACCTATATATTGTGTAGCAAACATGTTCCAGGTTGGGTTTGGGTCGGGTTTAGGCTAACTTGAATACAACCTATTTATATAACAGGTTAATATTTTTAACCCGACCTATTAGACGGGGACTCCTTAGATGGAAGTCATCAATATCTTAGTTTAATGATGTTCTCCTTTTGATTTCAGGTGAAACTTTTCGATTTCAAGCTCACCTCAAACGGATCACTAGGGGACGAGGATCCTTGGCAGGAGAGGCGAAACAAATTAAATTTTTTTTTTTTTCCTTTTATTTTGAAAATGGGCTATGGGGTCTTTAAATTGTTAACTCTCTTTTCTTTTTTTCCTCTTTTTGTTTGAATAAAAGGATTGGGCATGCAGAGTATAAAATGTTTGATTGATTTGAAAGGTTGGATCATAGGTTGAGATGCAACCTTTTGTTTAAATAAAAGAATTGAGCATCTATTTTTTTTATTAATGACATTGTATGATTTGCCTTTGAGTTGAATGGAGGTCTTGAAATATGAGATTGATAGTTTTTTTTCTCTATATAATTTTTTTTTAAAGCATTATAAAAATGTATTAAAAAAATTGCATTAAAAAAAACATTAAAAAATTGCATTTAAAAGGGCATAAAAAAATATTATTTTTAAAAAAATTGCATAAAAATCGTCGATATAATTTTATTTTTTTAAAATAGTATTTTTTTTTTTAAAATCACTGCCGAAAGCAGTGGTGTTTTGTCTATGACTGTTAAGAGCAGTCGTTGTTGAAGTTCATAAACCACTGTCGTGTACAGTAGTAAAAAGAAACCATTATTTTTTTTTACAATTAGTTAGAGTAGTGAATTATTGAAAAAATCACTGTCAAAGATGGGTCATTTTTAGAAAAAAACTACTATTTAAGGGAGTGATTTTTTGACTTTTTTTTTTTCAATAATTAACGATGAGGTTGAGGGGACCTCACCCTTGTATTAAAAAGTAAAAAGATAATTATATCGACACAACACAGGAAAATGTAAGAGGAGCTTTGACAAAGCCATCACCCCCTACCCACACCAACCCCGACATAGCACCCTTGTAACAAGACCTTCCCCCTCCCACCCTAATGCTCAGGAATGGCAAATTAATTCTCAAGCATCCAATCCCTACCCCCTGAATCAATAGAATCCATGTTAAGAAGAAAATCGTGGATAGAGTAATTATGTATGATTTTAAGACTCTTGGCCCATTGCAACAACTTTAGCTTGTTACGCTCCGCTAGCTGGAAAGGGTCAGTCCGAGCTCCCTCAAAAATACATTTGTTCCTCTGTTTCCACAACACCCACACGAAAACAAATGAGACTAAATTCTACAACCTGCTCTTTCATTTAATTACCACTGCAACCATTCTTCCACATGCCAAACCACACATCATATGAGTATGGCATGACCCACTCAATCTTGAACCACAATAGAATAAAGCTCCAAACCTTAGACGAGAATCTGCAATGGATGAATAAATGCCCAGTGTTCTCTTGCTCTTGTTTGCACATCACACATCAATTAGCTAATGAAAACCCCTTAGCTTTAAGATTGTCAAAATTTTCTCCATAACAGCTTGCCAAATGAAACAAAGCACCCGATTCGGAATTTTTGATTTCCAAATCCACAACTATGGGAAGTAAGGAGTAATCGCGCCCGCCAACCTTCTATACAAAAGATAAACTTTAAAATCCCCGCTTGGATCATCCAACCACCATGAAACATCGACACCGTTGGGCCTAAAATTAGTGAAGAAGTTAAGCATTCTGAGCAAATTGGAAACTTTCCGAATCTCCGAGTCATAGAGCCTTTCATATAGTTCGACATTCTACTGAATACAACTAGCACTATCAGTTTCTGCAATCGTTAATCTCTGCATATGGGATCTAGTGCGTCCAAAATTTGTTGAAAGTAATAAATGGGATTGGGTGTGGATAGCTAAAGTAGCCAATAAAATCAACTCATTGGCATGGAAACTTCTCCATGCAGCTGTCCCAGTCGATGGTATAATTAAAACAAAAATTTTCGATTAAAAACTCCAACTTCTTGTTGTGTGTTTTGCTGGAATGCGGAAGAAATTATATCCCTCTTATTCTTCGATTACTGCTAAGTAGGAGCCTTAGACCAAGGTTCAAGAGGAGGCTGCCTCGAGCCCTCAAAATTTAAAAGTCTTTACCATTTAGTTGCTTAATATAATTTTTAATGTACAAAGTTATTCAATCAATCTAATTATTTAGTTCGTTTAAGTGACTAGTGTTGTTTTACTTTTTACCCAATTGTGGGTTCAACTCTTCCCAAGTCTCATATTTGCGTACTTTTTTTAATGGGTCATAGATCGGGTCTTGGCTGGGTCGGTGCAGATCATTGATCAGGCACTGGCTTCACTGGGCCAAGCCGGCCAAATGTATTGACCCAGTAGATTCTATGGCCGAATTTTGATCGGACCATATTTTTTTTGACCAAATCCTTTATATATCTAAATGCCTCACGTATCCTTCAGAAGCGCCCACGTCCCAGACCCCTTGAAAACTATTGATTCCTTCGAATGAGATGATGAAGATCACTTTTCATACCTACCATTCATAAAATAGATCTTCATATCATGGCCCACCTATCAGATGCACAATTTTTTATTCGATGTGTCACAAATCCCTCAAAAATGTCATTGACTCATATGGCCCACATCATACTCAAATGTGATTTTATAGCCTTTTTTTTTGGAATCTATGATACATTGAATCACAAACCGACAATTTGATAGGTGCACCATCATATTAAGATCTATTGAGTGAAAGATAAGGGTGAAAAACGATTTCCGTTATATGATTTGAAGGATTCAATGGTTTTCAATGGGTCTGGGATGTAGGCGTTTAGAGGTACCCTTATATATATAATTTTTTCTTATTAAATGACCCTAACTTAAAATAGCGATTTCAGGCTCGTTACAATTCCATTTTTTGCATATGACCTATCATTTTGATCTACTCGACGAGACTTAGCCAAAGAATATTTTTTTGGAACTTTTTGAGATGATTAAATTGCTAAAAATTGGTAGTGAAAGATTCAATGGCAGTTAAAGTAATGAAAAATGTTAAAGTGTTATTGGTTAGGTTACTTGATCTGTTGGGTATGTTCTACCATTTAGCGTTTCTCTTTGTGTTGCATTTTTCCTTAATATATAGTTTCGTTAATTTTTTAGTTGCATTTTCAAATTATAAACAATAGAATGAAATATAGAGATATTTGTAATCTAAAAACAATGAGTATTGTTTTATTTGTAAAAAAAAAATTGTGGCAATTTTTTTTTTTAAAGATTAATATGAAAGAGGGGCCCCATTTTAGGAATTCGCTTTGGGCCTCCAAAATTTCAGAGCCGGTCTTGGACGCTAAGGTCTGGAATCACTTCTTTAACCTATTTCAAATCAACGGAGTGTTTATGTATTTCTTCAATATTTTGAGTAGGTGGTTCAGAAAAAAGAACTAAGTGGAGCAAAGAACTCGAGCCTTCCTTGAGTTTGAAAAGTCCGATAAACGAATTCTAGAAATAGTAGATGGAAAGGTTTGGAGTTGGGAGCAGCTCACTGAGACAACCGTGTTTAATTTTATTAATTGGGAGCCCCTTCCACCAGGGGCTACGAAAATTATTATTGTAGCAACTTCACCTAAGATGGCTACTTCCTTAGGTGTTGGAATACAGAGGGCCTGTTTGGCAACTCTTTTCCGAAAAGTACTTTTTAAGGAAATAATGTTGAATGAAAAACACTTTTTCACTCAAGGATCTGATTTGCCTACCTTTAACTGAAAATGGTGTTTTGTTGAGAATCTGGCCCAGGTTGCTTCTTACACAACACCATTTTCACCAATGTGATAAACCTCTTTTAGATGCAGCATAAGAGAAACAACATGCACTACAAAAATAATGTGTTTTAGCAGTAGCCAAAACTGTTGCTATTAACAAAAAAAACTGCCGCTACTAATCCTATCGCTACTAAAACAATAAGGTTTTTTTATTAATAGCGACAACTTTGACTACCGCTAATAGTGTTATTTTTTGTAGTGATGTGACACACCTCTTTACTGCTCATGAAAAGTGTTTTTTGGTAAAGGTTGCCAAATAGGGCCAGAGGAAATGACAAATGAAAAGTGATTTTGGGCAACTTCGATCGAATCTGGGGATCTGGGTGTATATTGCACCTTGGGGAGCTTGAAGTTCGCATCCTAAGGAAGTTACTATTGCAATGTGTGTGTCTCATTATTGCATCGGACTCCGATATTCTCATCCACAGTCTCAAAGGCTTGAAGCGCCCATGGTATCTAAAGAGTTGGAATTTTAGAATCCACGAGTTGCTGCTCAACAGGAATTCGGAATGCTAGAATCCATGAGCTGCTAGTTAACAGGAATTAGCAATCCTCACTGATTAGCAATGTTGCAGTGTCTCTTTCATCTAACCCAAATATTGACAAGCAACCTCTCAAATTTTCATCAATACAACGCTCTTCTATGCGCGACTATAGAGCCGTTCTAAAGAGTAATTTCCCCAACATAATTCTTCTTTTCTTGGATCCTAAGCATGGGTTGATGGTGGTGTCGAACCTCCTTACCTCTAGGCCATTTGCGTATTCTATCTTCCTTTTGCTATCAATAAAATTTCTCAATTTTCAAGCACCTTGTGGTTTTGTCTGTTTTCCTAATAAGTAATTCAATTAAAGGATACAAGTACATTAAATTATTATTTATAAAAAAAAAGGTATATTAAATTATTATAACATTTAAAGCTTTTTTAATTATTTTAAAAATATTAGAAATATTAGTTTCATATTAGGAGAAGTCATATGATTGTATTAAATTATGTGTATTTTTTGTTTCTAATTTCCAAAATAATAATTGATCAGTTTAAAATAGAAAATACTCAGAATAGATGATAATATAAGTTCAAAACTTAATAAAGATATCTAGCTAGATTAGGTGTTATTAGTTAGGTATTTTATTAGGCAATATAAGAATTCTAATACTTTTTTTAATAAATAAGAAGTCTAATGCTTATTTAACCATTTTCTTAATAAAAAATGTTAGTTAAAAAATTTTGGGTGAACCGACATGAATCGACCAAACTAGTTAGTTAACCAAAAAATCGGGCAGTCCATCGGTTGTACCCTATATAAAATTTTTTTTCGGTTTACCATCGAACCGTCTAGGGTCTCGGTTCTAATTCAACTTACCTTCAAAATTTCAATAGATTTGCACCTATAAAGGTCATCTTTTGGTAGAAAAATGGCATAATGATTTTTTGAGATAATCTTACGGCGACACACTAGTAATCCTTGAAAATGCCATAAAAATTATCTTCTTATGACCAAACTATCCTCCCAATTAGATAATGCTCCCACGCAAAGTGCACTTAACACATCCTATCTTAAATTCCAAGGTAACATTTGTTTATGACAGGTACCAATTTCCTCATATGGTAACAACAACATTTGAATTAAAGTAAAATAAAACCAATTGAGTGATTAATTCTCAGTAAAGATTAATAAGCTTATCAATAAATAGCCTCCTAAAATCATATTAACAACTTTTTGCACTGATTGTAAGGGGCCTTGATATCTATAGAATTCAGTGACCTAACATTAAACATGGAATAATTCAACTTCTAATTTCAAATATATCAAACAACTTTTATTTTATAAAAACATACCACTTAGCACAGCAACCTCATGATAACAATAAACCAAACTAATGGAATAAAAAAAAAAAAAACTTAAACATGTCCCCAATGTTTGGTCATCCACATTCTTAGTTTTTCTCAAACTTCTTCTGCAACCGAGCTACATTCAGTGTTGCTGCCACAAAAAGCTTATCTTGTATGCCATCAAAGAATTCAAAATACGCCTTCCTCCAAGACTTGTTGAACAACAAAAAACCCCAAACTCCCCAAAATCCCCCTACAAATCCCAGTATAATGCTAATGCAGAACCAAAACATTTTTGATCCATCATCAGTTTCATCTATGTCATCTTTGCTACCACCATCAAGTGTTGGATCTTGATATGTTTGATCTTCTGGGCACTTTTCTGTAAGCGGAGGCCCACAGAGTTGATCGTTGCCGATATAAATAGATGAATCATTGAGAGTTTGAAGTTGGGTTCCCGTAGGAATTTTTCCCGACAAGTTGTTATATGAGAAGTTCAAAGAACTTAAAAAATTTAGAGAGGCCATGCTTGGGGGAATTGCACCTGAAAGATGGTTTCTCTTGAGATCAAGAGATTCCAGCTGATTCAAATTGCCGATAGTCGCTGGGATCTTCCCTTCCAATTCATTTAGTGACAAATTCAAACTTTGCAGTCCAACGAGAGTAGTTAGTTCTTGAGGGATTTTTCCTGATAAGTTATTACTTGATAAGTCTATGGTTATCACAAGTGAAAGGATCTTGCTATATCTTCGCTCAACACCTTTTACCATCAAAGAAATGCTCTCTTCATACTTCATATAGGTATTGTTTGCACTAAAAAAGTCTGAAAACAATATATCCTTATTCATCCTCTGTCTTACAACCATTGTAGCAAGATTTCCTAAACACGATGGAATGGTCCCTGATAGATGATTGCCCGCAAGGTCCAAAATCTGAAGTTCAGTAAGATGACATAATTGTGGAGGAATGTGCCCATATAACATATTTGAACGTAGTCGGAAAATTCTAAGATGTGATAGACTCTTTCCTTTTATTGCTGGTATTTTTCCAAAAAACGCATTTTCCCCAAGATCAAGAGTAATCAACTCAGAACAATTTTCCAAACACAAAGGAATTTCCCCAATGAGATTGTTGTTATTCAAGTGCAATGATCTGAGGTAATACATAGAACAAACCCAGCTAGGAATTTCTCCATATAGATGGTTGTGTGACAAATCCACAATTATCAAATCTTGCGAAAAATTCGAATATCCAGGAATTTCTCCTGCGAAATGATTTCTAGAGAGATCGAGCAGCGTCAAAGACCCCACAAAATTATATAGATGGTTAAGGGATCCTGATAATTGATTGTTAGAGAGATCAAGTGCTTGGATTCCATCAGGCATCTGTGGCAATGGACCATGCAAATGGTTGGAGCTCATGAACAGATACTGCAGATTGGAAAAATTGGATAATTCTGGAATCTTGCTACTGATCTTGTTGTTCGAGAGATCCAAATAGTTGGATGAATTCCAACTCCAATATGGAATATCAGCTGAAATAGATGCATTGGACAAATCTATATAGTAGAGTTGTTGAGTTTGCAACCACGTAGGAAATTTGGGCCCCACTTGGCAATTGCCCAATCCTATATGCCTGAGTTGAAAAGGAGGAACCCAATCAGATTTCACTTTCAAGACTAAGGAGTTCAAAGAAATGTCTAACTTGTATAGACTTGTGAGATTTGCAAAGTGAGCTTAAAATACACCCTCTAATGAATTATTAGAGACATCCAAAAAGCTAGATTTGAAAGTTGCCCAAGACATTCGGAATAGTCCCATTGAACTTATTACTAGGAAGAGATAACGATTATCTGAAGACAACGCACAAAGGAAATTAGAATTGGACCACTAAATTGGTTATTACTAAGGTCTAATGAAATCAAGGACGACATTCCTTGGAGAGAACTAGGAATGAGACCACTAAACTGGTTAAAACTTAGATCTAATTCAGACAAAGATGACAAACTTCCAAGAGACACGGGTATCGAACCATTTAATTTATTCCTACAAGTCCTAATGTACTCAACAAGGACAATCTTCCAAGAGATGCAGGAATTGGACCAACAAGAGAGTTTCCTGTAAAATCAAGATTTTTTAAAAATTGAAACTCCTCTAACTCCTCTGGCAAAGACCCACTGAGTTTAGTGAAACGCAAATGCAAATCCTCTAATAAGCTATTCCCAATTTTACATCCGGACAAACTTTTTATAATTCCCTGAATCTCTCCCCTAAGCTTAGAGTTAAACGACAAGTCTAACATGCGCAGCGTTAAAGACCCCACAAAATTACATAGATGGTTAAGGGATCCTGATAATTGATTGTTAGAGAGATCAAGTGCTTGGATTCCATCAGGCATCTGTGGCAATGGACCATGCAAATGGTTGGAGCTCATGAGCAGATCTGCGAGATGGGAAAAATTGGATAATTCTGGAATCTTGCTACTGATCTTGTTGTTCGAGAGATCCAAATAGTTGGATGAATTCCAACTCCAATATGGAATATCAGCTGAAATAGATGCATTGGACAAATCTATATAGTAGAGTTGTTGAGTTTGCAACCACGTAGGAAATTTGGGCCCCACTTGGCAATTGCGCAATCCTATATGCCTGAGTTGAAAAGGAGGAACCCAATCAGATTTCACTTTCAAGACTAAGGAGTTCAAAGAAATGTCTAACTTGTATAGACTTGTGAGATTTGCAAAGTGAGCTTAAAAATACACCCTCTAATGAATTATTAGAGACATCCAATAAAGCTAGATTTGAAAGTTGCCCAAGACATACTGGAATAGTCCCATTGAACTTATTACTAGGAAGAGATAACGTATCTAACGAAGACAACGCACAAAGGAAATTAGGAATTGGACCACTAAATTGGTTATTACTAAGGTCTAATGAAATCAAGGGCGACATTCCTTGGAGAGAACTAGGAATGAGACCACTAAACCATTAAAACTTAGATCTAATTAGACAAAAGATGACAAACTTCCAAGAGACACGGGTATCGAACCATTTAATTTATTCCTACAAGTCCTAATGTACTCAACAAGGACAATCTTCCAAGAGATGGAATTGGACCAACAAGAGAGTTTCTGTAAAATCAAGATTTTTAAAATTGAAACTCCCCTAACTCCTCCGCAAAGACCCACCGAGTTTAGTGAAGCATAAATGCAAATCCTCTAATAAGCTATTCCCAATTTTACATCGGACAAACTTTTATAATTCCCGAATCTCTCCCTAAGCTCAGAGTTAAACGACAAGTCTAACATGCGCATTAAAGACCCACAAAATTACATAGATGGTTAAGGATCCGATAATTGATTGTTAGAGATCAAGTGCTTGGATTCCATCAGCATCCGTGGCAATGGACCATGCAAATGGTTGGAGCTCATGAATGACATCGCAGATGGGAAAAATTGGATAATTCTCGAATCTTGCTATCGATCTTGTTGTTCGAGAGATCCAAATAGTTGGATGAATTCCAACTCCAATATGGAATATCAAAATAGATAGATGCATTGGACAAATCTATATAGTAGAGTTGTTGAGTTTGCAACCACGTAGGAAATTTGGGCCCCACTTGGCAATTGCGCAATCCTATATGCCTGAGTTGAAAAGGAGGAACCCAATCAGATTTCACTTTCAAGACTAAGGAGTTCAAAGAAATGTCTAACTTGTATAGACTTGTGAAATTTGCAAAGTGAGCAATACACCTCTAATGAATTATTAGAGACATCCAATAAAGCTAGATTTGAAAGTTGCCCAAGACATTCTGGAATAGTCCCATTGAACTTATTACTAGGAAGAGATAACGTATCTAACGAAGACAACGCACAAAGGAAATTAGGAATTGGACCACTAAATTGGTTATTACTAAGGTCTAATGAAATCAAGGGCGACATTCCTTGGCGAGAACTAGGAATGAGACCACTAAACTGGTTAAAACTTAGATCTAATTCAGACAAAGATGACAAACTTCCAAGAGACACGGGTATCGAACCATTTAATTTATTCCCTACAAGTCCTAATGTACTCAACAAGGACAATCTTCCAAGAGATGCAGGAATTGGACCAACAAGAGAGTTTCCTGTAAAATCAAGATTTTTTAAAAATTGAAACTCCCCTAACTCCTCTGGCAAAGACCCACTGAGTTTAGTGAAACGCAAATGCAAATCCTCTAATAAGCTATTCCCAATTTTACATCCGGACAAACTTTTTATAATTCCCTGAATCTCTCCCCTAAGCTCAGAGTTAAACGACAAGTCTAACATGCGCAGCGTTAAAGACCCCACAAAATTACATAGATGGTTAAGGGATCCTGATAATTGATTGTTAGAGAGATCAAGTGCTTGGATTCCATCAGGCATCTGTGGCAATGGACCATGCAAATGGTTGGAGCTCATGAACAGATACTGCAGATGGGAAAAATTGGATAATTCTGGAATCTTGCTACTGATCTTGTTGTTCGAGAGATCCAAATAGTTGGATGAATTCCAACTCCAATATGGAATATCAGCTGAAATAGATGCATTGGACAAATCTATATAGTAGAGTTGTTGAGTTTGCAACCACGTAGGAAATTTGGGCCCCACTTGGCAATTGCGCAATCCTATATGCCTGAGTTGAAAAGGAGGAACCCAATCAGATTTCACTTTCAAGACTAAGGAGTTCAAAGAAATGTCTAACTTGTATAGACTTGTGAGATTTGCAAAGTGAGCTTCCGAAAATACACCCTCTAATGAATTATTAGAGACATCCAAAAAAGCTAGATTTGAAAGTTGCCCAAGACATTCAGGAATAGTCCCATTGAACTTATTACTAGGAAGAGATAACGATTCTAACGAAGACAACGCACAAAGGAAATTAGGAATTGGACCACTAAATTGGTTATTACTAAGGTCTAATGAAATCAAGGACGACATTCCTTGGAGAGAACTAGGAATGAGACCACTAAACTGGTTAAAACTTAGATCTAATTCAGACAAAGATGACAAACTTCCAAGAGACACGGGTATCGAACCATTTAATTTATTCCCTACAAGTCCTAATGTACTCAACAAGGACAATCTTCCAAGAGATGCAGGAATTGGACCAACAAGAGAGTTTCAGAAAATCAAGATTTTTAAAATTGAAACTCCCCTAACTCCTCCGCAAAGACCCGAGTTTAGTGAAAGCATAAATGCAAATCCTCTAATAAGCTATTCCCAATTTTACATCCGGACAAACTTTTTATAATTCCGAATCTCTCCCTAAGCTCGAGTTAACGACAAGTCTAACATGCATGACGTTAAAGACCCCACAAAATTACATAGATGGTTAAGGGATCCGATAATTGATTGTTAGAGATCAAGTGCTTGGATTCCATCAGCATCTGTGGCAATGGACCATGCAAATGGTTGGAGCTCATGAACGAATCGCAGATGGGAAAAATTGGATAATTCGAATCTTGCTGATCTTGTTGTTCGAGAGATCCAAATAGTTGGATGAATTCCAACTCAATATGGAATATCAAATTTGAAATAGATGCATTGGACAAATCTATATAGTAGAGTTGTTGAGTTTGCAACCACGAGGAAATTTGGGCCCCACTTGGCAATTGCAATCCTATATGCCCGAGTTGAAAAGGAGGAACCCAATCGATTTCACTTTCAAGACTAAGGAGTTCAAAGAAATGTCTAACTTGTATAGACTTGTGAGATTTGCAAAGTGAGCTTTCGAAAATACACCCTCTAATGAATTATTAGAGACATCCAAAAAAGCTAGATTTGAAAGTTGCCCAAGACATTCTGGAATAGTCCCATTGAACTTATTACTAGGAAGAGATAACGTATCTAACGAAGACAACGCACAAAGGAAATTAGGAATTGGACCACTAAATTGGTTATTACTAAGGTCTAATGAAATCAAGGACGACATTCCTTGGAGAGAACTAGGAATGAGACCACTAAACTGGTTAAAACTTAGATCTAATTATAAAGATGACAAACTTCCAAGAGACACGGGTATCGAACCATTTAATTTATTCCCTACAAGTCCTAATGTACTCAACAAGGACAATCTTCCAAGAGATGCAGGAATTGGACCAACAAGAGAGTTTCCTGTAAAATCAAGATTTTTTAAAAATTGAAACTCCCCTAACTCCTCTGGCAAAGACCCACTGAGTTTAGTGAAACGCAAATGCAAATCCTCTAATAAGCTATTCCCAATTTTACATCCGGACAAACTTTTTATAATTCCCTGAATCTCTCCCCTAAGCTCAGAGTTAAACGACAAGTCTAACATGCTTGACGTTAAAGACCCACAAAATTACATAGATGGTTAAGGGATCCGATAATTGATTGTTAGAGATCAAGTGCTTGGATTCCATCAGCATCGTGGCAATGGACCATGCAAATGGTTGGAGCCCATGAACAGATACTCCAGATGGGAAAAATTGGATAATTCTGGAATCTTGCTACTGATCTTGTTGTTCGAGAGATCCAAATAGTTGGATGAATTCCAACTCCAATATGGAATATCAGCTGAAATAGATGCATTGGACAAATCTATATAGTAGAGTTGTTGAGTTTGCAACCACGTAGGAAATTTGGGCCCCACTTGGCAATTGCGCAATCCTATATGCCTGAGTTGAAAAGGAGGAACCCAATCAGATTTCACTTTCAAGACTAAGGAGTTCAAAGAAATGTCTAACTTGTATAGACTTGTGAGATTTGCAAAGTGAGCTTAAAATACACTCTAATGAATTATTAGAGACATCCAAAAAGCTAGATTTGAAAGTTGCCCAAGACATTCGAATAGTCCCATTGAACTTATTACTAGGAAGAGATAACGATTCTAACGAAGACAACGCACAAAGGAAATTAGGAATTGGACCACTAAATTGGTTATTACTAAGGTCTAATGAAATCAAGGACGACATTCCTTGAGAGAACTAGGAATGAGACCACTAAACCGTTAAAACTTAGATCTAATTCACAAAGATGACAAACTTCCAAGAGACACGTATCGAACCATTTAATTTATTCCTACAAGTCCTAATGTACTCAACAAGGACAATCTTCCAAGAGATGCAGAATTGGACCAACAAGAGAGTTTCTGTAAAATCAAGATTTTTAAAATTGAAACTCCCTAACTCCTCCGCAAAGACCCTTGAGTTTAGTGAAACGCAAATGCAAATCCTCTAATAAGCTATTCCCAATTTTACATCCCGACAAACTTTTTATAATTCTCAATCTCTCCCTAAGCTCAGAGTTAGACGACAAGTCTAACATGCGCAGCGTTAAAGACCCCACATAATTACATAGATGGTTAAGGGATCCTGATAATTGATTGTTAGAGAGATCAAGTGCTTGGATTCCATCAGCATCTGGCAATGGACCATGCAAATGGTTGGAGCTCATGAACGACATCTTGCAGATGGGAAAAATTGGATAATTCGAATCTTCTACGATCTTGTTGTTCGAGAGATCCAAATAGTTGGATGAATTCCAACTCCAATATGGAATATCGGTGAAATAGATGCATTGGACAAATCTATATAGTAGAGTTGTTGAGTTTGCAACCACGTAGAAATTTGGGCCCCACTTGGCAATTGCAATCCTATATGCCCGAAAGTTGAAAAGGAGGAACCCAATCAGATTTCACTTTCAAGACTAAGGAGTTCAAAGAAATGTCTAACTTGTATAGACTTGTGAGATTTGCAAAGTGAGCTTCCGAAAATACACCCTCTAATGAATTATTAGAGACATCCAAAAAAGCTAGATTTGAAAGTTGCCCAAGACATTCGAATAGTCCCATTGAACTTATTACTAGGAAGAGATAACGTATCTAACGAAGACAACGCACAAAGGAAATTAGGAATTGGACCACTAAATTGGTTATTACTAAGGTCTAATGAAATCAAGGACGACATTCCTTGGAGAGAACTAGGAATGAGACCACTAAACCGTTAAAACTTAGATCTAATTCGCATAAAGATGACAAACTTCCAAGAGACACGTATCGAACCATTTAATTTATTCCCTACAAGTCCTAATGTACTCAACAAGGACAATCTTCCAAGAGATGCAGAATTGGACCAACAAGAGAGTTTCTGTAAAATCAAGATTTTTAAAATTGAAACTCCCTAACTCCTCCGCAAAGACCCACCGAAGTTTAGTGAAACGCAAATGCAAATCCTCTAATAAGCTATTCCCAATTTTACATCCGACAAACTTTTATAATTCTCAATCTCTCCCCTAAGCTCGAGTTAAACGACAAGTCTAACATGCGTGCGTTAAAGACCCCACAAAATTACATAGATGGTTAAGGATCCGATAATTGATTGTTAGAGAGATCAAGTGCTTGGATTCCATCAGCATCTGTGGCAATGGACCATGCAAATGGTTGGAGCTCATGAGCAGACATCTGCAGATGGGAAAAATTGGATAATTACGAATCTTACTCGATCTTGTTGTTCGAGAGATCCAAATAGTTGGATGAATTCCAACTCAATATGGAATATCATTGAAATAGATGCATTGGACAAATCTATATAGTAGAGTTGTTGAGTTTGCAACCACGTAGGAAATTTGGGCCCCACTTGGCAATTGCAATCCTATATGCGAGTTGAAAAGGAGGAACCCAATCGATTTCACTTTCAAGACTAAGGAGTTCAAAGAAATGTCTAACTTGTATAGACTTGTGAGATTTGCAAAGTGAGCTTAGAAAATACACCCTCTAATGAATTATTAGAGACATCCAAAAAAGCTAGATTTGAAAGTTGCCCAAGACATTCTGGAATAGTCCCATTGAACTTATTACTAGGAAGAGATAACGTATCTAACGAAGACAACGCACAAAGGAAATTAGGAATTGGACCACTAAATTGGTTATTACTAAGGTCTAATGAAATCAAGGACGACATTCCTTGGAGAGAACTAGGAATGAGACCACTAAACTGGTTAAAACTTAGATCTAATTCAGACAAAGATGACAAACTTCCAAGAGACACGGGTATCGAACCATTTAATTTATTCCCTACAAGTCCTAATGTACTCAACAAGGACAATCTTCCAAGAGATGCAGGAATTGGACCAACAAGAGAGTTTCCTGTAAAATCAAGATTTTTTAAAAATTGAAACTCCCCTAACTCCTCTGGCAAAGACCCACTGAGTTTAGTGAAACGCAAATGCAAATCCTCTAATAAGCTATTCCCAATTTTACATCCGGACAAACTTTTTATAATTCCCTGAATCTCTCCCCTAAGCTCAGAGTTAAACGACAAGTCTAACATGCGCAGCGTTAAAGACCCCACAAAATTACATAGATGGTTAAGGGATCCTGATAATTGATTGTTAGAGATCAAGTGCTTGGATTCCATCAGGCATCTGTGGCAATGGACCATGCAAATGGTTGGAGCTCATGAACAGACATGCGAGATGGGAAAAATTGGATAATTCTGGAATCTTGCTACTGATCTTGTTGTTCGAGAGATCCAAATAGTTGGATGAATTCCAACTCCAATATGGAATATCAGCTGAAATAGATGCATTGGACAAATCTATATAGTAGAGTTGTTGAGTTTGCAACCACGTAGGAAATTTGGGCCCCACTTGGCAATTCATGCAATCCTATATGCCCGAGTTGAAAAGGAGGAACCCAATCAGATTTCACTTTCAAGACTAAGGAGTTCAAAGAAATGTCTAACTTGTATAGACTTGTGAGATTTGCAAAGTGAGCTTCCGAAAATACACCCTCTAATGAATTATTAGAGACATCCAAAAAAGCTAGATTTGAAAGTTGCCCAAGACATTCTGGAATAGTCCCATTGAACTTATTACTAGGAAGAGATAACGTATCTAACGAAGACAACGCACAAAGGAAATTAGGAATTGGACCACTAAATTGGTTATTACTAAGGTCTAATGAAATCAAGGACGACATTCCTTGGAGAGAACTAGGAATGAGACCACTAAACTGGTTAAAACTTAGATCTAATTCAGACAAAGATGACAAACTTCCAAGAGACACGGGTATCGAACCATTTAATTTATTCCCTACAAGTCCTAATGTACTCAACAAGGACAATCTTCCAAGAGATGCAGGAATTGGACCAACAAGAGAGTTTCCTGTAAAATCAAGATTTTTTAAAAATTGAAACTCCCCTAACTCCTCTGGCAAAGACCCACTGAGTTTAGTGAAACGCAAATGCAAATCCTCTAATAAGCTATTCCCAATTTTACATCCGGACAAACTTTTTATAATTCCCTGAATCTCTCCCCTAAGCTCAGAGTTAAACGACAAGTCTAACATGCGCAGCGTTAAAGACCCCACAAAATTACATAGATGGTTAAGGGATCCTGATAATTGATTGTTAGAGAGATCAAGTGCTTGGATTCCATCAGGCATCTGTGGCAATGGACCATGCAAATGGTTGGAGCTCATGAACAGATACTGCAGATGGGAAAAATTGGATAATTCTGGAATCTTGCTACTGATCTTGTTGTTCGAGAGATCCAAATAGTTGGATGAATTCCAACTCCAATATGGAATATCAGCTGAAATAGATGCATTGGACAAATCTATATAGTAGAGTTGTTGAGTTTGCAACCACGTAGGAAATTTGGGCCCCACTTGGCAATTGCTAATCCTATATGCCTGAGTTGAAAAGGAGGAACCCAATCAGATTTCACTTTCAAGACTAAGGAGTTCAAAGAAATGTCTAACTTGTATAGACTTGTGAGATTTGCAAAGTGAGCTTCCGAAAATACACCCTCTAATGAATTATTAGAGACATCCAAAAAGCTAGATTTGAAAGTTGCCCAAGCCATTCTGGAATAGTCCCATTGAACTTATTACTAGGAAGAGATAACGTTTCTAACGAAGACAACGCACAAAGGAAATTAGGAATTGGACCACTAAATTGGTTATTACTAAGGTCTAATGAAATCAAGGACGACATTCCTTGGAGAGAACTAGGAATGAGACCACTAAACTGGTTAAAACTTAGATCTAATTCAGACAAAGATGACAAACTTCCAAGAGACACGGGTATCGAACCATTTAATTTATTCCCTACAAGTCCTAATGTACTCAACAAGGACAATCTTCCAAGAGATGCAGGAATTGGACCAACAAGAGAGTTTCCTGTAAAATCAAGATTTTTTAAAAATTGAAACTCCCCTAACTCCTCTGGCAAAGACCCACTGAGTTTAGTGACACGCAAATGCAAATCCTCTACTAAGCTATTCCCAATTTTACAACCGGACAAACTTTTTATAATTCCCTGAATCTCTCCCCTAAGCTCAGAGTTATACGACAAGTCTAACATGCTGTTAAACACCCCACAAAATTTCATAGATGGTTAAGGGATCCTGATAATTGATTGTTAGAGAGATCAAGTGCTTGGATTCCATCAGGCATCTGTGGCAATGGACCATGCAAATGGTTGGAGCTCATGAACAGATACTGCAGATGGGAAAAATTGGATAATTCTGGAATCTTGCTACTGATCTTGTTGTTCGAGAGAACCAAATAGTTGGATGAATTCCAACTCAATATGGAATATCAATTTGAAATAGATGCATTGGACAAATCTATATAGTAGAGTTGTTGAGTTTGCAACCACGTAGAAATTTGGGCCCCACTTGGCAATTACGCAATCCTATATGCCCGAGTTGAAAAGGAGGAACCCAATCGATTTCACTTTCAAGACTAAGGAGTTCAAAGAAATGTCTAACTTGTATAGACTTGTGAGATTTGCAAAGTGAGCTCCGAAAATACACCTCTAATGAATTATTAGAGACATCCAAAAAGCTAGATTTGAAAGTTGCCCAAGACATTCGAATAGTCCCATTGAACTTATTACTAGGAAGAGATAACGATCTAACGAAGACAACGCACAAAGGAAATTAGGAATTGGACCACTAAATTGGTTATTACTAAGGTCTAATGAAATCAAGGACGACATTCCTTGAGAGAACTAGGAATGAGACCACTAAATGGTTAAAACTTAGATCTAATTCTAAAGATGACAAACTTCCAAGAGACACGGGTATCGAACCATTTAATTTATTCCCTACAAGTCCTAATGTACTCAACAAGGACAATCTTCCAAGAGATGCGAATTGGACCAACAAGAGAGTTTCAGAAATCAAGATTTTTAAAATTGAAACTCCCCTAACTCCTCCGGCAAAGACCCACCGAGTTTAGTGAAAGCAATGCAAATCCTCTAATAAGCTATTCCCAATTTTACATCCGGACAAACTTTTTATAATTCTAATCTCTCCCTAAGCTCGAGTTAAACGACAAGTCTAACATGCGCGTTAAAGACCCCACAAAATTACATAGATGGTTAAGGGATCACGATAATTGATTGTTAGAGATCAAGTGCTTGGATTCCATCGGGCATCTGTGGCAATGGACCATGCAAATGGTTGGAGCTCATGAACAGACATCGCAGATGGGAAAAATTGGATAATTGAATCTTGCTCGATCTTGTTGTTCGAGAGATCCAAATAGTTGGATGAATTCCAACTCAATATGGAATATCATGAAATAGATGCATTGGACAAATCTATATAGTAGAGTTGTTGAGTTTGCAACCACGTAGAAATTTGGGCCCCACTTGGCAATTGCAATCCTATATGCCCGAGTTGAAAAGGAGGAACCCAATCGATTTCACTTTCAAGACTAAGGAGTTCAAAGAAATGTCTAACTTGTATAGACTTGTGAGATTTGCAAAGTGAGCTTAGAAAATACACCCTCTAATGAATTATTAGAGACATCCAAAAAGCTAGATTTGAAAGTTGCCCAAGACATTCGGAATAGTCCCATTGAACTTATTACTAGGAAGAGATAACGATTCTAACGAAGACAACGCACAAAGGAAATTAGGAATTGGACCACTAAATTGGTTATTACTAAGGTCTAATGAAATCAAGGGCGACATTCCTTGGAGAGAACTAGGAATGAGACCACTAAAAGTTAAAACTTAGATCTAATTCGGACAAAGATGACAAACTTCCAAGAGACACGGTATCGAACCATTTAATTTATTCCCTACAAGTCCTAATGTACTCAACAAGGACAATCTTCCAAGAGATGCAGAATTGGACCAACAAGAGAGTTTCAGAAATCAAGATTTTTAAAATTGAAACTCCCCTAACTCCTCCGCAAAGACCCGAGTTTAGTGAAACGCAAATGCAAATCCTCTAATAAGCTATTCCCAATTTTACATCCGGACAAACTTTTTATAATTCTCAATCTCTCCCTAAGCTCGAGTTAAACGACAAGTCTAACATGCGCGTTAAAGACCCCACAAAATTACATAGATGGTTAAGGGATCACGATAATTGATTGTTAGAGAGATCAAGTGCTTGGATTCCATCAGCATCTCGTGGCAATGGACCATGCAAATGGTTGGAGCTCATGAACAGATACTGCAGATGGGAAAAATTGGATAATTCTGGAATCTTGCTACTGATCTTGTTGTTCGAGAGATCCAAATAGTTGGATGAATTCCAACTCCAATATGGAATATCGAAATAGATGCATTGGACAAATCTATATAGTAGAGTTGTTGAGTTTGCAACCACGAGGAAATTTGGGCCCCACTTGGCAATTGCGCAATCCTATATGCCCGAAAGTTGAAAAGGAGGAACCCAATCAGATTTCACTTTCAAGACTAAGGAGTTCAAAGAAATGTCTAACTTGTATAGACTTGTGAGATTTGCAAAGTGAGCTTAATACCCTCTAATGAATTATTAGAGACATCCAAAAAGCTAGATTTGAAAGTTGCCCAAGACATTCGAATAGTCCCATTGAACTTATTACTAGGAAGAGATAACGATCTAACGAAGACAACGCACAAAGGAAATTAGGAATTGGACCACTAAATTGGTTATTACTAAGGTCTAATGAAATCAAGGGCGACATTCCTTGAGAGAGAATGAGACCACTAAACCGTTAAAACTTAGATCTAATTCGCATAAAGATGACAAACTTCCAAGAGACACGGTATCGAACCATTTAATTTATTCCTACAAGTCCTAATGTACTCAACAAGGACAATCTTCCAAGAGATGCAGGAATTGGACCAACAAGAGAGTTTCCTGTAAAATCAAGATTTTTTAAAAATTGAAACTCCCCTAACTCCTCTGGCAAAGACCCACTGAGTTTAGTGAAACGCAAATGCAAATCCTCTAATAAGCTATTCCCAATTTTACATCCGGACAAACTTTTTATAATTCCCTGAATCTCTCCCCTAAGCTCAGAGTTAAACGACAAGTCTAACATGCGCAGCGTTAAAGACCCCACAAAATTACATAGATGGTTAAGGGATCCTGATAATTGATTGTTAGAGAGATCAAGTGCTTGGATTCCATGAGGCATCAGTGGCAATGGACCATGCAAATGGTTGGAGCTCATGAATGACATCGCAGATGGGAAAAATTGGATAATCGGAATCTTGCATCGATCTTGTTGTTCGAGAGATCCAAATAGTTGGATGAATTCCAACTCCAATATGGAATATTAAATAGATGCATTGGACAAATCTATATAGTAGAGTTGTTGAGTTTGCAACCACGTAGGAAATTTGGGCCCCACTTGGCAATTGCAATCCTATATGCACGAGTTGAAAAGGAGGAACCCAATCGATTTCACTTTCAAGACTAAGGAGTTCAAAGAAATGTCTAACTTGTATAGACTTGTGAGATTTGCAAAGTGAGCTTAGAAAATACACCCTCTAATGAATTATTAGAGACATCCAAAAGCTAGATTTGAAAGTTGCCCAAGACATTCGGAATAGTCCCATTGAACTTATTACTAGGAAGAGATAACGATATCTAACGAAGACAACGACAAAGGAAATTAGGAATTGGACCACTAAATTGGTTATTACTAAGGTCTAATGAAATCAAGGACGACATTCCTTGGAGAGAACTAGGAATGAGACCACTAAACTGGTTAAAACTTAGATCTAATTCAGACAAAGATGACAAACTTCCAAGAGACACGGGTATCGAACCATTTAATTTATTCCCTACAAGTCCTAATGTACTCAACAAGGACAATCTTCCAAGACATGCTGAATTGGACCAACAAGAGAGTTTCAGAAATCAAGATTTTTAAAATTGAAACTCCCTAACTCCTCCGCAAAGACCCACCGAGTTTAGTGAAACGCAAATGCAAATCCTCTAATAAGCTATTCCCAATTTTACATCGACAAACTTTTTATAATTCTGAATCTCTCCCTAAGCTCAGAGTTAAACGACAAGTCTAACATGCGCAGCGTTAAAGACCCCACAAAATTACATAGATGGTTAAGGGATCCTGATAATTGATTGTTAGAGAGATCAAGTGCTTGGATTCCATCAGGCATCTGTGGCAATGGACCATGCAAATGGTTGGAGCTCATGAACAGATACTGCAGATGGGAAAAATTGGATAATTCTGGAATCTTGCTCGATCTTGTTGTTCGAGAGATCCAAATAGTTGGATGAATTCCAACTCCAATATGGAATATCAGCTGAAATAGATGCATTGGACAAATCTATATAGTAGAGTTGTTGAGTTTGCAACCACGTAGGAAATTTGGGCCCCACTTGGCAATTGCCCAATCCTATATGCACGAGTTGAAAAGGAGGAACCCAATCGATTTCACTTTCAAGACTAAGGAGTTCAAAGAAATGTCTAACTTGTATAGACTTGTGAGATTTGCAAAGTGAGCTTAAAATACACCTCTAATGAATTATTAGAGACATCCAAAAAGCTAGATTTGAAAGTTGCCCAAGACATTCGAATAGTCCCATTGAACTTATTACTAGGAAGAGATAACGTATCTAACGAAGACAACGCACAAAGGAAATTACGAATTGGACCACTAAATTGGTTATTACTAAGGTCTAATGAAATCAAGGACGACATTCCTTGCAGAGAACTAGGAATGAGACCACTAAAGGTTAAAACTTAGATCTAATTCATAAAGATGACAAACTTCCAAGAGGCACGGGTATCGAACCTTTTAATTTATTCCGGCCAAGTCCTAATGTACTCAACAAGGACAACCTTCCAAGAGATGCAGGAATTGGACCAACAAGAGAGTTTCCTGTAAAATCAAGATTTTTTAAAAATTGAAACTCCCTAACTCCTCCGGCAAAGACCCTTTGAGTTTAGTGAAGCAAATGCAAATCCTCTAATAAGCTATTCCCAGTTTTACATCCGGACAGACTTTTTATAAGTCCCTGAATCTCTCCCCTAAGCTGA
Organism: Chloranthus sessilifolius; assembly: GCA_021018995.1. Taxonomy (NCBI): domain Eukaryota; kingdom Viridiplantae; phylum Streptophyta; class Magnoliopsida; order Chloranthales; family Chloranthaceae; genus Chloranthus; species Chloranthus sessilifolius. The sequence goes on from CM037596.1 coordinate 7,156,826, forward strand.
GAGTTAGACGACAAGTCTAACATGCACAGCGTTAAAGACCCCAGAAAATTACATAGATGGTTAAGGGATCCTGATAATTGATTGTTAGAGATCAAGTGCTTGGATTCCATCGGCATCCGTGGCAATGGACCATGCAAATGGTTGGAGCTCATGAACAGACATCGCGCAGATGGGAAAAATTGGATAATTCCGAATCTTACACGATTTTGTTGTTCGAGAGATCCAAATAGTTGGATGAATTCCAACTCAATATGGAATATCAGAAATAGATGCATTGGACAAATCTATATAGTAGAGTTGTTGAGTTTGCAACCACGTAGGAAATTTGGGCCCCACTTGGCAATTGGCAAATCCTATATGCCCGAGTTGAAAAGGAGGAACCCAATCGATTTCACTTTCAAGACTAAGGAGTTCAAAGAAATGTCTAACTTGTATAGACTTGTGAGATTTGCAAAGTGAGCTCAAAATACACCCTCTAATGAATTATTAGAGACATCCAAAAAGCTAGATTTGAAAGTTGCCCAAGACATTCGGAATAGTCCCATTGAACTTATTACTAGGAAGAGATAACGATCAACGAAGACAACGCACAAAGGAAATTAGGAATTGGACCACTAAATTGGTTATTACTAAGGTCTAATGAAATCAAGGACGACATTCCTTGGAGAGAACTAGGAATGAGACCACTAAACTGGTTAAAACTTAGATCTAATTCAGACAAAGATGACAAACTTCCAAGAGACACGGTATCGAACCATTTAATTTATTCCCTACAAGTCCTAATGTACTCAACAAGGACAATCTTCCAAGAGATGCAGGAATTGGACCAACAAGAGAGTTTCCTGTAAAATCAAGATTTTTTAAAAATTGAAACTCCCCTAACTCCTCTGGCAAAGACCCACTGAGTTTAGTGAAACGCAAATGCAAATCCTCTAATAAGCTATTCCCAATTTTACATGGGACAAACTTTTTATAATTCCCTGAATCTCTCCCCTAAGCTCAGAGTTAAACGACAAGTCTAACATGCGCAGCGTTAAAGACCCCACAAAATTACATAGATGGTTAAGGGATCCTGATAATTGATTGTTAGAGAGATCAAGTGCTTGGATTCCATCAGGCATCTGTGGCAATGGACCATGCAAATGGTTGGAGCTCATGAACAGATACTGCAGATGGGAAAAATTGGATAATTCTGGAATCTTGATACTGAGCTTGTTCGAGAGATCCAAATAGTTGGATGAATTCCAACTCCAATATGGAATATCAGCTGAAATAGATGCATTGGACAAATCTATATAGTAGAGTTGTTGAGTTTGCAACCACGTAGGAAATTTGGGCCCCACTTGGCAATTGCGCAATCCTATATGCGAGTTGAAAAGGAGGAACCCAATCAGATTTCACTTTCAAGACTAAGGAGTTCAAAGAAATGTCTAACTTGTATAGACTTGTGAGATTTGCAAAGTGAGCTTCCGAAAATACACCCTCTAATGAATTATTAGAGACATCCAAAAAAGCTAGATTTGAAAGTTGCCCAAGACATTCTGGAATAGTCCCATTGAACTTATTACTAGGAAGAGATAACGTATCTAACGAAGACAACGCACAAAGGAAATTAGGAATTGGACCACTAAATTGGTTATTACTAAGGTCTAATGAAATCAAGGACGACATTCCTTGGAGAGAACTAGGAATGAGACCACTAAACTGGTTAAAACTTAGATCTAATTCAGACAAAGATGACAAACTTCCAAGAGACACGGGTATCGAACCATTTAATTTATTCCCTACAAGTCCTAATGTACTCAACAAGGACAATCTTCCAAGAGATGCAGGAATTGGACCAACAAGAGAGTTTCCTGTAAAATCAAGATTTTTTAAAAATTGAAACTCCCCTAACTCCTCTGGCAAAGACCCACTGAGTTTAGTGAAACGCAAATGCAAATCCTCTAATAAGCTATTCCCAATTTTACATCCGGACAAACTTTTTATAATTCCCTGAATCTCTCCCCTAAGCTCAGAGTTAAACGACAAGTCTAACATGCGCAGCGTTAAAGACCCCACAAAATTACATAGATGGTTAAGGGATCCTGATAATTGATTGTTAGAGAGATCAAGTGCTTGGATTCCATCAGGCATCTGTGGCAATGGACCATGCAAATGGTTGGAGCTCATGAACAGATACTGCAGATGGGAAAAATTGGATAATTCTGGAATCTTGCTACTGATCTTGTTGTTCGAGAGATCCAAATAGTTGGATGAATTCCAACTCCAATATGGAATATCAGCTGAAATAGATGCATTGGACAAATCTATATAGTAGAGTTGTTGAGTTTGCAACCACGTAGGAAATTTGGGCCCCACTTGGCAATTGCGCAATCCTATATGCCTGAGTTGAAAAGGAGGAACCCAATCAGATTTCACTTTCAAGACTAAGGAGTTCAAAGAAATGTCTAACTTGTATAGACTTGTGAGATTTGCAAAGTGAGCTTCCGAAAATACACCCTCTAATGAATTATTAGAGACATCCAAAAAAGCTAGATTTGAAAGTTGCCCAAGACATTCTGGAATAGTCCCATTGAACTTATTACTAGGAAGAGATAACGTATCTAACGAAGACAACGCACAAAGGAAATTAGGAATTGGACCACTAAATTGGTTATTACTAAGGTCTAATGAAATCAAGGACGACATTCCTTGGAGAGAACTAGGAATGAGACCACTAAACTGGTTAAAACTTAGATCTAATTCAGACAAAGATGACAAACTTCCAAGAGACACGGGTATCGAACCATTTAATTTATTCCCTACAAGTCCTAATGTACTCAACAAGGACAATCTTCCAAGAGATGCAGGAATTGGACCAACAAGAGAGTTTCCTGTAAAATCAAGATTTTTTAAAAATTGAAACTCCCCTAACTCCTCTGGCAAAGACCCACTGAGTTTAGTGAAACGCAAATGCAAATCCTCTAATAAGCTATTCCCAATTTTACATCCGGACAAACTTTTTATAATTCCCTGAATCTCTCCCCTAAGCTCAGAGTTAAACGACAAGTCTAACATGCGCAAGTTGCAGAGACCACCCATGGATCTCCACCTCACACTTTGCAATTCATTCCAGCTTAGATCAAGGAAAGAAAGAGAAGTCATCTTCTCAAAATCGAGAGAAATTGGAGCGGTGAACATATTATCACTGAGATCAAGATGGACGAGACTGCTGCTGAGATTGAATATCCAGCCAGGAATTGTAGAGTTGAAATCATTTCCAGAGAGATCGAGGAAGACAAGAGAAGTCATCTTCTCAAAATCGAGAGAAATCGGACCAGTGAACATATTATCTCTGAGATCAAGATGGACGAGACTGCTGCTGAGATTGAATATCCAGCCAGGAATTGTAGAGTTGAAATCATTTCCAGAGAGATCGAGGAAGACAAGAGAAGTCATCTTCTCAAAATCGAGAGAAATCGGACCAGTGAACATATTATCTCTGAGATCAAGATGGACGAGACTGCTGCTGAGATTGAATATCCAGCCAGGAATTGTAGAGTTGAAATAATTATCAGAGAGATCAAGGAAAGCAAGAGAAGTCATCTTCTCAAAAGCGAGAGAAATTGGACCAGTTAACATATTATGACTGAGATCAAGATGGACGAGACTGCTGCTGAGATTGAATATCCAGCCAGGAATTGTAGAGTCGAAATCATTTCCAGAGAGATCGAGGAAAACAAGAGATGTAAAATTAAGATAAGAAACGGATGCATGGACATCATTACCAAGAGAACAACTGCGTAAGCGTAACTCTCGTAAGGAGGGGAGAATGCTCACTAATTGTATCCAATCAACAGTTGCCTTTGGAAGGTCTATGCCGCTCATGTCAAGGAAAGCAAGAGAAGTCATCTTCTCAAAAGCACGAGAAATCCGGAGATCGGGATTGGGATTGACGAGTGGAGTATAGGACCTGAGATCAAGATGGACAAGGCTGCTGAGATTAAAAATCCAATCAGGAATTGTAGAGTCGAAACCATTATAAGCGAGATCGAGGAAAACAAGAGATGTGAAATTAAGGTAAGAAACGGATGCAGGGACATTTCCAAGAGAACAATCGCTTAAGCGTAACTCTCGTAAGGAGGGAAGCATGTTGACTACCTGTAGCCAATCAGCAGATGCCTTTGAAAGGTCTATATAACTCAAGTCAAGGTATTGCAAAGAAGAGAGATGAGACACCCATTGAATGTTGTCAACATTCAACTTATCCCCAAATGGCCACGGGAAATATTGGTCCTGACGGAGATCCAAATAATGCAAGTTGGAGAGATTTCCAAGCTGATGAGGAATCTTTCCTTGGAAACCCGAATTAGAGACGTTTAGATACCTCAATCTTTGGAAGGAACCAATGAATTTTGGGATATGGATTTGTGAGAAATTGTTCAGACTTAAGTCCAAGTAATTCAACTGTTTCAACTCCAACAAACAAGGATTTATCTCACCTCCCAACGACCAGCTAAAATTTGGACTGAAAAACAGACCCCGACCATGGCTAAGATCAATTTGATGAAGATTTGGGAGGTCAAGCTTGACGACGTGCCCGGTTCGATTGTTGCACCCAACTCCACTCCATTTGCAGCAATCTTCTTCTTCATCATTACCTTCCACCCATGAAGACAAACGGTTAGCTGGGTCAGTCAAACCTCGTTTGAAGTTGACAAGGGCTCTTCTCTCTCTTTCCATGCAAGCAACATCTCCATTGGAGAAACCTACGAATAGCAGAAGGGTGATTTCTAAGTAAAGAAACCCAAGCAATAGAAGAGCTTGAAAATATCTGCTGCCCATAATATTGGTTATGCAACACTCAGCCAATAAGAACTCTAAGGACTTCTCTGATACATAGACTTCAATGGCTACATACATATAAATAGAGGATGGACTATGGAGCTAGCTTAGATGAAAAAATTAAGAAAAACTAGCCTTAAAAAAATGAATTTCCAATAAGTCGCCCAACACGGCACGGCTTATGGACAACGTTAATGACTCCTGACCCACATTTAAACACCGGAATAATATTTAAATGATCTTAAAGTTAGAATTTTAACCTCACCACATTGAAGTGTGATTTTCTTAATGTCATGTCGCAAACATCACTGATCAATCTAAAATGTCCAAGTGGCAATCTATCCTTGGAACATGTATTAGCCCCAAAGAAACATGCCTTTAAGTGGATCAGTTTGATGAAGATTTCGGAGGTCAAGCTTGACGACGTGCCCAGTTCGATTGTTGCACCCAACTCCACTCCATTTGCAGCAATCTTCTTCTTCATCATTACCTTCCACCCATGAAGACAAACGGTTAGCTGGGTCAGTCAAACCTCGTTTGAAGTTGACAAGGGCTCTTCTCTCTCTTTCCATGCAAACAACATCTCCATTGGAGAAACCTACAAATAGAAGAAGAAGAAGAAGGGTGATTTCTAAGTAAAGAAACCCAAGCAATAGAAGAGCTTGAAAATATCTGCTGCCCATATTGGTTATGCAACACTCAGCCAATAAGAACTCTAAGGACTTCTCTGATCCATAGACTTCAATGGCTACATACATATAAATAGGGGATGGACTATGGAGCTAGCTTAGGTGGAAAAAAAAATAATAAATAGTTTTAAAAAAATGAATTTCAAATAGGTGGCCCCACAAGGCTTATACCACCGAATCTTTGAGGTAACCCACGCTGAAACCCTTTGACTTCTTGAATCTGATGATGCAAATTGTTTTTCATCCTAATCTTTCATATGATATATCTTGAGATCATGCTCTTACCATCCACCGTCGATTTTTAATTTTACATGGCATCTAATCCAAAAAAGTGACCTTAACATCACATTGAACTCATCCTACTCAAATAAGGTCACTTTTTAGGATGTGTGTCACATAAAATCAAAAACGTATCGCCTTATGGTATACCCATGATCTCAAGATCAATTATTTGAAAGATTGGAATGAAAAACGATCTGCATCATTAGATTCAAATCAATCAATGTGTTTCAGCGTGGGTGAGCTCAAAGATTCGGTGGGTGGAACTGAAGGTACTCTTCTCATTATGTCATGTCATGAACTTCAGTGTTCAATCTAAAATGCCCAAGTGGCAATCTATCATTAGAACATGTATCATCCCCAAAGAAGCATGCCTTTAATTGGATGTGAACCATCCGATTGATGTGAACTTTAATATCGGCCATTAAAACCGAAAAAAACCCTTGATATTAGATTCCACAGATCCAATGGCTTAAATCTCTATAGAACTCTATTTTTGGCTTGTTGCATGTCAATCTGTGATCAAACACTTGACGGTATGGATAACCAGCGTCTTGAACTATTATCGTTGTAATTATTATCTAAACACAATTTTGGTGTTTAAATGACAGCTAGGAGAGTTGCGCCCATAGAAAAATATGGCAGCGAGACTTTGACCATCGAGTCTTCTCTCTTTTAGGACACATGGCACGAGTTCATCATGTGTGCTATGTTATCTGAAGACCCTTGAGTTTGATTGGTTTGGTGGAGTGAGATAGATCCTATGCACCAGCTTTAATTTTGGAAATTTTTTCGAATAATTTGTAAACTTAAGGTTCTACGAATTAATAATGAATTATTCAATTCTGGAATTAAAAAAAAATAAAATTATGTTAGTTTTAAAAAATTCTTGAAATTTTGGAGAACCTTAAGTTTACAAATTATTCCTTTATAACTTAATTTTATATGAAATTAAGCAAAAAATAAAAAAACCCGATACCGACTCGAGTATTGGCCGAGTCGTATCGGTCCTCCATGGACCGATACCCGATACCGATTCGGATTTTGATACCTTAGTGTAAGTCTTTCCTGATCCATCAAGCAAAAAGAGTAGAGACATATCATTTCTATTAAAAAACTATTTGTCTTCTAGACTCGAGAGGTTAAAGGTTCAATTTAATTTTATGAAAACCTACATATGTGTTAAGGTGTTGATCACAAACATTCTAACATGATTAATTTTAATGATTTAAATTTTAAGACTCTAAAAATAAATGATTGGAGAAGAGTTTTTTATTAGAGTGCATTAATCGGGTCTGATGTTCAAGTATTTCTTTATAACTTGCGCCGAAAATTAACTTGCGTCAATTTTGACCCGAGAAGGGTTAAAGCCTTTCTTTCAAAAGTTGGCTATACACGATCTTATGCATATAATGCACAGGCAATGCATCTCCACTCGTTTCTATGGGTCCCACAAAACTAATAAAAAAGTATAGCAGCTAGCTAGACTTTGACCGTTGAAGGGTCTAAGCCTTCTCTTTCAAAACTTGCCATGCATCAAGACGACGTGAACCGTCAATTATATTTTTCCACAAGAGTGGCCCACAAAAGTATCCAAAACCGGTTGAATAGGTTTAAATAAGGGACGGAATCTCCTCACCCTCGTTGAAACACCAAAATCGGTGGGTTTTAGTGTTTAAATGATCTTGCACCATCAACAGCTTAAGATGTGGGTAATCTGAACCGTGTGATAATAGGATGAAGTGTTAATAACACAAAAATAATGTTTTTGAGAGATTTAAACCATCTGATTGATGAACTTTAATATCAACCATTAAAATTGAGAAAAAAAAAAAAGATATATAAGAACAAAGGAAAGAAAATCGGATAAAAATTGAATTCGATTACTTGTACCCCTACTTTACTTAGAGATTGCCCTTAAAATTCTGGAGCACCAATCAGGCCATGTGGCATATAGTACTCATCTATTGTTAGGTACTAACAAGAAACCCGTGCATGCATTGATGCATGGGAGCAAGAGGAAAAGTAATGTCTAAACGTTATAGATGATTTATATGAACACTTTGTTTACCAGACCCAACTTAAATTAATTTATTGACATGCCTCAATTTAATTGGACATGATTGATTGCATCTTATAATCCATCAACGATATTGTATAAAAAAATAGTAAGATAAAAATAAATAAATAAACAAATTAAATATAAGAAAATTTTATATTGAATAAATCTAAACTTTATTGTCTAAAATTGAAAAAGAAATAATTTTTCATTTATTTATTTTTTAATCGATAAGCTTGAGGTTGGAGGATCCTCACCCATTTTATTAAAAAAAAAGTAACATAGTACAAAGAATCCAAAACAAATCAAACATTAAAGATCAACAGAAACTTCGGCGTTGCCATCACCCCTATTAATCCCCACAGTCACTCTATTGCAAATTCCATATTGCCCTAATACAACTATTATTATCGGGAATCGTTAGAGAATCAATCCGAAATGAGACTTCTCTAATGATATTATGAAGAATCGTATTCTTTGGAGTAATCACATCATTAAATATACGATCATTTCGCTCTCTCCAAATAAAAGAAATGACAATGCAAAAAGCATTACGAATCAGATGGTCCTTCTATTTCTTCCCCCTTAGACTTTTCCATACACCCCTTCAAATCTTCAAGCAATGAAAGTTTATTGTTAGTGCTGAATCCCAGCCTGGGTTTGATTGATCTTCAAATCCATTGAGAATAATCAAAATCAAAAAATAAATGCTTAGTGTTCTCTGAATACGCCCAACAAAAAACACACTTAGAAGGGATACTAATGCCCCTTTTGCAAAGATTGTCCATGGTCAAGAGCTTAAAGTTTGTTGCTTACTATGTACAGAAAGAGTACTTTGAAATATTTCCCGAATTCCAAATGAAACATTTCCAATCAACCTCCACTCCTTTAGTTCTAATAGCATGCTAAGCTGATCGAAGAGAAAATTTCTCATCCCTTGAAGGTTCCCAACTCCATCTATCATGTAGATCCGTATTTGACACAGCAATAGTGCGAACATCCTTCCAAGCAAATCATTGAATGATGTGGTAAAATCCACACTCCATCATGGGCCACATCATTTACCATAATGTTCTCATCAAAATCGGAATGAAGTAGAAGTCTTCTACTATAAGTAGGAATAAGATATTTGTCATTAACCCAAGGATCAAACCAGAAGCTAGTAGTAGCCCCATTCCCCAAAACTAATCGACAATTTCTTAACACGTCTCTGGCAGCAATAATTTCCTTCCACGCCCAAGAAGGATCACTTGGCCAAGAACAATTCCAAATGCTCTGTCTTCCTACATATTTAGCCCTCGAGTCTAAAGAGAATCATTATGAACAATAGACCAAAAGAGCTTTGCTATACCAGCTCGATTCCAATCAACAAGATTGTGAATGCCAAGACCCCCTTCTTCTTTCGGTTTACAGATTCTCTTCTAACTGATGGGATGAATAGATTGGGCTAAAGACGGTCCTCTCCAAAGAAACCGACAAAAAATATTTTCAATCTCTTTAATATTTCTCTTTGGAAGGATAAAGGAACTCGTCCAGTAAACTTGAAAACTGCTCAAAACTAAAGAAATCAAAACAAGTCTGCTAGCATGAGATAGAAAGTGTCTCTTCCAACTTTCCAACTTATTCCTAATTTTATAAATGAGAGGACTGCACATAGAATGAGTGATTTTGGAAGAGAATAATGGAATGCCCAAATAACGAATGGGTACAGATCCTTGCTTGAAGTTTAAACCATCCAAGATGTTTTTTTTTGGCTTGACAAGCTTCACTAAATATAACTGAACTTTTGTTATCATTCGCCATAAGTCCGAAACAGCTATGAAAGAACTCAAGAAGTGAACATGCACTGATTTCTGGTAGAGATTGAGGGCACTATCATGATCCTTGATCCCGACCATCTAATGGTACACCCATGATCTAAAGATAGATCTCATGAAATATTGGGACGATAAACAATCTCTAGCGTCTGAGTCAATGCAATCGATGTGTTTCAGTGTGGGTGAACTCAAAGATTTTGTGGGTGGATTTAAAGGTACTCCTTTTAGAATGATGGTGGTAAGCTATAATGGCATGACTTGTAAATAAAGGTGAATGAAGGGCCTTTTAGCTTGGTGGTAAATTATAATGGCATGACTTGTAAATATAGATGAATGAATGGCCTTTTAGAATGGTGGTATTTTTAGATTATTGGTTTTATTAGGGACAAAATAGTCGTTTCAGTCCATAAACTCACGACTAATTAACGGCATGGAGTATATGAAACAGAAATACTAAAGTAAGGGCTGCAGAATAAATACCCATAACTTAGGGGGTTTGATGCAATATCAGCATATCTTAGGGGGTATATATGCAAAAAACCCTAATAATAATAATAATTTTTATTTTTTTAAAATTTATTTCCCCACCTCGCTAGAAGCTCAACCATTTTCTCATGATTGTTTTTGAGAAGCACCAGGCAAGCAAGCACCACGTTTTTGTCTAGGCCTCAAAAGTCCTTTTTAGAGTAATTTAAGGACTTCTTGTGCCACCCAAACCTGACCAAGGCTATAATCATCTCCATGAACCAAAATATGCTTCAAAGGAACTACCGTTTTAGTTTTCATTTGGAACAAGCTTAGAAGGTTCTTTTTATTTTTTATGATAACAAGCTTAGAAGTTAGAAGATTTGAAGATATATCTGTCACAAGGCAGAGGTATGTGAAAAGACCTTGCTGCATAAAATGGAGAAAAATCATCTCCATGGACCCAAAAAATGCTTTAAAAAAATTGGCATTTTAGTTTCATTTGGAACAAACTTAGAAGTTAAAAGAATTCTTTACCTGGAGAGGAGCAAAAGCAGCACATGCCTTGAGAATGGAAGAAGAATTACGAAGCATGGAGACAAATCGCCCGATCTCGGCTCCACTGAAAGAAGTCATGATAAAAGTAATGAGTTCATGCATTCTTAAGGTAAGCACCTGTGAAAAAGCGTAGATCCTAAAGCAATCAGTCAAAATTAATAAATGGCAACCTAACTCAAAAAACACTCTTGAAACCTTAGGGTTTTTTATTTTTTATTTTTATCGGTCAGCGTTGGGGGGTTTTGGCTGGGCACATTTTGTCAATGATTTAGGTTGCGTATGGCATAGCTCTAGTTAGCAGAGTTCACCTGTTTTAGTTGGTTCCCATTCTCTTTTCTAATTCCCTGCAAATGAGGATTTACTTGCTCTAGTAGTAAACTCTCTGCTCTCTACTAACTCCCTATCAGAGCAAATAAAATCTGCTCTAGCAAGGAGTAGGTAGAATTATTGAACAGGTAAATTTTATATAAAAACTTGCTATGCAAGTAGTTATCAAGGAGAAGGAGTACCTACTAAAGCAGGTAGCAGGATAATAGCAAAGAGGATGGAAACCTGCTAAAGCAGGTGAACTTTGGTATCGCAAGGGCTAGTAGAGAGCTATGTCATACGTAGCCTTAATTCTTCAATCATCGCAAGCAAGAGCATATGGTTGCCCTTTAAAACATGTGGGTCAATTATTTCATTTGCATTTCCTCTACAGTTCAAATGAGATGTGAGAACTGTTATCATCTCACTCATAAGTTATGTGGCTGCGAATGAGATCGACATCAGTATGTCCTGTTATATATGAAACAACAAAATTATATTTTATGTCCGTACAATTTTGAAAAATTAAATAAAACAGTGTAACTACATTTATTATCAGTATTACTAGCTGGCTATTAATAATCAAGTACAAATTATTTCAACAATGGCTATAAAAAAAAAAAAAAGAAATAGTAACCCCACTACCTCAAGTAATTTAGATTTTATCATATGATTTCATAGTGCATCATTTAGAAGAAAAGGTGCATATGATAGACACGGAAAGTGAGCAACCAATCACGAAACTAAAGAAAAATTTAACCTGCATCTCAAATGGCCTGCTTCTTGTATATGCGTTGCTTCTGCTACTTGCATCAACAATGTAGGAGCTGAAGAGGTAGCAACAGCGGAGAAGGTTTGTGGATCTGACGACGTTTAACACTTGAAAATAGGTCATACAAAAAATTTATAGGATTTGTAGTTGAGCACTTCGTGATCATCCAATCAAAGATTTTTCATCAATAGATTTTAATTTATCTATCTTTCAATTTTTTATTTTTCGTATTTTTTCTCGTTTTTCTGACTTCAAAGTAGATTAAATATTTGGACTGTATCACTTTTTGAGAAACATGGGCTGACTGGAGCCAAAAACCCTGTTGGACCATAAAGTACATAAAATATTGTACTTCCATTATTAGGAATGGTCTCCCAAACGAAGATGCAAAGATTATCTTAATAGCTTTTTAAGCCACCAACATCTACATGGCTGGGTTTTTAAGGCCAAGCCAACTTGCTATAATTTCATATCCACAAGACAACAGACAAGATTTGAATGTTTCAGTAAATTTACCTAAAGTACGTAAATTTTGTTAACCAACTTGTGCACAATTCCAAAGAACTCAAGAATGATTTCATGAACCCATGACAAAAAATAGTACGGCTCACATTCATAGTCCCTCGAGGGTTTCTAATGCCTGTATTGAGAAAAGTTTCGAGAAAAGTTTCAGGATTTATAATAGGTAGCTAATGCCACGTGGTATGTGATCTTGATACATAGTGCAGCGTTCAAAAGATAATACCTCTAAGGCAGCTACCCCTTATCCATATTCTGAGAGCTTTCAAAAACGGTATACTGGTTAAAAATCTAAAATTGACAACAAATATGACCTTGTTCAACCCTTATTTCCCTTGAGTGCTAGGACTGTCTTAGCCAGCCAAGATAAGCTTATAAGCTTGAACCAGGTAAGCCAGCACGACGTGCTCTTGGTACTAATTACTTTTTGGGATGTATGTCATATAAAATTATTATGTATGCCATTTGATGAGTGCGCTATGTTCTAAAAATCTCTGATGTAAAAAAATTGGCCCAAAAAAAATCTATGTCAGTTAAAGTCGAAGCAGTCAAATTTCATATAAAACTAACATCTGATATATAAATCAACCATTAATTTTAGAGGGTTTTGACTCAGAATATAATGAACAGCTACCTAATATTAACCCTAGGATTATGGAAAATTATAAATAAAATTATGAAAAATTATAAAGGTAGGACAGATTTGTTGAGGACAAAATGCAGGCAGCTGACATAGTGCAACGTAATTGGCTGCATTGACCTACTTTAATAGAGCCCCATTGCACTTGTGGCCAATTAAGTCTGGCTACATCAGCTGCCTGCACTTTGTTTACAAAATATATATCTTCTATATATGTAACATTGTCCCTAGGATTATTATGTTTGTATGAATCTAACCCTGAGATAAATGACTGTAGTGCACTTATGAAAAGCCTTTTAAGTTGACCAAGTTGGAGTTGGGAAATAATAAAAATCTCATAAAAATTGACAAAATCGGTTCAATCGGGAAAAAGATGGTTAAAATTGGGAAAAATAAAAAGAAAACTTAAAAAATTATCTCAACAAAAAAAAAAAAAAAAAAATGGACAAAATTTGAAAAAAATGGGGAAATTTACAAATAATTCGTGAAATTCACAAATGATTCTTAAATTTCATGATTTTTGAAAAAGTCGGAATAATTATAATATTATTCATTTTTTCAAAAAGTAGAGAATTAGGTGCACGGACTCTACAGAAAGTCGGTGCACAGGATAATCTCCCTGTGCTAATCTGGTGAAACACAAGGTGGAAGTGTAGATTTACATATATTTCTTTTTTGGGCACTTTAGAAAATAATGCCCCAAAAACAAACTTTTTAGCAAAAAAGACCCGACTTCAAACGCTTTAGAAAAACAGTGCTTTCACAGATTTTGGAACTTCAGAAAACTGTGAAAGCACTGTTTTTCTAAAAAACAGTGCTTTCACAGTTTTCTGAAGTTCCAAAATCTGTGAAAGCGCTGTTTTTCTAAAACGTTTGAGGTCGGGTCTTTTTTACTAAAATATTTATTTTTGAGGCATGTTTCTCTAATTATCCCTTCTTTGGACCATTGAGTTGGTATAGGGCAATGAACTTATGATCAAATGATTAAAAATTCGGGGAGTACACATCATTTTGTGAGCAGGCAAATTAGCAATAGTATAAATTTGACCATTTTAGAGCAAAGAGATTGATCCAGAAGTACACAGCATCTTTTGAGCATGCATTTAGTGAAACTTTTGAACAAAGAGATTGATCCGGAAGTACACACCATTTTGTGAGAATGCAAATTCGTGAAAGTATAAGTTTGACCATTTAGAACCAAGAGATTGATCTATTCACACATAAGAATGAACAGCATTGGTGCAGGGCAGTACAGAGCGTCGACTCAGTTTAGGGTGCACGACCTGTCCGCTGTCAAGTGTGAACAGGTCTTTCGTATTACACATACTTCATTTATTTGCATGCCTATACATGGAAGTATATAATTAAGTTTGATCATTTTAGCATCAGGAGATTGATTCGTTTACAATTGAGAATGAACAGGTTGATTACACTATATGAACCCAAATTGCATTTGGTGTATGGCTCGAATAGGGATGCAAGGTTTACTAAAAACCTCAAACTGGACCGAAAATCGAAGAAACCAAATCAGACCTAAAACCAATTCCGACCGAGGTTCAGTTTCGGTTTTTGGCTGGGCAAAAGTGAAAACCGTTTTAAAGTAGGATGAGAGAAAATTGGAAAATAATAATAATAATAATAATAATAATAAATAAATAAAACCCTTAAAAATATATAAATAATAAAAACTTGAACCTAATCGAAAAAATCAAAAGTTTTCTGATAAAAATTTAACGGGGCTAACTCAGCCTCACAAAATTGGCTTGTAAGGTGAGGTTTGCTGAAGTTATATAGGCCAAGAACTCTTGTAAGGTGAGGTTTGCCAAGTAATATATAGGTAAAGACCTCCGGGCCCACAACCGATGATAGACTATTCTAACACGCCCCCGTACGTGTTGGCAGGACTGAGATAAATCACGTAGACAATTAAATTGGGTGGCGTGAAGTGAAGAAAGGTCTAACTTTGATACCATAATAAATATCCAACGGGCCTAACTCAACCTCACAAAATCAACTTATAGGGTATAACAAATGTAACTTGTTATATAGACTGCGAATGGCATGGCATAGCTCTCTAGTTCCATGGGCAAGAACTTGAGCTTTCTAATTATTGTTTTATTTTGAATTAGTAGTGAAGGGGGTTGCTCTTTTTGGGTTTATCTGGGTGTTTTGGTATAACAAATGATACTTGGTTAATATATATTTATATATCTTAGTTTTACATTTGCATATGTGGTGTTATTTTTATGTTTATAAATTGGTGTGTTTAATTAATCGGCGCTACCACTTTTACCAGAGAATTCTACAGTGGCAAATTGCTCAAAAAGAAAGATTTTATATTTTTTTTAGATTTTGCCACTTGCAACACCTTGTAATAATCTTGGCTACCATCTGATTTGTTTGTCTCTGTCAATAAATGAATCAACATAATGTCGATCTTTGACAAAAATCAAAGGTCTTAGATGCTGTGTTGGATATGACAAAAATCTAAGAAGGGGACTTTAGAAAATAATGCCTTAAAAACAAATTTTTTAACAAAAAAACCGACTTCAAATATTTTAGAAAAACGGTGCTTCACGGATTTTGGAACTTCAGAAAACTGTGAAAGCACTGTTTGTTCTAAAGCGTTTTAGAGAAAATAGTGCTTTCACAGTTTTCTCAAGTTTCAAAATCCGTGAGAGCGCAATTTTCTAAAACGTTTTAAGTCGGTATTTTTTAGCTAAAAAATTATTTTTGAGGCATGTTTCTCTAATTATCCCATCTAAGAAGTATGAAATCATTAGATTAACGGGAATCAGACTTGGATTATTATATCAAAATGATTTTCTACTTGATAGCGACAGCCGGCAGTTGATAGAAAATCCGCCAATAGGGATGGGCTGGCTCATCAGTTGGTCCCCTCACTCGGTCATAAAATCTTAAGGCTAGGACTCAAAAATAGGGTAACAGGGCAGGGCTATGGCTTCAAAACTAAAAGCCCAAAATGACTGTTGGCCCGAGCAAGTTCTTAACCTGTTAAAGCTTGTATGCCTGGCCCAACCCTGATTAGGACTTGGTTTGGGCTTTTAAAAGCCCTAGCCCTCAGTCCTACCTGGGTCGGATTTGATCTTTGTTTGTCTCGTTGAAATGATTGGGCCAACGAAAACCCAAGCCTGGCCCTGGCCCAATGACAGCCCTAATTTTTACCCTAAAAACACAAATTTTGAGTCTTATTAGTCGCAGCACATAAGTGCAGAGCACATATATATAAGTGGTGTAAATGTGCGATGCCATTTCAGCAACTCTTTCTGGGCTTGGTATGGCATTGGGCCGGTAAGCTGCCCATAAGTGGCACTCTGCCTTCTACTCTATTTTAATCGATTGATTGTTTAAATTGAATCGATTGACCAAGGAATGGAAAACTGAATAAGATTTTTCTCACTGATTTACTTCAATTGATTGATTTATTTCAATCGATTGGCAGAGTCCAACTTTATTTTCCATTCCAGTTATGTTGTTGTTCTGTTCAGACATGTATTTTGTTCAATCGATCGATTTACCAACCTCAATCGATCGATTGAGGAGGTAACTGTCTGGATTTTCATTTCATTTAAAAAAAAAAAAAAAAAAAAGAGAAGTGACCTTAGCTCCTCCGCCCCTCCTCCTTCGAAAGGGAATGAGGACTGCCATATTGTTGTTTTAATGCGTATAGTTTTGTACAATGAGAATATGACACCACTTAGGTTTGGGGGTGGTGTGTTCAAATGCGTGGTTCATGATTTTGCAGTATACATTTAACTATATTTTATATGCACCCTCAATATCATGTTTAAAAAAGAAAAAAAATCATCACTGTTTATTTTTGGAGTAGTTTTCAAACTTTAGTCACTGATGCATATAAAATTTTAATTGTTAAATATTCATGCTATGGTAAAATTACTGTTGTTTAGGATAATTAACTCCATTGTGAACATTTAAAGATTGGTTTGAATTTTATGCTTAGAAAAATTTTGCACCTTGGCCATGCTTGAGTCCGGAAATCAAAAGATCAGTTCAAATCTGGAATTCTAGGATTCTAAGAAAGGCTAAGCCCGTGAGCTTTAGAACTTTTTCCTCGTTCTTAATTAGTGCTAAAATAAATTCGAAGTATCTTTAGAATTCGTGCTTAATTGTTGAAATCTCGTACATTCTATCTCGGTTTGTTTATTTTGCACTCTTTTATATCATTGCTAGAACTCATTGTGCTTAAACTCAGGACACATAGGCATCATTACCATCTTGAAAGGAAATGAACAGAGGTCATTTTTGGCTCATTTGTGCCTAAAATGCCCCACCTTATATTAATTTACCTTTTTCCACCCCCTTTGAGAAAGATTTTACCCTAAATATTTCTTGTAATGTAAAAACCTTTTTGCACCACCAGTGCTATAAATGTAAAAGCCTTACCCTTCAATTTTTGAGAAATTGGGAAAGAGGGATGAGAGCAAGAGAGAAAGTAGAGAGGCATGATAGTAATGCTTGCAGGGAGCATATGATAAAAATATACTTGAAAAATGAGAGAAAAAATATATATATGTGTGCAAGAGGTAGAAAAATGAGAAATGAATGAAAAATATGAGGTGATATTCAAAAGAAAAAAAAAAGAATGAATGAAAAGAAGAAGAGAATTGAGAAAAAAAAAAAAGAAAAAAAAAAGTTCTAAAGAATTCGAAAAAGAAAGTGTGAAAATAAGAAAATCAAATATGTTTTTTTTTCTAGTTTCTCAGATAAATTTGAATCTAATTTTCCTTTCTTCCATAACCTTCACCCAAGCCTCATTACAACCTTAGAAAATACCTTTGTGATCCGATCTCGGTTGGTAAATGCCTTATGGAGAGTGATAATGTAATGATTATGGTACTTGGTATAATATGCTTAGGATACAAACATCATTCCTTATGAGATTACTTTTTTTTTTTTCAAATTATTTAATACACCGACTTTCTTATATCACGTGAGATCTTTTAATTCATGTTGTAACTCCATCTCACATGTGGGTGAAAAAGTAAACTATTTATCGGAGCGATTCTGTTGTGAGTGTATACCTAAGGTAAGGATTGAGTTGAGACTTGGGATCCAATGATTCCCGATTTGGATTAATCCAATGATGAAATGATTTTAACATTGACACATGCACACATGACGCTTTAAGCATAGATGAAAGATTGGTCTAAGAATAAGATCATTGGTTTAATTGGAATAAGCAACACTGGAATTATCATAATATCGGTATTTGAGAATAAACATTTGCATGTTGATATGGTTACTGATTTTTTATTTTAAAGGTATATATATTATATAAACCGATTTTTGAAAACTCTTTTATCGATGGTTTTGAAATTGCTTGGGAAGTTTGGGGGCGTCTTCACTGTAAACTCTCAGGAGACACAACTCTTCCACTAGGGATCACCTAGAGGTTTAAAAGCTTATTGCATATACTAAATGCAATCATGCTTCTTACGAAAGTGATATTTATTTTCTTAGGATATTAGTTTACTTGTTTCGACATATTTATCATTCTCTTTGCTCGATAACTAGCAAAGTGTAGGTTTGGGGGTGTGATCTGTACCGAAATATAACTATATTTTACATCCTAATATCTATATTCAGTCATCCAATGAAAGCAATCTGATGGCTATTGTGTAGCTTTAGTAGTTTCAGGTGTTTTTGACTGTTGAACCTTGAAAGAGCATAATTAAGCGTAATTAGAAGTTACATGGGAGCATTGGACCATGGAGCCAATGAAAACACTGAAATCCTTGAAGAGAATTGATTGGTCCAGCCACAACATTGAGAATGAAGACGTCATATGTCATCATCAATCGATTGAAATTCAGAATCAATCGATTGAGTTGGATGACAACTGTTTTCCCTCTTAAATTTGAATTTGAACTCAATTGATTGAGATATGAAAATCAATCGATTAATTTCAAATTTAAATAAATCCGCCAAAAATCAAATTTTGAATTCAATCGATTGAATCTTGGAATTCAATCGATTGACCTACATATGACAAGTTTTTAGTCCGAGCCCTATATAAACAAAACAGTGTTTAGGGTTTTAGGGAGCCTCTTGGTCCCCTTTTGGGGGCCTCTTTTTGACCAATTTTCATTAGGTTTTCTCCTTAGTTTTTCAGTTGGTAGTTTAGTTTTTGATAATTAGTTTGTGATTAGGAACCAAAGCTTTATAAGGTTTCAAATATTTTTCTAAAAGATCCAAACATTTGATAAATCAAATAACGTTTTTATGATGGTTTCAGATCTGTGCCTTGCGTGTGGATCGGAGATTAAACCTCTCGTTCAAGGAGGAAGCGATCCTTAGATGAGTAATTGATTTACTTTTAATCTTATAATTTCTTGTTATAATTATTGAATCGTATAGCTTTAAATGTGTGCCTATTGTTTATCATCGAATATTCATTTATAGTTGTCAATCTTGGTTATCGGCGATAATAAAAGAGTCATTTCACCTATATCTAATCTTGTAGACTGATTTTGGATGTCGTGCGATTGAGTCTTACTTTTGTGATGTCGTATTTTAGATACGTTATACTTTTCGCATGATTCATGCCGTGATTGGATACGTCATAGTATTGGGATAGGGTATGCCGGATCAGTAATCACATTTTTATCGAATCATTTTTCTTATAGTTGAATAAGGGCAAATAATTTACCATTGAAATGTATGGATTGTTAGTAGAAAAAGTATTAGGGTTAGCAGACTATTTGATCATCTTATCATCATTGTTTGATTAATCATCGCTTTCTTTGCATAAACTTTATTTAGATTTCATTAATCACGTTTTGTGTAGTCATCTTTTACAAGATCTCGTCTTTAGTTCTTTCTTAGGTTTTTTTTACACTTTTAAAAATTAATTAAAATTTTGCGCTTCCCTGTGGGATCGACACCCTTGATTTTGCCGTGCTTAATAGATTTTGTGCACTTATAAGGGTATAATTTAAAACAGATCAGTCTTCTCTCTCTAATAGGCTTTTATCACTTGACTTTGTCGACTCCACTGTGGGTGCCTTGGGAGGTAGCAAATTGAGTTGCATTTTATGACCGTTGTGCATGAAGGAGCTCATGTTCGATTGATCAAATAATGTAACATTAATGTCATACAATCAGGGCCTCCCTAGGATGAATTTCCCCACATCCATGGGCACAATATCGCATCACAAGGTATCCTTGCACTATCTGAATTGTATAGGAACCTGACACCTTTGTGAAACAGGGATGGATGATGAATTAACTCAAGCAATCTTATAGGGTTGGGGTGAGCTACGGGTATGAACCCCAAGCGAGAAACTGTACTTTCAGAAACCACACTACTACAACTTCCACTGTCAACAAGGACTCGACAAGCTTTCATCCCACACGCGGCTATGGTATAGAAGATATTATCCCATCACCAATCATCACTCTCTTTCGATTGGGCTAGAGCGCATCTAATCACAAGAGCCTGCGAGGTATTATTTTCCTCAATGGGATAGGAGATATCCCTAAGACAAGCCACTGTTTGCTCTCCTATATAATCTTCTTCGTTACTAGGGAACGACTTAGGCTCGTAGACTTCAACTGTACCCTCGTCATGCTCATTTTCATTGTCCTCGGCTATAAATAGGTTTCATGATGGGTATCGTGCTCCAAAATGTCCGATGTCGTGACACTTATAATATTTGTTCTGACCTCCACTCTTGGGGCTTTCGAGCATTGGGGCTTTACCCTTATCGACTCTGGATACGGGTGTCGTAACTAGGTTGGGCCTAGCAGACGTGGTATTAGGGTTGGGCTTTGACTCCGATAGAGTGGACCGATAACTAGATTTATAACTAAACGGAGTACTAGTTTTGAGATATCGCTCTAACTCCTCAACTCTAGAGAAGCATTCGTCTAGATCGTTTATCGGGTATGGATAAGTTCCCTTTGTAGTTCTGGATGAAGGCCTATTCGAAATCAGGATAGAGTAACCTTTTCCGGTTCATTCACATCAGCCTGAGTCTTTAAGTCTTCAAATCAATCGAAGTATTCAGTGACCGATAAATTTTCCTGTCGCAATGAATGCCACTGATCGAGAATACGTTCATCATATGAGAAAAGAGCATACTTTTCGTTCAAGTGAGTCTTCATTTCGCCCCAAGTAGAAATGGGAGGAAGACCATTGGACTGTCTTTAGCGCTCAAAACTCATCCAATAAAGTCGAGCTTGACCTATAAGTTTGACCTTTGCAAAGTGGACCTTTCGCTCTTCGGACATGGTGTACCACTCGAAGTAATTTTCCATGCCGGTGACCCACTCGAGAAAGACTTCGGATTGCCTTTTCCCGTCGAAAGTTGGGTCGTCCATTTTTATTAATTTCATGATTTTATCGTCTTGATCGGTGTGGACTTCATGACGATGAGGAACTTACCTCCTACGTTCATGGGTGTGGACACTATTGGGGTTTTCGGCGATGAACTTATTGAATTCTTCTACGCGGGTTTCTAAATTCTCATGCCGGGTTTGTAGGTCTTGCAACTGTTGTTACATCTGAGTATGATTCTCATCCACTCGGGTTTGAAGGGCGAACACCCTACACGTAAGGTCTCTAAGTAAGGCTTCTATCTTGTTTGGATTCATGGGGATACAAGACAAGAGTTAGACAAAGGCTAAATGAACAAATAAGGTAAAAGCTAGACAAAAAAAAATAGATAAAAACTAGGTAAAAAAAACTAGACAAAAAAATAGATGAAAAAAAATCTGACAAAAGCCAAATGAAAAATAAACAAAAGCTAGATGAAAAAACAGATGAAAAAATAAGACAGAAGCTAGACAAAAACCAAACACGAGCTAGACAGAATCTAGACAAATATGAAATGATGCAATGCTAAATTAATAATAAACTAAACCCTAAAACCTATATGAACACTAAAACCCTAAAACTACACCGATTCTCTGATACCAATTTGATGCCGAAACCTACTAAATGTAATGGTAGGGCTGAGATTAGGATTAAAATTAATTTAATTAATTAAAAAATAATAATTTCTCATAACAAATTTCCATGAAAAATTTTAAAAATCTAATTAGATGCTTTAATTTCGACCCAAAATAGCATTACTTTCGCGTACGTTCCTTTTCGCGGATCTAGAAGACTAGGGTTCTTATGAACGACTAGATCTCTGATAGTTTTAGGACGTCGAACGAACTCACAAGTGGGTTATCTCGATACTAAATAAAATTAAAAGGTTAATAATGATTTATGATGAATAACTAGATTGATTTTGGATTTTATAAAATAAATAAAATAACTAGGGTTATGCTACTTACGCAAATTGTAAATCTAAAGAAGATAGAGAAGGAAGAAGAATTGGCTACGCACGAAACCGCAAGTGAGAAACGAAGAATCGCTTTCCGTTTCAGAAAATCTCACCCTCACGAAAGTTTAGAACTCTTAATTTTGTATAAGAAATTTTTATTAATCAAAAAGTTCTAATAAAGTTGTTTATAAGCCTTTAAATAGGCTAACCAATGCATAAAACTAGAAATCCTAGTGTACCTCTAATTCCTAGTTCAAATAAAAAAAAAAATCCTAATTCTTCTAAAATAATAAAATAAACTTCTAAAACAATAAAGAAACTAATCATATTTCTAATAAAAAAAACAGATCCTATTTTCTAAAATAAAATAATAAAACTGACTAATCCTAATTCAATTAAGAGTCTTGAAATTCGTCACTTTATGCGCAACTTCCGAAAACTAATCATAACTTCTTCAATCCGACTTTACTTGACACTTTAAAATAAGCCAAACATAAAAGTGATGAGATTAAAAGTTAAAGACCCTTTAATAAAAAAAAATTTGGCAATAAAATTTGGATTTTTTTCATTCTGATCACTCTGATATTCTTCTTTCACCTTTAATATATTATGGGTGGTTGTTTGAATCCGATGTCTCCATCAACAACCCATTCAAATATTAGTTTGGAATCCCATCCTATATAATTGGTTTGGTTTACCTCTTTTTGACCGATGAGAAGCGTGACATAGAGAACTAAGCCAGTATCCCCAAAGTGCAGGATTTCCTATAAAGTTGCACCCTCCAATACAGGATATTAAGAAGATAAGATTTAGAAACTTGAGGTTAAACTTTCATAACGCAAGATAACAAAGCTAAGCAACTTGGTTTTGAGAGCCACCGTGTCAATTTTCCGTTCACATAAAGCCACAAGGTGGGTTGTATTCTAAAATCTAGAACCATCTACTTGGAGGACTGGACAAGCTTGGCATTACTTGTTCCTAAAAATGCTTAACAACGGGCTAAATTGTAATCACCGAACAAGTAGCCCTCTGTATTATCTATAATTATACATCTTTTATAACATTGAATTCACATACTTAAGCAATGGATCGTATTCAATATTTAATTCCAGTTCATCATTATGAATCTTAAGCTTGTAGTTTAAGGTGAATGTTTCTTTAAACAATGTAACAATTCATTAACTCATGTCTTTTATAAAAGCAAAAATGAAAAGAAAAAAAAAAAAATAGTAAGTTAATTTTAGCAGTTGCACTCCATATAGGTCGGAGCCATTGCGATGTCCCTTGACTGTGACCAACTTTGACCCCATCATATATTTAGGATTGGTTCTTACCTCGTCACATCATTTATTTTCTTGTACATCTAAAAGTAACCGTTCAAACACCAGTCCAAGACCCACGCGGCCCAATGGGAGATTTACACTAGAAATACCATATATATATATATATATATATATATATATATATATATATATATAAGTAAATGAAACATGCAATAAAAAACCAGCTATGCATAAAGTTTATCGTTAGAAAACTATGTAATTCTCATGTATATATGTTCAGGTTCATATACATGCACTTTTCCGAGATGCATCTCATCAGTTTACAGGCATAATCTACTGCAACATAATCTTGTTTGAATAAAAACACTAATCTCCAACATTGAGTAATCAGGAAAAATTGGTAAAAAACAAAGAAGAATCACGCATAATCTCTTTCACAAATTTCAAACAGGTGATGTCCACCTATTTTAATAACCAGGCTTTTGACACCAAAACAAATCTTCAATTTAAACCATTAAACAACTCTTGAATAATCTAGCTTTTGAATAGGTACTAAAAAACTATAAATTATGACCTTGAAATATCACAACCATCATAGCAAGCAGCTCTGGAAACATAGACACAGATCAGACCATCATCGTCATCATCTATGGTTGTGTTTGGGATTGCTCTTAGGAGGCAATGAGCAGCTCTCTGCTCTGGCGTAGAGAACCTTAGTATGGGTCTGTGTTTGGTTGTAAGTGCTCTTAGCTCTTTCGGAGAGGGAAAGAATTGAATTTGATTCTCTTTAAAAGAGCAATTTAGATCCGCTTTTTAAAGTGGGCCGCTCTTTTCCTCCAAAGTGCAATCCCAAACATAGCCTATATCTCGATTAAAACATCCACCGCTCAGATA
This sequence comes from Chloranthus sessilifolius, assembly GCA_021018995.1. Classification (NCBI taxonomy): domain Eukaryota; kingdom Viridiplantae; phylum Streptophyta; class Magnoliopsida; order Chloranthales; family Chloranthaceae; genus Chloranthus; species Chloranthus sessilifolius. The sequence goes on from CM037596.1 coordinate 7,181,251, forward strand.
TCGTCGATCAGAGGTGTCTAAAGGGAGAGGAATTAAGATTTGAGAATACAACCTTATCTCTCATGCCTATGATTTAAATGCATCAATTACAAATAATTGAGTTTGTTTAATTTTTCTCTTAAGGAATGAATGCAGCATATTACAAATACTGAGTAACTCACAGTGAGGCCAGATTTTGAAGCTGCCCAAGTTCCTGAGGTATGGGGCCAAGAGGTGATTACTTGACAAGTCGCTACAACGCACAGTTCCCAAAAGGTTCAATTGGTAAAATAGCAAAAATATCAAAGAATAATGATGTATGTGTCATGAGTTGAACCCTTTTTAAAAGATTTCTTACATCTCCATGATGCTCCTTAGATTTCCAAACTCTACTGGGATGCCACCAACTAGGTGATTGTTTTCAAAATTTCTAAACCAGAATAGTAAGAATGTCAACAAGTCAAACAAGGCATGGAAGAAAACGAGAGATGCATATAATACACTAACAATTTCAGAAGGTGCTCCAAGTCACCAATAGAAGAAAGAATAGCTCCAGTAATTTTGTTATTAGAAATGTCCCTGAAAAAGTTAACATAATATCAACACTTAGAGGCAGGATAAGAAAGAATTCCAAGTTTTTTGAGCCGTTGGCATTGTTAAATATTTCTAGATCTAGTCTTGAATCGTTTGATCAACATATCAAATAGAACAATTAATTAGTAAGATAAATTTTACTTACCTGATCGGATGGTCGCGAAGACGTGCTTGATCGGCAGATCCTCGGTACAAGATCACGACCCTTAGAACAAACCACCTCTCTTTCTTTCTATCCCTATTGATGGGAATAACATTGAGAATAGCCACAGAGGGGATGTTGTCCTCCTTAAATAGACATTGATTAGTTTTCTAGCCCATCAAGGAAACTAAATCTAGAGGATATGTCACATCTATAAAGGGATTACCACAACCCTATAAATAAGGAATTCCACCAGATTGCGTGGTGATTCCCATTGTGCCACGTTTAGAAAGTCTCATCAATTCAAGTTTTAATAAATAAGTAAAGAGGCTAGTGTGTGGGTCACAAATACCCAACAATTGGCACTTACAGAGTATCCAAATTACCAATGCTAGATAACTCAATAGGAATGACACCCTTAATTGTTCGATGATAATTTTTTGCAGAAGACAATTGAAAATATCAGGATGAAGTCAGAAACCACACTGCATGATATAATTATTAAATATTCATTAAACACTATAATTTATTAATGATTTACAAGAAATAATACATAATATTATTTGAAATGCAACACATTTTGCTAGTATGTATGATTATTTAGACTGATGTGCAGTAGGATATAAAGAGACTAATACCACACTCTTAAACACCTCTACCACACACTCCTAACTGTCTTCTCTATGATCGGCGGCCCCTGAGTCGATTACCCAGTATGAAGGTGATGTATAAGTGGCTGCCAAGACAGGTAATATGTTGTGATGTAACAAAGTGGCATGCAAATCACGAAACATAATAGTTGATGTAGAATCAGATACTCCAGAAAAAGAAGTCATTGCAGCTATAGAAATAATAGATAAGGTTGTTCTCGAACCACAGGAGCCAATGTGCAACCAATGTATCATTGTATATTCCAAACAATATAATAAACAGTAGGGAAGATATCCAAAACTTGAACAACTTTAACATACCATCCAAATTCTGAAATGAAGTCCATAGTACTCCAATAGCACTCCTCCAGCCATAGTGTCTCACAAAAAAAAAAAGGATTGCCTTCAACACACACATGTTGGGACCCAACAATCCAACAAATACAATCACAAAATAGCGGGTAGCAATCCAAACTCAGAATCATAAACAATAAAAATAAAAATAGAACAAACAACAACAAATACTCCTCAGTCCAACAGACATCAGATCAAGTATATATCATACATCTAACCTCCCCCATTCAGATTTCAGCAGCTAGACTGACAAGTTGGTGCACAATTAAAAATTGCTACTATCACCAACAAAATAGCAAAATCGAATCACCAAAAAAATTAGCAACAGAAGCTTCAACAGAGAAAGAGCATCAACAATATCTTATTCTAAACCACAATGCTGGCTCTGATTAGTGGCACCAGAATACCCCCAAAAAACACAAGCATTTGAAACTGGGAAGAATTATTGCTTCCACATAAACCACTAATCAACAAATAATAAAAATCATATCCAGGGCAATCAAAAAAGATGTATTACCAGACTAGAAGCACATCATAGCTACAAAAAAAACTTATTGAACAAAAGACCATCGACAACACCATCCAAAGGTAGATTTCTTACCCAAATCTCATCGGAACCACATGCAAATAGAATCGGAAGATTGGGAAACTTATTTCGGAATAAATTCATACCAGAATTACTAATGTTAAATGCTTACAGGCTATTGAGGCTCACACATGAGCTTAAACTTTCAGGGATTGACCCTTCTAGATTGTTGCTAACAACATTCCTGCAAGACTTGCATCAATAAATTGCTTGGATAATGAATTAACTTCCCCATAGATCAAAATCTCCGATGATGTTGAGACAATCACTGTTGTGATATGAATTTCATATCTTTGATACACCTAAATTATGTGTATGTACTTAATAACGTATGCATTGCATGTTTTAAATTTCAAAACGTTTTAACTAAAACTACATGTTTTGGTTTTCAAAACTCTTATTGTTATTTCTATCATTACTTGACACAAGTTAAGCGATGGCCTACTGGTTAAAGGCTTAAGTTTGAGACAAGAGGTCTAGGGATCCAAACTTATTATGTGAGTCTTAAGTCTTTATTTTGAACCTTGAAGTAAAAGCATATACATTCTTCCTTGGTGTGTCGGCTTAACACCGAATAATATCTAAAATGTTATAAAAAGGTGTCTTATGGAGAACCCTAAATCATAATTTCTCCGAGAGTTTTTCTTAAAAAATAGAGCCATCAGAAAACCCTAGAGACCTTAGAGAAGAGTTTCTAGATCTATCTTTCTAGAACTTTTCTTTTAGGAAGATCGGTGAGACGGAGGCGTATATTCTCAAGCGGCCTTTGCCTCCTTCAAGAATCACCGTCGTTGTTTGGATCTCGATCTAATTGTGGTGATACGATCTATCTAGGTATGTAGAAATTATGCTTTTCATTGAACTTAAAATATTGATTTTAAAATAGATTTTTATGTAAATTAGTAATTTTATTCCATGGATAATGAATAGATGATTAAATGGATACATGCTATGATTAATTATTTTTAATGTTGATGAATTTGGTTAACAAGAAGACGGGTTGAAGTTTACCATGAGATTTGAGCACTGTTGGGTCATGCTCACAGATTGAAATCAATAGATTGATTATGGGAAATCAATAGATATATTGATTCTATAAAATCAATAGATTGATTCTGGGAAATCAATAGATCGAATCTGAACAGATGAATGCTTTACATTCTCACAGACCGAAATCAATAGATTGATTCTAGGAAATCAATAGATTGATTTTGGGAAATCAATAAATTGAGTCTGAACAGTTGAATGCTTTAAATGCTCACAGGCCAAAATCAATAGATTGATTTTGGAAAATCAATCGATCAATTCTAGACAGTCATGTTTATTTTCAATTCTTTCACAAATATTTCATGAAATATTAATGTTTATATACTATGATTATATCCACTTTAATGTTTGTATACCATGATTAAATGCACCTCAATGCTAATGTACTATGATCCTACTCATATGTACTTTACATGTTTCATGATGATCTCTACAATGCACAATCAAGACACATAAAACACAATGAAATGTCAAGCGATGATTAATGAGCATTAGACCCAGTATCTTGTGCATAATGGAGTTGAAGAAGGTATTAGACCCAACTTCTTGTACATACCGGAGTCTGAATAAATATGAATAAGAAGCATTAGACCCAATATCTTGTACGTGATGGAGTCTAAGAAGGTATTATATCCAACATCTTGTATATGATAGAGTCTAACTAAACAAGAATGTGATGAGCATGATTAAACCCAACGTCTTAAGCGGGACGAAGTTTAACGTGCAATCACAGATAGTCTCCTGAAAGAAACTACATATTCTTGAAACCTTAATTTCAGACACTCCATATAAGCCATTAGAAGTCTGTAGATTCCTTTCCAGTTGCTCGAAGAATGTCAACATCAAATTCAGAACTTCCATTGGTGAGGCTTCAGTGATATCACTAAAGGCACTAAAATAACAAATTAAGATCTTAAAATTCAAATGTATATATGTCTACGTGTATATACATATATATCGATAAAGAAAGAGAGAGAGAGAGAGAGAGAGAGAGAGAGAGAGAGAGCAGACAATAAACCATGAGAAGCATCCCAAAAATGAGATGAAATGTTAGAAAGTAGCTTACTATAAGACTTCTGAACGAATATGGAACAGAAGGATCCTTTTGAAGTAGGCCTTTAATAAAACCCAGCAGCTGAAAAGTAAAGCCATTTTAAATTCCAGACATCAGAACATGTAGATATACCAAATCAGAAATTTAGGGTTGTCAGTGTATTAACTCTTCAGGAATTTAATACCTTGAGTTTCTCAATTCAAATACAGGAACCCATTGCACGGAAATGTTTGAGATGATTGATGGATCATTAGAAATACTGGGCACGTCAAAAAGGCCGAGCATTAACTGCAGAACTCTATCAACAATGTCAGAAGAATGAACCACTGCCTCTGTATTAATAGAAGGCAGGATGAACGTCTGCATAAGCAATCCGATAAGTTCATGTATCAGTTCGTAGTCTGTAATAGATAATTAACAATAGAAAAAACAAATCAGAAAAAGGTATGAGCAAAGTTTATCAGTCATGAAATATGATAACACAAATATTACGAATACATGCTAAAACAACGAATTCACGCCATCAAAATGATTGGAAGCCTCACCACAAAATTTCTCCACATTACTACACCGAATAGTAGAAATAAGTAATGACAACAAACTGCTTAGTTGCAAAAAGCATCCACTACGAATTCAGCCAAATATATCCTCAAATAGGCAATCCCACACCAAAGTCAACTCCTTGGGATGAAGTTCCTCATAAATTCTCTGGAAAGCACCAACTACAACCTCAACAACAATTTCTGAACCCGCAAAAGAACTTCACAATCTCAAGGTCACAATAAAAAGGAAGGAAATCCAACTGGAAATATTTCAACTGCCAAACCCATAATTTAAATTGATAAAAAGATATTGATCCTGAAGTGATAATATTTGGATGGAATCATGGCCTCAATAACTTCCCAAGATACCAAGCAAGAGTAAAAACTATGTAGGCATCATGAACTATGAACATGTCTGACCCAACCCGAAACCAACCCAAAATCTAGGAGGGTGTTGACCCATGAACTCCCAACACTGATGTTGTGAGGTAACACTATATATATATATATATATATATATATATATATATATATATATATATATATATATATATATTATTGAATTCAGAATTTTTCCATTTTTATTTCACTTGATGGACACACATGATGCAGGACCAAACACTAAAACCTAATTTTAATGGAACCATTCGGAGTGTTTTTGGGCCTAATTGGTTTCTGGTAAATCCTTAGGGCAGCACCCTTTCTTGATCTGGCCCACTCCACTTTTGATTGAGCCTGGTTTTTGGATGGTTGTGTAGTTTCTCACTACCTCTCTCTCCTTTCTCAGTGCCTACTCCGATTTTACCATCGTGGTCAAGGATGTATTTTTGTGGCTTGCATTTTTTAATATACTTCTTTGTTATCATTTAAAAAAAAAAAAACCTAATTTTATTGGCTAAAATAAAGAATGATGAAGAACCCATAGTAGAAAACAGTCCTAATCATCCCATGCACACATCTTCTCAATGTGGAGTCTTCTTGGATGTTGCACATGCACTCTTGGGGCCTTCAACTACCCATCCAAAGTGCTACATGAGTCACAAATCTTATGATCTCTTCTTGCGCTTCCTGTACACTTTGAAGGGTTTGATGTCTGCATCAACTATCCCCTGCTAAAAAGAACGCCTCCCTAATGAGTCATTAGTGTGATACCTCTCAAGCATATCCGGGTCCAATCTCAAGCACTTAAATGACACGTGTGCAGCGTGAAAACGTTGCACGCGCACAAGTAGTCTAGCACCACATATTAACCTAAAACTTAGTATTATTATTTTATTACCATCATTGTGCAGAGTGAGTTTAAACATCTAAATTAGACTGTAAAAAATGGTTAACAATCAAGTAGTGAAATCAGTCAGATTTGTGGTCAAGTAGTGACTATGAACATGACGTCGTCAGCAATTCCCATGCCAGCATAACTATTACAACTTCAAGAGATAAATGTAAAAGTGTAATGACCCGCAAACTTCGAACCCGAACTCGACTGACCTTGTGTGCGTGACCGGCACGGTGACCAATGTCGCCATAAAATTTTAAATAAATAGTTAAATAATATATGAATAAATGACGTGTGGAAAGAGTTAAGTTTGAAAGTTTGATTGGGCCTTCTGTGGTAAAGTCGTGCACCGACTTGCAGTGTGCCGCTTAACACCGAATCAAAGCCTAGGGGTAAGTGGATAGAATTTGAGATGTAAATATCAAAGATATTTTGGTTGGTTTTGTAGGCTATAAGAGACTGAGGGGAGGGTTGCTTAATGGCTAAGATTTTCCTTTTGCATTTGAGAACGAAAGAGAGAGCCAACCCAACCAATTGAGATTCGTCACTTTCCCAAGATTCTTGTTAGATTATGACCGTGTGATCGTGCCGCAAACTCTGCACTCTTCGCGAAGCACTTCACGCCGATCACTGCATGGGTTCCAACCATTTCAAACCCTTGAATTTGGAACGAGCGTGAACCGGTCACATTGGATGCGTCGTAGGCGTTTTGAATATGTTAAGATCAATGCGCAAGAGTTGATGAAGTTATCTTGAGCTCGTGAAATCGATCACTGTGGAGTCGCCTTTGAAATCCGAAACCCTTTGCTTTCCGAAACCCTTTTTTGGTCAACACTTCTCTAAAAGCCACGAAATCAATCGGTGAAAGGTTAGTTTCCCTTGATTTTAATGATATAGATTAGTAGATTATATGTTTGGATTATTGTTTTGATATATGTGTGTGGAATGTTTGCGTGAAAATGGCGAAAAGCCGCGATAAAAATGGGTTTCTGGAACTCAGAAATTGCAAAGTTTATGAAACTCGCGCGCCCGAGCTTTAAAGCTCGCTCGCACGAGCAGCCTTCAGAAAGGCTTCCCCGTGCCTCGCTCAACAGAGAAAAGTGGTTTCAATGAGCCTCTGATACTTGCTCGCGCGAGCTAATAAGTGAACCTTGGACTCGCTCCAGCAAGCTATGTTTCTCGCTCGCGCGAGATGCCTTCATAAATGCTTGAGTGAGGTTCGGGTGCCCAAGTCAGCTGAGGAAAAGAAGCTTTAGTAAGCTATTTTTCACTCACGTGCTCGAGCTTTTTGAACTTGCTCGCTCGATCATGTATCTCGCGCATGCGAGAACCAGAGTTTGGGCATTTTGGCTTCTTTTTTCGAAATATTTTTGGATCTCTTGCATGTGTGGTTACTAGACCTTTGATATATGGTTATTGATTATCTTAGGCTATGTTGTGAGCATCGACAACATCCGATAGGATATTTTTGCATCGATTTACGTGAAATCATACTGAGGTAGGAGAATCTCAAAATCACTTACATTCTATTTTAATTCACATGTGTATTTTGCAATCAATTTGAACACTGTAAATCTGAGTTTTCTTTCATTTAAATATGAAATCTGAAACTTGCATCGACAATAAGAAATCTGATTACTTGAATCTACCCTGAATATGGAACTTGAATACTGAATCCTGAATCCTGACTTTGCATCTGTGTTATGTACTGGAATCTGCATTTGAAGTATGCATTGTAATCTGTATTTGATTTATGATTCACACGAACGGCTCCTCTATTCATGTACAATATTCTGGCACAAGTTACCCTCATAACGCAGAGGCTTGTTGAACTCTTCAAAAAGGGTTCATGAACGACGATTGTTAGGTAGGGGATCCCATCGGTTTATTCCCACTCTCACAATATATTAACTTGAGAGATAAATTAAGTTGAGATTTAAGTAATGAATTCGATAAGCTTTGCATATATGAACTAAGAAACACTGAGCATATGAACTCTTTACCTATTTTGAATCTGCTTTGAAACTTAGAATATGAAATTGCATCTGATCCTTGTATTTGAAATTCAGTCATTTAACCTATTTTGAATACCTGTCTTGGAATTAATATGCTACGAATTATGTTTTGAAAATTATGTTAATTAAGGTATGATGCGATTGAGATGATTTTCTTCTGCTGAGCTTAGATTGTTAGCTCACTCCGACTATATGCTACCTGATTCAGACACAGCGACTTGGGGCTACGAGAGTGACCCTGACTATATTCTGGAGGACGAATTTGAGATTCCTCCTAAGGAATTCTTTCCTGTTTAGGACCATGCTTTATCTTTTGTGTGCTTTTTGAGAGATTAGACTTAGGCTTGGTATGTCTGGTCTATTTTGTTTATATTTTAGAATTATGTAATTATACTTATTATTTTTTTGTGAACCATATTTCGGTGATGGTCGGCCATCACCGGTGGTTCGTTTCGATTCTTTTGTCCACGTGTTTTCACATGGAATTAGAACCATTATTTTGTCTTGCTTTTTGTTTAGAAATGGAATTTCTTTTTGTTATACTTTGATATCTGCTTGTATTTTGTCCAGTTTATCAATTTATCGATAGGTTGGTGAAACGACCTTCACGGTATTTCAGATACGAGAAAGTACGGTCGTCATAGTTGGAATTAGAGATATAGCTCTAGATCCGGAACTCCATAGGAATGTGGGCAAGATTGTCATTACAATCAATACTGATCAAATATTATTATTGTTTAATAATGATAGATCAACATGGGCCCAAGGTTCCGAGGCAGAGGACGAGATAGAGGTGGACCAAAGACGGTTCCGTTAGAAGATATCCCTAAGGGCATATGTATTTCAAGGGGAACTGGATTCATTTCCAGCACTAATGCTATTCCTGTAGGAGTAGGAAGAGGTGGTGACGGACGAGTTGAGCAAGTGTTGGAGGCTTTGGCCACCAATATGGCTCAACAGACAACTTCTATGGCTCAACAGACTGCTACTATTGCTCAGCAAGCAGAGTTGATTGCATCCAGACATCAACCTTTTGGGTTTGCAGAGTTTAGGAGGATGCGTCATCCTACGTTTTTAGGTCAGATTGATCCAATGTAAGCAGAGGGTTGGCTGAACGAGATGGAAAAGATCTTCGATGTGCTACAATGCACCAAAGTCGAGAAGGTTAGATGGGCAACTTTCAAGTTAAATGGAAAGGCTGACCCATGGTGGAAGTCTATATCCAGGACTAGGGAGCTAGAAATTCCCAACACGCCATGGACTTGGGCTGAATTTGTAGAAATATTTAACGATAAATACTTTTCCAAGATCATACAGCATAAGTGGGAGGTCCAGTTCATAAAACTGGAGTAAAACAAAATGACAGTGCGAGAGTACGGGGTTGAGTTCGATAGACTGTCTAGATTTGCACCTCAACACGTGGCCACCAAGTTGATGAAGGCTAAAAAATTCTAGCTTGGCTTAAGGCCAAATATTCTTGAGACGATCTCGGCTTTTGAGCTTGAGACATATGCAGGGGTGATTACTAAAACCCTTATAGTTGAGGACACTGATAGGATGTTCAAGAGGAGAGACCAACATAATAAGGAGAGAGCTGAACAGGGTCAGACAAGTGCCTATGATCAGCCAAATAAGAGACCCAAGTTCACAAAACCACTGATATATCCTACTCAACTGGCATACTCGAGACCTACAACTTCTTCTGAATCGCCTTTCTATTAGAGACAATCAGTGTCTTCACCTGTACGATCCTTTCGACCTTTAGGTCCTACTGCGAGTGGGGCCTCAATGACACAAGGATCCTCACGTGCCCCATCTTTTGCTCTGGTCCCTTCGTGTAGAAGGTGTGGGAAACCACACAAGACTGAGGACTGCAGGAGAAACACTGGAGCGTGCTTCTGGTGTGGAAAGATAGGACACATGGTAAAGGATTGCCCCGAGGAGGACAAAAGAAGGACCACTTCATCTTCTATACAGAGATCGATTCGACCTACTATTCAAGGTCGAGCTTATGCAGTAACAGCTCAGGATGTCGAAACGTCGAATGACGTGATTCAAGGTATCATTAAAATTTTAGATGTTAATTTTATATTGGTTCTACTTGATTAGTGTTCTATAAATTCTTTTATTAGGACATGCATGAACACCACACTCATTACGCATAATTAATTAAATCTTATATATTGATTAAAGGTACCCTTGCTATGCGTCGTGACGGCTATGTATGTAAAACTGAAGCTGTAACGACCCTGAAATCCAGAACACGAACCTGACCGTTTCAATCTACGTGCCCGACACGGAAATCGAGACCGATAAAAAAATTTAAGAAATTATATTAGTTAAGATAAAGTGGCACCGTGATTAGATGAAATCACACGTGCAATTTCGTTTAAGTCTGAGTTGTATAAAGGGTCAGTGTGACACGTTGCGCCATAGCAACTGTGTTCGTGCTCCACACCGGAGCATAAACTAAGGGCAAAACAGAAATATCTGTTTTCTTAGTTTATAGGAGAAGGAAGGGAGACATAAGGAGAGATCTTTTTCTTCTTCTCCTTCCTCTTCCCCTTGCCCTAGTGCTCTTGTAGGTAAGAACCTGTAGCTATGTGGGTTTTCAAGAGGATTTTGGGAGAGAAGAACAGGGTTAGCAGGAGTGAGATGAGGAGTTGCTAAGCTAGGGTAGCTAGGGCAATGAAATGAGTTTGGGTATGGTCTAAGGATGTGTGAGAAGTCTCTGACTGTTGAACCAGAGCTAAAGGGTTGCTCGTCGGACTCGGATCAGTGATGAGCTCCGAGAACTAGATCTGAAACCCTCATTAGTATCGATTTGCCGAAACCCCGAGAGGGCCCAAACAAAGGTGAGTTTGTGTGTTTAAATAGGGGCAAAAGAGATGCCCAAGTATGTGCATTAATGTTGTGTTAATGGTTGTTGAAAACCATTAATGGAAAATGGGTCAAAACAGGATGGAGGTGAACTCCATTAATGACAGAGTTCTGTCATTGTTGATTGATCAATGAAGGTATTGATCGATCAATGACAAGTGGTGATCGATCAATGAAGACCATTGATCGATCAATCAGTATAGGCCAGAAAGGGAACATAAGCCCTCAAATTCTGGAAGTTCTATGCCCGAGAGGCATTGATCGATCAATCCTGGGGATTGATTGATCAACAAGAGAGTGATCGATCAATGACAGTTGGTGATCGATCAACAAAGGTATTGATCGATCACTGTAGGGTGGTGATCGATCAATGAAGCCATTGATCGATCAATCTGTATAACTAGTAAATGTGAACAGAAGGTGGGAACTTTTGAAAATGGGTTGGTGATCGATCAATGAGGGCATCGATCGATCAATAGGAGGCATTGATCGATCAACCAAAGTGGTGATCGATCAATGAGGGCATCGATCGATCAATAGGAGGCATTGATCGATCAACCAAAGTGGTGATCGATCAATTTAAACTGTGTTAAGAATGAAGAGAAGAGAGGTTATTGATCGATCAATGAGTGTATTGATCGATCAATGATGATAAGTGATCGATCAATAAGGTGTATTGATCGATCAACTGACTATGTTACAGAAGGGAAGCTGAGAGGGTGTTGATCGATCAATGGGGTTATTGATCGATCAACAAGAGGGATTGATCGATCAATAAGGATGGTGATCGATCAATCACCCCTGTTTTGTTCTGTTTTGGTTTTGTGGATTGAACACCACCGGACAGTGTACCGGTTAACTTTCTGACATCCCTGACACTTAAAGTACTATGTTTATGGTCTAGGATCAAACCCGGACACATCAAAAAGGCTTTGGATTTGCTTAGAAGATAAATTGACCTGAGGTAGGAGAAAACCAACCTAAACTGCTTTTGAGTATGATTCCATGTTTATTTCATATCCATGCCTTGATTCCTGTTTTTACCAAGCATGTATGCATATCATGATTCTTGTCATTTTGATTTATGTTTCTGATTCGTAAGTCTGAGATCTGCTTCTAAGTTCTACTATCTGATATGTGAGGTATATACGTATGTGATTTGATGATTTAAGCCAGATGATCCCCACCGACCCGGCGGTATATCCGATGCCTGGCACACTTGTGCACCTGCTTTCAATCCTCGGCACAATTGCGCTCCATAGATGAGGCATTGTTGCACTTTCAAAATTGTTCATGTGAACGACGATTGGTTGGGGTTTCCTATCGGACATTCCTGTTTACTCCGTGCTATATAGTCACGGGAGTTTCTTAAGTTAAATATACACAATTTAAGTGCTCTGATAATATACCTGCATAACATCTGATTTCTTGCATAAATTCTCAGCTTTTAGTTTGATTTGTCATGATTACACGATCCTGATTTGATTTCTGTTATGAGATAGCATGATTTGCATATTCAATTCGTTTAATTGGAATTCTTCTATTGAGCTATGATGTAGCTCACCCTGCTTTCTAAATCCATTTTAGGTTCTGAGGCGGTAGCACCCGGTACAGAGAGCGACCCGGATTACCAGCCTGACCCAGAGGTCGAGGTAGAGGACGAGGAGACAGACGTTCAGGCGGACGAGTTCTATCCGTAGCCTGGGTACTGATGTCCGATGTCTTGTACTTTGGTCTTTTTGGATTGTTGTGTGCCTGGTGGCCACCCTTGTATATATATATAGATATTTTATAAAATTATTTAATATATTGGTTACACATTCTATTCGGAACCACTATCGGGAACCATTGTTTGGGTGATGGAGGTCCATCACCGATGGTTCTTTTTGGTTCCTTTTTGGGAATGTGTGTTCTTTTTTTTTTATGTTTAATGTTATCATTGGGTTAAAAGTATACATAGGTGATTGACTCGAACTACCACTGCCCGGATGTGTCCGCTTAGCTTCCGCTATATGGCCAGACACGCGTTATTGTCCCGGGGATCATCCAGAGTATGATCCTAATGGCACGGATTTCTGAGAACAGAAATCCGGGCTGTTACAGTTGGTATCAAAGCCTAGACTGTAGGTTGAACTACGGGTTCAGATAGGATTATTTTCACAATCTAAGTACTGATCAATGTTGTTGTTTTCATAATGACAGACCAGTATGGGCCCTAAGTTCAGAGGAGGGCGCAGTGGAGGTAGAACAGGTCAGAGAGAGATTCCTCTGAGGGATGTGCCTGAGGTCATAAGCCCGTCGAGGGGTTTGGAATTTCTCTCATAGGCGAATGCGGTTCTAGTGGGACCAAGAGGAGGTAGAAGAAGAAATGAAGAAAGGATGGAGCAGGTGTTGGAAGCATTAGCTACCAACGTCGCTCAACAGACAGCTGCTTTGACTCAACAGGCAGCTAGACCACCCCATCAGCCTAGCGGATTTGCGGAGTTTAGGAGAATGAGACCTCCTAACTTCTCAGGTCAAACGGATCCCATAGAGGCAGAAGGGTGGATAGAAGAGATGGAAAAGATCTTTGAAGTATTACAGTGTAGTGACGTAGAGAAAGTGCGTTGGGCCACTTTCAAATTGGATGGTGACGCCGGGCCTTGGTGGAAGTCGGTGTTACAAAATAGACAGAGAGAGTTCCCTCACACTCCTTGGACATGGGAGGAGTTTACGGAGGTGTTTTATCACAAATACTTCCCGAAAATTGTGAGGCATCAATGGGAAGTGAAATTCATAGAGTTGAAGCAAGGCGCCATGTCAGTGAGGGATTATGGGGCAGAGTTTGGTAGATTGGCTAGGTTTGCTCCTCAACATGTAGCCACAGAGTTGATGAGAGCAAGGAAATTCCAGCTTGGCTTGAGACAAAATTTACAGAAAGACGTCGCCATGTGGGAAATGGAGACCTATGAGGGAGTCATGGCCAAAGCTCTCATAGCTGAAGAGGAGAATCAGAAACAATTTTCTTGGAGGGACAACCAGGCGAGAGAGAGACCATTCCAAGGGCAATCTCAGGACACAGAGCAGAACAAGAGGGCTAGATTTTCCAGACCTCCGAGATACCCTATGCACTCTCGACCGGCGATTTCTTCGGGTCCGAGGTCATATCAGAGAGCGGCAGCACCTACGTCTTCCAGATCATTTCGACCAGCCGGATCTTCTGGTAGCGGGGCCTCAGTGACTCAGGGACCTTCAAGAGTCTCGTCCTTCACTCCGGCCGTAATGTGTGCAAAGTGTGGGAAACCACACAAGACAGAGGACTGTAGGAGAGAGACGGGGGCATGCTTCAGGTGTGGCAAGATGGGCCACTTGGTTAGGAACTGCCCTGAGGAGAGCAAGGAGCGGGCAGGATCGGTATCTACACAGAGATCGTCTCGACCAGTAGTTCACGGTCGAGCCTATGCCGTCACCGCGACCGATGCTCTGACATCGAATGATGTCATCCAAGGTATGATTTAAAATTTAATAGATGTAGTTTATTAACATGATGAATTAGGAATGTTGAAAATATAGAATTTAATTGAATAATTATGATGAAAATAGTATATGTATGCATGCACATCTAAAACGTTTGAAATAATATTGAAATTGGTGTATAGGTGAGCTGAAATTGTATAGGAGTTGCGACATTTGCTTTCATAGGGCACGAGCCTTGATAGATCCAGGCTCTACGCACTCTTTTGTACGGCCTCAATTTACATAGGAATTGAGCGCCACTCCAGAACAACTAGATTTTATTTTGACAGTGTCGGTTCCCACGGGTAATGCTGTGAATGCACTCACCGTGTGCAAATCAGTGGTGGTGGCAGTGGAGGACCACGAAACACGGGCAGATTTGATTCTGTTAGATATGAAGGGATTTGACATCATTCTGGGAATGGACTGGCTATCCGCTTACCACGCAAGTGTGGATTGCCTTCGGAAGATAGTAGTTTTTCGCCCTCCTAAGGGACGATCATTTAGATTCTTCGGGGAAAAGTCTAAGGTGGCCCCGTTGATATCTGCTATTCAGGCGGAGAAGATGATGAAGAATGGATGCAGTGGATATATAGCCTTTCTACAAGAACAACGGGAAGAAACAAATGTGATATCCGATATTCACGTCGTGTGCGAGTATCCCGATGTATTCCCTGAGGAATTGCCTGGATTACCACCAGTTCGGGAGATTGAGTTTGCAATCAATGTGGTTCCAGGCACTGAACCAGTATCTAAAGCTCCTTATCGGATGGCTCCAACAAAATTGCAAGAGTTGAAGGAGCAACTACAGGAACTGCTTGACAAAGGGTTTATTCGGCCGAGTGTGTCCCCTTGGGGAGCGCCAGTATTGTTTGTCAGAAAGAAGGATGGTTCGATGCGCCTATGCATTGATTATCGGCAGTTGAATAAGTTGACGATTAAGAATCGTTACCCGCTTCCTAGGATCGATGATCTGTTTGATCAATTGCAAGGAGAGAGGTTCTTTACGAAGATCGACTTGAGATCAGGTTACCATTTGGATTGATGAATGCACCCGCATCATTTATGGACCTGATGAATCGTGTGTTTAAACCACAATTGGACAAGTCGGTAGTTGTTTTTGTAGACGATATTCTTGTCTATTCCAAGACCAAGGAGGAACATGAAGAACATCTACATATAGTCTTGCGGACCCTCAGAGAACACAAATTATACGCAAAGCTCGGCAAGTGTGAGTTTTGGTGGAACCAAGTGAGTTTCTTAGGCCATATTGTCTCTGTAAAGGGTATAACTGTAGATCCGACAAAGATCGAGGTGGTCATGAACTGGGAACAGCCTAGGACAGTGACAGAGGTCCGTAGTTTTCTTGGTTTGGCAGGATACTACAGGCGATTCGTAGAAGGTTTCTCTAAACTGTCAGGTCTGCTTACTCAGCTCACTAAGAAAAATGCTAAGTTTGATTGGACGGAACAATGCGAGAAAAGTTTCTAGGAACTGAAGACTCGTCTGACTACGGCACCAGTACTAGCTATACCTTCTGGCAGGGGAGGCTTTGCTATCTACAGTGACGCATCGTATAGTGGGTTAGGTTGTGTCCTCAACCAACATAAGAAGGTTATCGCATATGGCTCTAGACAACTTATGGAACATGAGAGGAACTACCCGACTCATGACCTGGAGTTAGCAGCGGTGATCTTTGCTTTGAAAATTTGGAGGCACTACTTATACGGTGAGACATTTGATATCTACACCGACCACAAAAGCCTTAAATATTTGTTTACTCAGAAGGATTTGAATATGCGACAGCGCAGATGGATGGAGTTCTTGAAAGACTACGATTGTTCCATTCAGTATCGCCCTGGGAAGGCCAATGTTGTGGCGGATGCTTTGAGCAGGAAGTCTTCAGCTCAGTTGGCACATCTAATCACCAGAGTACAAAGGTGGCATTTACTTGAAGACCTGGCCTTATGTGATACGCTGATTGATGTCAAAGGTTCAGTGACATTGATGGCCACCATTGTGATACGGCCCACATTGTTTGACAATATACGTAAGCTCCAAATGGTTGATGATGAGCTTATGGCAATTAGAAGAGATGTGATCAACGGGATCAGACCTGATTTTACTATCAAAGATGATGGCACCTTACTATTTCGAGATCGGATATGCATACCGGATACAAAGGACCTAAAAGGCACAATTTTGGAAGAAGCGCATAAATCTACATATGCTATACATCCTGGGAGCACCAAGATGTACCAAGATCTCAAGCGAAGTTTTTGGTGGAGAGGATTAAAGAAGGATGTGGCGGATTATGTTTCTCGGTGTTTGGTCTGCCAGCAGGTGAAAGTAGACCATCGAAATCCAGCAGGATTGTTGCAACCTTTGCCAGTGCCAGAGTGGAAATGGAAAGCCATTTCTATGGACTTTATTCTAGGATTACCAAGTACATTGAGAAAGAACAATGCCATTTGGGTCATTGTAGATCGATTGACAAAAACCGCTCATTTTCTACTGTATCGGACTACATTCACAGCCAATAAACTAGCCGAGCTGTATTTGAAAGAAATAGTTCGATTACATGGCATACCTGTCAGCATCGTATGTGATAGAGATCCCCTATATACGTCGCAGTTTTGGCGACGATTCCAAGAAGGCATGGGTACTAAATTGAAGTTCAGCTCAGCGTTTCATCCCCAGACAGATGGGCAAACTGAGAGAGTGAACAAGATCATAGAGGATATATTGCGAGCATGTATGTTGGACTTTCATGGCTCATGGGATCAACACTTGCCTCTAATCGAGTTCGCGTACAATAACAGTTATCAGTCAAGCATTGGGATGGCACCTTATGAAGCCTTATATGGACGTCGATGCAAATCTCCGTTGAATTGGGAAGAAGTCGGCGAGAAACTTGTCTTGGGACCAGAGATTGTGGATAGTACCACCGAAACGGTTAGAGTAATTCGTGAAAGATTGAAGATGGCCCAAAGCCGCCAAAAGAGCTATACTGATCTTCATCGGACGCAAGTGGAGTTTCAGGTATAATAAAATACGTCAGATGATACATGTTCATGGTTAAATTAAATCGCGAGAGAATTAACGCTTGTTTTCAGGTTGGAGACAAGGTGTTTGTGAAAATTTCGTCAACCAAGGGCGCCATGCGTTTTGGTAAGCGCGGAAAGCTGAGTCCTCAGTACATTGGACCATTTGAGGTACTCGGACGGGTTGGTGAAGTAGCTTATCGGATTGCATTGCCACCACAGTTGGCAAACATGCATAACGTCTTTCACGTGTCCATGCTACGCCATTACGTACGCGATCCGACTCACGTCTTGGATTTCTAACCAATAGAGCTTCAGGAGGATATGTCGGTGGTTGAAGAACCAACCGCTATTTTGGATCGTCGAGATCAAGTCTTGCGGACTAAGTTAATTCCACTGGTACTAGTCAAGTGGAGAAATCATTCGGACGCTGAAGCTACTTGGGAGCGAGCAACCGAAATCCGCGAACAGTATCCACATTTATTTACCTGATGGGAAGGGTAAATTCTCAATTAATTTCACTTAAAGATTCGTTCCCATAATTATGTTGTGGTGTGTGAGCATGCATTATACTCGATTAATCTCCTTCTATGATCACTCTGTATAATGTGCATGTGTCAGTAGTCTCGATGTTCGGACTGTTCGCTATCAGAAAGGCTGACTGTGTGAAATGTAGTGTCACAGACAGCATTGATCGATCAACAGAGGCAGTGATCGATCAATTTCATTAGTGATCGATCAACAAACAGAGGTGATCAATCAATGACAGTAAATGATTTCACCCAAAAGATGGGCTGGTGAACGATCAATAGCAGTATTGATCGATCAATAGTGGTTCAGGTGATCGATCAACATGGGTTAGTGATCGATCAAATTTGCATTAGGAAATGAGCAGTGATCGATCAACATAAGTGGTGATCGATCAATAAGGAAGTTAGTGATCGATCAACAGAGGATGGTGATCGATCAATGCATCGATTTAGGGCTTAAAGATTCTCCAGTGATCGATCAACAAGAGCATTGATCGATCAATCCAGGGGTTTAAGTTAGAAAAAGGGGGGTTTTGAACGGTCATTTGCACGAAGCCTTCGCAGTGATCGATCAAGGGTTTGCACTCCGACCGTTCAATCTCCTTCCCAACACTTCTCCGGCCATTTCCGTCCATTCTACGGCTTGATTCGAGTGGACATCGCTCCATTCATTCGGTAAACCTCTCGTTCCTTTCAATTTGATTCCTCTTTTTGCATTTTAGACAAAGTTAGACCATGGGACCTCACACGAAGAATCATTCGTGTAAGGTACCCGCGTCCCGGGCTCGTACTCCGGTACCGCCCTCTGCTTCCATTCCCCCGCCACTCGTGCCACCCATGGCACCGGTTTCGACCCCTATTCCACCCTTTCCTGCACCCGTTCCGCTCCCCGTTGAGCGTGAAGTCCCCAAATCGTGGTGGACTTCTAAGACCTTCTTACCCGAATACGTTTTTGCTTCCTCGCTCTACGAGGACCGACCCGAAATGGCTTGGGCCAAGGGTTACATTCAAAAGGTCGGGTTGAAGCCCTTGCTTGAGCCGTTCCACGACCACTATTGCCCACGCTTAGTGAGGCTATTCTTCCAAAACCTACGATGGGGTGATAGTCGCCATCAACTTGTCACAACCATTAATGGTTTTAACTACAAATTCAACCACTTTCACGTCGCGGAGGCACTTCAATGCCCGTCCGCTTACATCGAGACGTGTGGCCTCGAGGCCCCGTACATCAAGGATGTACCCTACGCCGATGTGGTCACTAAGATGACCCAAGGCCAACACGAGAGGGGCCAATCCATATCTAGGGCCCAATTACCCGATCGATTGTGGATGCTTGATACGTATATCAAGTGTGCACTAAACCCCTTCTTACACAAGTCCTCGCGGACTGGAGTAGTGCAACAGGTACTATTCTCGGCCTATGAGAACCGTTGGTTCTCTATGGCGGATTTGGTCATTGAGGGCATCATCAACGCCAATGACCTTATGTCTGAAAAAGTGAAATCTGGGGTTAAGAAACAGATCCCCTATGCCCACCTCATCACTAAGCTAGTAGAGCAGTATGCTGCTCTACGCGAGGCATACACCTTGGCTCCTCACGAGCCTCGCTTGGTCGACAATACCAAGGTCTTTCAACTGAAAGACTGGACCAAGAGTTACAACCTGTTGGTGCGACGACTTCCTGAGGAGGAGGAGGGCGCCGCGGAGCCCATTCCGCCTACTGCCGCCGAGGGTTCGATCCCTACCGAGCCTACATCAGGATAGGGGGAGGCCCCACATGACCCACCACCTCCACCAGAGGTGTCTGCTCGACCTACCCCTGCTACACCCCACCGACCGGTTCATCACACCCCACCCCATCCCCCACCATCTTCCTCCGACGACGTTGCCGCGATGCTTCGCGAGTTGGTGGAGGGCAATGATGAGTAGTGAAATATGATGATATTTCACCCCTAAATACCTATATTTAGCCGTCCGATGAAGGCTATCTGATGAGATTTGTTAGATTTGAAGTGTTTCAGGTAAATACAATTAAAGTTTCTAAAACAGCCCAAGAATCCCGAAAATAATGTCAAAACACTGCTATTTTGGGTCATTGAGAACTTAGTGCGACTTGCAGCTCAATTTGGACCTTCAAGACGTCAGATTCAGGAAATTGCTAAAACATAAAAGTTGTAGAGCTCGTCGTCAGCTTTCCAACGCCTAAGAATCACCTCAATCCGAGTTCGGTACAGAAACTTATGAGCAAAATACCGAGGCAGTGTCTGATGCAAAGCTAGGCGGGAATTCACGAAAATTACTCTTAGATGTCAATCGAGAGAGGTATTAGGGTTAGGCTATTATAAAAAGGGAAGCCACGAGTTTCTTAGGGGGATTATTATTTTTTGCAATTAGAATATTATTCATTCTTTCTTTTTAGTTTTTAGGGCTCTTCACTTTGGGGGGAATATTTTCTTCATCTTTTCAAGTCTTCTTCTCTCCTTCTTCTAGGGTTTATTCAGGGTAGATTGTACCTAGGATTTGCATTATTTTTCTCTGAGAAATTCATAGATTGTATTTAGGAAAAACAATTGCAAATATCTTTTGAAAGAAATAAAAGAGGAATGACTTTGAAAGAAAAGGAGATCAAACACCAAAGATGAGCGGCTAAATCAAGAGATCGGGAAGATCGATCCCAGATAAGTACCCATGTTTATGATTAATACCGCATGATCTATTATTGTTATCATGGAATCGTTTTGCTCAAAGTTTGTGTGATTGAAAATATTTTGAATGCTTTGTTATGACCGTTGATTCGCGTATCAACGCCGTAATCGCTAGATCTGGACTGCAGTGATCTAGGTCGTAGAGCGATTATGTCTTGTCGATTGTCGTGATCTAAATATCATGAGATACGCTATGCTTTTACATGACTCATACCGCAATGTTAAATTTGAGTCATTGTTTTTAGATAGGGTATGCGGATTGATGATCATATTTTATTTCAAGTCATTTTCTAGATGAATGATGGTGTGAATGATGATTTAATGAAACTGGGTTTTAATGATAGAAAAGGGTACGAATGCAGGGTAGCATATTCCTTGATCTCATTTTAATATTGTTCGTAGATTTATCAGTAATTAATTGTTTAGATTAATTTATTTTTCTGCATTTAGGAAAAGTGTGTTAAGTTTTTGGTAAAATTGAATCTGCCCTTTGGTACTTCCTTAGGGATGTTTTTAAAATCTCTAAAAGAATTAATTAAAAATTCACGTTTCCCTGTGGGTTCGACACCGTTCTTGCCATCTATGATAGATCTTGTGCACTTGTAAGGGTTACATTCTAAATCGATCAAGTTTTTGGCGCCGTTGCCGGGGAAATCGGTGAAATTTTGATTAATTCGGATAGGGATTTTTCTGTTTTGAGTGTTTAAAATAAAAAAAAATAATAAAAAAAAAAAAAAAAAAAAAATTTAATAATAATTATTTCCCTTATTTTTCTCTCTTTGATAAGATTTTGTGGAGTCTTTTTAGGAAGTTTAGATTTTTAGGATACCTTCCTTAGGAAATTTAGGAAGTAGAGATTTTTAGGACTTCTTATTTTAGATTTGGTAGGACTTTTTTTTTTTCCTTATTTTCCTCTTGTAGATATTTTTAGGATTTTCTAAATTTAGTCATTAACTTTTGTGGGACTTTTGTTTTAGGATTTTTAGGAATCTTTCATTCTTCTCCTTATTTTTCTCTTTTAGGAAAGATTTTATAGGATTTTCAATTTTAATTTTTAATTTTTGAATTTAATTTAAAAAAAAAAAAAATTAAAAAAATTAAAAAAAAATTTTAATTCGAATTTGAATTTAAAAAAAAAAAAAAAAAAATTAAAAAAAAAAATTTTAATTCGAATTTAAAAAAAAAAAAAAAAAAAAATTTAAATTCGAATTTTATTTTTAATTTTAATTAAAAAAAAAAAAAAAAAAAAAAAAAAAGAAGAAATCTTTCCTGCTGATATTGGCTACTGTTTATCATCTTTGTTTAAATCATTTGAAGCAGAATTTTGTGGGTTTGTTGTGGATTCTTCAACCCTGTTTGTGAGTGTTGGTGTATGAGCTTTACTCGTTCTCATCACCCACATCTGCTACCGTTTAATCTTGAGATCGAAAGAGCTTGTAGAGAGAATCGAAGAATCTAGAGGAATCAATATCAACAAACTGAGACCATGGCAGACCAAAGGCAAGAGGGAGATGAGAATAACAACAATGGGAATGTCAATAATGGAAATAATAGGAACAATAATTTTGATGAGGGCCCTAGAACACTGGAGTATTATAACGATCCTGGTTTTTACGAGGATCAGGAATGTATTATGCATGCTCCCATTCCAGGGATCCACCATGAATTCTAAACTACTATGATTCAAATGCTACCAATTTTCCATGGGTTAGCAATGAAAATCCGACGCTCACTTAAATGAATTCACCGGGGTATGCAAAATGTTCAGTCCACAATGTCACCGATGAGATAGCGAAGCTCACTCTTTCCGTTCTCTTTAAGAGATAATAAAAACATGGTTCTATTCCTTAGAACCACAATCTATTCAAAGTTGGAGTGCATCGCCGCCTTTAAAAATATTTTCCCATGAGTAAGGCCATTGAATTGCGTCAGAAGATCCAGTTCTTTTCCCAACAACCTACAGAAACATTCCATGAATGTTGGGAACGTTTTAAGGAATTGATCAGAAGTTGCCCAAATCATCAAGTTCCAAGGTGGCAACAAGTCCAAAGTTTTTACAATGGACTGATTCCTGAAGAGAGACGCATGGTTGATGCATCTTGTGGTGGATCTTGTGCCACGAAAGAAGCTGACGAATTGTGGGCATTGTTTGAAAAGTTATATCAAACTTCGATACAAAGTGAGACACTGGGGCGAACCAACTTGAACCTGGCACCTAAATCTCATGTGTTGACAAAAGACGGATTATGCGATGTCAACAATAATGCCTCGAGATCTCTCAACAAAGGTTGACATGTCATTCAAACAGATGAACATGTTGTTAGTCGCTACCAAGCAAGCTAAAGCTCTCACACCCCCACAAGTGTGTTCAATTTGTGACCACCTGTCAGTCATATGGCTAATGAGTGCCCTTACCTTGTCATTCTTTCCGATGAACCTAATCCTCAAGAGCGTAAATGTGACTCAATCTTATCAGCGGCAGGGTAGAAACATGTACTCCAATACCTACAATCCGGAATGGAAAAATCACCCCAACTTAGGATGGGGTGAATCGAACCAAATTGGCCAGGTAAACCAGCAACATAGAGCCAACACAATGGGTGGACAACAACCTTTTCAACCAAATTTTCAACAAAATTTTCGTCCACAATGTAATTTCCAGCAGAATTCTAATTTCCAATGAATTCCAATTTCCAATGTATCGTTCAGATTATCATCCAAATTCTGACTACCGAAAAAATCAGAATTTCAATCAGAATCTTAATCAATCTCATGCCAGTACTTCGAAAGATTCTGATCTGGAAGAAAAGCTTATGCGAAGCATGCAATCTTTTCAGCAGATGATAATGGACCAAGTCAGTCAATTGGCCAATCAACTGAGTCAGCGAGAGGAAGGTAGGCTCCCCAGCCAACCCATCAATAATCCTCGAGGCCAAGCACCATCCAAGCGGACCATCGAATAGTCAATTGAAAGTCATTACGGTCTTTGAGAAGTGGACGAGAGGTTGATAATCAAGTGGAAATGCCTGTAGAAGCTGATGAAGAAAGAGAAGCAGTAGAGGAAAAAGAATCAGAGAAAAGAAAAGAGAAAGGAAAAGGAAAAGAGAAAGAAAGAGACAAAGAGCCAGAGATAAGAAAAGTGCAAGAGCAAGGAAGAGAGAAAGGAAAAGAAAAAGTAATAGAGGAAGAGTTTCCTTCAACCGTCCAACAAGGACGTGAAAAGAATCGAAATGGAATCGCACCTTATGTCCCAAAGGCACCATTCCTCAATGCCTAACTCCTCCATCTAGAATGGGAAAGGGACCACAAAATGGAAGAAATTTTGAAACATTCAAGCAAGTAAAGATAAATCTTCCATTACTTGAAACAATCAAACAAGTTCAAGTTTTTCAAAGATTCTCGAAGAAAGCACGTACTCACGTTTCAAAGAAAGTGTTCCTAACAAATCAAGTCAATTCGATATTGCGATCGAAACCCCGAAACCGAAGACCACAGAGTCCCAAGTTCCATGTGTCATTGGTGGGCAACCAATTGGAAAGGCGTTATTGGATTTGGGAGCAAGTGTTAATCGATCCCATACTCAATGTCTGAGAAACTTCGGATTGGGTGAATTAAAACCCACGGTCCACACTCCAAGCGGCGAGATAGATCGGAAAGAAGACGAGGGTGTTATCGAGGATGTTTTGGTTGGAATAGACAAGTTTGTCTTTCGATGGACTTCGTTGTCTTAGACATGGAACCACTGCAAATCAATCCATCAAGTCCCAATTATTCTTGGGCGTCCGTTTCCACGCCAACGCTTGCAGTAATTGTCGCACAGGAGTCATGGACGTTTCGTGTGGAACCATGAAAGTGAGGCTTAACATATTCCATGCGATGAACCATTTCCCTAATGAGGATGAGGTCGAATGTTTTACATCGATCGGATGGACGAAGTGGTAGATGAAGCATTACCATCAATGCTCACCAAAGAGAGAATTTGAAACTGCTTTGTTAGCCATCTATGAGGACAAAGGGCTTGAAAGGAAGCGATCGAGAAAGCAGTCAAATTCATCATGTCAAGATGATAACTTATGTGAAGTTGTGACTAAGGTAGAACCACTACCTCCGAGGTAAAGGATGTCCGACTCCATCAATTGAGCGTACCAACTGGTGGAATTGAAACAATTGCGAGTCCCTCAAATATGCTTTTACGGGACCTCGAGAAACACTTCGATGATAATTTCATCCACATTATCGGAACAAGAGAATGATTTGTTGAAGGTCTTTGAAGAGCACAAGGAGGCCATCGGATGGACCTTAGCGATCTCAAGGGATTGACCCATCGGTATGTATGCATAAAATACATACCGGAGGATGAGAGTAAACCATCGAGGGAACCATGAGGCGACTTAATCCGAACATGCAAGAAGTCATTTTAAAGGAAATCATTAAACTCCTCGATCGGAATCATCTATCCGATCTACGATAGTGAATGGGTTAGTCCAAGATAAATCGTTCGAAAAGTCTGGAATTACAGTGAAAGAAACTACGGAGGGAGAGTTGGTGCCCACTCGTGAAACTACTGGATGGCGTGTGTGCATTGATTATCGAAAATTGAACACAGCCACCAGAAAAGATCATTTTCCCCTTCCGTTCATTGATCAAATTCTTGAGAAGTTAGCTGGGCAAGAGTTTTATTGCTTTCTTGATGGTTATTCGGGATACAATCAACAGTTTTTCGGTGATCAAGAGAAGACAACATTCACGTGTCCATATGTACGTTTGCATATCGAAGGATGCCATTCGCTTATGTAATGCTCCGGCCACGTTTCAACGATGTATGTTGGCCATATTCTCGGACATGATCGACAAATTCATCGAAGTCTTCATGGACGACTTCTCGGTTTTTGGAAAAACATTTGATTCTTGTTTGAATCATCTTTCACAGGTGTTGCAACGTTGTGTAGATTTCAAACTTGTTCTCAGCTGGGAAAAGAGCCATTTTATGGTTCAACAAGGAATTGTGTTGGGGCATATTGTTTCAACGAAAAGAATTGAAGTTGATAAGGCGAAGGTCGACTTAATTGCAAATTTACCACCTCCTAAAAGTGTTCGACAAATTCGATCATTTTGGGGCATCTTTGAATTTTAT
This sequence comes from Chloranthus sessilifolius, assembly GCA_021018995.1. Classification (NCBI taxonomy): domain Eukaryota; kingdom Viridiplantae; phylum Streptophyta; class Magnoliopsida; order Chloranthales; family Chloranthaceae; genus Chloranthus; species Chloranthus sessilifolius. The sequence continues at coordinate 7,207,278 of CM037596.1, forward strand.
AGAAGATTCATTAAGGATTTTAGCAAGGTGGCTAAACCATTGTGCACTTTGCTTGGCAAAGATGTTCCTTTTGATTTTGATGAGGATTGCATAAAGGCATTCCTAAAATTGCGTGAACTCTTATCAAATGCACCAATAATCCAACCAGGATTATTCTTTACCATTCGAACTCATGTGATGCATCGATTATGCGATCGAGTGTCTTAGGGCAAAGGGTGAATAAATTACCTCACGTAATTTATTATGCTAGCAAGACATTAATTGATGCCAAATCAATTACACCACCAAGAGAATTATTATTAGGCATGGTGTATGCTCGGACAAATTCCGTTCCTATTTGCTTGGATCGAAAATAGTGGTCTTTTCGGACCACTACTGCTTTGAAATATCTTTTAGCAAAGAAGGATGCAAAACCAAAGGTCGATCCGTTGGATCCCGCCCTTCTCCGAGAATTCAACTTTGAGATTAAAGATAAAAAGGGGTTGAGAACGTTGTGGTGATCATACATCAGAATTACACTTTGAAGAATCATCTATACCGAGACCATCCGTGACACATTTCCGGATGAACATTTGATGGCAATTGATGTGGTGCAAAAGTTCCGTGGTTTGCTAACATCGTGAATTATCTCGTCATTGGCGAATTCCCGAGTGGGGTAAGAATGATAAGAATCTCTTTTCTCCCAAATATAATACTATTTACAGGATGAACCATATTTGTTTAAATTACGGATCGGATCATCATTGGAGATCGTGCGGAAGGCGAGCAACTAAAGCGTCTAAATTTTTGCCATCTTTGGGGCTGTGGAGGCCATTTGAGGAGGAAGACCGCATTGAAAATCCTTCAAAGCGGATTCTCTTGGCCCTCAATCTTCGTGATTTGCTTCAATCGCAAGGAATGCCAACGGTGTCAGACTTGGCAATATTTCACGACGAAATATGATGCCTTAATCCAATTACGATTGTTGAAATTTTTCGATGTTTGGGGATTGACTTTATGGATCCTTTTCCACCATCCTTTGGGTATTCATATATAGTGGTACATTGACTATGTCTCCAAATGGATTGAAGCTGTGGCAACCCGATCAAATGATCACAAGGTTGTGGTCAAATTTACGAGAACATGTGTTTAACCGATTCGAGATGCCGAGAGCAATCATCAGTGATGGCGGTTCGCATTTTTGTAATAGCCATTTTGCCACTTTAATGAAGAAGTACGACGTCACTCACAAAGTCGCTACGTCGTACCATCCACAAACTAGTGGTCAGGTGGAAGTGTCTAACAGGAAATCAAGTGAATTCTAGAAAAAGGCAGTGCAATAGGATAGAAGAGATTGGTCAAAAGCTATCGATGCTTTGTGGGCCTATCGTACTGCATTCAAGACACCGATCGGAATGTCTCCCTTCAGAATTGTCTACGGGAAGGCATGTCTTCTTCCTGTCGAATTGGAGCATAAGGCATTCTGGGCGATCAAACGATTTAATTTCGATATGCAAGCAGCAGGGTCGAATCGAAGGTTCTGATTGAGTGAATTAGAAGAGTTACGCTACGATGCGTATGAAAATTCAAAGATGTACAAGGAAAGGTACAAAAGTTGCACGATCAATTAATTTCTCGGAAGGAGTTTCATGTTGGCCAAAAAGTTTGGTTATTCAATTCCGACTTAAGCTTCATCACGAAATTGAAATCTAGATGGGAAGGCCGTTCGAGTTGTTTCCATTAGTGAGCACGGTGCAATTGAAATTCAAAGCCTTCAGGACAATCGAGTTTTCAAAGTGAATGGGCAAAGACTCAAACCAATGTTTGAGCCGATGACCCAGTTTAAGATTGAGGCGATGCACCTTAGTGATCCAGATTCTTGATCAATGAAGAGGTCGGTATGACACTTAAACTCGGCTTCCTGGGAGGCAACCCAGTGTGTTTTATTTAGGAGTTGGACACAGGTTTAGTTTAGGATTTAGGATTTAGGTTTTCTCTTTTCGTATGTTTAGTTCTAGAATATTAGTTTTAGTTTAGTTTAGGTTATTTTTAATTTCCAAATTAGTGTAGCCACATTACCTTCAATCTATTTTTGGTCATGTTCTAATTTGATGCCCATATTCTCTGCACCTGATCTTTGTGTTGAGGTACTTTTCAACAGGTTTGGGGGTACCTACTTATTTCAAACAATGAGGACATTGTCATTTTTAGGTTTGGGGGTATGTATGATTATCTATCTTTCATCACTTATTTTTTATTTTCTTTGAAAAAAAAAAAAAAAAAAAAAATTTTTTGGAACCATCATACATGATTTACTTTGCAATAGTTTTCAAACTTTAGTTGATGATGCATGTGAATTTAATTTTGAGAATATTGATGTCATATTTTGAATACTTGTATCTAGGATGATGAAGCTTAATGTGATAATTTGTGGATGACTCTGAAATTCATGCTTAGAATTTTTGCACTTATACCAAGCTAAGACTTAGAAATCGATGAACTATTTTGAACGTTGAATCTTAGGTTCTTAGTGGAGACTAAACCCAATAAGCTTTAGAGCTAATTTCCCGTCATTGATGAGTGAATATATAAACTCGGAGTTTTCTTTGAATACGAATTATTTTGCATAATCTCATCCATTTTATTTTGGCTTGTGACTTTGCATGATATCAAATTCATATTATTGTGTTAGATCGTACTGTATATCTACTCAAGACAAATAGGCAAGGTTACCATCTTTTAAGGAAATGATTGAAGGCCATCTTTGGCACGTTTGCTTAAAATGCCCCACCTCATATAAATTTATCCTTTTAGTACCTTTGAGCCTATAGAAAAATTTACCCTTATACATTCTTTGGTAAGCCACGTTAACCTTTAACCCTTCACAATTTAAAATTTAGCTTTACCCTTCTTATTTACGAGAAATTAGGAGCGAGGATGAAAATGGCGAAAAGAGAGTAAGTGGAGAGATAATGAGTTATGGTATTTCTTGAGAGTGTATGGCAAATATAAAAGAAAAAAAGGGAGAGAAAAGAAAAAGAAAGAAAAAAAAAAAAAAGGAATGAAAAATGAGGTGCTTCAAGAAAAGGAAATTCAAAAGAGAAGAAAGAATGAGAAAAGAAAAATATTGAAAAGAAAAAAAAAATGGTGAGAAATTAGAAAAGAAAAAAAAAAAGAAAAGAAGAGAAATAAAAAAAAAAAAAAAAAAAAAAATCAGAAGTTATTTCCTTTTCCAATTTCTCAGAAATTTTGAATCACAATTCCCTTTCTTTCTTACCCTTACCTGAGCCCCATTACAACCCTACAAAAGACCTTCATGATCCGATCTTGGTAGTAACTGTCTTGTGGAGAGTCAATATATAATACTTATGACACTTGATATGACATGCTTAGGATATACAAGTATCTGTTCTTATGAGATTTTTATTTTTGTTCATTGATTGGCATCGTGTTTCATTTATCATGTGAGACCTTTTTATTTGCTTTGTATTGATCTCTCACATGTGTGCGAAAACTTACCCATCATCGGAGTGATTTTATTTTGAGAGTATACCTAAAGTGAGGATTGAGTCGAGACAACAGATCCGATGGTTTTCCGTTTGGACTAGTTCTGAGATGGATGAATCTTGGTTTTGGTATGCACACACTTCACGTTTAGGCATGAATGAATGAGTTATCTAACAATTTGAGCATTAAATTAATTTGAATGGATACCAGCATGATTGAGATGACTTTAATACTTGAGATTGATGATTCACTTCCTGAAGCAATTAATGATTTTTGTTTTTTGAATAGTACATATGTTATAAAAAAAAAACATGTTTTGGAAACTAAATTTTACTGATGATTTGAAATTTTTGGAAGTTTGTGGGTAACTTCACGCAAACCCTCGGAGACACAACTCCTCCACTAGGGATCACCTAGGGGTTTAAAGGCTTGTTGCACATGCTAAGTGCAATCGTGTTCCCTACGAAAGTGGCATTTAAATTTTAGGATGTTAGTTTGATTTGCTTTATATTTCTATCATTCTCTTTGCTCGAGGACTAGCAAAGTGTAGGTTTGGGGGTGTGATGAGTAGTGAAAAATGATGATATTTCACCCCTAAATACCTATATTTAGCCGTCCGATGAAGGCTATCTGATGAGATTTGTTAGATTTGAAGTGTTTTAAATTAAATACAATCAAAGTTTCTAAAACAGCCCAAGAATCCCGAAAATAATGTCAAAACACTGCTATTTTGGGTCATTGAGAACTTAGTGCGACTTGCAGCTCAATTTGGACCTTCAAGACGTAAGATTCAGGAAATTGCTAAAACATAAAAGTTGTAGAGCTCGTCGTCAGCTTTCCAACGCCTTAAGAATCACCTCAATCCAAGTTCGGTACAGAAACTTATGAGCAAAATACCGAGGCAGTGTCTGATACAAAGCTAGGCGGGAATTCACGAAAATTACTCTTAGATGTCAATCGAGAGAGGTATTAGGGTTAGGCTATTATAAAAAGGGAAGCCACGAGTTTCTTAGGGGGATTATTATTTTTTGCAATTAGAATATTATTCATTCTTTCTTTTTAGTTTTTAGGGCTCTTCACTTTGGGGGGAATATTTTCTTCATCTTTTCAAGTCTTCTTCTCTCCTTCTTCTAGGGTTTATTCAGGGTAGATTGTACCTAGGATTTGCATTATTTTTCTCTGAGAAATTCATAGATTGTATTTAGGAAAAACAATTGCAAATATCTTTTGAAAGAAATAAAAGAGGAATGACTTTGAAAGAAAAAGGAGATCAAACACCAAAGATTAAATCATCAAGATATGTCGGGAAGATCGATCCCGGATAAGTACCCATGTTTATGATTAATACCTGATCTATTATTGTTATCATGGAATCGTTTTGCTCAAAGTTTGTGTGATTGAAAATATTTTGAATGCTTTGTTGTTGATTGATTATCAGAATGTCCTAGATCTGGACTGCAGATCTAGGGTACATGAGAAGCGATTATGTCGATTGTCGTGATCTAAATATCATGAGATACGCTATGCTTTTTATATGACTCATCATACATTAAATGTTAGTCATCATGTTTTAGATAGGGTATGGGATTGATGATCATATTTTATTTCAAGTCATTTTCTAGATGAATGATGGTGTGAATGATGATTTAATGAAAGCGTGGGTTTTAATGATAGAAAAGTGCAGAATGCTGGGGTAGCATATTCCTTGATCTCATTTTAATATTGTTCGTAGATTTATCAGTAATTAATTGTTTAGATTAATTTATTTTTCTGCATTTAGGAAAAGTGTGTTAAGTTTTTGGTAAAATTGAATCTGCCCTTTGGTACTTCCTTAGGGATGTTTTTAAAATCTCTAAAAGAATTAATTAAAAATTCACGTTTCCCTGTGGGTTCGACACCCCTGTTCTTGCCATACTGCAATAGATCTTGTGCACTTGCAAGGGTTACATTCTAAATCGATCAGGCAACCGCCGTATACATGAGCGGCTGGACGGCATGGAGGCATTTCAGCGGCAGATGCATCGTCGTATGGATTACCATGAGGGGATGCATGAGCTGGTCATGCAGCATCTATATGCCACTACGTCCACGCCGATGATCGCACATGCTCGTCAGCACGTTGTGGACCCGCGGGACTACCACTCACCGCCACCTCGTCCCAGCAGACCTACGCCTGACGAGGCCGGCCCATCCGATGTCCCCACAGGTATTACTGTACTACTATATGTTACTTTTATTTTGCTTATCTGTCTATATCTAAACTGATCTGCTCACTATATATATTCTGTTTGTAGACCTAATTCCTATTGCATAATATCTTGACTGTCTGATTTTACATTCAATCTGTTAGTCTTATCAACCGTCATTGCCTAACTACACCTCTTAGACATTTTTGAGGACGAAAATTCCTAAGGGGGGGATAATGTAACGACCCTGAAATCCAGAACACGAACCTGACCGTTTCAATCTACGTGCCCGACACGGAAATCGAGACCGATAAAAAAATTTAAGAAATTATATTAGTTAAGATAAAGTGGCACCGTGATTAGATGAAATCACACGTGCAATTTCGTTTAAATCTGAGTTGTATAAAGGGTCAGTGTGACATGTTGCGCCGTAGCAACTGTGTTCGTGCTCCACACCGGAGCATAAACTAAGGGCAAAACAGAAATATCTGTTTTCTTAGCTTATAGGAGAAGGAAGGGAGACATAAGGAGAGATCTTTTTCTTCTTCTCCTTCCTCTTCCCCTTGCCCTAGTGCTCTTGTAGGTAAGAACCTGTAGCTATGTGGGTTTTCAAGAGGATTTTGGGAGAGAAGAACAGGGTTAGCAGGAGTGAGATGAGGAGTTGCTAAGCTAGGGTAGCTAGGGCAATGAAATGAGTTTGGGTATGGTCTAAGGTATGTGTGAGAAGTCTCTGACTGTTGAACCGGAGCTAAAGGGTTGCTCGTCGGACTCGGATCAGTGATGAGCTCCGAGAACTAGATCTGAAACCCTCATTCGGATCGATTTGCTGAAATCCCGAGAGGGCCCAAACAAAGGTGAGTTTGTGTGTTTAAATAGGGGCAAAAGAGATGCCCAAGTATGTGCATTAATGTTGTGTTAATGGTTGTTGAAAACCATTAATGGAAAATGGGTCAAAATAGGATGGAGGTGAACTCCATTTGTAAAGACCCGTATTTTGAACCCGAGTTAGACTGACCCTGTATGTGTATTCGGCTCGGAAACTGACATCACCATTTATTTTAGATTTTTATCTAGATGTGATTGTGCGGACAGATTTTGATTTAGAGCCCATTTGGACCCTCGTGCGAAAGTTGTGCACCGACCTCGGTGTAGCCGCTCAACACCGGGCTTCAGTTTTAAAATTAGAAGTGTATAATACATAAGAGGTGTGTGTGTGCTTAACTTTGTGAGCAATCCTATTATAAGAAGGAATTGCATTCCCGTATTATATTAGGTTTTGTTAAGAGAGGAAGAGACGTGAGTGCCGTGAAGAACCGTAGTTGTTTGATAGTTATCCAACCGTGTGAAACTCCTTCTTCTCTCTTTTTCAATCATCATAAGAGATCGCTTTAGAAAACCTCCTTCTCTAGAACCCTCTTTGTTGAAAACACTTAAACCTTAGAAAGAACTTGAATCAACCTTGGATTCATAGTTGGCTATTGGGAGAGGTTGAGATCATTGAGGACGTATTGGAGTTGTCTCTGTGAACTCGTGGGATCGATCGCGGCGCGAATCGTTGAGGAAACCCGTCAGTTTCATTCCGAAGCTCCATTTCATCGCTCGAGCGAGGTATCACCGAACTCTAACATTATCGTAGTATTTTAGTCATAACATTTTATCCCGAACTCCGATTGAGACGATTCTTTTTGCGTTGGAAAGCTAATTGAAAAATATACAACGTTTATATTTTGACCGACTTGTGAATCAATCGTCCTGATGGTCAAAAATATATGAGAATGTTACGTCAAATTCTAGGAGCGAGGTATCACCGAACTCCGACATTATTGTAGTATTTTAGTGATAACTTTTTATCCTGATCTCTGATTGAGACAATTCTTTTTGCGTTAGAAAGCTAATTGACAAATCTACAACTTTCATGTTTTGACCGACTTGTGAATCAATCGTCTTGATTGTCAAAAAATATATGAGAATGTTACATCAAATTCTAGGGTTGGCGCAACTTGCCTGTTTTGGACTTGTTTTTGAGGAAACACTTAAATAGGTCTATATTATTAGTAATTAGAGTTAATCTTAATGCATAAACGTATATTGTGATGTAGATTGAGGGCGAGAGGCCATCAATAGGACTTTGCTTGACTTCGCATAACTCCGAGTTTTGGTAGGAGAATCTCATCTTTACAGTATTTTATTTTAATTCGCATGGATATTTTGAATTAAAATCTTTGGACTTGCATATGCCATTGAAATCACATCTGTAAACTGAAATTGATATGAATGACTGAAAATCTAAATCTTCCTGAATCCTGAAACCTGAATCTGCTTAAACTCTGAAAATCTAAAATCAAGAACCTGAACTATGTATAAGAGACTTGCATCTGATTTATATTAGTATCTGCATTTGTTTTATGATTGACCTGAACGACCCCTCAAAAATTCCTGAACAACTTCCTGGCACAAGTTTTCCTCATTACGCAGGGGCTTGTTGCATCCTGAAAAAGGGTTCATGAACGACGATGATAGGTAGGGGTTCCCATCGGCTATATTCCTGCTCTCGAGATATAGTTTACTCGGGAGGTATTTTAAGTTGAGGATTAAATCATGAATTACTGAACTTTGCATATAGAAGTGAGAGGAACTAAGACACTGAAACACTGCATCTGTTCTTGAAACTATTTTCACACATTTAGAAATAAATCTTACATATGATTTCCGTACCTAAATTCAGTTTATTATCTGCTTATATGTTTGACAAGCTATATTCCGATATTTGTTTTGAAACCATGTTAGTTAAAATAAATGCCGTAGATGTCTTTCTTCTACTGAGCTTTGTTGGTTAGCTCAGTCTTGGCGGTGGCTATTGGCTAATTTGTGAGGTGATCGACTACGTGCCTGAGGAAGAGCTTGAGGTTCCTCCTGAGGAGTTTTTCTCAATATAGAACTTACTGAATTTCTTATTTGTGGTGAGAGTTAGACTTGAATTTGTGGGCCCATTTTAGTTGGATATCATAGTTTTATACTTGACGTTGATTTTTGTTATGAGCCATATTTCGATGATAGTCGGCCATCATCGGTGGTTCTTTACTTATAATTGCTTCCGCATTTATTTTAGCTATGGATATTTATTGCGCTTTACTCTGATATGTGCTTTGTTTGTCCGACTTATCGTTTATTCGATAGATTGGCGAACCGGCCTTTCCTATACCTGAGGGATTGGAAAAGTCGGGTCGTCACACCATTAATGACAGAGTTCTGTCATTGTTGATCGATCAATGAAGGTATTGATCGATCAATGACAAGTGGTGATCGATCAATGAAGACCATTGATCGATCAATCAGTATAGGCCAGAAAGGGAACAGAAGCCCTCAAATTCTGGAAGTTCTATGCCCGAGAGGCATTGATCGATCAATTTGGGCATTGATCGATCAATCCTGGGGATTGATCGATCAACAAGAGAGTGATCGATCAATGACAGTTGGTGATCGATCAACAAAGGTATTGATCGATCACTGTAGGGTGGTGATCGATCAATGAAGCCATTGATCGATCAATCTGTATAACTAGTAAATGTGAACAGAAGGTGGGAACTTTTGAAAATGGGTTGGTGATCGATCAATGAGGGCATCGATCGATCAATAGGAGGCATTGATCGATCAACCAAAGTGGTGATCGATCAATTTAAACTGTGTTAAGAATGAAGAGAAGAGAGGTTATTGATCGATCAATGAGTGTATTGATCGATCAATGATAATAAGTGATCGATCAATAAGGTGTATTGATCGATCAACTGACTATGTTACAGAAGGGAAGCTGAGAGGGTGTTGATCGATCAATGGGGTTATTGATCGATCAACAAGAGGGATTGATCGATCAATAAGGATGGTGATCGATCAATCACCCCTGTTTTGTTCTGTTTTGGTTTTGTGGATTGAACACCACCGGACAGTGTACCGGTCAACTTTCTGACATCCCTGACACTTAAAGTACTATGTTTATGGTCTAGGATCAAACCTGGACACATAAAAAAGACTTTGGATTTGCTTAGAAGATAAATTGACCTGAGGTAGGAGAAAACCAACCTAAACTGCTTTTGAGTATGATTCCATGTTTATTTCATATCCATGCCTTGATTCCTGTTTTTACCAAGCATGTATGCATATCATGATTCTTGTCATTTTGATTTATGTTTCTGATTCGTAAGTCTGAGATCTGCTTCTAAGTTCTACTATCTGATATGTGAGGTATATACGTATGTGATTTGATGATTTAAGCCAGATGATCCCCACCGACCCGGCGGTATATCCGATGCCTGGCACACTTGTGCACCTGCTTTCAATCCTCGGCACAATTGCGCTCCATAGATGAGGCATTGTTGCACTTTCAAAATTGTTCATGTGAACGACGATTGGTTGGGGTTTCCTATCGGACATTCCTGTTTACTCCGTGCTATATAGTCACGGGAGTTTCTTAAGTTAAATATACACAATTTAAGTGCTCTGATAATATACCTGCATAACATCTGATTTCTTGCATAAATTCTCAGCTTTTAGTTTGATTTGTCATGATTACACGATCCTGATTTGATTTCTGTTATGAGATAGCATGATCTGCATATTCAATTCGTTTAATTGGAATTCTTCTATTGAGCTATGATGTAGCTCACCCTGCTTTCTAAATCCAAGAGCGACCGGATTACTGACCTGCAGGTCGAGGTAGAGGACGAGAAAGCGACGCTCAGTGAGACGAAGTTCTATCCAGTAGTCTAATCTTGATGTCCGATGTCTTGTACTTTGGTCTTTTTGGATTGTTGTGTGCCTGGTGGCCACCCTTGTATATATATATATATATATATATATATATAGATATTTTGTAAAATTATTTAATATATTGGTTACACATTCTATTCGGAACCACTATCGGGAACCATTATTTGGGTGATGGAGGTCCATCACCGATGGTTCTTTTTGGTTCCTTTTTGGAAATGTGTGTTTTTTTTTTATGTTTAATGTTATCATTGGGTTAAAAGTATACATAGGTTATTGACTCGAACTACCACTGCCCGGATGTGTCCGCTTAGCTTCCGCTATATGGCCAGACACGCGTTATTGTCTCGGGGATCATCCAGAGTATGATCCTAATGGCACAGATTTCTGGGAACGGAAATCCGGGCTGTTACAGAAGCACGAGTATTGATAGACCCCGGGTCTACTCACTCTTTCATCACCCCACTATTCTCTAAGAAGTTGTGCATTGTTCTAAAGTCCCTTGACTTCATATTGGCAGTATCAGTTCCTACGGGAAGCTCAGTGAGCACAGATACCTTGTGTCAATCAGTGATCGTGATAATCGAAGACCACAAGACGGTAGTCGATCTAATTATATTGAAGAAGGAAGGGTTCGATGTAATCCTGGGAATGAACTGGTTATCCGCTTACCATGCAAGCGTAGATTTTCTTCGAAAAATTGTAACTTTTCGCCCTCCAAAGAGAAAATCATTCCGATTTTGTGGAGTCAAATCTAGCATCGCACCATTCATCTCAGCTATCCGAGCAGAGCGTACGATGAGCAGCGGGTGCTGCGGATATCTTGTTTACATGCAAGATCAAAAGGAGGAGAAGAAGAACATTGATGACATTATGGTTGTTTGTGAGTATCTGGATGTCTTTCTTGAGGATCTGCCTGGATTACCACCTGACCGGGAGATCGAGTTCGCGATTGATGGTTACTAAGATCCGTAGTTTCCTTGGTTTTGCGGGATACTATAGGAGATTTATTGAGGGTTTCTCCAAGATCTCAGGTCCGCTTACACAGCTTGCTAAGTTTGATTGGACAGGGCAATGTGAGCAGAGTTTTCAGGAGCTCAAGAAGCGGTTGACTACAATGCCAGTACTTGCCATACCTTCAGGCAGTGGAGATTTTATAATATACAGTGATGCTTCCTACGGAGGATTGGGTTGCTGGATTCATAGTTTCAGATTCCACATTCTAATTCAAAGAGTAATCAGAATTCATGGTTCAGAGTTCATGCTAATCGAGTAATTGCAGGTCAAATCAAATTCGAGATTCATGATCGAAAGCAAATTCATATTTTGTTAACAAATGCAATAAATATTAAGGTTCCCCTACCTTAGACTCGGATTTGATCAAAGCTATCAAAAGTTCCACACCAAGGCTTTTCTACACGTAACCTATATTTAATCAACACCACACGATGTGTTAATTGTGGCTAAAATAGACAGACAACAAGTCTCCCAGAGTTTTTCCAAAGAAAAACAGAAAAAGCCAGAAACAGGAGAAATCGATCGATTTCCAAAATCAATCGTTCGATTTCTAATTCAATCGTTCGATTTCTAATTCGAGCGTTCAATTTCCTTCAGAACCTGGCACCTATGTGTGTCAAAATCGATCGATCAATCCCAAATCGATCGTTTGATTTCTTCAGAAATCGAGCTTGTCATGCTGAACCAAAATTGATCGTTCGATTCCATAGTAGACAATTTGATTTTGGATTGGAATGTTTGATTTCTTCATATTTCTGCAGTTTCCAGGTTCTAACCTCCACGATTTGTTTCTCTCCAAAACAAAACTAATTCTACCCTAGTTTCACACACAAACAAGTTTAAATTAAGGCTAATTAATACTCAAATTGAAATGTTAATTCGCTTACCGTTTCAAGGTCGATTCCATGTCTTCCGATGATTCAATCCCAAGTGTTGGATTAAATTTTGCAAAGCCTTAAACCGGCAGATCCAGAACGAGCTCACCTAGCACAAACAGAGTTTAACCTTCCTAGTATGTAGATATACACGGATCACACATCCTCTAGGAATGGTCCACACTCGATCTAAGCCATAACAGAAACAGTGAGTTTCCAGAGATGAGATCGTGGGAGCGATCGAAACCTTAAGCGATTAAATGCGAGAAAGGTAATTGAAGAAATGACGCTTAGTTAACTGTCATTTAACGGCAGGATCTTAGTGAAGGAAACACAAAAGTAGGGGGTGCAATGTAAATAGGCATAAATTAGGGGGTTTTATGCAATTTTAGCATAACATAGGTGGGTATTTGCAACAAAACCCATCGTTATATGTTTTTTTCCCAATATGCCACTATATATTACAAACATTTTTAACTTCAAAAGAAGAAAAAGAGTGGAACCTATACTCTCGTCATTGTGTGATTTCCTCAGTTATAGTCTCCAACAACGGCTTTCTAGCCTTACACATGCTCAACCTATGCTTAAATTCAAACGATGCATATGCAACATTCTCCAAATTTAACCTAGGCACTTCAATTTCCTGTAATTTATCCTCATTCTCCAGCCGGAAATTTACATCGCCAGCAGACTCCGGTGTGATCCTCGCCGCCCTCTTCACTTCCGAATTCGCCGTGATCAGCAGTCTTCCCATGTCGGCAGCCGTGATCACTGAATTGACCCGTCGCATCGGAAACATGACGTACACATCGCCCATCTCTAATTCTTCATCGGCCGTGAGAGCCGAGAATCTCCGGCCGATCTGCAAAGTGCGAGAGCTCACTAAGAAGTGGTTCGGTGTTTCTAACATGAGCTCTGCTGCGTTGATGGGTCCTTCGAATTGTTGGATTTCTCGGGTGGGGAGGATGACTTTTGTGGGTGTCAAGTGTTTAGTTGAAGGGCTAGAGAGAGTACAAGAAATGTAATTGCCCATTGAGAGAGAGAGAGAGAGAGAGAGAGAGAGAGAGAGAGAGAGAGAGAGAGAGAGAGAGACCGTTAAACTTTATGCTAGAGAGACGGAGAATTCGTTAAACTTTATGCCAGCGACTAGAGAGAGAGAACACGGTAAACTTGAGAGAGAGAAGAGAGAGAGAGAGAGAGAGAGAGAGAGAGAGAGAGAGAGAGAGAGAGAGAGAGAGAGAGAGAACTAGTTGAACTTTATGCTTGCCAGCAAAATATAGCGAGAGAAGAGCTTCACCGTTTTTATTGATGACGCTTGCCCAGCAAAAAGAGGCGCCAGGGTTCAAACCATACCAAAGAGAGAGAGAGAGAGAGAGAGAAAGAGAGAGAGATTCCACCTTAGTGCTGATGAGAGAGACGGTTCACAGTTAGCTGATGGCCTTTAGTGGTGATCAGCCATGTGAGACACGAAGAAGAAGAAGAAGTAAAAGACGACGAAGGCGTGGATGCCACAAGTATTTGGTGACTTCTCCAAATGCTGCGTAGAGAAAATAAAGAGCAATGAGAAGTAGGCGACTTAGGTGTAGCTTCCCATTGAGATCTAAATAAATAATAAGTCGTCCAAAATTCAGCACTCTTGACCGTGTAACCCGATGATCTCGGCCAGTTATGTCTCGGTTTCAAACTTGCTTTCTAAACGCGTCACCAACTCATACCAAAATCATATACATAGACCCACTCACTTAATCCACTTATAAATACACATCTTACACCATTAAATGTATAACATATGAGCAATCCAAACCATAAAAGTAATAGCTTATACATTGAATTAAAGTGGGTCTAAATATCACACTCATTAGATGGTTTGGACCATCCGATCTATGAACTCTAATATGAACAGTTGTGCATGTATTTTCAATGATTGATATTGAAGTGAAGCAATTGAATGGTTCTAATTCTCGGATAGGCGTAATTTTTTGGTTGAGATGTGTCAGTGTTGAACTGCTACTTGGACTGTTTAGATTGATCATATATATATATATATATATATATATATATATATATATGCCATGTAGCATAACAGTGGGCATTGATGCTCTTATCTTACACCATTAAATGTCTGTCACACGCATTTTTATAATAATCATTCTAACACATCCAAGCATACTATACCTCTTTCCATGTTAGACCTACTGTTAATCCGTGTGGGCCCCACTTCACTCTACTTACTTCTTCACCAATCAATATATCGACAAGCTATTTTATTTTCTTCTCAATTTCTCGTGTATTTCTTTGATTCGAAAATCTTCCATGGGAATTAATTCGGCGTGAGAGGCTTCATCTTTTATGAAGCGTATTATTAAGGTGCTTAAAATTCGGCATTGATTTTGGTTCTCTGATATAAAGATAAAAAAAACTGTGGAATCGATTAGCCACTTCTAGATAGTCCGTAGGAAAGAAACTACACTGATCAGAGGATCTTAACCATCCATCAACAGTTGATTAGGGGTTGGAATCTTACTCAATTTCTAAAATCCTAACATCAGTATTTAAAAAGCTTTTGACAACATCAACGAAACGACAAACATATTGTAAGGTTAATAATCTTATGTTTGGTTAGTTATTAGATCTTTGATCGATTGGTGATGTCATGTAGTGTAGCGTTGAGGTCAGGATTTCAGATCTATGCTTACCTATAAAAAAAGTTACCTAACCTATGACACAATAGGAGATCAATAAGTTGAAACTATACCGAATTAATCCTCTTCAAAATTCAATAAATTCTTTTGATGATTAGAATCTTGCATAAAATGTAATTTTTATGAGTTTTGAGAATGCATAAATAAATTGAGGTAAAAATTATTTCGATGGTGTGACTCAAATCAGTCAAACTCTTTTCAAAATTAGCGTCATGCAATTATGTAAATCACCAATGTCGTTAATTTGAAAAGGAAAGAAGTTTTTCTACTTTTCCCAAAGGGCTTCCTATTGAGCTCTAAATAAAACAGGTTAAATTCCGAAAGGGGTTCAACTGATTTTAAAGACCTTGGATGCAAGGGATGCCAAACTGGATATCAACTTATAAGCAAAAGTCAAGATTCTCTTTCATCTAATGGCTTCAAAAATGGATGAACCCCATTTAGAGTTCCACCAGTCGAACTTTTAGCAAAACACTTCTTAACTACACTTGTGGAGGAATCACCCTATTAAGAGTCAACCAGTTGGATAGTGACCAAAACTTTAAGCATACTTTGAAACATTAAATTTTGAGTCCACTTAACACACATCACTACAAAAAAAATAAGACTATTAGCTGCAAGAGTATTAATGCAGTTTTTTTTATTAATAGCGGCACTTTCTTATTTTTTGTAGTGCATCTCAAAAAGTAAACATTATTATGGGCATATAAAAAGTAATTCTCAAATCAATCACTTTACAGGACGTATGTGACATGGAATCCAATTCTGATTACTGATGATACGCCTATAATCTGAAGATCCATAGTCTGAAAGACTAGGACCCGAAAAGGATATCCATTGTCTAATTCAAAGCAATTAATTGTTTTCATTGTTGATGCCTTTAGAGTTTTGAGGGTGCAGATAGAGTTACCCATCACCATGTAAATATGGAGACATAATCGAACATCATCTTCTCATCTTATGAGAAAACGGCTTGGTTGTCGACTTAGTCGGTTGCCTATGTGCCAAGTTTACTTGATCACAAGATGCACGTTTTCTTTTCAATCTTTTATTTATTTATTTATTTATGAGATAATGGCTCTTGGCCAGCGTTTAAACATCATACTGGTCTTTAAATGATCTAGCACCATTAAACTTGTAATTTTTATCTCACACAGTTAAAGTGTGATTTATCATTATGTCATGTGGCGCAGATTTTGATCAATCTAAATTGTCCAAGAGGCAATCCATCATTGTAGATATCTTCACTCAGAAAAGCACGCCTATAAGCTGATATGAACCATCTAATTGATGAACTTTGGTATCAATCATTCAAGCTAAAACCAATGGTTGGGATTATCATCAATAGATGGGATGATTCAAATCGCTCAAAGAGATTTTTGGGCTCATTGCCCTTTGATGTGAGATCTATCACTTTGACGGGATAGATTACCCCCATACTCAACTATTAATGGTGTGAAATCATTTAAACACCAAATTTGTGTTGAAATGACGGTCATGAGAGTCAGTCCATTTATTTATATACTCAATATAAAAGAAAATTATTTGTAGCCGGTGACAATCTCTCTTTGTCAACTCTTTTGAGTGCACTTCAATCTAATGGTGATGGGTGGTGAACATCTTCTTCTTTATAATAAAAAAGGCTAATGAGCATCTTTTATTATTTTTACGATAGGATAGGTATCTTTATCTTCAACCCAAGATTCTGCGTTGGCAACTCGGGTTTCATGTGCTTAAACTATGGACTCCAGCAATATAGCTATATAAAAGGGTGATGGGTTCAAGCCCCCATTTAACTCTAGAGTTTCTATGAAATATGGTTCTTATACAACCTTTGTTTGTATATAAGTCACTCCCAAATCGATGGTAAAATAATTACTAACATTATATTTATCATTTGTAGCTCCCACCAACAAAAATCCCTGTCATACGATGGTGATCATTTTTCATCCTAGTCTTCAATTGAGTAGATCTAAGATCATGGTTCCACCATCAAATGGTTAAATTTTGATTCCACATGATACAAACTTAAAAGTTATTCAAGAATCACATTTGACCTATGCCCATAATCATGCTCATCGTTTAGTATGTGCACCACCAGGAATTAAAATCTAACCATATGATGGTAGGCCCTTGAGATACTTAGAAGGGAGAATATTGACTTTCAAATAAAGAAGGCCCCACCAGCATCATAAGCTTATAAGCTAGCACCAGGTAATATAAGGGCGCGTGAGGTGCTCTTGGTACTAGTTATATGTATTTTGGGATGTGTGCCATATAAAATCATCATGTGTGCAATCTGATGAGTGCGCCATAATCTAAAGATCTATTATGTAAAAGAATAGGCCAATAAATAATCTATCTCGCTTAAGTCAAAGCAGTCAAACTTCATATAAAACTAGGAGGTAACAGCTGATATATAAATCAAATATTACATTAATTTTAGAGGGTTTTGATTCAAGTATCAAGAATAGCTACCTATTATTAACTCTATGGCTCAACCCGATTGTCTGCACCGACCTGTATTACTTGAGCCGCATGTCATTTGCATGTATTTTCAAATGGCAAATCAGTCAAAGTACATTTTTTGTACCATTGAGTTGGTATAGGGTAATGAACCGGTTCACTTTAAGGTGTGAATGAGCCTATCTCCCTGTACTCAGATGGTTAAAAATTCGACACAGCATTTTGTGAGCATGCAAATTAGCCAAAGTATAAATTTGACCATTTTAGAACAAAGAGATTGATACACAGCATTTTGGAGCATGCATTTAGTGAAAGTATCAGTTTGACCATTTTAGAACAAAGAGATTGATCCAGAAGTATGCAGCATTTTGTGGGCATGCAAATTAGTGAACGTATAAGTTTGACCATTTTAGATCCAAGAGATTGATCTGTTCCCACATGAGAATGAACAGCTTTGGTACACCATATCAACTCTTTAGTGAAAGGCCCAAACAGAGTACAGTAAATATGGCTTCGAGTCGGTTTAGAGTACACGACCTGTCCGCTGTCAACTGTGAACAGGTCAACCGCATTACCCATACTTTATTTATTTGTATGCCTATGCATGAAAGTATATGATTGAGTTTGACCATTTTAGCCTCAGGAGATTGATCCGTTCAGAATTGAGAACGAACTGATTGATTACACTATATGAACCTGAATTGCATTTGGTGCATGGCTCAAATAGGGATGCAATGTTTACTCAAAACCTGAAACCCAACCAAAAATCGAGGAAACTAAATCGGACCTAACACCAATTCGGACCGAGGTTCAGATTCAGTTTTGGAAAACCGTTTTAAGTAGGATGAGAGAAAACGGAAAAAATAAATAAATAAATAAAACCCTTAAAATATAAAAATAATAAAAACTTGAACCTAACAAAAAAAATCAAAAGTTTCGAGTTTCAGTTCGTTTTCGATTTGATTTCAAAAAAAAGATCAAAATGAAAAAACACCCAAAATTTAAAAGGTTCAGCTTGGGTTGGATTCAATTAGGTAAACGGAATTGAAAGTGGCATTGGGCACACATCCCGTTCGCTCTGATCAAGTGCGAACGGGTCAATCTCCTTAGGCTAACTTTGGCCATTCAATATATGAATTCCTCCAAAGCGTCTATATTATGCTTCCAAGAACATCCACCATTTTTCCATGGGAAATATTTATGAAAATTCGCACATTAATTTCCATGAGACATATAGAGCTTGGTGCATCTAGGACGTCCAATCCTACAAATAAATGATATTTGATGCATGAATGCAGGTAATTAAGTTATATTTTTGGCCGAGAACACCATTTCTCATGCATAACTGAGGGAAGTTATTTAAAGAATTCAATTAAGTGGGTGTTATATAGCTCTATAAATAGTCACATTTTCTAGTTTTTTAAAGGATCGAAAACAAAGGGTCTCTGAGTCTTGTAAGAGTGCTAGCTAGAATGGGAGGAAAAGGTGGAGGTGGTGGAAGCTCTGGCAACGGCAGTGGAGTTGGAGGTGGTGGTGGAAACTCAGACAAAGGTGGTGGCGTTGGCAGCCATTCAGGCAATAATGGCGGCCAATCGGGACTATCCGGCTGCGGCAACTCCCACGGGTATGGAGACATGAAAGCGCCCGGTGGAGATGGATATATTTCAAGGGATGTTTTTTAGAGTAACTGTCACGCCCCGAAATCCGATACATGATCCATTTCGGTACATGAACGCATTCAATAATTAAATTTCAAATAAAGGAAACATAAGTCCATTTTCATTAATAAAATTCAAATTACTGTTATTTTCAATTACAACGTTTAAACACTTTCTAACTAAGGCTAAACCAACAAGTCTTCTAGGGTCTCCTCCCGAAGTGCAGCTTTTGAATCACGAGGTCCAGTTTCTGAAATTAAATAGCAACGGGGTGAGATAAACTCAACAAGTAACCCAAATAATAATATAACTCTTTTGTCACTTTTATCAGTTTCAAATTGAGAATTTCATATCAATATAAATGACATCAGCTATACCATCTAATGATTCAATATAAAGAAAAATAACTTAATTTACAATTGTACTTCATATATTATACGATGGTTAATCAATAGCACCAATCCAAGTACATTTGCATTCACATCATCATTCATCATTCATCATCGATACCAGTCACAAGGAGCACTACAAAAAAAATTGACTATTGGCGGCATTTTTAAAACGCCGCGAAAGCCTTCTAAAGCGCCGCAACTTCAATAGCGGCATTTTCACAAACGCCTATAATTGAGATGTCGGGGAAAGTATTGGGGGCGTTTTTAGCGGCGTTTCAGAAACACCGCAAATAGTTTCGCAATCGCGGCACTTCTAAAACGTCTCAAATAGTTTCGTAATTGCGGCACTAAACAAACGCCAGCATTTCTTCTGATAAACGCCGCGATAAGTATGTGACCCGACGTTTCATAACACCGCTAATATGTGCATAAACGCCGCTAATAGTCCTACCCACAGCACTTCCAAAACGCCGGTATTTCTTTTTATAAACACCGCAATAGGTACGGAGGGCGGCATTTCATAAACGCCGCTAATAGTCCTACAATCGCGGCACTTCCAAACCGCCGCGAAAACTGAAATTTACACCTTGCCCCATTTGGTAATTTAGCACTTTTACTCTTTGGCTCCAACAAAGAGTTGTTTCATATTTGGTAACACAACTCCTCGCCCCATTAGCTCTAACGGAGAGCTGTTTTAAGTGATAAAACTGCCCTTTGTTTATTATTTGCGAGAGCAAAATTTATCTACTCGGACAAAGAGCTGCTTCTGCGCTTATAAGAGCTAACCCAAACACAACCAATATTTTTCTTCTTAAGAAATTTAGATGATGGCTTTCAATCAAATCAGATAGCAAAGATTGTATTTCCATACATGATGTAAGTCTCAAAAAAATACAAAGCCTACTTTGTGAGTGCAAAGCCCAAAAGTTTCAAACGATCCCTAGAATTTGAAGTAATTCTTAAAAGTAATTAAATCTTACGCACCCATCTACCAAAAAAACACTTCAGTTGCAACAGAAAGATCCTAAAAACAAACAAAACTGTTTTAAAACTTCATCCAGAGGAGTCCACAATTTAAAATTGAACAATGGCATTCGTTACACATCTACACATTCCTTCCCAAATAATCTTGCAACCAAACACACAAAATTACAAACATTATCAAAGCTAATTGCAATTAAACGAGGTGATTACTAACCTAATCACTACATATGCTACATGTATAGTATATTGTATGTATATATACTAATGTATCGTCTGGAACCAATACGTATCGGATGATATATCGGTTTTGGAGCTGGACGATACATACCGAAAAACCGAGATTTTGAACCATGCGTGTATGGGGGAATCAATGACACGAAACACCATTCTTTATGGGGCAAGGATCAAATCCAACTGGCGGAACTGGATTTCATGTACAACAAGTTTTACAACCATCGGATAATCAGGACTGCATGTCTTCCTATAAAACTGGAAAGAGTGGGAGTCGAGATTCTCCAGTATCCAATGGTTGTAAAATTGGTTGAACACAAAATCCAGTTCAACCAGTTGGACCTGAACATTGCCCTTCTCTGCGATCTTCAGATCCCTACCACCTAATGCGAACACCCATGTAGAAATTGTATCAATACTACCTACAGTTGGATTGGCTAGCATGCCCACTTGATGCGAATCAATCCAAGGAGTCAAATATATTCTGCGTCGATTCTTCAATGGGTAAACATCTAGAAAAAATGCACCCTCAAATGATTCTAGTAATATGGCTATTACTAGAACATTGCCCAGAATTTAATTCACCATTCAAATGCAGGGCAACTTCTCCAGCATATTGGTTCATATTGTACCACATCTCCATCCATGGTGAGTGACTAATATGAACCAATTTAACATTTAACAGTGCATGTGACATTAACCATTGATACCTGAAAGCTAGTGGTTCTTATTCATCGAATAAAAATAGTACAAGCATAAATGAAATAAATGTAGTGCAAAATTACCTGGAAAGTGGAGACATTTTTATGCTGATCACCCTGCAACTGAATAACCTGCAAAACACAAGACTAAATATTAAACTTCTAAAGAACTTTTTGAAGGAACTCCGTGAACCTGGTCCTATTCATAGAGAGAGAAGAGATGCCCAGAACCATTTATTCAAGTATGCCACTTGGCACCCAACACGAGGATCGGCTGCAACGTGCACGTGAACAAGGTCGATTACCCAAAAAAGGTGATCTTCCACCATTGATACTTTGGTCAAACAAAAAAAATCAGTGGCAAAAATTTTGGGTGGAAAACCCATATATTTGACCTGTGAAATAAAGGGTAAAAGAGTCCAAATTCATATTTTCCTAGAGCCCTAGGATGATGTGGTGTAACTCGGAATCATGTGCCAAATGGCAGACGATCTAGTACTAAAGTGTAGATGAGCATGAGCAATGTTACCTAATCCGCTGGTTCACTAGGCTCAAATTTGGGATTCACTATATCCCAGCAAACCCGGTTCGTTAGCAGTAGGATGGGCTTTTAAACAACTTTTATTCAATTAAGGGTTTAATTAATATATAAAAAAACAAAATACGCTTGCCATGTTGGTTCAGTATGCGATGGTTTGGATGGTTGGTCAGTGTTCGAACCTTGTTATAATCACTATTTTGATCTTTTAAGGGAAAGAAATAACTTGAGGTAATGGTTCACCCACCAGAGGAGAACCGGAGCAGACTGAGCAGTGAACTGGTTCAGTTCAAACCAGTTCATGGGTTGCTGAGTTACCTAGCGAATAGGTAATCCTGAGCATGAGCTCATACAAATAAATTCATCAATGAATATAAGAAAAACAGAAGATGAGCATATTACCTGGCCCAGCTCTGGGACCTGGACAACAGTACCATTGCAGCAGAATTCCTTCTTGAGATCTTTCAAGATCTTGTTATAGCTGAATTCTTTCTTCAAACCCTGCATTGTAGTCAGGCTCTTCCTACCATTCCGCTGCTGTATGCACACATGCACATACTCTTTTGACCCAGCACCGGAGTCTTCAGTATTTGCCTCAGCGAACGGATCTGCAAATAAACCCCCAAGAAAATGAACAGAGTATATTAAAAATTGGAAAAAAAAAAAAAAAAAAGGAGCAGATTGAATTCATAAGAAAGACATCCAAATCATACAGCTTCCAATGAAAAACATAGACGAATTTCCAATATTTTGCCATGTCGGAGTAAATAAATTTCTAATCTTATTTCACAAACACTCAAAACTTCTCATACATTTCGCCAACCAAAGCCAAACCTGAAATCATATCATCCTAATAAATCAAGTTCAGATATATTTGGAAGTGTATTTTTTCAGTTGCCATGTTGAGATAATATATCATGCCTCTGGTAATAATTGAAATAAATAAATTTTTGTACATATTCAGAATTTTAGGTATGAAAACATGCAACATTGGATGATACATTTTACTTGTATAGAAAATTGGAGGGTGAAATGAACATACCAAAGGCAGTAGGAATCTGGGCGTTGAGATCAGACATGAACCTTGGCTGTTGAAAAGCGACGAAAGGAGACTACCAAGCTTTTCTTCTCTTTTATCACAATATGCTCAAAACTGGAAAAACAAATAAATTGAGAGAGCAGGAGTTTCCATCAATTTCTAAATGAAGCAATGATGACACAATATAAATCAAACTAAACAGGGAATCATTTTTGAGACATTAAATATCAAAAGTTCAGAATTCAGAAAATAAGCCGAGAGAGAATAGCACAAGCACTGTATAACAAGGGCCACATATCCTATTGTTTTGTGTGACTGAGAAATCTAGTCAAAGCAGGCTTGTGAACAATTAAAATCTAGAAGTCTTGGACCGATTTGTGAGATACCTTGTTGGTTCAACCCTAGAAACCAGATAAAAAAACCCTGGATTTGCAACGCAAGTTATCTGGATTGGTGAATACAAAATTTCAATGAGAAACCACTATAACCATGATTAGATTATAAAAAGGGAAATCGAAGATAGAATTGTAACAAAAGATCAACTTTTAAATCCAGTGAAAGGTATATATACTTGATGCTTAAGATCTTCTGATAGATGGATATCAAATGCAGGCTGCAAAACCAATATTAACAACTTAAATCATAGTAACATCCATCAAAAAAATAAATTCAATCTTAATTTTAGGATTAAAGAAAAGGAAAAAAATAGATATGATAAGTCAAGTAAAAAGAGAACCTAAGGGACAACAAAGTCATGGTTTGCATCACGTGTAGATGGCACAATAATCAAACGGGCAGCGGAACCCATATATTCAGCATAATCTTGCAACTGGATCAAATAATTTTTAGTAAAATAACTAAATATTTGTTGCTAAAATATTTTTGTAAACATATAATGAATATGTGGCAGTATAAATAACAGACCGTTCTGAGAATGTCCGTACGAAAATTTTCATCAAAGCTTCTGTCAACAGTTCCTTTTTTAATCTCTGAGTGTTCAGAATCAATAAATGGTCTGGGCTGCAAAAAGTTTTGAATTTAAAAACTGGGAATTACCCCAAAGAAAGATCTTTCAAAAGTTAATAGAACTTAACCATTTCAGGCCCTCACCAGTATAAGCAATTGAGGTTGCTTTCTACGTGCATAAGCAAGCAGTTCTACTAAGGGTTCAAATAACAAGTTATCAGATGTAGTAAAAGGGCCTGCTGCGATAACGTGTGTAATGTTAGGAAGATCGTTTAGATACTTTGGTATAATTGATAAGAAATAAAAGAAGGGGCAAGGAAACAGTTATTCTGCCCACAAAAACTTGCGAATCTGCTAGAGATTTTCCTCCGAGTAAAACTCTGAAAAACAATATATAATGACCATTAATATCCTACAGATTTATTAGAAAATGATTTAATAGATAAAAATTGGTTTGTGTAACCCTACTATTGGTAAATACATACCAATGATAGCTGCCCTGATATATTGGAAGATGTCAATTTAAAATCCTGGTCCATGGCTTGCTTCTTTGCAGAAGGTAAATGAACTCTAGGAGAAACCAACAAAGGAAAAGAATCAACCACTTTTGATACGGTCAGGCGGTGCACGCTAGGATTGTGCCCCTCAATGCCAATAATCTGAAAAGAATATTCTATAAGTATTGTAATCATTGAACTGAAGAAAAAGAATTTAATCTCCCAAGTCCTGAGCTATCTAATGCACAGATTTACCTGACCCAGAAATAAGGAAAATTGGACCAACTTCTGGAGGTCAAAGCGCACACGTTGCCCTCCGGAATGCTCAACACTATCATAACACCAAGAATCATATTTAATAACAAACTGAAAACCAATTATTCTGTCATTGTTTAATTAAACAACTGATAGTGAAAAATTAAAATGCATGTTAAATGGACAATCGAAAATCCTATACTGGCCTTGTAACAAGATGAACTTCTCAATTAAATGGCCTTCTTCATCACAACAAACCATTCCAACGGCAAATAAACTTTTATGAAACAAGAGAAGTTTATTAGTACAAATATTTCAATCAAATCAACTTGCTTAATGTACCTTATAAGAGTCATTAGAGTCGTTAGAAAATTATCCTAAACAACAAAGGGGGTCTATTATTTCAAACTGTAACAAATGAATTGCTATCTATCATTTATACTTCAGTTGGACAATATCAGAATTTCCAACTAAATCTATGGGTTTATGTACCAGAAATTACAAGGCTTCCAATGCGCTGCTATACTTTTATTAACATCAGCACTGGACACCAAGACAAAAGAGCAAATCATTATGCTTATTCAACAAAAAAAGGAAATAGGATTATAAAATGAGCAACTACCTCAGAAGCCAGAGTCGCATCAGTTGGCTCCCCATAGAGTTCAAATGCAACACGTGCAGTTGTATGCCTTTTAATGCAATTTTCAAGGGAATTAAACTAAGTCACAAAAAATCTCATTTAGAGAGTGCAGTTGTTAGCAGAGCTTCTACTGCATCACTATCATGCCTGTGGTGTTGTTATGGTGCAGGTGACTTGCTCATGCTTTTGAACGTCTCCTCTGATGAGAATGTTTTGCCCACTACTTATGGGGAACTACGGCTCCTGTTGGAAAACATCGCTTAAAGGTATGGTCTTTCTAGGATAATAGTGCAGCATATCAAGGATGTTGTGATTTTTTTCTTTTTTTTCTCAACTAGTTATCGGGTTGACCTGTAGCTTAACTGGAAGGTTGACAATATTGCAACCTTGAAGTCTCTGGTTCATTCTTAGCTTACTGATCAAAAAAGAGAAAAAACATTCTAACTGGCAGAAATAATTCTATTTGGCTAAATTAAATGTAGTTTGAGATATTGTTGGTGCATTCCTATATTCTGCTTATCAAAGTTCATAAACATGACACTCAGTTTGGATTTATTTTTCTTTATGGTTGGTACATTTGATTTTAGGAACTTTTTTTATTCCAACCTCCCCCAAAAACACTAATGTAAGCTGAGATTTGACACAAACTAGGTTGAGCTGTCTTGTAGGAGATCCTTTTACTTCCATGTTCCCCAACTTGACTGTTAAGTTCTACACAAATTTTCTAACTAGTTTCCACTTTCATCATCATGTCCTTCTCTCATCCATTTGGACTTTGGACCATCCATGTTTACATAATCGCATCCGTGAAAATTGATTCAAATCATCCACATGAAAGGACACCATGTAAAATTGGGTACAGCTAACAATAAACAGAAAATCCTAACCATCTGACAAGTGCATTTTCACTTTGGCCTCGTATTTGTTTAGGCCATTCATTTAAAGGTTCCTGCAGGTTCTCCAGCGAACGGTTAGGATTGTTTTGACTAAACCCTAAACCCTAAACCCTAAAAAAAGTTCACAAACATGACACTCAGTTTGGATTTATTTTGCTTTATGGTTGGTACATTTGATTTTAGGAACTTTTTTTATTCCAACCTCCCCCCAAAACACTAATGTAAGCTGAGGTTTGACACAAACTAGGTTGAGCTGTCTTGTAGGAGATCCTTTTACTTCCATGTTTCCCAACTTGACTGTTAAGTTCTAAACAAATTTTCTAACTAGTTTCCACTTTCATCATCATGTCCTTCTCTCATCCATTTGGACTTTGGACCATCCGTGTTTACATAGTCACATCCGTGAAAATTGATTCAAATCATCCACATGAAAGGACACCATGTAAAATTGGGTATAGCTAACAATAAACAGAAAATCCTAACCATTTGACAAGTGCACTTTCACTTTGGCCTCGTATTTGTTTAGGCCATTCATTTAAAGGTTCCTGCAGGTTCTCTAGCGAACGATTAGCATTGTTTTGACTGACAATCTGGATTTTAACTAGTCATTTTGCATGGTGGCCTTCCTTGCAGACAGTTTGAATCGATGTATATGGACACCACATGTTAGTGTAGATGAACCAAACACCAACCCCGATGCTTGGACAAGACCACCTAATACTAACTTATTTTAATTATTATAGATAGGCATGCCTTAACAATGCTACATGACAGAAAAAATTATACACCTTTTCTATTTCACTTCAAAAAAGAGGATTTTCTCGCAGGTACAACAGTGCTTTCTTCCTACCTTGTCCCAACTTGCTCAAATATCCAAAAGCATAGTGATGAGTCTTCTATTTACCACATCTCTGGGCAAAGATTAGAATTCTTTTAATTTTATATGAGTAAAATGCAACGAAGATAGGATTGTGCATGGGTCGGATTGGTTCATTACCCAACAGGCTTAAAACCTGAATTAGGCACCTAAACTTGACACATCGGATTGGGTAAGGCTTGAAGCATCCCACTTGACCTTTAGGTCAATATTTTATATATAATGGTTAAGGGGTTTAAAGGATTTTGAACAGAGTCGGCCCCCACTGACCCAGTTTTCTAGCTTGGGTCAGGCATATACCCTTGACCCGTCGGATCACATTGGGTTGGGCATAGACCTTTGACAAGTAGGGAAGCCCAAATTTTGGCCCAACCAATTGATTGGGGGTAGATTACAACATTATTTACTACTAGAATCATGGGTACCTACTAGTTTAAGCAATTTCTTTATAGTGATATCACATAACTATATGTAATTATTATTAAATAGTGCGACAAGGTCTTCCGTAGAGTGCCTCGAAGGGTGCCATCTGGATACTTTCTTGATGGCTGTTGTTGTAGGCGAACTCGATTAACGATAAATGATCGTCCCAATTTCGTTTGAAGTCCAGCGTGCAAGCTCGTAACATATCTTCTAACGTGCGAATTATCCTTTCAGCCTGTCCGTCAGTTTTCGGATGAAAAGTAGTGCTGTATTGTAGCTTGGTGCCCAATTTTCTTGTAATTTCCTCCAAAGTCCTGATGTAAGCTTTGAGTCTCGATCTAAAACGATTTTCTTTGGTACACCGTGCAATCGGACAATCTCCTTAATATATACCTTTGCGATACTTTCCACCGTTTGAGTAATTTTAACTGGTAAGAAGTGCGCGCTTTTCGTAAGTCCATCCAGGATTATCCAAATCGAATCGTGACCGCTCTATGTTCTTGGTAGCCCAGTGACGTAGTCCATGTTGATCCGCTCCCATTTCCACTCTGGTATTGGCAAAGGTTGTAACAATCCTGCTGGCTTCTTATTTTCGGCTTTGATTTGCTGACAAGATAAACATCTTGATACATATTCAGCAATTTTTCTCTTCATATTGTTCCACCAAAAGTGTCGTTTTAAGTCCTGATACATTTTCGTACTCCCCGAAATTCGATACATGATCCATTTCGACACATGAACGTATTCAATAATCAAATTTCAAATAAAGGAAACATAACGGTCCATTCTCATTAATAAAATTCAAATTACAGTTATTTTCAATTACAACGTTTAAACACTTCCTAATCAAGGCTAAACCAACAAGTCTTCTAGGGTCTCCTCCTGAAGTGCAACTTCTGAACTACGAGGTTCGGTTTCTGAAATTAAATAGCAACGGGGTGAGATAAACTCAACAAGTAACCCCCAATAATAATATAACTCTTTTGTCACTTTTATCAGTTTCAAATTGAGAATTTCATATCAATAGAAATAACATCAGCTATACTATCTAATGATTCAATATAAAGAAAAATAACTTAATTTACAATTGTACTTCATATATTGTACGATTGTTAATCAATAGCACCGATCCAAGTGCATTTGCATTCACATCATCATTCATCATTCATCATTGATACCAATCACAAGGAGGGCTCCATACTTTCATCAATCCCATTGTCAACTGTACCGATCCGGTTTGACGGGTTTACTTCGTATTACGGAAGTACACAAATGGATCCGTTCATCCAATACTACCATGCGGCCCCATGGGAAATTTAACCAAAATCATCTCATAATCATCTTTACGATAATCATCATTTCTTTATTTATTCATATAAGTTTCTTTTGTAAAACTTATTCAACAGGTTTTACCCATTCTCATTCTAAAACAGTGTGATAATTCAATGTAAACAACATCATATGATAGATAAATCGAATATACCATGCTTGCGACATTTATATTTTTCTAATTTGATGAAATAATCATAATTGAACCAAACAAGTATAGAAATATTCATACAATCATTAACCATTCAATCATTTACTTATCAACATGATAGTATATGCTATGTAAGAATAAAAATATCATTATCTAATAAGGTATGTGTGTAAAACATGTTATGGGATAGGTCACTTGCCTCAGACGTCAAATTCAAAAGTCTTGTGAAGGTGGTGTGAAGTTTCACGGTTTCAGGTAGTTATCTGGGCACAAGGGAAACTCGGTCAAGAAGAAAGAACGAACTAGGGTAGGTTATCGATGTAAAGTTGGATCCTAACTAGTTATTTCAAATCCTTATTTAATATCTAAAATTCTTAATTTAAAACAACTTTATAAATCAGTTTTAAAACCCTTGGTTTAATATTAAACAATTACTTAAATCATTTTTAATATCAAAATCTAATTTAATATAATTATATTTTAATATAAAACCAGCATATAATCAGACTATATATATAAAGTCAGATTATAAAAATAGAATATAACAATAGAGTATAATTTAAAATAGGAACCGGATGAAAATCATATTATAGAACAGAATATAAAATCCGATTATGTAATAAAATCAGATTTATAATACTAGGATGAAATTCCTGTTTTAAGACGAGCTATATAAAATCAGTTTATAATAAAATCAAATTTATAAAAAATCATATTTGTAAATTAGATTATAAGGATCAGATTTGTAAAATCAGATTCGTAAGACAGATTATAAAAATCAGATTTGTAAAATCAGATTTGTAAGACAGATTATCAGATTTATAAAATCAGATTTGTAAGACAGATTATCATATTTATAAAATCAGATTTGTAAGACGGATTATAAAAATCATATTTGTAAGATAGATTAGATCAGATTATAAATTTAGATTAATTACAGAACTGAATTTAAAAATCAGAATTAGAAATTTCTGTTTTAAAACAAGTTTAGAGATAATTTTTAAAACTAGAAATAAAGAGAAAATTCAGAACTAAACTAGAATATTAAAATTTATCTACAAAACTAGAACTTAAAGGAATAAAACAAAAGATTAGCAGCTCTAATCTAGAATTACAAAACTAAATCTACAGAAAATAAAATATCAACTAGAACCAAAATATAAGAACTTACCTTCAGGAAAGAAAGAAGAGCAAATCTTGAAGGAGAGCTTGGAGAAGATGGTTTGGTGTGAAATAGAAGAAAGAATGAATATCTATTTATAGGCTCGGTTGAGGTGACCGTTCGGATTTGAATTAACTCTGCGAGTAATGGAGCAAGGCGTTACTGCGTTACAAAATTGAAGAAGGAGAAGAAAATTGCTCGGCCGATACGGATGGGCTGGGATTTAAGGTGTAAGGGAAAAGTTTAGGGATACAGCTTCACTACAAAAAATGTGCTTATTGGAGACGGCTTTTGGCCGTCTCCAAAGGTGTTTAAGTCGTCTCCAATAGTATTGGAGACGGCTTCCATGTAGTCTCAAATAGTCCCGTCTCCATTGTCTTTGGAGACCAAATGGAAGCCGTCCCTAATAGTCAAGGTTATTGGAGACGGCATATGGCCGTCTCCAAAGATATGTTGGAGACACCTTAAAGTCGTCTCTAATAAGTCATCTCTTATTATTGGAGACGGCTTTTGGCCGTCTCCAATAAGTGATCTAATGTTATTGGAGACGGCTTGCTTAAAGCCGTCTCCAATAAGTGATCTAATGTTATTGGAGACGGCTTGCTTAAAGCCGTCTCCAATAAGTGATCTCCAATAAATTTTTTTTTTAATGCTATTTAATTTTTTTTGCTCCAATAATGCTATTTAATGCTATTTAATTTTTTTTAATGCTATTTAATTTTTTTTAATGCTATTTAATTTTTTTTGCTCCAAAAATGCTATAACCTGCATTTTTTTTATTTATTTTTTATGAAAATCCATAACCTGCATTTACATACTCACATTTTCATTTACATTAGCTCAAAGCTCATTCAGAAAAATAAATTTTAATTCACAACACCGCAATTTCATTCACAACAAATTTATGTGTACAAGTAATGACTCCCATTTTTTCTTGCTACAGTGTTACAAAAGAAACATGCATAACATATTCTGACATATTAATCATCTGCTGGCAGAAATAGAGGATCGATCGGAGCTTCCTACATCCCTCGGAAATCGCAACAAGAACCATGTCCGAAACGGGTCCATCGCTGTCTTCCCGGGTATCCAAGGGGAAAACCCGAAGCTCCCGAAGATCCTTACATGTCGTAGCGAAAGCCTGGAGCCCTTTATCTCTTACAGAGTTAAGAAACCAACCATGGTCTACAGAGTGTGTTTCATATAGACCTAGAAACAGAATCCAATGGGTAACTAATAAAAATCAAACTCAGTAGGATGGCAGATCTTGGAATCCACTACAGTTCCTGCAATTAATTTAGAGAGAACTCTACATTTAGTATAAAGCCTGATTATAGATGGGAAAACTAGCAAAATTTAGCTAACGCATTAATATTAAAATTGAGCTAATAAAATTGTGTCCGCTTTCTGTTGAAGGCACTTACTATGCTTATGCAACTATACATTAATTTGTGTTGCTTACGTCTTGGAAGATAGCACTCTGTTACTCAAATGAAGAAGTGAATGCAGAAAAACAGAGAGGATTATTGCTGTATTTGAGGACACATGGAGGTTTCAAGGGGGATACATACCCAAGGGCTTTCATTAGAAGGTGGTTGCAGTACAAGGAAAAGACTAAGATGAGCAGGCTCAAGAACTTTAAGGCCATAGATAAGGCCCAAAAAGAGATCTTAAATATGGGGGATTTGTGTGGCTTCTAAAAAAAATCAGCAGGAATTATATTAAGATAGAAAGCTGACTCCCTATAAGATTGTGGCTATATTTGTTCAACATAAAAAAGGGCCAAAATTCCAAGACAGCTGGCAATTAAATCTTCGATACTATCTGAGATTCTAGAAAGATATGGAGGAGATTTTAACATCTCGAGAAGTAGGAGAAGAAATATGAGAGCAAAGATAGTCGAAAGTGTGTCACGTGAAACACGAATCACAAAATTTCCTATCGTGATTTTCAGCTTTCATTTTTATTCCTTACTTGAGTTGGGTCTCGGGACCTACAAAATAGAGACACGGTGTAGTGGGATTACGGTAATCTCAAGTTTTCTCTTTTCTATATTATATAAGTGATTCTCAAGTCCTTGAAGTTAGGGAAATTTAGTTTTAATCTTCCTCCCAATTCCATGCTCCATCAGTTACCAAGGAGGCAGAATTAATAACAGCATAAATCACATCTCAAAAATCAATTTTTTAAAGGACTAAATGTCATCTTCTTTCAATCAATTAAGAATCATATCTTACCTGGTAATATATTTCCACTCTTATCAACGGAATTGCGATCTGAATGGTTGTTCGCGAATAACCTTGTATGGTGGCGTTTTTGTACTACCACAAATGTCACCGGAGGCTGATAATTAGGTTCAAGAGAAGCACATGCCTGAAGGTAAAAAAGAACTGAAGTCAATAACAAGAAACAACTCAATATGTCACATTCTAAAGATATTGGAAATGTTGTCTTTACTTTGGGAGATAATACTATAGAGATCAAGTCAGGGTTTGGGAAAAAAAGGTCGTGAAAATTCCGGAAAATTGGAAAAATCGGTCAAAATTACGGAAAAGAAAAATTATAAAATATATTAATTAAAATTTATAAAATTAAAATTAATAAAAAAGGTTTTGACCAAATCTGGGAGGTCATAAAATTTGCATATAATTTGGGAAATTAGTGAACAATTTGGCTTTTATTCGGATTTTTTTTTCAAAAATTTGTGAATTATTCACGACTTTTTAAAAAAGTCAGCAAATTTGGTCACTATGGATAATACTGGTGTGCACGAATA
Organism: Chloranthus sessilifolius; assembly: GCA_021018995.1. Taxonomy (NCBI): domain Eukaryota; kingdom Viridiplantae; phylum Streptophyta; class Magnoliopsida; order Chloranthales; family Chloranthaceae; genus Chloranthus; species Chloranthus sessilifolius. The sequence goes on from CM037596.1 coordinate 7,240,286, forward strand.
AAAAGGCTGCCGGCATTTGCATCAGCAACTAACCAATTCATTTTGCCTAGCATAAGTAGTAAGGTATACCAACATTAGGAAATACTCCACATTTCATCTTTAATGATGGGACCGACTCCCCTTACCTTCATTTAAACACCACGTTGGTCTTTAAATGATCTTATACCATTAAAGAGGTAAGATGTGAGTAGTCCAATCAAAACGATAGCTCATACATTGAACTGAAGTGGACCCAAAAATCACACATTTTCGGATATTTAAACCATCCGCACTGTGCACTCTACTACGAACCTGCTATCCTTATATTTAAATGGCCAAATATTAACATTTACTGATTGGATGGTTCGCATCCACCGATCGGTGACTTTGGGCTGAGACATGTTCCAATGATGAACTGCCACTTCGACTACTAAGATTGATCACATGGCTACCAGTAAAACGTACTTTAATGGTACAAGATCATTTCAACAGCAATTTGGTGTTTGGATGCTGGTCACATGGTCACACCCCATTATTTCTAAATAATATATGGTGCGGAAGGAACACTTAACAGTATTTCTAAATAATATATGGAAAAATCATGAGATTGAGGATGACAAGAAGACTCCTGCAAAGATTCTTCGTCACTTCCCTTTAAAACAACGATTGCAACGTTTGTATTTGTCATCAAAAACTGCAGCTGACATGAGATGGCACGATGAGAAACGCACTAAAGATGGGGTGTTAAGACATCCTGCAGATTCTCCAGCATGGAAACACTTTGACAAGATCAATCCAACATTTGCAGAGGAAAATCGCAATATAAGATTGGGTTTAGCAAGTGACGGTTTCAACCCATTCCGGACAATGAGTATTGCGCCGACACATGGCTGTACTTATCCCATATAATCGCCCCTTGGTTGTGCTTGAAGAAGCCGAACATGATCCTCTCATTGCTTATACCGGGTCCGACAAGTCCTGGAAATGACATCGATGTATACCTGAGGCCTCTAATAGATGAGCTAAAGGAATTATGGGAAGAAGGGTTGGAAACATACGATTCATCAAAGAGGGAGGTTTTCAAATTGCGAGCGGGCTTGCTTTGGACAATTAGCGACTTTCCAGGATATGCTATGCTTTCAGGTTGGAGCACTAAAGGATATAAGGCGTGTCCTTATTGCCATGAGAATACATGCAGTGAACGGTTGCCAAATTGTGGGAAGCTTTGTTATATGGGTCATCGCCGATTTTTACCTTTAGATCATAGATTTCGAAAGAATAAACGGTGGTTCGATGGAAAAATTTTCAGAGTTTCTCTAAAAATTTCGATAGCATCTCCACGTAGTTCTTCAAATACACAGACTTTTCATACTATTTTATACTTTTCATTATCCACAATGGACAATGAAAAATATAAAATAATATATGAAAGTACGTATCCGAAGAACAAAGGAGAAATATGTCGAAATCATTTGACAAAACTCTAAAAATCATATTAGTGAACAACTAATGTACATGATATTCCCAAACTATCTATCTTCGGATAGATAATCCGAAAGGTTATATGTCAATAATTCGACATATAACTTTTCAGACGGGCACTTATTTTGTATGATGATATTCATATGTATTCAACTATATAGTGACCATTAATCTATAACAAAAGTTATAGATTAATCAGCTGAATAATGAAAGGACGTGCGGACCACTTTAATCAGCTGATAAATGAGATGTGAAAAAGCGTAGTTTCCTAAGAAACCGAGCTAGTGAAAGCATAGTAATATTAACATGACATTTACCACAACTATATAATAAATCTAGTTTCATCTATATAATAAAGAAAATTAGAAATGTTAGCCAGAAGACCTACACTAAGATCCTTTTTCATGTATGACGATTCAAAAGAAATGAGGAACATAAAGAACATTTGACTTGTGTAGATAAATGAGGAACATAAAGAACATTTGACAATGGGGAGATGATTCAGGTATAAAAAAAGAAATTTCTTTTTCTTTTCTTTTTTTGTACTTTTTTGTTCAAACCAATTCTAGCTGTCCATCTAATATCTATATATTTAACAATGAGAACTGTAACTACAAAAATACACTAGGAACTAATTCTTGACAGTCTATAATTATCATAAGCATATCCTTTTGAGTACTAAGATTACTGGTCATTGATTGAACTGTTTCCGTACTCATTATTGTAGAAATGGTATGACTGCCTACAATGCTGTGTGCTGCATACAACTAGTATTTTGTCCTCCCAAATTCTTAGTTTTTGTGTTACATCTTAATGTACTCACTTATTCATTTGGAAGCTAAGTTCTCGGGGTTGTTGATTTTTGAGTATTTTCTTTACTAGTTCATTAGTATGTGGTGTTCTTTATCCAATACTTACTGATGTCGATTATTTCTCTTGAAGAAAGGTTGCAGCTTATGTTCATATCAGTGTGCCAAGCGGTCCACGCCCAAGGCAGTATGACCAAAAACCTTAAACCATATTCATCAGTAGTCATAAAAGGCTAACACTCACTAGAATACCTGTGCCTCCAACTTGTGGCATCATGAGTCATTTTCTACATCTTAGGTATTTTAGTTTGCTTTTCTTCCCATTTGTGTAGAATGGATATAGGCTTTGGAAGCTGACATCAAATAGATGGGATAAGGCTATGATGATGATCATGATGCTGATATAGGGTTTCTTTTATATTTTATTCTTCTGATACATCCTCAATAGATTGGACCTAAAAATATATATCAAAGACTTTTCTCACTTACAGCATCCCAATAACAATAATTGCTATAAAGGTTAACTTCAACCCTTAGATTTTAATGTAATATTATGAATTTCCATGGACATCCTATAGAACGTGCAAAATATGTTATGAAAACACTATCAAAACGACAAAAAAACACAAAATGCAAATATAATGTTGCATTATAAAGACTGGAAAGGGGTGAAACTTAGGCATTAGCAAGGGGAAACCTATGTTGCCTAGTAACTATGCCATTCAAAAATGCAATATTATCATCGATGCAAACTAAGATAAGCCAAATGAGACAATATGGAAAAATGGTATATCGACATGTACCTTCAAATAAAACACGAGACTAGTCTGTATCACCAAGTTGAAAATCAATGTTAATTGACATAGAGAACGAGGCGAATGCCAGAGTCTAGAGTGTGGCAGTGAGTATTATTTTGATGGGCATGGGACAAAGAAAAACTATTTTGCTGACCAATTAAAAAAAACACGTACACATGATATATACGTTATACCAGCATTTTTATAGACAAATTATTAGGGGTGTCAACAGCATCATAAGGTTATCAAGCTTATGAAGTACACTTTAGCCCATCAAAACTTGTTAACAGCTGACCGTCACATACAAAATATCTTAAAATAAAGCAGTTCAAGTTGATGCGGTATGCACCCATTGCTTTGCTCTTAGCAAAACTTATTTTACTAACTGATAGATGTGTTTATATACTATATGCTTGTATATTGCCTTATTCTTTTATCTCATCAAAGGGTTGCCTGTTATAACTAATTGTTTATATACTATGTGCATGCATATTTTTGCATTCTAAAATAATGAATAATTGTTTTTACCATAAACCAAAGTTGATAATAAAAATATACGCAAGATTTCAAAATAGCATGCAGAGTTGCTTGTTGGTGCATACAAGATGATGAGACATGTAGGCCATCAATGATGCAGGTTGTTCAACTTTGGAGGAATAATAGTTGTCGATTCCTCCCATTCCAATATTCCTCCAAGTTCTTTTGGAAAAACAGGAGACTGAAATACTCATCTCAGAATCATCAACCAATCAGAGTTCTCAGGTGCAGAGTAGCATCCAAACTATTGAAACCTCAGATGAATTTTATGTCTGAACGAAAAAAGGTGTATCTGATATCACTGTGTTCTCTAGGTTCTGGAGCATGTCTGATTAATTTTTCTAAGCTTAAAAGTGGACAGCAGCTATCTGACCAATATGAATATGAATATTTAGTACTAAATTGTATAAGTGTCGTTGATCAATAGAAAAGGTGTAGTAGTAAATAATTTAAAAGAAAAAAAAGGTTATGATGCAATTCGCAGGTGCTATAGCTTGAAAATTAGCAAAATAAAGCAAAATTGAAGAACGGATCTCAAATATATGAATTACTCTAAAATATATTGACAAAATTCCCCAAAAAAGTAAGAAAAATTTAGATCTCAAATCTATGAATATATTAAATATTAAAAATCAGAAATCACAAATCACGAATCACGAATCACGAATCGGAACTCGAGATAAACATGAGATCTAACCTTCCGTGATGATGTAATTTGATAGATCTAAGGGACCTTCAATCGATGCAGCCTTCACGAATCACGAATCGCATTCCCGAAATCTGACGTCTCCTTGAGTTCTCCACACCAAAAAAGCTCCAAAAATTTACAAAACCCTAAGAAAATGTATCGGAAAGGCTGAAATCTCTGTCGAAGAACGGATCGAGGTGAAAAATGCTGAAATCTCTGTAGAACTGAATCAAGTGAAAATGCTCGATCTCGAGAATAGAAGCAAAATCTAAGGATTATCGAGTTTACTCAGTTTCTGAGGAAGAGAAAGGAGAGACTAGCCAAGAAGATGAAATGACTTTTGAGTTTCTCTCGACGAAATGGCTGAGTTTATATAGGAAGAGAGAGAGCTGGCCCATCGGTGGGCTGAGATGCTATTTTTAGAGAGAGAGAGAGAGAGGCTGGCGTCAAGTGAGAATTACAAACAGGGAGGCGTTATATGCACCCATTTGTTCAGTGAAGAACACATGCTTTCCCATCATTGTAATTCACAAATAAAAAGGTGCATATAAAGCTATCCATATGATATTTTGGTGTGCATTTGAGAGACGGCCTTTAATCCTTTAAGCCGTCTCTATTGATCTTAAAGGAGACTTTTAAAGACGGACTTTCAAGTCGTCTATAAAGGTTCACCATCAGAAATATATGGAGACGGTATGTCATTTTATGGCTCGAATGCAATGTAATTATTGGAGACGGCTTTTGAAAAGGTCGTCTCTAATAAATGGTTATTGGAGACGGCTTTTCAATGATCGTCTCTAATAAAAGGTTTCGAGACGGCTTTTGAAATGGCGGTCTCTAATATATGATTATTGGAGACGACTTCGAAAAGCCGTCTCCAATACTGGTCTCTAAAAGTCTTTTTTTTTGTAGTGCTTGTATAAGTCAGAGTGTGTGTGTGTGTGCTTTGGGTCAAATCGGGTCGTATTGAATCGGGTTGAGTCGGATCGGGTCGAGTTAGGGTTTGGATTTATAAATGTTTGGGTCGTCATAGTAACCCTAAAGGTTATTTTGATGATCTCCATTCTGGTTCTAAGGGTAAGAACTAGAGCTTTCTAATTACTGTTTTATTCCGAATTAGTAGTAGTGAAGGGGTGGGTTGCTCTTTTTGGGTTTCTCTGGGTGTTTTGGTATAACAAATGAAACTTGGTTAATATATATTTATATATCTTAGCTATACATTTGCATATGAGGTGTGTTTATTTTTATGTTTATAAATTGGGGTGTTTAATTAATTGGAGCTGTCACTTGCACAAGAGAATTCTACTGTGGCAAAGTGCTCAAGAAAGATTTGATATTTTTTTTTTTGATTTGCGCCCATTGCAACACCATGTAAGCCTTTTGAGTTGAAGGCCATGATGTAATGATCCTGGCTACCATCTGATTTGTCTATGTCAATAAATGAATCAACATCATGTCCATCTTTGACATGAAAGATTTATATCCTAGCCTTCAAATCAAAGGTCTTAGATGCTGTGTTGGATATGTCAAAGATCTAAGAAGTATGAAGTCATTAGATTAACATGAATCAGACGATGGATTATTATATCAAAATGATTTTCTACTTGATAGCGACTGCCGGCAGTTGATAGAAAGGCTGCCAATAGGCCCCCCTCACTCTGCCATAAAATCTAAAGGCTAGGACTTAAATAGGGTAAGAGGGCAGGGCTATGACTTCAAAACTCAAAGCCCAAAATGTCTGTTTGGGCTGAGCAAGTTCTTAACAAGCTATAGCTTGTATGCTTGGCCCGACCCTGATTACGGCTTGGTTTGGGCTTTTAAAAATCCCTAGCCCTCAGTCCTACCTGGGTCGGTTTTGAGCCTAGCTAGTTTGTTTCGCTGAAATAATTGGGCCAACGAAAAACCGTGCCTGGCCCAATGACAGCCCTAACTTTTACCCTAAAAACACAAATTTTGAGCTTTATTTTACCGCTCTAGTTAGTGACAGAGCACATAAGTGGTGCAAATGTGCGATGCCGTCTCAGCAGCTTTTTCTGGGCTTGGTATGGTTGAAGGCCTATTGGGCCGGGTGCAGTTCTTAATTTCAATTTTGCCTTCATCTAAAATCTTAATCCACAGCTATTTCAGTTTACTAAAGTACCCTTATTAATCCCCACTCTTAGAATTTGGCTCAAGGTTTTTTTAGTCATTTCGGCCATTCAATGTATGGATTTCTCCGGAGCGTATAATATGTAGGTTCCCAAGAACATTCAGGCTGCGTATGGCATTATTCTTTGGTAGCCTATACCATAGCAGAGTTCACCTGCTTTAGCAGATTACCAACAAAATGAGTAGTATACTTTTAATATAATGCCATACAAAATGAGTAGTACAAATCCAACACTTTAGATAAATTATAATATAAAAATAATATTTATAAGGTTTCATCTCGGACCGATTCAAGCAGGATCTTGTCTCGCTGAGGCCTGAGACGTGAGACGTCTCGTCCAAGACGGGTGGAGACACAGAAGAGTGTGGAGGCTGAAGCTCCCATTTAACTTGGCATTGTTTAAGATATATCTCTTATTCAACATTCTTTCGTGTATAAAGCCCCCAAATCTATGGATTACAAGCCTCTAAATTGACGAAAAAATAAATATTAACATTTATTGATCATTGTTAGCCCCCTCCATGCAGCAGACAATCCTGGTTATTCCCCTACCAGGTGGTGGGCACTTGCGCCGATTCATAAGTACGATAATCTTATCATGTCAATAAATTAAAGTAATTCAGTTGTCATTTAATTCCTAGTCATAAGATTACCATGAGCTTCACAATCTTTGACTTTTTGGTAAAAAGAGTATTTTTGACACTAAAAAATAAGACTATTAACGGCAGTTTTTAGTTGTAAAATACTGCCACTATTAACAAAAAAAACTATTAAAGTCTATTAAGACTATTAGCAGCAAAGGTATAAGCGGTAATTTTTTTGTTAATAGCGGCAGTTTTTGGCTGCCGCTAATAATAGTCTTATTTTTTATAGTGTGAGTTCACATAGGGTAGCATAATTTATACCCTTGAAACTGTGACGTAGCCCGCCAGCTCTCCTCCTCTCGACATGCATAAATTGCTTTGAATCAGACGATGTATAGAGATTGTTTTTTGTCCCAATCTGCCATACAATTGATCATGAGATCATGAGAATACCATCATACGGTCTCTTTTTTATTTCATGTGGCCTACATCTTAGAAAGTGACCCAAAAATCCTATTTGAGTGTTACCACGTGATTTTGGAGTCACTTTTTAGTTGTCTGCTGGTATGCCCCTTGATCGATCTCAAGTTCACTTGTTTGAAATTATTGGGATGAAAAATGATCTCCATAGTCTCATTTCAAATCTGGATACACACATTTCTTTCATAGGATTGGTAGCCAAAAGGTGCTTGCTAGCCTTAAAGTGCTTGATACGAAGAATCAAACTCCCTTTTCTTTCGGAGATATATTTTGGTATGTTTGGCATTGCTCTATGCAGTACTTTTCTAACAGGTTTCCTTTATTTTTGCTAAATCCATGTTACCTGTTTTAGCAGGTCCCTCTTCTCCTTACCAAGTCCTTCCAGAGCAAGATTTACCTACTCCAGCAATTCTCCCATACCTCTGTTGACTCCCTGCCAAAGCAGGTTTTATTTGATCTAGCAAGGAGTTAGCAGAGAACAGATAAGTAGCTGCTAAAGCAAGTAAATCCTGCTCTTATAAAGAGTTAGTGAAGGGGGCCAAGCATGCTAAAGCAAGTATATCCGGCTTTGACAGAGAGCTGATAAAGAGCTATGCGAAACACAGCCTATATGTACTATCTTAGTGGAAGTTTTATGAAGTGCACTTTAACCCGATGGATTCCTATCAAAAGTGAACTCTAATGGATATCAGAGCCTCCAAAATATGTGACATTCAACCTTATCAAAGAGTAGAACAACTTGTTGATAACATGTTTGAAAATTATGAGAGGGCCATGGTATTTAATAAAACCAGCATCTCACGGTACCCAAATTACAGCATAATTCTCAAGAACAAAAAGGAGTAGAGATCAGTTGTGAAACAGATATTTTAGAAAGATATACAGAGTGTTTATAGCCACACATTTTGCAATCTTGCGAAAACCTAAAGATGGATCCATCATCCTAGAGATTCGTGAAATTTATGATTTATGGCTATAAATAGCGCATACATCTATCAAAAAATATAAGTGTTTCAGTAGTTAACCGCACTAAATTACAAGATCGCCCCATCTTTCTGACCTTTTGATCGACTTTTTCATCCGACTGTGTATGGACTCTCTTCAATGGTATCCAACTTGGGTGTCCATGATCTCTGCCTCGAGATCCGTTCCATTGACTTCAGATCTCTGATGGGCTCGGTCAACTTTTTGACTTCTGACGGGGACATGCAAAAGTCAACAAAAACAGGGAAAATTCTACCAATGTTCTTTGGTCTTGCTGACTTGGTTGCACTAGAGGCCTTGTAGGAGAAAGAGACCATCTCCTCTTCAGTGAGGACTGAGTAGAGCAAATCCATGGGAAGGAGGAAGTAAATCCGGCGTGGTTCGAGGTCCTCGTCGGCGGCTAGTCCTGCGATCCTACGGCCAACGTGGAGATGGGCAGCGTCGCAAACAAACTGTCTGGGGTTCTCTATCATGAGTTCACCTGCTTTAATTTGCCTTGTGTACTCTTCCATTCTACCATCATTCAATAAAACCTTCACAGCTCCACTAGAGATGATGGATGCAGTGCAAAAAAAGTTACCCATGAGAAAGAGAGCTAGAAAGAGAAAGCAGTTTGATGGGTGACGAAATGGTTCAGACTTGAGAGTTGAGTTTGATATGAGTAAGTTGATGGGTATAGAAGGATTTATGCATTAATATATGTCTGGTAGTTAGTTAGAGTGAGAGAGAGAGAGAGAGAGAGAGAGAGAGAGATTTGGCTAGGGGTCATTGTCCATGGTATTAACTTTGGGTCTTATATGAGCTTTAGGGCCCAATAGGGTTAAGCCATAAACGAGAAACATTTTAGGCCCATGCCCAGATTATTTTACTAATTGAGCCTGCATGCAGAGTCTGGACCTTCCTAAAAAGTATATATAGAAAAAAGTAGTGGGTTTTTTTTTTTTTTTTTGATGAATAAAGTAGTGGGTTTTCGTTGGACCTACTTATGAAATTAAGATTTGACTCTAGCCATAGTCATCAAGATTGTAGTTACCAAACCAAAGAGGCATTAGCCCTGTTGGTAACCTCCCTCCATTGTGGGGGAGGAGGTCATGGGTTCAATACTCGTCCTCCACGCTGTTTCTCACTCTTGTCTTTACAAGATGTGAGTTGCCCTCATGCTGCTCCCCAACTGTCTACTCCTCAGTTCTCGAGGTTGTTAAAAAAAAAAGATCGTAGTTACCAAAATCTCCATTTTTATTGAAAAAAAATAATTTAAAAGTTAAAACACGTTTTTTTATGAAACGAGGAAGACACGTTTAAACACGTTTTCTTCAAAAATACTCATAATTTTAAAAAATTACGATTTTTACGTTTTAAATGCACTTTCTTACGAAAAAAAATTCAACTTTTTCCTTATTTTTGTCAAAAATATATTTATTTGCTAATATTTTTAAATATTTCCATTGTTGTTCCCAATATTATAGAAGTTATGTTTCATACCAATCTTTTGCACAATCTATAGATCATTGATTAAATCAGAAAGCTTAAATGGTCTTTTAACATAGCAAAGATCTCTAAAATACCAAATTTTCTTTTAGATTGTTTTGTTGGCCCTAAATATAAAATTTGCTCGTACCCTCGCATGAGCCCTGCGTTTATAAGCTCGACTAGTGGTCCGATGTTATCATTATTTCTTGACCTTTTGTCCTTTATTAGCAACCAAAGATTCTTTCTTTGTAATAAGAGTTTGCATGTGCAAAAACCGTTGATAGCTTTGGTGGAGATCATTTTTTTATCCTAACCTTCTACACAATATATCTTGAGAGCATGGACATTAAATAATGAAATGTTGATTCCTTGTGGCCCACATCCCAAAAAGTAAAGATGCGTGCCCCTTGAAAACAGAATCTCAATATCCATTGTGTGGAGGATTAGTAAAAAGACAATATACATCCTCCGACTCAAAGAAACAATATCTAGTTGCAAATAATGGTACCTTTTTTCGCGATTTGCCATCCAATTAGTTGGATCGTGGTCTAGCAAGTTTGGGCCAGACCAAGGTCAGTGTTTGGCCGGTTTTGTAAACATTGCACGACTAGGGCTCTTATACTTATTGACCTTGTATTCAAGCCCACTAATTAATTGGGCCAGCCCATTTAGTTATAAATTAATATAATAATAAGGAGCACATGGCTTAGGTACGAAATAAAGGTCGCTTGGATACAAAATATAGACAGCTTATAAGACATGGGAAGAAATTCAAGTACAAAATTATTGATTAAAGTGGGCCTCACCCAATACTCATGGGCTCACAAGAAAGAATATTATAAAAGAGCTATAGGACCTCTCTCATATTTTATACATTTGGGTACTTTTATTTGCATTTCAAGATTCTTCCGTCTCAACCTGCAAGATTCTTCCTTCTCATATTGCATTTGCGCGAGCTAAATCGTTGACTACTTCGAATCACAACATTGAGATCCTTTTCGGCCCAATCTTGCAAACAATAAAACTTGAGATTATTGGCTTACCATCGAATACTCAGATGTTGATTCCGAAGTAGATTCTACGTGGCACACATTCTAAAAAGTGAACGTGATCACAAGCGTTCTATCGTACTATCAAACATTGTAGCACATCTTTTTATATGTGCGTCATGTGGAATCAATATTTGGCTTTCTAATGGTAGGACGACATCAATTCAAGATCTATTGTGTAGGAAATTGAGAACGAAAAATGGTCGTCCGACTCAAAACAATCAATATTTTAGTGCGTGCAAATCTGAGTTGCAAAGGAAGAATCTCTAATTGCAAATAAAGGTACCGAAACATTTAATATGAGCATGGTGCAGAGTTAAGCGTCTTGCTTCGGTTTAAAAATGGTGAATACGCCTCTTGGACGCAGAATGTTATGAGACTGAACAAATCAACGTTCTTCAGTTCTCATTGAGTGGCAAATAAGCATTTACTCCATTTTTTAAGTGGAGGTGGACTCTAAGGAGAGTTAATATAAAAGAGTAAGCTTGAATTGGTAGCAAGGCCAGTAGGTATCTTCTCTAGGTAGGGGGTCACCTCAATGATGAGCTTGTATATATTGCTTTCATGCTATATATATATATATATATATATATATATATATATATATATATATATATATATATATATATAGTCAAGAGAAATGGTAGCATGATAATCCTTTATTACCGATACCATGGTAATAAATCCTTTATATAGCCAATGATGTGCATCCAACGGTGACCAATGTAAAAAAGATCGTTGCAAGTTGCAACGATGTCGGATCATGTTTCAGGCATGGAGAAGGCATTTCACAGATATCTTTGTATCAGTGTTATACAACGATGTTGGATCATGTTGACTAGTATCACTTGCAACAATTGATACGGTATTCTCTCGTCTCGATACATATGATTGAAACCAAGATTCTACGTTGTATAGCCTTTACATTGGATCATGTCGCAAATTATCGGTCAGGATGGGCCGATCAATGCACATGTATATTGTTAGATCCATCCCGACTTATCTGACGTGGACAGTGCAAATATGCCCGAACACCATACTCTATGTATGGCCTAATACAATACATAATTATGAATGGTAAGTGTAATCTTTGACACTCTTAGATATCACTTGCTTATGAGAAATGTTTATTCACAAAATAGGTTAAGCATATTATTATATATAGCTAGGGTTTTGGATGGTGGAAGGTATAGAAATGAGTAGAAAATGGAATGTTGAATCAAACAGATAACTAAAATGATTAAGAAACCAATGAAATATTGAATTCAAAGATAAAATGGATAGTTGTTGCGTGTGGGGCAGCGCGTTTGAGCACCAAACTGTCCTTCTATAACCAATTGGTTGTTAGGTTGTTGACACAACAATTTTCTTAAACTACGTTTGGTAACGCTCCCCCACCTGCTCCTAGCTTGTGACAGCCCAGACTCACATGTCACAATATTGTTCGATTATGGACTTAAATCTCCACCACAATTTTGTTTCTAGAATGGGCTTCAGTCACCACTCAAAACACATCATTCGTGTATCAAAGCGCACAACAAAAGATATTGTTTGATTCTAAGCTTAAGTCACCTCACAAGCTTTGTTCCTAGAATGGGCTTAAGTCCCCACTCAGAACGCGTCATGACATGTAGCGTCTGTAATCACATATAGCCTAGCAATAAGACTTTTCCCTATCCAATGTAGGACTATCACAATCTTCTACCTTATAAAAGAATTGTCCTCGACTCTTATACCATTCTGTGACGACCTAGACCCACATGTAGATAAAAATGCCGTCCTCACCTAGTTTTGCACTCTAAATCTCTCATAGGTACTTTTGTTTTCGCCCACGCATTCTCTAAAAGCGCCCACATCTCAAATCCCTTGAAAGTCATTGATTGCTTCGGATCAGATGATGGAGATTGCTTTTTACCCTAATCTTCCACAAAATAGATCTTGATATCATGTCTCACCAATTAGACGGTCCGTTTTCATTTCATGTGTCACATATCCCCAAAAAATCCTTGAATCATATGATATTTTTTTGGCATCATATGGCACTCTCAAATGTGAATTATAGTCATTTCTTGAAGATCTATAACACATTGAATAAAAATCGGACTTTCTGATAAGTGAGACATAATCTCAAGATCTATTGTGTAAAAGATCGGGTGATGGAAAATTTTGACAAAATTTATCTCTATGACTTGCGCCCCCGCTAGATGAAAATCCTGGTTCCGCCACTGCCCACATGCCACAATATTGTCTAATGTGAGACTATCACATACATGGCTGCTCTCAAGCATAGATGGATCCTAGAGCGCGTTTGGTAATCATGTTGAGAGCTGGGAGGTGCTAAAATGGGTAAAACCTGCTCTTGCCGGGTGCCGATGTTGCGAAACGCGGGCTTAGCTAGATTTCCCTTTCCTCATATGTATCATTAGGTTACTAAGGTTAAGAAGCCTGTTTGAGCCATTGAGTCCAATCAAAAATTGCCTTACACACATTACAAAGACCTTGAAATCTGTGCAAAGTAGGTTTTGCAAGCTGCATTTGGCATGCTCTTTTCAAGAAGCAAAAAGTACTGCCATCACTTTTGCAACGTTTCAAATTAGGAGTTTATATAAGGGATCTAGCCGGAGCACCAATTGGATTGCACGGGTCAATCTCCTTCGGCCAAAATAGTAAAGTGCAAGGGAAGTGCACAATTATTTATGGCAATGGTCAGGTCCAATCAGGTTGAATTGGATTTAGAGTTCAACCACATTTGCAATCCTTCGAAATAGGAGAATCATGATTGCACATCATCCTATAAAAAATAAAAATCATGAAAGTCAAGATTCTCCCATTTCCAAGGACTGCAGATGTGGTTGAACTCGAAATCCGATTCAACCTGATTGGACCTGACCATCCCCTATTTATGAATATACAAATTATGTGAAATTACAATTTTCATGTTCACATATTTGGTGCTCAAAATATCTATAACTCACCAAATGCATGTTGGTAGGCTACAACTGAATGATCTAATGGAGATGGCCCATCATCGACTGCTTTGAATGAGATGATAGAGAATGTTTTTCGCTTCAATCTCCCACATATTAGATCTTGACATCATGAGTTTGCCATCAGATGATTAGTTTTGATTCCACCTAGTAAAACAAAGCTATGCATATGTGCGGGATGTCCAATAAAAACATATGCACGCACGAAAATCGAACCTCCCGAAGAAAATCAGAATAAATATTCGAGCAAACATAGAAAGCCCAAACTTGATGGGAAAAACCTACGCCAAGAGTAAACCGAAATACAAAATAACCCACTACACATTCTACTTATGTATAAAACATGTTTTATTTCAAACCAATATTAGGAAAATTGATGGATAAGGACGAGAGAGGACACGCATAATAATCTAAAACAAAATTCTCTTTCATTTAGAAAACATTAATAGATGTAATATTTGCGAATCCACGACTTTTTACCGCGCCAAAAGGCTTTGGCGATGAGGTTATAAGTATGCTCTAATGGATGAAAATAATTCCCACAATAGAAATTCATGAGGGTTTACGCATACTTTGTACTCCCCTGTTCCACACTGAGTCATTCCTCCAAGAACCCCGGCACCACAACAAGCATTTGTTGTATTAGAAAAACCTTTAAATTGGAAAATCCAATGACTTAATCATCTATGCAGACATAGTCACCAAGTCCGATTTATTAAAATTCAGAGAAAAATCCGGCAAGTTGAGGAAAATATTCAGAGAGGAAAAATCTAAAAGAGAAAATTAAAAATAAAAAAATAATATTTAAAAGTATAATTTTTTTTGAAAAATATTAAAAAATCACAATTTTTTGAACAAATCGGAAATTTTGCGAAAATAATCGTCAAATTTTGAAAAATTAGCGAATAATTCAGGATTAATTCAAAAAATTTTCTAAAATTTGACAATTTTTTTGGCTGTGTATGCCGAAGGCTTAGTTGTGTTTGGGTTAGCTCTTATAAGAGCAGAAGCAACTCTCTGCCGCTGCTACATCGAGCAAATAAAATCTGCTCGACAATCACTGACGGCGCAAAGAAAACAATGTTATCACTTAAAAGCGGCTCACGCCGAGCAAATAGGATGGGGAGCTGTGTCATCAAACATAAAGCCAGTTTTTTGTCGGAGCCAAAGAGCAAAAGAGCTACCCTGAAAGAGCTAATAAAACGCAGCCTTTAGACATATAAAATTAGCTCTCAGACGCAAGGAAGTTCAGTGGTTGTTTGCAGATAGGACTCTCAATCCTATAAAATAAAATTTAAAATAAAAAGAAAAAAAAGATAGGGCTTTCAACAGGGCGGGGAAGGCAGGGTTCGGGCCCAACTTTGACAATCCTGATTATTTTGACCATAGAAATTAGGCCTGAACCTGGCCCGAATATAGAATCTTGTCTACCCAACACCTGGCCCATCTAATCCGAGTGTTTACTAGGTCAAGACATAATCTTGACCTGTCAAGTTGGGTCGATCATGAAACATCTGACCTGACCATTGAATCAGATCGGGCCAACTCAAAAAAAAAAAAGGGTCAGGTGGGCAGAATTGGGTAGTGTTGGGTCATTTCATCCCCACACGATATGGTATTTTTTTGGGATAATAGCTCATGGCTGATAGACTGGTATGTCAAGCCTTATTTTGAGAGCATTTTGTATGGCTTGGTATGTCAAGCCTTATTTTGAAATCATGTAATTAAATGATACATTTTTTGGCGAACCATTCGGGGTGATCCGTTTATCACCGATGGTTAGGGTCGGTTCTTCTGTTCATGTGTTGGCATGGAAGAAGAACTGTCTTTTGAGCTTTTGCTGGATTAGCATACTTTTATATCATGTTGTTCAGTTTACATGTTTCATTTTTAGTAAGGATTGCTTGGGTATTGATGTGAATTTTAATTGTGATATTCTACTCGCAAGCGCACGAATCAGATTATATATAGTGGGTGTGGAGTACGAGATCGTTCCCACGAGAACTATTTTAGAAGATCTAAAAAGATAAGACAGTAATTCAAGAAATTCACTAAGATTTAACAGTACCCTACCAATATTATGATATAGTTTTGTGAGATGACAATTACTTACTACAAACTATAGTTTAATTGATGATTAAAAATGAAGGTAAAGATAAAGATAAAGATGAAGATATTAAATTCTCCCATCTTTGGTCTGTTCTCCCCATAATACAAATCTAAGGATTAAACTATGAGATATACCATTGAAGAAAATTATCTTTTATGGAAGATAAATGGTCAAAATCCTGATAGGTTCCACGTTGCATCCCTGCAATCAAGACTTAACTTCAGAGATGATTTCCATATATAGATTTGGGATCAAGGGCATGACGCGGCACACTTAATCTCAGATGCAAATAAAAACCATCCCCAAAGTTGGGTAAAAATTCCAACAAGAATACCACCATAGATTTGAAATCAAGGGCATGACTCGGTACACTTGATTTCAGATTAGGGAGTAATTAAGATAAAATTACCATTACAGATCCAAGATCCAGGGCATGGCTCGGCACACTCAATCCCGGATCATAATTGTAAGTAGATCCACACAATGAAAGCAAAAAGACCATATAACAATAATTAAAATAAAATTACCGTCACAGATCTGAGATCCAGGGCATGGCTCGGCACACTCGATTCCAGTTAGTGGCGGGGATTTCATCCGTTCGTGATAACACAACAACCATAAAATAAGATCTCATATTTTAATCCTAGATTTATATTATTAAAAGTACATCCCTCGGATGGGAATTATTAAATCCCTATCCCTAAGAATTTAGCCACACATGTTGTAATTAAATGACATAAACAAATAAGGAATGAAAAATAATATCAATTTAATTAAATAAAAATACCTCAACCTTCAATAGAAAATTATTTGATCCACACGTACGATGATCTTCAGAAACGAAATTAACAATGCTCTTTACTGAACTTTAAATTTTATACTAGGAATCAACTGAACAAAAATAACAAATTGAAGGAATACTGAAAAGATTAAAGGACCAAAGCTCTCAAAAAGGAAAAAAAAAAATCTCTATTTCTATGTCTATTCTGAAAAATAAAAACTCTAATTCTCTAAAAAATAATCCTCCCTACTCGAAGTATTGGTTTGGGTTTAAATAGTTTCCAAATTGCATAGGTTTTCCAGCTCGACAAGTCAGGGTCGATTCATCGGCCCTCCAAAGAATCCTTTAAAATCTGCTTTAAAGTCACTTTCGTGTCAGACTATTCTTTGTGCCTCGATTAATCGAGCAAAAGAGTCGATTAATCGACCTTCCCAGATTTTTGTGAATTCTAGCCCACTTTTGCATCAGAAACTGCTTCGGTATTTCGGTCATATCGTTCTACTCCGAACTCGGATTGACATGATTCTTATGGCTTTGGAAAGCTGACAGAAAACTCTACAACGTTTGTGATTTTGGAAATTTCATGAATCTGACATTTTGATGGTCCAAATTGAGCTGCAAGTCGCACTAAGTTCTTGATGACCCAAAGTTGCAGTGTTTTGACATTATTTTTAGAATTCTTGGGTTGTTTTCTGCACTTGGATTGTCTTTACCTGAAACACTTCAAATATAGTAATTCTTATCAGATAGCCTTCATCGGACAGCTAAATGTAGGTATTTAGGGGTGAAATATCATCATATTTCACTACTCATCACCCCCCAAACCTACACTTTGCTAGTCCTCGAGCAAAGCAAACTAAAGAAAAATAAATGCCACTTTCGTAGGGAACACAATTGCACTTAGCGTGTGCAACAAGCCTTTAAACCCCTAGGTGATACCTAGTGGAGGAG
This sequence comes from Chloranthus sessilifolius, assembly GCA_021018995.1. Classification (NCBI taxonomy): domain Eukaryota; kingdom Viridiplantae; phylum Streptophyta; class Magnoliopsida; order Chloranthales; family Chloranthaceae; genus Chloranthus; species Chloranthus sessilifolius. Next base: position 7,258,123 of record CM037596.1, read on the forward strand.
TTGTGTCTCCTAAGGGTTTACAGTGAAGTTACCTACAAACTTCAATACATTTTTAAAACCATCGATAAAATTGAGTTTTCAAAATATGATTTTGATAACATATATATATATATATATATATACCATTCAGAACTCAAAATCATTAATCAATTCAACATGCAAATTCTCAATTTTAAATAACAATGTTATACTAATCATACTAGTATCCATTCAAATTAGTCTAATGCTCAAATCGTTAGATAACTCATCCATTCATGCCTAAACGTGAAGTGTGTGCATTTTCGAACCAAAATTCATCCATCGCAGAACTAGTTCAAACGGGAAACCGTCGGATCTGTTGTTTAGACTCAATCCTCACTTTAGGTATACTCTTGAAATAAAATCACTTCGATGATAGATAAGTTTTCGCACACATGTGAGAGATCAATACAAAGCAAATAAAAAGGTCTCACATGATAAATGAAACACGATACAATCAATAAACAAAAATAAATCTCATAAGAAAATACTTGTATATCCTAAGCATCTCATATCAAGTGTCATAAGTATCACATATTTACTCTCCACAATACAGTTACCAATGCAAGATCAGATCATGAAGGTCTTTTTAGGATTGTAATGGAGCTCGGGAAAGGGTAAGAAAGAATTGGAAGTTGGGATTCAAAATTTCTGAGAAATCGGAAAGGAAACACCTTTTGATTTTTCTATTTCTTCTCTTTTTCTTTTCTCACTCCTTTTTCTTCTTTTGAATTTTTTTTCTTGAAGCACCTCATTTTTTTTTTTTTCACAGTTTTCTTTTTCTTTTTCTTCCTTTTTTTCATTTAATTTTTGTCATACACTCTCAGTAAATACCACAACTCGGTATCTCTCTACTTACTCTCTTTTTATTCATTCTCATTCCTCGTTTCTAATTTCTCAGAAATAAGAAGGGTAAAGCTGAATTTTCAGAAATGGTGAAGGGGTAAAGGTTAACGTGACTTGTCAAAGAATGTATAAAGGTAAATTTTTCAATAGGCTCCAAGGGATACTAGAAGGATAATATTTATATAAGGTGGGATATTTTAAGTACAAATGAGCCAAAGATGGCCTTCAATCATGTCCTTAAAAGATGATAACCATGCCTATTTGTCTTGAGTAGATATACAATACGTTCTAACACAATAATATGAATTTGGTTGCATGCAAAGTCACAAGTCAACATAAAGTGTATGAGATCATGCAAAATAATTCGTATTCAAAGAAAACTCCTAGTTTATGTATTCACTCATCAATGATGGGAAATTAGCTCTAAAGCTCACCGGATTTCGTCTCTACTAAGAACCTAAGATTCAACGTTTAAAATAGTACATCGATTTCTAAGTCTTAGCTTGGTATAAGTGTAAAAATTCTAAGCATGAATATCAAAATTATCCATAAAATATCACATTAAGCTTCATCATCTTGGATACAAGTAATCAAAATATGACATTGATATTCTCAAAATTAAATTCACATGCATCATCAATTAAAGTTTGAATACTATCGTAAAATAATGTGCATGATGACTTCAAAATTAATTTTTTCTCTTTTCTTTTTCTTTAAAATTTTTTTTTTTTTTTTTTATTGTCTCGATTAATCGACTCGAAGGAGTTGATTGATCGAAAGTGGGAGGTCGATCAATCGACCTTCATTGTCGGTTGATCGAGAAATTTTTTTTTTTATAATTATATAAAAAAAATAAGTGACGCAAAATAGAGAACCATACCCCCAAACCTAAAGATGACAATGTCCTCAGTGATTGAAATAAGTAGCGCACCCCAAAACCTGTTTGAAAAGTACCTCAACACAAAGATCAAGTGCAGAGAATATGTGCATCAAATTGGAACATGACCAAAAATTTATTGAAGAGAATATGGTTACACTATTTAGGGAATTAAAAATAACCTAAACTAAACCAAAAACTAATATTGTAAAACTAAATATACAATAGAAATAAATCTTAAATCCTAAACTAACATGAATCCAACTCCGTTAAACATTATTAGGCGGGCCCATCCACCTAGGTTCACTTAAATTGATATTCTTAGGCACGGGGAACAATTGCTCCCAGAGTTTATATGGAAATTAATGAGTCACCTCCGATGGTATGGATGGAGGCGGTGAGGCGACGGTAGGAGATGGAGATGGGGGAGGTGGTGACGGAATCGCATCAATTATCTCGATATCAGTATTGATACACGGTGTAGGAGATTTAGAACGGTTTACCTTCTTTCGAGATGGTTCTCCCCAGAAAGGAATGATCATTGGATCTAGGTCGATGATTTCAACAGTGCTAGGCTCAAAAGGGACCGTCCGATGAGAGCGGCGCTCCCACCTTTTGGCCGTCTCCTCCATCTTTGCTAACCGTGCTCTAGTGAGATAAAATCATCGGGCCATAAGAAGGTTGTGCAAGGTTTAATGGAAAGTGAGCCTAAGGGTGACTATAAGGAGAAAATTGATAGAGTTGGAGTAGGAGTGGAAAGAGGTGTCCCACAAAAAAGAATTAATGAAAAGTGTGTGTTTTGCAAAGACTCACGGAAGGTGGAAAAAATATAGAGTCCCAACAGGAGTCTGTTCCGAAAAAATGGGGGTGATTAATCGACTCCAGGAGGTCGATGCATCGACCTGGGGGTCGATTAATTGACGCTGGGGGTCGATGCATCAACTCCCCAAATTTTATTTTATTTTTTTTATGAAAAACAAAAGACCAAAAAGAAATTACACAAAATTGGGTTGCCTCCCAATGAGCGCTAGTTTAATGTCGATAGCTCGACCATGTGAATTTCTCAGTCAGGGTGAGCCATTGGATCACTCAAAGAAAGAGTGTCAGAGAGTGCAATTGCATCCTCAAGGAACAGTTTTAATCTTTGACCATTAACTCGAAAAGCATTCCCGTATTTTTTATTGATAACATCAACTGCCCCATTGGGGAGTATTCGAGAGATTTTTAATGGACCACTCCAACGGGTTTTTAGTTTCCCTGGAAATAGGTGAAGTCGGGAATTGTAGAGTAGAACCTGCTGACCAACGACGAAAGATTTACGTAGAATAGATTGATCATGAACCCGTTTCATACGGTCCTTGTACGATTTAGCACAGTCATATGCATCAACACGGATTTCTTCTAATTCATTTATTTGTAAACTCCTTTGGGTATCAGATTTCAGGTGATCAAAGTTCAAGGACTTAATGGCCCAAAATGCTTGATGTTCCAGTTCAACCGGGAGGTGGCAACCTTTACCAAAAACCAACCGATACGGCGACATGCCAATCGGAGTTTTAAATGCAGTTTGATACGCCCATAGAGCGTCATTCAGTTTTAGCGACCAGTCTTTACGGTTCGGGTGGATTGTCTTTTCTAAAATCCACTTAAGTTCTCGATTAGAGACTTCAACTTGGCCACTTGTCTGAGGATGGTATGGTGTAGCAACTTTGTTTGTGATACCATATTTCTGCATTAATTGGGTGAACACTTTATTGCAAAAGTGCTTTCCACCATCACTGATTATCGCCTTTGGAATACCAAAATGTGAAAACACTTGATCCTTCAGGAATTTGATTACTACTTTGTGATCATTCGTTTTACACGCCACAACTTCAACCCATTTCGAGACATAATCCACCCGGACAAGGATGAACGTATTTCTATACGAATTCGGGAAGTGACCCATAAAATCAATCCCCCAAACATCAAGCAATTCAACTTCTAAAATTGGATTGAGCGGCATCATGTTGCGCTTTGAGATCCGGCCCAACATTTGACAGTTGTGACAAGATTTGCAATGCTGATGACAATCCTTAAAGATCGTCGGCCAGTAAAAACCACTTTGGAGGATCTTTGCTACAGTCTTTTTAGAACTAAAGTGACCTCCACAAGCTAACTCATGACAGAACGAGATGATTTGTGGTTGCTCAGATTTAGGAATACATCTCCGTATGATTTGATCGGGACAGTATTTGAATAAATACGGATCTTCAAAAAAGTAGTGTTTCACCCGAGCTAAGAAAATGAATTTCTCATTCTTCGACCAATGGTGAGGTAATTTTTCGGTGACTAGGTAATTGACAAGATTCGCATTCCAAGGTGGGCAATCAATCCTGAACAACTGTTCATCTGGAAAGTTCTCCAAGATTTGAATAGGATCATCAGATTTCTCAATAATTATTTATGACAAGTGATCTGCCACCACATTTTCTGAGTCTTTCTTGTCTTTAATCTCCAAATCGAACTCTTACAACAACAAGATCCATCTGATTAAGCGTGCTTTAGCATCTTTTTTGGTGAACAGATAACGCAGAGCAGCGTGATCTGTGAATACCACGACTTTAGATCCTAATAAATAGGATCAAAATTTATCCAACGCGAAAACTATTGCCCAGAACAGCTTCAATTGTATAATCAGAGGCGTCGCACATGATTTCGAACGGGAAGTCCCAAATCGGAGATTGAATTATCGGGGCTTTTATCAATTCAGCCTTAATGGTTTCAAAGGCTTGCAAACATTTATCATCAAAGAGGAATGGGGCATCCTTTGAAAGTAAGCTGCATAGCGGTCGCACTATCTTGCTGAAATCTTTAATAAAATGCCGATAAAAATCGGCGTGTCCCAGAAAAGATCTTATTTTCTTAACTGTCCTCGATGGTGGTAGATTAGCAATTAAATCAACTTTAGCCTTATCGACCTTGATACCTTGGGACGATATGATATATCTCAGTACGATGCCATTTTTAACCATGAAGTGACATTTTTTCCAGTTAAGAACAAGGATCTTCTCCTGGCATCGTGCAAGCACTAGCGACAAATGATTCAAACAGTCAGCAAAACTGTTTCCATGGATCGAGAAGTCGTCTATGAAGACTTCGAGGAAACGTTCGACCATATCCGAAAAAATACTCAGCATACATCTTTGAAATGTCGCTGGTGCATTACAAGGCCCAAACGGCATTCGTCGGTAGGAGAAAGTACCAAAAGGGCATGTGAATGTGGTTTTCTCTTAATCCTCAGGTGCAATGACTATTTGTTATAACTGGAATAGCCATCGAGGAAGCAATAGTAATCATGCCCGGCCAGTCTTTCCTACATCTGATCGATAAACGGAAGTGGAAAGTGATCTTTCCTCGTCATCAAATTTAACTTCCGATAATCGATACACACTCTCGAACCTGTTTGAATTTTTGTAGGAATTAGTTCGTTTTCCTCATTCTTTACCACTGTGACTCTCGACTTCTTAGGGACCACTTGTGTGGGGCTGACCCATTTACTGTTAGAGATGGGGTATATGATTCCAGCATCTAAAAGTTTTATTACCTCATTTTGGACCACGTGTTGCATTATAGGGTTCAGTCTCCTCTATGGTTCCCTAGAAGACTTAGCATTGTCTTCCAAATGGATTCGGTGCATACACACCGTCAGACTAATGCCTTTGATATCTCTTATCGACCATTCGAGGGCACTTTTGTGCTCTTTGAGTACATTCATGAGTTGGCCTTCTTGATTCGCATCCAATTTTGATGAGATTATGACGGGTTGAGTTTCATTCTCCCCCAGGTAGGCATATTTAAGATTTTTCGGAAAAGATTTAAGTTCTAAGGACACTTTCTCCTCCTCTTTCGGCTTTTCCTTGGTTAATTCAATTTGAGCTCCACAATCTATTTCCTTTTCTTCTCCCAGAAGTGGTGTGGAGTACAACATGTGATTCACTTCTTAGATCAGTTGATCCACATCAAAATTCTCTCCAAAATGCGCAAGATAAGCTGCTAAAGGATCTTCAGTTTCGGATGCATGATATATTTCTTGTGACAGCCCGGATTTCGACACCCCGAAACCCGTGCCATCAGCACGATCATCTTGACCGTGCCCCTTAGCTGAGCATGGAACATTGGTATATCAAGCATTGAATTGAACTGAAACAGAAATGAAACTGCGGAAGTAAATCACTATATCAACATTTCTCAAAAGACAGTTCTGCCCTCATGCCTCTGCATGAATGGAGAACCGATCCGAACCATCGATGATAGCTAATCATCACAGATGGTTCGCCCCAAAAGAATTATCCCAAAACCCAGTATATACATTGTTTAGTCAAAACAAGGCTTGACATACCAAGCCGTACAAAATCACTCTAAGGCCCTCAAGCCCTCAAGCTGTGAGTCCTCTAGAAGAAGTCCTCGGGAGGTGGCTCCAACTCTTCTCCGGTGCAAGGTCAGGCTCACCGGTCGGCGTCTCCTGAAGCCTCGGCGGTTGCTAGTAGTGGACTGCGTATAGTCTATAGGGTGAGCTACATCCTAGCTCAATAGGGAACAAAACACAGTTGAACATATAAATTATTACTCACATATATTCCATGATATGCCATGCATGATGTGTCTATGCAGTTATTGATGAAAACAGTTAAAAAGCATCACATTTTACTGGTAGTTTACTCATGTCTTTTATTTGTTCATGAATGATGCTGAAAAGGCCTAAAGCAAAACTTAAACTTTTAACTTAAGTAATCCCCGAGCAATATAGCATCGAGCTCCGATGAGATACCCATCATCGTCATCTATATAGACAGTTTTAACGTATTCCCTGGGAATACAAATAGTACCCAAGCCCCTTTCCCCTGGGGATTGGTGGCTGGATTTCACTAGTCTCAATCAACACTCCTGGGGTGTGCTTACTGTGTATGAATAAGCCTCCGTACTGGCCTACGGTTTCGCCGCCGTATCGGTCACGGATATCCTGCCGTGTCAGTCGTGGATATTCCGCTACGTCGGTGGGGTACCCTATCAAACCTCAAATAACAAAAATATCGATGCCTTACATATAGTTATTCACCGTGTAAATGTGCTATCTTATATCAGTGAGGCCCTATCAAACATGATTCAATCTTGGATACATCCCTGGGATGTATCCATTCACTTGCATCACACCTGATGCTCTTATCTCTTTACTTCCTCATCCCCTGGGGATGACTCATTATAATTACTCTTATTAAATGTCACACACACACACTTTTTCCAAACTCTTTAAGCAATAAAACATTTTAGATTTTTAAATCTATATCACTACATACATGCTCTTGTAAAATAAGGTACATGTTCAAGGAGTTTCCTATCTCAAGTCTTCGTTTGATCAATACATCAAGGTCCCACGTTGCTCCTTGTGCACAAGCTCACACGTACCACCTATGGTACCACATAACATGTGAAACACATCACAAAAGATGCAATAAAGGAGGTCCAAGACCCCCCAAGAATCTTAAAGTCAAACTCAGAAGTCAACATAAACTGGCCCAGTCGATTAATCGATTTCCAAAATCGATTAATCGAAAGTAAATATCGATTAATCGATTCTCAAATCGATTAATCGAGATTCTCATTCGATTAATCAAAATTCTCTGCTCTATCCAATCGATTCTCAATTCGAGTAATCGAATTCCCAAAATCGATTAATCGATCCCAAATCGATTAATCGAAATTATAAATCGATTAATCGAATTCTCATTTCGATTAGTCGATTTCATCAAGCTAAATTCTTTTCTCCACTGGAGTCCACTGTAGGCTCCCAGTCGATTAATCGATTCTCAATTCGATTAATCAAAATCTAAAGTCGATTAATCAAAACCCAATTCGATTAATCGAGATCGGGGTCCTCTGACTTTTCAACTTCTTGGCCAATTTCGATTAATCGAAATTGCCAGATTTTGTCCCCTTATGGCTGCTCTTCCAAATCTTTCTCTATTTATTTTCTTTCTTTTTTCTAAGCCTTTAATCTATGATTTTAACCATTCCTAACTACGATTAACCTCCCATAACTTATGCATTTAATTCACAAGAAATTTACCTCAATCAAATCTCAATTTGATTAGATCTAGTGGTTGGAAAGGCTAGGGTTCCAGCTTTGGCTCTAACGGATCCAAACCGTGTCGAATCCGGCTTTTATCGCTTGAATCCCCCCTTCCAATCAGTTGCAATAACTCCTCTCTTTACTCCTCTCTCTCTCTCTCTTCTTTACTCTCCTTCAACAACCAAAACCATTAATTTTAGGGTTATTAAACCCTTTTATCTCTCCTCTCACTTGTGTGTTGAGCACATGCACCGAGATAGGTGTATACGACTTCTCATTCACATCACACACCACATAATCACTCATACCATCACATCTCATCCGTTCATCATACTCTATGCTAACCCTTGATCTCCTAATTGGTCAAACTTGTGGCCAATCGGGCACGAATCCCGAGGTCACTATTTAACACAATTTTTTAGGATATTACATTTCTTCTACGATTTCATCGAGTATGCATGCTTGTGCATATTCATCATTCTCCATGGGTTGCTTGGCAATATTAAAGATGTTGAGTTCCACTGTCATATTCCCGAATGACAGATTCATGATCCCGTTTCGACAATTGATTAGCGCATTAGGGGTTGCTAGGAATGGTCTTCCTAGAATCACCGAAATGTTATTCTTTACATTTGGTGTTGGTTCAGTGTATAAAACAACAAAATCTATAGGAAAGTAGAAAAAATCTACCTTGATGAGGACATCTTCCACAATTCCACAAGGGATCTTTACTGACCGATCAGCTAACTGAAGGGTCATTATAGTGGTCTTAAGCTCTTCTAACTCGAGCTCCTTGTAAACAGAGTAAGGCAACAAGTTGACACTTGCTCCTAAATCCAAAAGGGCCTGATCAATACGGTTATCACCGATGATAATCGAGATTGTAGGACAACCTGGGTCCTTGTATTTAATTGGGAGTTTTGCTTGCAATACTGAACTAACCTGCTCGGCTAAGAAAGCCTTTTTCAGAATATTGGTCTTTCTTTTGATTGTGACCAATTCCTTCAAAAATTTTGCATAAGCAGGCACTTCTCGGATGGCATCTAGGAAGGGAATATTAATTTTTAATTACTTGAAAATCTCATTTATTCCTTCCACATCGCGATTTTTTTGTGGTGCCATCAATCTTTGCGGGTACAGTGCTTTGGGAATAAAACTTTTCTTCTGTTCACTCTTTTCTTCTGTTATTTCTTTGGTTTGTACTTTTTATTCAATTTCCTCTTTCTCTTCAACTTTCTTCTCTCCATTAGACTTTACCTCCTTCTCTGGCAACACTACTTTGTTATCGACCTGCTTTCCAGATCTCAACGTTGTGATTGCCTGAATTTGTTGTTGATCATCCTCTTGTGTTGAAGTTGGTATTTGTTCAACAGCCATCTGACCCCTTGGGTTAGGAATTGGTTGGCTAGGAAACGATCATTTCTCTCTTTCACAGAGAAAAGTTGCCAATTAACCAATTTGGGTCTCTATTTTAGAGATTGAGGATGTGTGAGAATGGATAAGTTTCATCAGGTCCTCAGTAGAAGGAGTTTGTGTATGAGGACGTTAGGTAGTATTTCTCAGCGGATTGTTAAATCCAGGTGGTGGAAATGTTGGCACAAAATTTTGTTGTGGTTGGTTTTGATAACCTCCCATTGGTTGTGCAAACTGAAAATTTCGCGTTCGCTTGTTGATTGTATTGAAATTGATTTGGATTATTGAACCCTTGCTGTTGAAATTACCCTTGACCGTAGTTTTGCTGCGGTCCTTGGTTGAAATTTTGTTGGGGATAAAAGTTCGTCCCTTGTTTCCTGGGCTGTATTCTTTGATTATCTTATTTCCATGAGAAATTTGGGTGGTTTCTTCAACTATTTGGGTTATTCTCATTGAAAACGTTTCCTTGATTCCGCCCATAGTTATTCACAATATTTAGCTGTTCAGATGTGTCTTCATGGTAGTTCTTCATTGAAGGACAATCATCTGCTATATGCATTGGACTTGCATAAATTGAACATGGCTGAGGTTGTGTATTTACCATCTGTATATTCTTTTTTAATTTCAATTCCTTCACTTGTTGAGTGAGGAAATCAATTTTAGCCATCAGATCTGGAGAATCCTTTACTATGTATAGTCCTCCCTTCTTGGTTGAACTTTCGGCTTGATCACGGGTTTTGACTGGTTGTTCCCGAGTCTTTGTGAAATCCCAGTGCTGAGAATCCTCAGCCAGCTATTTTAGGAAAGCATAAGATTCAGTTTCCTTGAGGCTCAGGAATCCTCCGCCATTCATTGACTCCACTAGATGTCTATTAGGTTGACTTAGTCCATTGTAGAAACATTGGACCAATCGCTACTTTCAGTATCCATGGTGTGGACATTTGAGTAAGAGATCCATGAATCTATCCCAAGCTTCATATAATCTCTCATCTTCCTCTTGCGTGAAATCCGTGAATTCACATATGAGGACATTTGTCTTCGCCATAGGGAAGAACTTTGACAGAAACTTTTTGATCATCTGATCTCAGGTGGTTATGGATCTCGATGGTAAAGAATTTAACCAAGCTTTTGCTTTATCCTTTATAGAAAAAGGAAACAAGCGTAGCCTAACAGATTCTTCGTTGAAGTTTTGGTAAACAGATGAGCAGACTTCGACGAAGTCTTTTACGTGTTGGTATGGATCTTCTCTCTCCATGCCATGAAAGATTGGAAGGATTTGGATGACATTTGTACGAATTTCAAATCGGCCACCAGGTGTGCCGGGGTATACAATGCATGATGGGGTATTTGTAGTTATTGGAGAAAACAGTTCTCTCAGTGTTGGTTCTTCCTCTTGTTCGAGTTGTCCATTCATGTTGTCAGTCATATTGACTTCAGTGGATGATTCACTAGAGAATTTTTGCCTTGATCTAGCGTTCTTACGATTTGACCGGCAAGCACGTTCGATCTCAGAATTTAAAGGCTCTAAAGTTCTTTCTTTAGAAGACCTAGTGTGCATGCAAATGACGCATAGAGTGGAGGTTTCAGGCAGGAAAACCTCAAGAAATTTTTTTGTTTCTGTTTTTTTTTTTTTTTTTAAATTTAAAATTTTAAAATTGAAATTTCTGAATTATTATTATTATTAATTTTTTTTTTTCAAAATTAATTTTTTTTTGAAATCTCGATTGATCGAGTATGAATCTCGATCGATCGAGACAGAGTCGATTGATCGAGTAGTGTACTCGATTAATCGACAGAGGACAGAAATTTTTTGTTTCTTTTTTTTTTTTTTTTTAAATTAGCAGAAATACTCTTTTAATCCCCGAAAATTCCTAAAATTTACTGTCTATTTCCTAAAAATTCAGATTTTCTTAATTTAATCCTCGGCAACGGCGCCAAAAACTTGATGTGAATTTTAATTGTGATATTTTACTCGCAAGGGCACGAATCAGATTGTATATAGTGGGTGCGGAGTTCGAGATCGTTACCACGAGGATTATTTTAGAAGATCTAAAAAGATAAGACAGTAATTCAAGAAATCCACTAAGATTTAACAGTACCCTACCAATATTATGATCTAGTTTTGTGAGATGACAATTACTGACTACAAACTACAGTTTAATTGATGATTAAAAATGAAGGTAAAGATAAAGATGAAGATGAAGATACTAAATCCTCCCATCTTTGGTCTGTTCTTCCCATAATACAAATCTAAGGATTAAACTATGAGATATACCATTGAAGAAAAACATCTTTTATGGAAGATAAATGGTCAAAACCCTGATAGGTTCCACGTTGCATCCCTGCAATCAAGACTTAACTTCAGAGATGATTTCCATATATAGATTTGGGATCAAGGGCATGGCTCGACACACTTGATCTCAGATGCAAATAAAAATCATCTCCAAAGTGGGTAAAAATTCCAACAAGAATACCACCATATATCTGAAATCAAGGGCATGACTCGACATACTTGATTTCAGATTAGAGAGTAATTAAGATAAAATTATCATTACAGATCCAAGATCCAAGGCATGGCTCGGCACACTCGATCTCGGATCATAATCGTAAGTAGAACCACACGATGAAAGCAAAAAGACCATATAACAATGATTGAAATAAAATTACCGTCACAGATCTGAGATCCAGCGCATGGCTCGGCACACTCGATCCCAGTTAGTGGCGGGGATTTCATCCGTTCGTGATAATACAATAACCATAAAATAAGATCTCATATTTTAATTCTAAATTTATATTATTAGAAGTACATCCCTCGGATGGGAATTATTAGATCTCCATCCCTAAGAATTTAGCCACACATACTGTAATTAAATGGCATAAACAAATAAGGAATGAAAAATAATATCAATTTAATTAAATAAAAATACCTCAACCTTCAATAGAAAATTATTTGATCCACACGTACGATGATCTTCAGAAATGAAATTAACAATGCTCTTTACTGAACTTTAAATTTTATACTAGGAATCAACTGAACAAAAATAACAAACTGAAGGAATACTGAAAAGATTAAAGGAACAAAGCTCTCAAAAAGGAATAAAAAAAATCTCTATTTCTATATCTATTCTAAAAAATAAAAACTCTAATTCTCTAAAAAATAATCCTCCCCACTCGAAGTGTTGGTTCGGGTTTAAATAGTTTCCAAATTGCATAAGTTTCCCAGCTCAATAAGTCAGGGTCGATTATTTTTAGAATAGACCCTAAAAATCTGCTTTAAAGTTACTTCTGTGTCAGACTATTCTCTGTGCCTCGATTAATCGAGCAAAAGAGCTGATTAATCGACCTTCCCAGATTTTCGTGAATTTCAGCCCACTTTTGCATTAGATATGGCTTCGGTATTTTAGCCATATCTTTCTACTCCAAACTCAGATTGATATGATTCTTGTGGCGTTGGAAAGCTGACAGAAAACTCTACAACTTTTATGTTTTGACAATTTCGTGAATCGGACGTCTTGATGGTCCAAATTGAGCTGCAAGTCCCACTAAGTTCTTGATGACCCAAAGTTGCAGTGTTTTGACATTATTTTCAAAATTCTTAGGCTGTTTTTTGCACTTGGATTTTATTTACCTGAAACACTTCAAATCTAGTAATTCTTATCAGATAGCCTTCATCGGACGGCTAAATGTAGGTATTTAGCGGTGAAATATCATTATATTTCACTACTCATCAGGTATACTAATGTTTCGTATGGACTTTAAGGACAAGGCCTGGAGGGCCGTGTTGATGGCACGGGTTTAGGAGTGCCGAAATCCGGGCTGTCACATTTATTGATGAGTTTAATACTAATATGAGATATATGTTTGCTTTCTTTTATAGGGACATGAAAAGGCAACCAGTTACAGAAATAAAACGATAGAGTATTGGGATTTTTTTGTGGTGTTGTTCGGGACTGATAGAGCCACTGGGGCAGGTGCAGAACACTACGATGATGCTAATGAAGCTATGAGAAATGAAAATTTAGATGAGATTGATGAAATAAGGAGATCGATTGGGCTTCAAGATTTGAGTGATGATAATAATGACAGCACCACATCATCACGAGCACAACCACGAACATCAATACACTCTACTCAATGTGGCCCAAACCAAAAGAAGGTTAGGAAAGATCATATGGCTAATGCAGTTTACGAGGTGGCTAATTCAATCAAAGACTTCTTGGCAAGGAAACCGACACAGCCTACTGCGATTCAAGTGTTAGATTTGATCTCATCTATGTCAGGCCTCTCTGATGAAGAGGAATTCAAAGTACACGAAAGGCTCCTAAATGCCGATCCTAGGACTATCGAGATGTCTATTTTTGGCGATGATAAAAAGAAGCGATGGATACAATTACTCCTCTCTAATCCACCCGTTTCTTATGAATTGATTCATTTTTTTTTTACAATAATACTTTGTTTTTATATGGCTAATGCAGTTTTTATAATGATCATATCAGCAGTGATCCGATTACAGATCCGATTATCAATAATAATCAGAAACTATATGCTATGTTCACTAAGTATATTCTGCTGCTATTATTTCTCCAGTGAATTATGTAGTTATTTTCATGCACATTGGTAAAATATAAGTTACAATAGGATCTCACGACAAACGCTACTATACAATACACTACAATGTAATTTTCAAGCAAAGATTAAGCCGAGATTGACATTACAAATTTGAGTAATACAAGCATGAATTTTGAATTTCTGATCGCGAAAAAATGCAATGAAGGTAAACAAGTGATAAAAATCTCTTTACCTTATGGAAATAGGCTGATTGGAGATGCAGTTTGAACCATCGAATATTTTTTTGCCCCCATCATGAGAAGTTATAAAAAATAGTGGGAAAAAGGTTCAAGCCATACCAAAGGTGGATCTGAAAGCAGCTAAAGGATCCATCCCATCCCTCACTTTTCCACCTTAACAATTTGAAATTTGCTCGATCAATCTCCTTGCAAACCTAGGAAGTATTTGGACGAGTTTAGTGATTTTTTCCACCCAATTTGAACTTGAACCACAATTTTGCTTTCAATAACAGAGGGAAGTCCCTTTATCTCTTCCTTTTGGAGGTTACAAAAACCAACTTCTGCATTCTTTCTATTCTCTTTTTGATACAGCACAATAAAAGGAGACAGTCGCTGGAATCGAATGATTAGGAGTTGCGAGAGGTTCAGGAACAGGGCAGGTGCAGGTTCAGAAACAGGGTTGCTTCAAGAGACAACTTAGAAAATTGCTTAGGCCCCATGTGAGCACCATAAACGTTGGAGTTTCCAAAATTGAATCTCGATAACTGGCCTTCGCGTGATCACTTAAGTGGTCACGTGATGGAGTAGGCGTCAAGATTCCATCTCGGTGATTTAGTGGCAGAAAGTTTCCTTTTTTTTTTCTTCTAGTTTTTATCAAGTCCTAAATTCTAGGATTATTACATTAGGAAGGTTAGTTTTATTTACTTCTTTTACTAGGTAACTTGAGAGTCCCAAGTATAATAGGATTCTTAGTTAGAAAATGATTAGGAATTCTTTTTTTTTTCCTTTTTTTCATATATGTAACAGAACTAGGACTCAAAATCCAATTACAGAAATATAGAGAAGATTTTTATTTATCTGGGCGCTTTAGCCTACCTCTCGAAATCCTCATCTCAGTTACTAGAAGCTTCAAGTTTCTGCAGAATCTTGAACTCAAGGACCTTTGAAATTATTGCTGATTCTATTACAATATTTTGTTGTTGTTATCTTGGTATATTCTGTTGCATTACTTATTATGGACAGAAAGAAATGACCATGAAACTTTATTGGACAGAAAAAAATGACCAGATTACTTATTATCCAATAAGAACTGTGGACAGAAAGAAATGACCAGATATTTAGGGATATGCATCCGTGAGACCTCTATGTTGTCACTGGACATTGGATGCTTTTGTTGACCTTAGTTTCTAATTTAAGGTGACACTCTTCTGTTAGAAACAATAAAATTTTAAGCAAATTAATCTTCAATCAAGTTTAGGCATACCTTATATAAGAGAATATTCGCCCGATAAAATTAGAGAAGCCGCCTCCATGAAATTCCTTGAGGACAATTCTACCTCGCTTCTATCTCCCTCTAAGTGATGGGCACGATTGCATTGAGTAGTGATGAAGAGGGGACGTTGTCTTCTTTTATAGCATACCCTTGAATCCTAACCCATCAAGGATTCAAGGGAAAGGTGTATCACTAGAAGATAGGAATTGGCTTACCACAAACCAATCATAGTTGAAACCAACTCCTTAAGTTGCGTGAAGTGGAATCACGTTACAAGAAAAACTCAAAGTCTTTAGTCAATCATATTTTAATTAAAATAGGAAAAAGGGTAAAGTTATTGTGTGGGTCACAAATACCCAACAATCTCCCACTTGAACCACACAATAATTTTAATACTAATATAGATAGATTTTAATAAAACAAAAGAAAACAAAGGAAACGTCATGATTGACTTAGTTCAAAAATGGATGACCATCCTTTAAGGTTTTGTAAAAACATTGACTTTCAAGATTTTGATGTAACACACATTCTCTCAAGTTCAATAACAATCTTAATGTCGGATCATGAATGCCAATAATGTATCATTTCTTCAAATCTCATTATGACAGTTTCATGGTCAAGACACTAATATCATCAATAAATTGGAGTGCTCATTGTGGTTTTAGTGATACCAGGAAATATACACTTTAATGCAACTTTTTGTGTATATCCCCTCATTCGTCCTGCTTCATACCCTAAGGTATGTTGTCCTGATATATTACGACATACGTCATGTGAAAACCATCACCCACCTATCAGAACAAAAGCTATACAAACCGTGGTGCCTAATCACGATAGCTCAAGCAACTTTATTTGAGCACTTATGCTCCCAGGCAATAGCTTTGCATATACACAAATCATGATAATAATGATGGTACCAAAATGAAAGCATCAATAAAATGAAGCATAATATATCCAATAAAAAATAAGATAAAGCATTGTGGAAACAGAAGCTCACACTCAAATAAAGTTCTTAAAAGACTCTAATATATATACTGATCATTAGTGAATTTGATATTGTCCTTTATTCGTAACTCCTACTAAATGTCGCATCTTCAAGAAAATTGATATAACTAATTTTAACGATTGTACTTATTTAGTAGAGAACCATAGTCAACACTAATAGAATCTAAAGTAATAGTCAAACAATCACATAGAGGAGTAAAACTATAAATAACTCTAATAAGTCTAACATTAGCAATAAAATTTGTCCTCAATAAATAGAATTTGTTCAAAATTCCTCTTCATTGTCAAAGAATAGTTTTTCATTCAACCTGAGGTTTCTTCTATTGATTAGCCCCTCCGTGTTGTTTCTTTATAATATTTTTCCATAAGTAACAATTTTTCTTGATATGACATTTCTTCTTACAGAAGTGGCAACCATCATCATTGTCAGTCTTTACAACATTCAGATTGGAGTCTTCATTTATTCTCTTACCATTGTGATAGTTCTACTTCTGATCATTTTTCTTAAAATTCTTCTTATGAGCTGACTTATAAGCCGGATTGTAGCCAAAATTAGCAGACTCTACTTGGGTTCCTCGAAACCTCTCTTCTTCAATCACACACATCGAGATCAATTGATTTAAATCCCATTTATCCTTTTGAGCGTTGTAATTCACTTTAATGGTATCAAATTGCTTAGGAAGAAAAGCAACAGCTAGATGCACTACGACATCTTCTTCGATTGTAATTCGTTATTCTTTAAGTTTCATAGCCAACATGGACATTTTAAGAATAAATTCTCGCACACTCCCGTTTCCATCATATCGCATATTGACCAATTGCACTAAATAGCCATACTGTAAGGACTTTACTGTTCCAACGAACTAGTCTTGGATGATTTTCAACAATTCTTTGTCTATTTTGGTTGTTTTAATACCACCTCTAATAGGTTCTGTAATAGAAGCGCGTATGATCATCATCGTCATACGATTTGTCTTATCCCAACGAGCATATTGGGCATTTTGGATTTCAGTGGCGTTGGACGCTAAAGTTGGCTTGTCCTCCAAGAGAACAAAGTTATAGTCCACATATCCAAAGGTCAAATCAAGACCCATTCGCCAGGTGTTATAATTGATACCATTAAGTTTTTCAATACTAGTCATCTGTTGATGTAAAATTGATCCGTCCATAGCTGATATGAAAAGGAATAACTATCAGCACATTGTTCAATTAGAACTTTATAAAATAAAAATTCATACCTGGGGTCAAGGTTGAATTAATCAAAGTGTAAACAAACATATGCAAAGGAATATTCACTCTGAGGGACAGACTTCACTCATTGTCTCAGCATCACCTTTGGGCAAAAGCTTTGACTTATCGTAAGTCTCCCTAAGTTGTGTTTATGAAACACACATAGACCTAGTCAGATGTATTTCCGGTTTGATCGAAGCTATCCATCAGCTTAGGCTAGAAGTGTCACTCTTCTCTCACCTAGACACACATGACTATTCTACTCATTCTATCTACATGAATTTTCTAAATCAGCTTTGGCCAGAAATAGTAGTTCACATAGACGAATACACATGCAATCTTAATAAAATTGAATTTTAAAATTTAAGGATAACGTGTCCTCCATAGATCGGTCACCTTTGGGCAGACTACAAACCTACTTTGGCTACGCATCCCGAAACGATTGCTTTATCGTTCTATCTAAACCCCTTTATAGATAGAACTAAAATTCTTAGGCATTCTATCATGTCATTAGTTCAATATTTCATACCCTAAATATATTCATATACCAAGTTTTGGAAAAACAGAGTCATAAAGTGAAGATGCACATGCAGTAATCATGAACAATGACATGATAGTGTAAGAGTATTCATACAGAATATTCAAAAAAGGGTTCAACTATGTATTTAGAACAAAAATAAATTTATTAACCTTTGACTGAGATTTTTATATCTGAAACAGTGTTAAATAGTCCCATAAACCAGTCCAAAGTGTAGATCTCGTCGAGTAGACCAAAATTGATAAGTCATATGCGCAAAACAGAGTTGTATATCTCAAGATATCGCGTTTTAAAGTTTGAGTCGAAAAGAGTTCAATCTGGTGGCAGAAACAAGTTCTGAGTTTTAAAGATTTATTTACAGCCGACGGAAGTTGTGCAGTATAGGGGCTGCAAACAAAATTGAATAGAAGTGGTTTGGGTCGTGGGTTAGTACACGGGTCATGGTCCAGGTCATTGGGCGGGGTCATGGGTCAGGTCATTGGGCCGGGTCATTGGGTCGGGTACGGACCCGACCCGATCCGAGAAGCCAACCCTAACCCCTTTTACTGTTTATCTTCCTTAACTTTTTTTTTTTTTTTTGGTTTTCGCAGCAGTTGCAGAAGCAACAGTAACAGCCCATATGGGGCTTAGCGGCGCCCCTTCACCAGTCACCTTGGTCGAATCCGGAGCGTCCATTCGTCGGTGCCTGCGACGTTTGCCGGTCCGATGGTGACGGGCCAGACGATCGGCATAAAGGACCTGATTTTTTTTTTTTAAATAAAAATTTCTGCCATAAGGAAGATCCGACCCCCGACCCCATTCAGTCACGGACCCGGACGAACCGGTGCCTCATCGGTCCCTCGGCCTGGCGGATGCCAAAAAAATAATAATAATAAATAATAATAAAAATAAAAATAAATAAATATATATATATATATATATATTTTTTGGATTGAAAATTAAATATGCCCTAACCGGGCTATATATATATTTTTTGGATTGAAAATTAAATATGCCCTAACCGGGCTCTGATACCAATTGTTAGAAACAATAAAATCTTATGCAAATTAATCTTCAATCAAGTTTAGGCATACCTTATTTAAGAGAATATTCGCCCGATAAAATTAGAGAAGCCACCTCCGTGAAATTCCTTGAGGACAATTCTACCTCGCTTCTATCTCCCTCTAAGTGATGGGCACGATTGCATTGAGTAGTGATGAAGAGGAGACGTTGTCGTCTTTTATAGCATATCCTTGAATCCTAACTCATCAAGGATTCAAGGGAGAGGTGTATTACTAGAAGATAGGGATTGGCTTACCACAAATCAATCATAGTTGAAACCAACTCCTTAAGTTGCGTGGAGTGGAATCACGTTACAAGGAAGACTCGAAGTCTTTAGTCAATCATATTTTAATTAAAATAGGAAAAAGGGTAAAGTTATTATG
This sequence comes from Chloranthus sessilifolius, assembly GCA_021018995.1. Lineage (NCBI taxonomy): Eukaryota > Viridiplantae > Streptophyta > Magnoliopsida > Chloranthales > Chloranthaceae > Chloranthus > Chloranthus sessilifolius. The sequence goes on from CM037596.1 coordinate 7,277,643, forward strand.
TGGGTCACAAATACCCAACATCCTCTAGTTAGTTTATATATGGATGATCAGATTTTGTTTCCATGAATGTGTGCCAACTGGGGGAAAAATTTGTGCTCCGTTGTGAAAAATCTGTGCTCTATTGTACCAGCGTCATGATTCCTTCAAGTGAGTTGATCGCGAGGTGAACTTGCTTCTGACGCCTTAGCTTAGGGAGGGTGTTGGGAAGACCTCTCTTGTACTCTACTTCTGATTTTTTCCTTTCTATTTGTTGTTCTTTCGATGCCAATTACATTTTTTTGAGCTGCGGGATTAAGGAGTTTAACAGATGCAAAGGTTGAGGCACTTTAGATTGGCTTATCCTTTCATCATCTAGTTCCTATACTAATGCTTTGGATTAATGGTGACATCCTGAATATTATTAGATGGTTAAAGAAGGTTATCTACATAACCAGGGAAGCATGAGTAAGAATATAGGGAGATGCCCCATAAATTGGGAGAGTTCGAGGAAGTGAGAGTTTCCCATTCTCAAAGAAGGAAATTCAAAGGCGGAGAATTAGCCCTGTATAGTTAGTTAAAGTGTTTTCCCTAAAATGGTTATTTGTAATTACTATTTCTGTTGGCAAAATATATATGTTTGAGAGAAAATGTAGGACTTGAATTGTACATTGTTGCATTTTTAGCACTTGGCATAATGTTTTTGTTCAGGATAAATGTTTTTAGGAATGATGTAAATATTTATGGGAGTTATGTTTCACTATGTGACAACTGGAATATCTTGTTATGAGCAGTGTAAGCAGGATGAAGGAATGCAATGTCCGTGGGTGACTGGGTGTTATAAGGATCATGTGTAAAATTTGTGTAGGCATGGACACCCCTTTCATTAAGAAGATCCTTAAGTCTTAAGGCTGCCCCGGACCAAACACCAACAAAAGGTTGAAATCTTAGGAGGAAGGGGAAGCTTCTACAACCTTGTCCAGGGGCACATGACAAGGGGGCTGGCAGTGTAATGGGCAGAAAGGCTACTAACAGTGACAGAACCTTCAGCCTCCCACTTCCAACACCTATGGTCATCATTACGAGTAAGGGTAATATACAGTGGGAGAACTAATCTCACCCATGCTATGGTTAGCCAACTTAAAAACCCAAGTGGGAGAACCATCATTACGGGTAAGGGTAATATACAGTGGGAGAACTAATCTCACCCATGCTATGGTTGGCCAACTTAAAAACCCAAGTCGGAGAACCATCATTACAGGTAAGGGTAATATAACGTGTCCTTAAGGTTAAGGAAAAGATTCCTATCACGGACAAGGTCAAAGAGTTCTTAAAACTTGAGGGCCAAGAGATCACAACCATTCCACGCGTCAAGCCACACACATACAATACTCCAAAAAGTAACAATAGGGCGAGCTTGGTTGAAACTTTAGAGTATTGGTCGATACCAATGCATATCGCACCTGCATATCAGGTTTTGGCCTCGCCAATCTAATATACTACATATATACCCCATGTACTGGCAGATAACTACTAGTAATGCTGATGCATACAGTATAAGTTGTTTTACGGGAAATTTATAGAAACAAGATTGGGAAAAAAAAGTTTCTCACTATTATACTGAAATCAAAAGTTTCTCATAATCAGGATGTACCGTATTTCAGGGTCCTCAAAATCCGTGAAATATACTGTTTAGTGATTAGTGAAATGACCTTGATACCCTGCTTTTTCAAATTTTCACACCAAGAAAATCCGTGCAGAGGATTATGAGAAACTTTCTCTTCCAGTATAATGGTGAGAAACTTTATCAATATGAGTCCTCTTTTGGAAAAATGCCCTTATTTTACCTTCTCTATGTTGTTAAAAAAAAATTAATACATCCACTGTAGTTACCCTATTTAAAGAGTGTCATTGTATTATAACTTCTATATTAGAATATCAAAATTATTAATATAATAATTTGAATGTTCAACATAGAAGTTTATATATTCAGAGTGTTTGGCAACTATTTCAAGTTGACTCAAACTAAAGATCTTGAAAATTTTGGGCCCTTAGGCAAAAAAGCACTAAAAATAATGTAATTTTTAGTGCTTAGGGAGGGTGTTTGTTAGCTGTTGCTTGGGTGAAATCCCAATTTGTACAACACCACTTCATTTAATAGAATAATTGTTACCAAACATCCAGGGTTGGAAGCAGAGTTCATATTGCAAGATGGTTAGCAGCCTGGATAACCTGCAGGTAAGATTTTTTTTTTACAACATTGTAACGATAGTGATGTTTCTAAGTGGAGCCTTTTAATTTATTTTTCAGATAATGTGAGAAAAGCATATATCTTCTAGGTTCTGTTTAGAATTTTATATAGTTATAAGGAATTTCTAAGTTGTATGACAAAGATGTTCAGGCCACCTACTAGTGTCGCCTGAATGTTCATCAATCCAATAGTCTTGATGCATTTGACCGTTAGACATGGACATCATTTGTTATCCTATCTTCAACACAATAGATCTTGAGATCATGGGCCCACTATAAGATGGCTAGATGATTCCATGTGACACGATGTCTGCCACGTGGAATCAAATTCTGACCAATGGTAGGCCCTTCTAGATTCTTTTTATGAAAGATAGATACCAAAACCGATCTCCATCCTCTGATTCAAACTTGTCAAGGGTTTTAGCACGTGAAACTCGAGTTGACAAGAACTTTTAATCTTTCAAGAATGTATATATGAGCAATAATTTGCATCAATTTTTCTTTTGTTGTCTGAATGTAATTTATAATCTTTCATGTAGCTCACATATTTTGTTCATTGCAAGCTTATGAACCTTTCAACTTTCTTTTTTTCTCACAGCAAATCATTTACTTAACAAGGATGAGCTCATTAGTGACTTAAAGCGATTGGGCGCCTCTCATAGCAAATCATTTGAACATGTGGAGAGGCTCTGGATCCGTGCAGCATTTCTCCATCACAAATTACAAGTTGGGCACCTCTCTGAAGCAATTTTCAATGACTTCTAATATTTTATCTTTCGAATCTCTTCACTAGTTGGTCACCTGAGAATATGGTGAATCGCTGTATTTTTGTTATATGATACTCTTTGGGAATGTAAAGGGAGTCGTGTCTTTTATGATTCCTTGGAACAAATTTTAGCATTTATAAATGCCTTTGTTATGTCAAGGAAATGACGATTAGTTTCCATTTGTCTGTTACTATAGACCAATTTTTTATGATAGAGACAAATTAGAAGAATTATCAGGTAAGAAGTTTGAGGGCAAGTGCCCAAATAAGCATTGAGTTATTGTTGAAAAGAGTATAGGTAGTTACAATTTAAGCTTCAGTCTCTGCAACTTGGGTTATTACAAATAAAAACTATTGAATGCCTTGACATCATCTTTTTGCCCAATCTACTGAAAAATTGATCTTTACATTATGGATCAATTATTAGACGATCAGATAATGATCCTCATGACACCGATCCCAAAAAATACTAATCATGGGCATATACCTTGAAAAGGGTTTCTTAGGTCATTTTTGGGTATGTGTGCCATGCGAAATCATCATAAGACCTTTTGATAATTTTGTGGAAGATTAGGCAAAAAATGATCTCCATCGTCCGATAAATTTCGTTAGCCAAAAAAAAAAAAAAAAAAAATTTATTGGCGACTATAAATTATTAGTAAATTTTGTTAGCCAACATTTTTGAGTTGTCAGTGCATAGGGTCGGTCCAAAATTTTGGCTATCCAAGGAGAAAATTAAGCTTGACTGGACCCGTCGCCTAACTAAAAAACTCTATTTTTCATTATCTTTCTATAAAAATATTGGGTAAAGTTGATTCGACCCAACCCGACACCCAACCTGACATAATCTCCGTCGAATCGGGTGGGTCAGGTATTGGGTTGAGTACCGATCTACAATCCTAATTATGACTATCAATCTACAATCCTAATTATGATTCATGTATGCTAAAATTTGGGTTAGTAGAATCTAAATCTTATAAATGCTAAGAATAAATCCAAATACACCCCTTAAACATCCAAACAAGAGATTTTTAAATTCAAGTATTTCAAATTCTGGATTTGAAATGCTTGAATTTGAAATTTCCAAATGTAAATTCTTCTATTCAAACGCAGCCTAAGGGAGATAGTGAAGAGAGTGAGAGAGAGAGAAAAAGAAAATGGGAAGAGACAACAAACCAGACTCCACGAGCAAAGTGCAATGTTGGATCAGACTTTGGTAAAGCTTATGAAGGTTTTCAGGAGTTTATTTTGTTGGGTTCTTAATAGTTGTTGAATTGTATGTTTTAAGATAAAGGGGTGGTATTAGGTGCAGGACCCGTGTACCGTGCTTACATGGTGCACGGTTATCCATATCTGTACACCATGGCATGCCTAGTCATCAATTGAGATGTCCACGCGGCTAGTCAACATGTTATCGGCCAAAAAGTCAATTTTGTACACCGTATGCCGTTTAGCCATTTGGTAATAGGCAAGGCTGCATTTGGGTTAGCACTTATAAGACTAGACGCTCTACCTACTCTCCGTTAGAGCAAAAGAAGAGCCAAAGAACAGTTATATCACTTAAAACATTTCCCGTCAGGAAAAATAGGGCAAGGAGTTGTATTACCAAATGTAAAAATAGTTTCATGTTGGAGCCAAAGAGCAAAGGAGTTGCTCTTTGGCTCGAAAGAGCTAACCCTAAGCGTCCCATTCTAGTGCAAATCTTGGAGCACTGGCACAGTCACATAGAACACTGTGCTGGCTGAAGCCCTGATTTAACTCTTGAAAATGTAAAAATATACTTCTTATACACCACTCTTCTTTGTATAAGGCCCTAAATATATGGTGTACAAGCCCCAATTTTTTTTTGTTGATAACTTTAGGTAATCCCAAGCTTACGCTTGACTAATCCCTAAGGGATGCCCTCACCCCCACCACGAACAAGTATTTCACAATTTACACACCCTATGAGGCATCCTGTTATTGCAAAAAGGAGATGCCAACACTGAAAGAATAATTCGCCAAAAAGAAATCGCCTTTCTGTGACGACCCAGACCCACATGCCACAATATTGTTCGGTTCTGGGCTTAGGTCCCCGCCCCGATTTTGTTTTTGGCATGGGCTTAAGTCCCCACCCAAAACGCGTCATAACATGTAGCGTCTGCAATCATATATAGTCCAGGGTCAGGATCTTTCCCTATCCAATGTGGGACTATTATAATCTCCCCACCTTATAGAAGAGTCGTCCTCGATTTTGTTTTTGGCATGGGCTTAAGTCCCCACCCAAAACGCGTCATGACATGTAGCTTCCACAATCACATATAGCTCAGGATCAGGACTTTTCCCTATTCGATGTGGGACTATTATAATAACATCCCCATAAACATTCGATCCCATAACCTATTGGTAATAAACCAAAGCCCCCTACCAACTGCGCCAACTCTTAGTGGGTTACAAGCCCCAAAAACAACTATTATTACTGTCAACTACTGCTAACTCTCGCCAGAAGAAAATTATGGCTACGCCCCGTGACTTAGAGGATCAATATGAAGCAAGTATTGAAAAGGCATACATACATGTTCGCCCCAACCCATGTGCTTCCCAGTGGCACTCGGGCCAATCTTAAACCAACAACTTTCGAGTATGTATTGATACTTTTGACTGCCAGATTCGGGAAAAGTTAAAAGTGAACTTCCGTTAAATTGTGTAGTCATAAATAAATAGGGAGAGAGCCACATATAGCAGTGTGAGGCTGTAATCCAATTTAACTTTTGAAAAAGTATATAATGAACTTCTTATACAACTTACTTTTATGGACAAAACTCTAAATTAATTTAGGTTATACAAGCCTCCAAATCTATAGTAGAATAATTATTAATATTTGCTGACCATTGTGAGTTCCCAATTGAAAAAAATCTTAGCTACACCCCTATAAATAGTAGTGCATTTTTTGACGCCTGAACAGTTGGACAAAAAGAGAACTACCAGACTACTGGCACTCGGATCAGGTACCTAATTCCCGCTCTATTATTATATAGTTGGTCTTATGTACTGAATCCAAGCACTCGGGGTTTTTGGGTCAATATCCTTTCGCGAAAGAATGTATTAGGTATCGAACTAAAGCATTATTAGCGGTGCTTAGGTCATTCTCTTTTTGCCAAAATGATCAAGCTTCAAGAAATACATATCATTTATGATCATGCAAATAGGTGAAAGGATGCTTTTGGAAAAAAAAAATAGTACTCAATGATATTTTTATTGATGCTGCCGATATTCTTAATATATATTGGAATGGGTTACTAATTAGATACATGTGGCTCTAGTTTCTTTATCTGGTACCTCAAGCACCTAAGTAGCAGAGATTTATACCCACTAACTGGTACACATAATGTGCGGGTTTTGCGCGTACTTGAGGTCTTAGTCAGGAGCTCTAAGAGACATGATAACCAATTTAAAAAAATAAATAGAAAGGAAAACAACACTAAAAGCACTCTCCTAGCCTCACCTATAGCTTGTAAGTGATTTTATAGATGGAGACTAGTGGGTGCTTTTAGGATTCGTGTGGACAAGGGGAAAGGGAAAGAAACATTAGAAGTGGTTGGAAATGAGATAAAATCCTTTGTTTGATAACAAAAATATAGTGTGGCAAATGAGCTAAAAATAAATCAGTTTCCCTCCCCTCTGGAAATAGGAAAATCTCCTAAAAATTGAAGGATTGTATCTTTTCCAATGAAAAAGTTACTCAATTTTTTTGTCGGGCAGCCAAAATTTTGACCCGACCTGGCTCAACTCACTAACAGCCTACACTATGGGTTAAAATGCTGGAAAATCGGTACGTATCGTCCAGTCAAAAAATCGGTACGTATCAGACGATACGTACCGAAACAGTAGTGTATTGAACGATACATTGAATGTATCGTCTGGTATTGCAATACAAATGAGCGATACGGTACATTTAATGTATCGTATCGGTATCGGACGATATTTTGATCCATGGCCTACACGATAGGTTGTCTTTCTCTCTCTATGTTCTCTCTAATTCTCTTTCTACGTTCTCTCTTTCTCTCACTATATTCTCTCTCCCCGTCCGTAATCTCTGATCCCAATCTCTCTCCTCCGATCTTTGATCCCAATCTCTCTCTCTCTCTTTCTCTCCGAAATGCTCTCTCTCCCCTCTCCCTGATTCTCTCTCTCTCTCCGTATACAATTTCTCTCTCCATTCTTAATATTTTAATTATTTTTATTTAGTGTGGGTCATGCACACTAAAATGGTGTTCCCCCTCTATTTTTTATGCGTTATTAAACAATTCAAATGTTGGAAAATGATGAATTCTTATTAATTTCTAGAGAGTCGAAATCCATAGATCTTCAAATTCATTTCCACTGTCTTCTTGGAAAACATCCAAACTGACCACTAGAGTTTTGGTGGGTGCAAAGAGTTACTCTTTTTCATGAGCATCTAATTAGATGCCAAGGATCGGATAAAGTCAAATGCCTTTTAAAAGAACAACTAATATAGCTTTAAATCACACAACTTTGACTCAACAAATCTTCATGAGATCCTTAGCATCAAGTGAAAAAATTTGATGAAAAATAATGCCACATGTAGCCAATCAGTGACAGTCCAACGATCCATTCCACTCTAATTGGGAACGGGTGTGTATGCCTTAAACCATCTCCGCTCGATAAACTCACTAAACTTTTATCATAAGATGAGAATGCCCATATAAATTGCTGTAAAAACTTGCCGTTGAAACTCCAGAACCGCAAATTACTATATACGATTCAATTTAGGGCCTCTTTGGATATTGGAAAACATGGTAACATCTAGTATGGTAAGACTTTTATTAGATTCAATTGTTTGGATATTTTTTAAGGGAGGGAAATAGATTATCCTTCTTTACCGCAAAACTTTAAAATAATTTACAACTACCCCTTGAGTATAGGTGAGAAATGACTTGCTCTCTCTCTCTCTCTCTCTCTCTCTCTCTCTCTCTCTCTCTTTCATCGAAGCTATGGTACAATTTTATTTTTTAGATGGGCAGCTAATTAGTCTCTCTCTCTCATCATTTTTTCCAAAGCCCTAATTTTTTTTTTTATGAGATACATAATCAGGGATGTAACCAGATGTGAGGGCGTACGCAAATGGAATAAAAAACTGGTTATCTAATTGTCCGATTATAGTTCCAAGATCCATTGTGGAAGATAAGCAGCAAGGATTTTCAAGGGATTTCAGATGTAGGCGCTTTCAGAAAAGGTATTTGTGCAAAGGGTACGTCTGTTTGTGCCCATGCATTTGATATTTGTGCAAAGGGTAAGTCTGTTTACGCCTATGCATGCTCTGAAAGCGATCACGACCCAAATCTCTTCAAAATCATTGATTTCTTGGAGATTATTTTTCACCCCAATCTTTCACAAAATAGATCTTGAGATCATGACACACCTATCATACAATCCATTTTTTGCATGTGTCATAGATCCCCTGCAAGAAAAACTGATGGCATTATTAGTCACTGTTTTTCTTGTGAAGAACACACCCTCTTCCACCATAAAAAAAATCCTTGACTGGCTTGAATCAGATGATGAAGATCGTTTTTCATCCCAATCCTCCAAATGATAGATCTTGAGATCATGACACACCTATCGTCAAATGTTGATTCCATTGGCACACATACCCGAAGTTATCGTGATCATGAGCGTCCAATCCTTATCAGACAGCCACTTTTGGAGATGTGCGCCATGTGGAATTAACACGTGACCATCTCATAGGTGTACTATGATCACAGAATCTATTGGGATAATAAACGATTTCCATCATCTAATTCACATTGTTTTTAGGTGTATTGGGATAATAAACGATTTCCATCATCTAATTCACATTATTTATTTTTTTTATATGGTGGAAGATTGTGTGCCGTTCTCCATAATTCTACTGACAACCAGGAAAAAACAGGAAAAAAGAAAAGAAAATGAAGAGCGAAAACGAATGTGAAGAAGTTGATCTAATGGCGAAAGCTACAAAAGCAACCGATGATCTCTACCACACTCGCGACACCTACTTCCCCACCAATCCCGACGAAAAAATCTGTAGACTGCAAACTGAATCGGATCTCGCTCTCCATCTCCTCGATTCCATCCCACCAGGTACATAAGTCTCCATCCATCGATCGCTCGATCGCTGTTCTACGTTCTCCATTAAAGTTTTCTTGTGACTTCCGGACTGTTTGATTGATTTTTAACTAGGTTTTGATATTGTCCCTAATAAGAACCAGAGTTTGATTACTTAGTAGGGTACATCACCTCGATTTCTTGATAATCTAGGGTTTCGTGCTTGTTTTTGTTCCAAGTGAAATTGATGACTTGATATCTGGCTCGCCTGCTTGGAGGGTAATCTGAGTTTTTTTTTGGTGTTAGTTATAATGAGAGCAAGAGATTTATTACTTAGGGCTCGTTTGGTAACTTGTATGCCAAATACAAACAAATTGGCAAAATTCAGTATTTGCTTGCGAAGTAGAATCCCTGTATTATTCACTTTATGGAATTTTTATAATGCCTTTGTTTACTAAGTATTTTAGAGCGGTAAAGTATATAATATGGGATTTACTTTTCTTTCCATTGTTTGGAAATCCAACTCGTATCATGTCCGCTTATGTAATATCTTTAGTTCCCTCACTTAACCGTCCGTTATTTGGTAGTAGTTGGAGACTACCCATAAAGCAGATTTATTGAAATTTTATTTGCCCACACTATCTAACATAATTTTAACGTTCCTAGCCATTTAGATTTCGTAACTGATCTTCCATACAATGGATCATGGCATCATGGGCGTACCATCAGACGTTCAATTTTTTATTCCATCTGGGACACATCCCAAAAAAGTCACTGAAAAATTATTTGGCACCCATTATAATGGATCAAAATTTTTGTGGCCGAAACGCATTGGTTTCGAGCATGCCCGAAACGAAACCAAAAACCAAAATTTCGGCCTAGATTTGTATGGAGGGAAAAATTTCGGTTCAAATTTTTGGTTTCGGTCATGCCCGAAATCGAAATCGAACCCGATATTTTGATCCTTGCCCATTATGCTTAAACCTGATTTTCAGGTAGTTTTTTGAGGTATGTGTCTCATGAAACTAAAAACTGACCGTCTTATCGTATGTCTATGATTTTAAGATCCATCGTGTTGAAGATTGAGATGAAAAACGATCTCCATCATCTGCTACAAAGCATTCAATGCTTTTGGCACCTCAAGGATTTGTTGGGGACTAATAAAGGTTCCCTGTAAGAAATTAGGGAGATATATCATCTTAAGAGGAGAAGACGCTTGCACAGTTTTATTTGTTAGTCGGCTATTGACTTGTTAAATTTTCGTCCAATGTGTTTGTTGTTGACGAAGAGGAGAATACAAAGAGGCCTGACAAATAATTCACTTCTCACAATCCCTACTTCTCAGTCGAATCATTGATATTTTAAAGTATTCTCAAATACATAAGAATGCGAGCAAATGTCAAATCGTTGTAGGACTGAAATCCCGAATTATTGAGAAAATTCAGTTTACTAAACAACCCTTATTATGGCACATCACATTGATTTCTTGAGAATCTAGGGCAAGGGTCAAAATACCAATTTTCCGATACGTATCGTCCGAGAGGACGATACGTACCGGGTATCGTCCGATACATTCAATGTATCGGCGATACATTGAATGTATCGGTTTGATACATTGAAAATTTTTTTTTTTTTTTTTTAAATCTCAAAAAAATCCCAAAAAATCTGAAAAAATTATATTTATTTATTTTGTATTTATTTCAACTATTTTTGCTTTTATTTTTGACATATTTGATGCATTATTTAGATGAATATATAAGTAAGATGCCTATTTTGTAATTTAACCCAAGTCACATGCCTATTTTGTAACTTATTTTTGTCTTAAGATCACATTTTTGACTTAATGTAATAAATCTTCTAACATTATGTTCGATCAGCTGATCACATGCCTATTTTATTAACAATATTTCATAATTTGATCGACGCAAACACGCATAAAGTAAATTACAATATATATTGACAAAAATAAATTTTATATTGTCAAAAATAATAGCTATGTTGATAAAAATAAGTTTAATTGTACATAAAAAAACTTACTTTAGAGCTACATTGAATTTCGTGGTGGTTCTTGGCCCTCATGATCATCGTCATCATCGGTGCGCGAGCTTTCCGGCCTTTGCCTATAATGTTGCCCATATTGATACCTATGATTATATGTGCCCCCTTGAAACTGAGGCTCAGTGTAGTACATAAAGGCCGGTCCTCCAAAAATCTGACCAACGAAGTCATATGGCACCGAATAGGTTTGTTGTGGCTGGTAGTATGGGTTACTAGTTGCTGAATCTTCGGTATTTTGCAAACTGAATCTCCCGAAGCTAGAAGTCATATAACCCATATCCGTGTCATCTTGTGGTGGTGGTGGTGGTGGTGTTTGATATGATCCCAACGCTCCTCTTCCTTCAACCCCTCCCATTCTGAATGTAGGAGTGTCGAACTGTGTTAACGGCGTCGAGTCATCGTCCCATGCCGCCATATCTCTATAAGGATCAGAGGTACCAGCTTCCTCCCCTCCACCACTAGTGCCAACGTCCCCTCCACCATCATGCCCTCCACCATCATCCTCACCACTCCCATCATCACTACCGGGCTGCGTTTCGTCATCAGATCCAACAACTGAATAACGATTCAATCTTCTTTTCCGCCTCGGTGGTTGGAAAGTCTGCTGCTCCGCTACTCTTTCAGCATTGTCCAGCCATTCAGTGCTCTCACTATCCAAGACTGACTCTTCTCTCTCTTCGATCCATTCATTCAAAGGGTCATCCTCCTCGAATATATAATCCAACTGGATGGGATCAAAATAATCACCGTCTGCAAGTTAGAATATGATAGATGAATTAGTATAATATGTAAGTAAGACTTCATATAATTGAGGATCTAAAACTTCATGTAATTGCTTACCGCGGTTGATCCTCTCAGATATTCTACGACCCTTAATCATGTTGTAGTGGCGAGACTAACTTTTCCAATCGGTCCATAGTTAGTCTATTCCTTGTCTTAGTATGAATCGGAGAAAGTGCTCCAATTCCGTCATGATTCGACGAGGAACACGTTTACATAATACCCTCATTGCTACCCGCCTCAATATCGGACCATCACCTCCATAATGCATCCACCAATCATGGGTTTGTCGATTTAATTTGGGATTGCGCCAACGGGTCCAAATGACCCATGTCTCTTCTTGAAACATGTCAATCTATAAAGATGAAACACAAGAAGGCACATATCAATAAATAGATGATAATATCACATGACATTTGACTTATTACTTATAAGGTATGATACTATGATCACTACATCTCTTATGGCTTGGCCTTGGTCCTCCAACTCGTGGAGCATTCTTTGGATTACATTGAGCAAACCGTATACACTTCATCGTTGTCGCCACCAAAGCGTCACATATCGAAGGTCGATTCAAGTAGTGTGCTACACATCAAATATGAGCAATTTCATCAATATATGAAAATAATGAATAAATAAATAAAAATCACTACATAATTGTGCAACATGTTATACCTGCTGCATGCAAGTACTGGTGAAATTGTGCATCCCACCTCTTGTCGATGATCGCCCAGTATCGTTTATATTTTGTAGGGTATTTGGTTTTTATAGCCAATTTTGCCTTATCCATTGACTCATAAACGTACCTCATTGTTGGTTTGTCATCACCATCAACCAATCTCAACACTTGCACCAACGGGGTAGTGACGGCGATCAGGTGGTCGACATCGCCTAAAATCGTGGTCAGATCAGTCAAGAACTCAAGGTAAGCTCGTCTCTTCGCTCGTGAGAGTCCTATTTCATGTTGATTCCATTCTTCCGACGACACCATGCTTTTCAGCTCACGCCTATATCTAGCCAAACTCTGTAGGGCTAAGAACTGCATTGCAAAACGTGTAATCGCAGGTCGGAGCAACTCATTGTTCGTGAAGGCTCTCATTAAATTGACCAGCTTGTCACTGTTGTACAAGTAGGAAGTAATCGTTCTTCCCTTTTGAATAGTTGCCTGTGCCTTGCTTCTCTTTCCTAAATCCTCAAAAATGAGGTCCACGCAATGATGTGCACACGGGTCCGACAGGTGGCGTCTCTTCGCCATTAGTTTTAATCCGGTGCTTTGTAGTTTGCCGCATTATGCAACTGTTACCACACAACTCATGAACTACCATATCCATTAGTTTAAAGAGGTAGTCGCCTCTTTACGTGTCTAGAAGCATCAATCATTTCAAAAATATCTTGTCGCATCCGTAAACCAAAAAGTTTATCAAGCTCTTCTTTGTGGGACCAGTCCATCCATCGCACATAATTGTGCAACCTCTCTCATCCCATACATCCTCAAAGCTCTGTACATAGGCAGTTATCTCATCGTACTCATCATTAGTAAGGGCCCGGATATCTCATATGGAGAAGGCTTTTAACTCTGGACCAACACTTATATCAATCATGCTTTTGAAGTCTGCAATGAGTCTGTTACTTGGCTCGAAATGTGGTTGTATATAAAAAACTTGGCAATGGATTTTCCAAGCTTCTTCCCCATTTTTGCAAGTGAGATTGCACTCAATTTGGTTTGTTTGGAGCTTTCAGTGCGATACATGAATGGATCCATGGGGGCTGTAATACGACCTCTAGTAGACGGCCTATAATCCCTCCCAAATGCCCTCATGGCAACCCTCATCAACATCAACAACATGTGGCCTATGACTAGATCCACCACCAGAGTGCATGGATGGACCCCTCAACTCGGACCGAAACCGATAATCGGCTTCTTCCCGATCTCGACGGTGCTTCCCTAGCACTCTCTCTCATAGCTCTCGCTATCTGCTCATCCTCATCCTCATCCTCATCATCCTCAGGTGCACCTGATGTAAACTGTGGATCTGGCCTCCTGATTCTCTCATACATTTTCCTATCACGATCGGCTTCAGCTTTTTTCTTTCCCTTTGCCGCTTGTAAACTAGCTTTGATATTTTCTTTTAATCGTGTGATACCTCCTCCCAGCAGTTTTTTTCCACAAAAATTACATTGAATCTGGAGTCTATTACCATCTATTGCTGTACCATATTGCCACGCTGGATCTGTCGAACGTACCATATTTATTTATTTCACCTGCATGAATGAGCAAACGATTGAAAATAAACATCTAATTTACACTTAAAAATAAAATTTATACTTGAAAATAAAATTTACAAGAGTAAACATCTAATTTACACTTGAAAATAAAATTTATTTTTTAATTATTGCTATTTTAAAAATATCAGATTATATTTTATCAAATTTATTTGATATTATTATAATTTTTGAATATTTATTTGATATTATTATAATTTATGAATGTTTATTTGATATTATTTTAATTTATGAATATTTATTTGATATTATTATAATATATAAATATTTATTTGATATTATTTTAATTTATGAATATTTATTTGATATTATTATAATTTATTAATGTTTATTTGATATTATTATTATTTTTTAATATTTATTTCATATTATTTTAATTTTTAAATATTTATTTGATATTATTTTAATTTATGAATATTTATTTGATATTATTATAATTTATTAATATTTATTTGATATTATTTTAATTTATGAATATTTATTTCATATTATTTTAATTTTTAAATATTTATTTGAAATTTATTTTAATTTATGAATATTTATTTGATATTATTATATATGTGATCATATAATCAATTTGAGTCACATATAATTAAATTTATTATTAAAATTAATATGTGACCTTATTAATACAATAATAATTTTAATTATATGTGACCCATATTGACCTTATTATTTTATTAATTATATGTGACCCATATGATATGTGACCCATAATTATATGTACTAATATGTATTATTTTATTAATTATATATGACTATATGATATGTGACCCATATTATATGTGGCCCATATTAATTACATGTGACCCTTAATTATAATTATTTATATTATTTTTTACCTATCAATTTAAATATTTTAAATGGGGTCACATATAATTATTTTTTATCCATCATATTATTTTTGACCAATTATTTATAGTATTTTTAATTAATTTAAATATTTTAAATAATTTAAATAATTATTTATATTAATTTTAAATTATTTTAAATAATATTAATTATTTTAAATAATTTAAATAATTAATATTATAGGTAAATGATAAATTTACCTATAATATTAATTAATATTAAGGGTCGATCTACACTAAATTAGTGGAGATCTCTGCACTTATTAAAATGAATCTGCACTAATTTGGTGTAGATCTACATAAATATTAATTATTTTAAATAATTTAAATAATTAATATTATAGGTAAATGATAAATTTACCTATAATATTAATTAATATTAATGGTAGATTTACACTAAATTAGTGTAGATCTACCCTTATTTAGTGTAGATCTACCCTTAAATAAGGTAGATCTACACTAATTTAGTATAGATCTGCCATATACTGGCAAATGGGTAGATCTGCACTAAATAGATAGTCTACAGCTAATTTGGTGTAGATCTGCTTAAATAATTAGATCTACCTTAAAATGAGGTAGATCTACTAATTTAATTATATAGATCTACTTATTTGAGGTGAATCTACTATTAATGTAGATCTACCTTATTTTAGGAAATAAAATAAATACGCGTCTTCCGTTGATCCCGTGATATTTTGTGCGATTTGGCGCCGATTTATGGTGTAAATAATCAAAAAAGAAGTGAGGAAGAAGAAAGGAAGAAGAGAGGAAGAATAGAGGAGGAAGAAGAGAGGAAGAAGAGAAGAAGAGAGGTTTACCCGACTTTTAAGTCGGGTCTATGGACAGCTTTTACACTTATTATCGGGCGATAATTTCAAATTATCGTCCGATAACTTGAAATTATCGTCCGATACGGACGATATTTTGTCCGTATCGGCTGATAATTTCATCATTTTACTGATGGTACGATACATAGGGTATGTATCGTACCGGTGAGGTCCAAAACCGATACGTATCGTCCGATACGTATCGGTATCGGACGATATTTTGACCCATGATCTAGGGTTTCAAACGCGTTTTTGTTGGCAATGAATTCAACATTTGCAACGTTGATGAATTTGTAGCTGACTCGCCATCTTTTGTTGGTTGGATGGCAATCTGATTTTTTCGATTGATTTTTAACTAGGTTTGACATTTTTTGTAATAAGAACTAGATATCTGTTACTTATTATGGCACATCACATTGATTTCTGGATAATCTAGAATTTCGGGCTTGTTTTTGTTTTTAGTTAATTCCACATTTGCAATGTTGGTAAATTTATACCCGACTCACCATTTTCTGTTGGTTGGATGGTAATCTGAATTGTTTTTTATGTTTTTCATAATGAGAACTAGACATTTATTAATTATTATGGCATTCACATTGATTTCTTGAGAATCTAGGAATTCGAACTTGTTTTTTTCCAATTGAATTTGAGATTTGCAATCTTGATGAATTGATAGCTGAGTTGTGATCTTCTGTTGATTGGATCGGGAGTCTATGAGCTTTAAACTTGAGTGTGATTGTTGGATCCACACTAAGGTAGGGAGGCGAAGATTCACCAACGACGGAATATGATAGGTTCATCATACTGAAAATTGAGTATTTAGACTCCTTTTCTTTAATGTCCTGAGATGCTGTTTGGAAAGGTAGAAATCGATAGAGCAATGGAGATGCATCAAGGTTTGTGGGTTAGGGTTCTATTTGCAGTTACTTGATCTTTGGTTCAGTTATCGAATGGTGGACTAGGTTGTAAACTTGAGGAGTAAAGTAAGCACGGATGAAAGGGCAGCTTTCTCATGACTTCCTTTCATTAGGGAAAACAATTACTAGATGTGACCGATTGATGATGACCACATATAGCACACAGATTAGGGTATGGGAAGTCTACTTTTACCCTATGTGGCACATAATTTTGGTCAATCCAAATAGTCCAACTAGCACCCATCATTAGCACATGTCTTAGCCACAGAATCAAGCGTATAAGAGCTTTGGAGCCATTTGATTGTACTTAAATACCTACAGTCGAAAAAATACACACAACTGTCCATATTTGAGTGCCTAGATTGGACTGTTCAACTCCTCCAATGAGTGCGATCTTTGGGCCTCTGTAAATTTGACGAATTCTATTTGCTAAAAAGAAATGCCACTTGGCCAAAAATTAGGGCAGAGTCATGCCTGCATCCTTTTCTAGATTGACGAAAACCAACATAAATGCCTATTAACGTAGCATGATAGCAATTAGATCACTTCAGCTAAGGATGGTCTTAGTAGGACATCTTCATGTGTTGGGGTATCTCTCCTCTTGAGTTGGATTTATTTGGGCTTCTTTGCTTTATAAGTCTGTTTATTAACAAAAAGAAACCCTCACTTTTGGAGAAGAAAAAGTTGGTCATTGTTCCAAGACTTATTTCGAAATCACAGTAGGGGTAGATATATTTGAATCTTGCATGTAAGAGCTCTCAGGTGGTCCATCAATTGTGTGCAGAAGACTCAAGTTGGATATGAGTGTTAAAGGAATTTCGTTTCTTTTTTATCCGTGTCTCATTGCTGATCAAAAGCTAGTGAACTCTAACTTATGATAGCTCTATAAGATGAGCTAATATCCTTGTCCCATGCAAGCGTCACCGCTCTTTGTATACACCAATGTCAAATTTCAGTGCCCATCAGTGCTAAAAATATCTTCCCATAACACATTTATACCAGTCTCACCACTTCTTAAACCTTGATAATTGTGCTATTCCTCAAAATCCACCAAATTAGAGATCCACATGACTATGTTTTGGGGGTTGTTTCCTAGTATGATATTTTGATAGAGTTAGTACACAATGGGTGTCCACCCATCATGTGTGGTAAAGCAGTCCACACATCTGTGTGATTGCATGATGTGCACGGACTTCTATGCATTGAATGTACGTGCATGTCATGCAGTCACACAGACGCGTGGACACCCATTATAGACTCACTCTTTTGCAGTTAGTGCTTTTCAGACATGACATGGTGTTATGGTGATTTATATCCTGTTTAGACAATTTTTCTTGCATCCGCCTTGACTTGAATCGTATTCATTAATCATATTTAGCACTTCATAAGTAGTCAAGATCTGTCAGATTACTTTTGAGCCTCCCTATATATTCTCTGGATACCCTGATGCAGATGACGCTGCCATTTCAAGTTTCTTAAACCTTTTTAGGGAAATAATATGTAAATTATTACTTTCTACATCTCTCTATAAATGCATGATTGTATTTTTTCTTGTGCAATTCTGGATGTGTTTCCTGATTATCGCAAAGAAGCTGAAGATGAATTGTCAAAAGCTGTATGTGATAATAATAATAATCTCACTTGCTGGCAGTTTAGTGTGAGATTTCGCAGAAGCTCTAGCTAATGTTTTGGAACTTGGCTATCTGATGTTCCAGGTTAAGTTGAATCCATCCCTTGCAGACGCTTGGCTATGCTTGGGTAATTACTTTTGGAAAAAGGAAGACCTACCTTCAGCAAACAACTGCTTTTCTCTAACGCTAAAAAAGCCTAATTTCTGTCATTAATCTACTTTTCCATTGGACCATTATGCCTCGAATTGAAAAGCTTACGGTCATGGATCAAAATCTCGGTTTTTCAATACGTGTCGTTCACCATTCATGCCGAGACGATACTTATCGGTATCGCTGCTACATTGAATGTAGGGCACTTTTCAAAAAGAGGACTCATATTGATAAAGTTTCTCATCATTATACTAGAAGAGAAAGTTTCTCATAATTAGGACTGCACGGATTTTCTTGGTTTGAAAATTTGAAAAAGCAGGGTATCAAAGTCATTTCACTAATCACTAAACAGTATATTTCATGGATTTTGAGGACCCTGAAATACGGTGCATCCTGATTATGAGAAACTTTTGATCTCAGTATAATAGTGAGAAACTTTTTTTTCCTAATCCTGTTTCTATAAATTTCCCTTTAATATATCAGTGATACAACGAAAAAAATATATAATGGGTATGTAGGCGATACATACTCACTGTATCGTGTACCGCTGGCCAGCGGTACCGGTACGTATCGGACGAAACGTACCAATATCGTCCGAGATTTTGACTACGCTATGCCTCAAGGCTTGCATCTCAAACTCTATTTAAAACACTCGAACTGGCTATTTATTTGGTGACAACCCTAGTTTTCTATGTCTTGCAGGGGCCAAACAAGAAGATACTTTGTCAGCTGTCAATGCTTGAACGAAAATTGGCTCAAGGTAAGGAGCGATTACAATTATGCGAAAAAATTTCAGCGTATTTTATGTGCGTCGATTGTTCAAGTGGAATATTTGGCTTTCTTAAGCTACGCTTCAGTGAAATTACTCTAATTTGTAGATTTGCTGATTTCATAAACAAGGTAGGCAGGTGGGAATTCCTTACGTGGCTCACCAAGTTAACATGGGTAGGGCAGTCAACCCGATTCATTTAGAACCATAATAAAAGAATTTTGCCCAATTTGCACAATTCTGACATGGGAATTCCTTACGTGGCTCACCGAATTAACATGGGTAGGGCAGTCAACCTGATTCATTTAGAACCATAATAAAAGAATTTTGCCCAATTTCCACAATTCTGACTGGTATATGTGTGACAACCGTATTTGGTCCTGAATCGAGGATTTTATCATATTCCGTATTTGGTCTTGAATCGAGAATTGGAGTTTCTACGCTTATACTCTGATATTTGCTTCTGTTTCGTTCAGCTTATCGTTTAATGGATAGGTTGGCGAGCCGGCATTTTCTATACTTAGAAGATTGGAAAAGTCGGGTCATCACAACCATAAAATCGAATGGAGAAATAAGAGTGGCGAACCTTGCTCGAAATAGATGAGATAAGGCTATAATGACAGCCATTTAATTATAATGTTGACCCTCTAGACAGCCAACTTTTGAAAGAAAAGACTTAGAATCTTCCAGGGTCAAAGTCTAGTTAGCTCGTGAATTTTTTTTATAAGTTTTGTGGGACCACTATAAAAACGAGTGGAGAAATAAGAGTAGCCAAGCCCGCTGTGACGGGGTCAATACTCGAGCTTGCAGCATGGTGCGTGTGGCACGACATGTGGTGCTAGGAGGGCACGCGATATGGGGCCAAGTGGGCCTGGCGACGTGGTCGGCCATGAGAGGAGCACCTGCGTCGCAAGGTGGGCTAGCGACGCAGGAGGCGTTGCAGTATGTCAAACCAAGGGGTTTGAGGTTCTCCTGTCATTCTGACTGAATGACTGTTTTACTCTTATATAGGGGAAGGGAGCTTGAGAGCTATTCCCCCGCACACGGGGCCTTGCGTTGCCAGAGAGGGCGCAAGTGTCTCCTAGGTCTGAAAGGGTGGGCCTAGGACGTCGACGCAGCGATGCCGTGTGGAACCCGAGTGAGGTTGAAGTATGGCTCCGGATTACGCGTCGCGGTGCATACGGCTGGGCAACCTCGCATGAGAACACCAGAGCGCTGTGTGGGACTCAGTTGAGCACGACAGCATGTGGGCTAAGGATGAACGTGTGCTAATAATTCGGAACGCACACGAAGGCAAGCTGCGTGGGACTCAGTTGGGCACGCGAGCGCGAGGCACAAGGTCAGGCTTGGTTCGAAAGAAGCGAGGTACTAGTGCAAAGGCATGTGGTAAAGCTTGAGCAGGCCAAGTTTAGCACAGTGGTGCAATTGGCGTATTGTAAGGGGCACGATGAGTCAGGTGGTAGGCCATGAAACAGAGATAACCACATTGGAGGAGTTCCCGTCCTCTAGGCTGGTGGTATCAGAGCTGATGTGCAGATGGGTTGGCTTCGTTGCACGGTGGTAGCGAAGCACCACACGGGTTAAAAGCGCATCGAAAGACACCCCGCGATAGTTGGTATCAGGAGTAGGCTGACCTAGCGAAGTGTGCGTTAGGTGCCGCACGGGACTGAGGTTGCGGAAGTGCGACCCCGTGACATTTTGGTATCAAAGCCAAGTTCGATCCAGAAGCGATGATGCTATTAAGCAAATTGGTGCGGAGGCACGTGATGTAGTGTCAAGATGACACGCGACATCCCTGAGCAAGTTGGTGCGGAGGCACGCGATGTGGTGTCAAGAGGACATGCGACATCCCTGAACAAGTTGCGCGGAGGCACGCGATGTGGTGTCAAGAGGGCACGCGACATCCTTGAACAACTGGTGCGGAGGCACGCGATGTGGTGTCAAGAAGGCACGCGACATCCCCGAGCTAGTTAATAGGTGAGGGCCTTGTGACGGGAGAACCAAGTTGACCCGACCGGGGTGACGGTGGGGAGCTAGTGGGAAGGTGCGGACCTAAGAACTAGAAATGTGATGCGAACAAGCTGGGAGGAGTTAGCGGGGTCAGTTCACTATGATCATGCGTCAACGAGGACGTTGACATTTATGGAGTGGTGAAGGATGTGACGGGGCCAATACTCGAGTTTGCAGCATGGTGCGTGTGGCACGACATGTGGTGCCAGGAGGGCACGCGACATGGGGCCAAGTGGGCCTAGCGACGTGGTCGCGCTGCGAGGACGCGACACGGTCGCATGAGGGTAGGACGTGGAGCGTCACGGTCGCGACACGGACGCGACATAGCCAAGGTGGGCTAGCGACGCAGGAGGCGTTGCGGTATGTCAAACCAAGGGGTTTGAGGTTCTCCTGTCATTCTGGCTAAATGACAGTTTTACCCTTATATAGAGGAAGGGAGCTTGAGAGCTATTCCCCCGCACACGGGGCCTTGCGTTGCCAGAGGGGCGCAAGTGTCTCCTAGGTCTGAAAGGGTGGGCCTAGGACGTCGACGCAGCAATGCCGTGTGGAACCCGGGTGAGGTTGAAGTATGGCTCCGGACTACGCGTCGCGGTGCATACGGCTGGGCAACCTCGCGTGAGAACACCAGAGCGCTACGTGGGACTCAGTTGAGCACGACAGCATGTGGGCTAGTTATGAACGTGTGCTAGTAATTCGGAACGCGCACAAAGGCAAGCTGCGTAGGACTCAGTTGGGCACACGAGCGCGAGGCACCAGGCTGTGAGCTTGGTTCGGCAGGCGAGCGAGGTACTAGTGCAGTGCACAGGGTGAAGCTTGAGCAAGCCAAGTTTAGCACAGTGGTGCAATTGGCGTGTCATAAGGGGCACGATGAGTCGGGTGGTGGGTCGTGAAACAGAGGTAACCACATTGGGGGAGTTCTCGTCCTCTAGGCGAGTGGTATTAGAGCTGATGTGCAGATGGGTTGGCTTCGTTGCACGTGGTAGAGAAGCACCGCACGGGTTAAAAGCGCGTCGAAGGACGCCCTGCGACAGTTGGTATCAGGAGTAGGCTGACCTAGCGAAGCGTGCGTTAGGTGCTGCACAGGACTGAGGTTGCGAAAGTGCGATCCCGTGACACCAAGCTCGAAATAGATGAGATAAGGCTATAATGACAGCCA
This sequence comes from Chloranthus sessilifolius, assembly GCA_021018995.1. NCBI lineage: Eukaryota > Viridiplantae > Streptophyta > Magnoliopsida > Chloranthales > Chloranthaceae > Chloranthus > Chloranthus sessilifolius. Next base: position 7,300,154 of record CM037596.1, read on the forward strand.
TTTAATTATAATGTTCACTCTCCTGACAGCCATTTAGTGTTTAAATGATCTTACATCGCTAATGATTTAGGACGTGAATAATTTATATTGTCGAAGTAATAGATCATACAGTGATGGGCAATGTGTTTAAAAATCAGTCATTAGGAGACTTTAAATATTCCATATGTGCATTCTAATATTAGCTATTATTTTTATTTTTAGTGGCTGATATTAAAGTTCACAAAACGAAATTATTCACATCCACTCATAGGTATGATTTTTCAGTTTAGACCTGTTTCAACAAAAGGATTGCCAATCGGACAACTTATATAGTTTATAGATGTGAGCTACATCAAATGCCTAAATTAATGGTGTAAGATCATTTAAATATATAAATGTCTATAAAAAGTCATTATCCTTTTAGATAGGGGCCGACTCTCCAGACCTAAAATGGTGTTTAAATGATCCTATACTTTCAAAAAAGTAAGATGCGGTTAATCTATATTGTCAAATTAACCAAAATGGACCTATTGAAAGACAATAGGTCCAAAAATCAAAAGTTTGAGTGCTTTAACTTGAACCATTTGATATGTGCACTGATAAGTCAAACTTTTTGAGAGTTAAACCTATTCAACCGGTTTTGGGTAAAACTTAACGGTTCAAAACGAAAACGTGTGGGCCACTTTTGGAAAAAAACCGACGGTTGAAGTCTTGACTCTTGATATAGGGTAGCTTTAAACGCGCCCATTGAATCTTATCGGGCACATTTGTCGATAATCATTTATTGCTTTAAATCAGACGATAGAAATCATTTTTCGCTCCAATCTTTCATACAATAGATCTTAAGATCATGACGCACCTATTAGACGGTCGATTTTCGGTTATACGTCCCACAAATCTAAACAAAATGACCCTAAAATCACATGACATACATCACACTCAAACGTAACTTTAAGGCTACGTTTTTGGGATCTGGGCCATGAGTAATCGAAAAATGATCGTCCGATAGTTGCGCCATGATCTCTACATATATTGTGTGAAAGTTTGGAGCAAAATTGATCTCCATCGTCTGATTTAAAGCAATCAATAAATTTTAGCGTAGGTGCCCAGCCAAATACGGTGGCTGCGTTTGAAGGTACCCTTGATATCACTACAAAAAAAGTGTTTGGTGGAGACAGCTTTTGGGTGTCTCCAAAGGTGTCTAAGTCGTCCCCAATAGTCTTGGAGACGGCTTCCATGTAATCTTAAATAGTCTCGTCTAAAGTATTCACCAACCTATACCTTAAGTCAACCGTATCAAGATGGTTATAATTGTCTCCATATATTATTTTATTTAGGGAGACGGCTATGGCCGTTTTAATAAAATGATTCGAGACGGCCTTTGAAATGATCGTCTCTAATAAATGGTTATTGGAGGCGACTTCGAACAGCCATTTCCAACAACGGTCTCCAAAAGTCCTTTTTTTTGGTAGTGTGTATTACCTGCATTATATGCATAACACATGTATGGCCAATTTTTGGAAGGCAAGACTTTGACCCTTCCGCGATCAAAGTCTAGCTGCCATGCCTAAAACTTCACATAATTGCTTATTTGTTTATTTGTTTATTTTTATCATACAATTTTTTATCCAATATCGTTGATGAATTATAAGATGCAATCAATCATGTCGAATTAAATTGAGGCATGTCAATAAATTAATTCAAGTTGGATTAAGGTTACAAACAGTTTATATAAATCATTTGTATCGTTCGGACATTACTTTTTTTCTTGCTCCCATGCATCGCACGGGTTTCTTACTAGTACCTAACAATAGAAGAGTATGTGCCACATGGCCTGATGGGTGCTTCTGATTTCTGACGGCAATAATTACGTAAAGTAGGGGTACAAGTAACCGAATCTAATATTTATTATTTTTGTTCCTTTGTTTTTATTTATCTTTTTTTTTTTCCAATTTTAATGGCGGCTGATATTAAAGTTCATCAATAAGATGATTTTAATCTCTCTAAAACATTATTTTGAGCCTAATGCAATTCAACCTATGATCTATCACATTGTTTAGATCTCCAACATCTTAAACCGTTGATGGTGCAAGATCATTTAAACACCAAAACCTATTTTGGTGTTTCAGTGAGGGTCCCTTATGTAAATCTGTTCGACCGATTTTGGAAACTTTAACGGTTCAAAAAGAAAATTGATAGTTCAAGTCTAGATTTATTGCCCGTGCACTATATGCATGACACGTGTATGACTAACTTTTGAAAGAAAAGACTTTGCGTATGACATTGCTCTTTGGTAGCCCCTACTATAGCAGAGCTCACTTGCTTTAGCAGGTTACCGTCCTCTTTATTAATATGCCGCTACCTGCTTTAGCAGGTATCCCTTCTCCTTGATAACTCCTTGCATGACAAGATTTTATGCATGATTTACCTATTTAACAGTTCTACCCTCCTTTCCACTCACTCCTTGTCAGAACTGATTCTATTTGCTCTAATAGGGAGCTAGTAAAGAGGACGATAGAACTGCTAGTGAAGATAAATCATGCATAAAATCTTACTATGCAATAAGTAATCAAGGAGAAGGGATACCTGCTAAAGCAGGTACCAGGATATTAACAATGAGGATGGTAACCTGCTAAAGCAGGTGAGCTCCGCTATGACTGGAGTTAACAAAGAGCAATGCCATACGCAGCCTTAGTCCCTTTCCCGATCAAAGTCTAGCTAGCTGCTGTATTTTTCCAAAGTTTTGTGGGACCACCGTAGAAATGATGATGGGGTCGCTATTTGTTTCCTTCAAAGATAAGGCTATAATGATGATTGTCAAAATTTAGCTGCCATGTTTTTCTATAGGACTTGACTCTCCTTGACAGCCATTTATAGTGTTTAAATGATCTTATATCGTTAATGATTTAGGACCTGAGTAATTCATATTGTCAACGTAAGAGATTATACATTGAAGGGCAATGTGTTCGTAAACCACTCTAATATCAGCCATTGATCTTATTTTCGGTGACTGATATTAAAGTTGACCAAACGAAATTGTTTACATCCACTTAAAAAGGATTGCCAGTTGGACAACTTATATGATTTATAGATGTGCGCTACATGGCATATATAATAATACAATACACTTTAGGTGTTTAAATGTCATTAAAAACGTCATTATCCCTTTTATATGGGAACCGACCTCCTCACCCAAAATGGTGTTGAAATGATCGATGCTATACCATAAAAAAAGTAAGATGTGGGTAATCTATACTGTCAAATTACAAATCATAGATTGAAAGGCAATAGTTCTAAAAATCAAAATTTTGAGTGTTTTGAACCATTTGATCGGCGCACTGATAAGTCAAATATTTGGAGAGTTTATTAAACCTATTCATCTTATCAAAAAAAATAATAATAATAAAAACTATTCAACCGGTTTTGGGAAAGACTTAACGGTTCAAAGAGACGTGTGGGCCACTTTTGGGAAAAAGCCTTTTGACAGTTGAAGCCTCGATATAGGGTAGCTTTAAACGCACCGATTGAATCTTGTTGGGCACCTTTATTAATAATCATTTATTGTTTCAAATCAGACGATGGAGATCATTTTTCACTCTAATCTCTTACACAATAGATCTTAAGATCATGGCGCACTTATCAGAAGGTCAATTTTCAATCGCACATGGCACAGATCTAAACCAAGTGGCTCTAAAATCATATGACACACATCACACTCAAATGTGACTTTAGAGCTACGTTTTTTAGATCTGTACATGTGTAATTGAAAACTGACCATCTGATAGTTGCGCCATGATCTCCAGATCTATTGTGTGAAAGTTTAGAGCAAAAAATGATCTCGATCATCTGATTTAAAGCAATCAATCAATTTTAGCATAGGGGCCCAAAAAGATCCGATGGGTGTGTCTAAAGGTACCCTTGATGTATTGCCAGCATTATATGCATAACGCGTGTATGGCCAACTTTTGCAAAAAAAGACTTTGACCCTTCCGTGGTCAAAGTCTAGGTGCGATGTCTATAACTTCACGTTATTGCTTGAGGTGTCATTATAAACCACCAAACATAATATTTTTGCAATGTTAGATGGTATCAAGATATTTTATTTGTATAATTTTTTATTCTCTCTTTAAAACTATGCCCCCGAGAGATTAATTATGGTTGTGTTTGGGATTGCTCTTTCGAGGCAAAGAGCAGCTCTTTGCTATGGCATAGAGCAATTTAGTATGGGACTGTATTTGAGACAAATCTCAATGTCAGCATGTTTATCACCGCACATGTGCAAGCCGTTTTGCTTTTATATAACATTATAGTACTATTACGTCGAAAGAAGGGGAGAATTGAGACAAACATAATGAAGATGATCATAAGCATGCATCAAACTTAATTCTTGAGTCACTTTTCGAGATGTGTGCCACATGAAATCAAAACCTGATCTGATGGGAGATCCATGATCTAAAGATATTACTGTTTTGAAGATTGGGAAGAATAGCGATGTTCATTAGTTTGATTCAAAGCAGCCAACGATTTATTATGCATGTGAAACCCGAGTTGAGGAGGAGGAACCATGGGATGAAAGTAAAGGTAGCCAAAAATGTTCGCTTCTCTCACACCCCGATTTTATAGAGGTCAAATATCATTTCAAACTGGTCAATATCCGACCATATATTAAATCCAAGTGGATTTAAGTGAATGATCATCTATGAAATTCAAGTGGACAAAAAAATTGGGATAATTTGAACCGTCTGATCTATGCACTTCAATATGGATATAGTAGGTTACACGACTCTATTTTTTTATTTCTTTCTAAATTGAAACAATGAGATGTGAGAAGCAATTACAGATATTTTCCAAGAGAAGTAGTCGTTTAGGCCATATGGCATAGCTAATGAGCAATCATTCATATTGAGAGCGATTCTGGGTCAAAAAATCATACTAACTAAGGATTTAGAGCAAGTTATCGAGTAATCCCTAAAAAAAATTCCTCTTAATGCCCTCGGATATGGGCTATTATACACAAATTTTTTAAGGCTTAATATTGCGGTTCTTTGATCTGATGGCTCCAATTCTATTATATATATGCGTGATTGTGGGATTGAGTCTTGTAGAAGTCATAGCCAATGGTGGTCCACTTGGGAACCTAATGTCAACTCCATTTATAATAGGATTGCAAGATAGCTCTATTGGCACTCACTTACTTGGTTATAAACATGTTAATATTAATTAATTATTATTTTTATTTATTTTGAAATATTAAATAATTTGTTATTTTTAATATGGGTTTGCAACTTGTAGAACTTCACTATTGCTGTTACAAATATATTTTTTTTAAATTAGACATTTAAATTTGGTCGACTTTTTAAAATATCAACCTTAAATGATATATTTATTTGTACAATGTTAAAAAAGTATAATACTTGATTCTGAAGTGCATAATAATTTAGACCATAGATTTTATGCCTCTGGTCAATAAAATATATCCAACAGTCCATGCAAAAGTAGTTGATGAACGGTAATGGTGTCTAATAGCTGCAATTTCTAATATATGGTTCAAAAAAGAAGTGGTCAATTGATTGGACGGTTGGGATCAAGGATCAAAATATCGGTTTTGTTTTCGGTTTCGGGCATGACCGAAACCAAAAAATTAAATGAAAATTTCGGCTATAATTTTGAATTTCGATCAAAATTTCGGGCGAAATTTTGATTGCTATACATAATTTGACCGAAATTTCAGGGGTTGTTTTCGTTTCGATGAGGACCGAAACCAATAAATTTTGGCCGACAGTATGAATTATCGGCCGAAAGTTTGAAACACGATTGGGATGGTTCCACTTATACAATCATTGGAGATTAATAATGACACCAGCACAAGAGGGTTTCAACCCGTTGGGTCAACTCGATGGGTCAAAGTCAAACGACTCGACCCGCCATAGGTTTGGGCTTAGGTTCAGATTTCCAAGTCTCAACCCATTAGGTCGGGTTGAAAATGCGAACTCATTTATTTCCAAGTTTCACTCAACCACTAAATTGTTTATTATTTAATTCTCAACAACAGTACTGATCATATACCCAATATAAAAAACCACCAAAATTTTAGATACCCAAAATTAAAAACCATCCCAAAATAATAAAAAAAAACCTACCAAAACTTTTAGATGCCCAAAATTAAAAATCATTCCAAAATTTGGTTGTTAATCTTAGAACATGTAGATTAAAGGTTTTCTTTATAAGAATAATTACATGGTTGGCCACAAATCCTCCATTGGTTGAGTATTCGTCCAAATGTTGACATGCTTTAATGGGAGAATCACCCATCTGATGGGTGAATGGAGGGCCTTTTAGAAGAGTACCTTTAAATCCACCCACCGAATCTTTGAGTCCACTCACGCTGAAACACGTTGATTGAATTGAATCCAACGATAGAGACCATTTATCCTCCCAATCTTTCAGGAGATCGATCTTTAGATCATGGGTGTACCCTCAGACGGTCGATTTTTTATTTCACGTGGCACACATCTCAGAAAAGTGACTTTAACATCACATGCACACTTAAAATTGAGTTTAAGGTCACTTTTATGGGTGTGTACCACATGAAATAAAAAAATCGACCGTCTAGTAGTACACCCATGATCTAAAGATCAATCTCATGAAATATTGGGATGATAAACTATCTCCATCATTTGATTCAATGCAGTCGATGTGTTTCAGCATGGGTGAACTCAAAGATTTTGTTGGTGGATTTAAAAGTACTCCTTTTAGAATTGTGGTGGTACAGCTATAATGGCATGACTTGTAAATAAAGGTGAACAAAGGGTCTTTTAGAATGGTGGTAAACTATTAATGGCATGACTTATAAATGTAGATGAATGAAGGGCCTTTTAGAATGGTGGTATTTTCAAAATATTGGTTTCATTAGAGGCAAATTAGTCATTTCAATTCATAAACTCACAACTAGTTAACGGGGGGGTATATGAAACAGAAACACAAAAGTAAGGGCTGTAGGATAAATACCCATAACTTAGAGGTTTGATGCAATATCGGCATATCTTGGGGGGGATATGCAAAAAACCCTTATTATTATTATTATTATTATTTTTTTTATATATAAAAAAGACACCTATGCCGTCGGTGTAGGTGGGGGAAATAAATTAAAAAATTATTATTATTATTATTTTAAAAAAAAGACGCCTACGTCGTCGGCTGTAGTTGGTTGCGTAAGTGGGGAAATAAATTAAAAAAATTAATAATTAAAAAAAAAATTAATAACCCTACGTCGACGACTGTATTCGTTGGTGGAATTATCGTCGACGGCTGGAAGCCGTAGGCGTAGAGTTTCCAACCGTCGATGTTTCTTTTTACCGACGGCTAGTGTACTCTACGCAGACGGCTGCCAGCCGTTGGCGTAAGTGCCTTTTTTCACTACAAAATAAAAGACTATTAGCGGCAGCCATTAACAGAAAAAGTGCCGCTAATACCCTTGCTGCTAATAGTCTTAATAGTTTTTTTGTTAATAGCAGCACTTTTTCAAAAAACTGCCGCTCATAGTCATATTTTTTGTAGTGTAGTGCTTCTAAGTTGGGTTTCACGTGCATAAATCGTTGATTGCTTTGGATTAGACCGATGGAGATCTTCCTCCCAATCTTCAACACAATAGATCTTGAGATTATGGGCCTACCATCAGATGGTTAGACTTTGATTCCACGTGGTGCACATACAAAACAATGAACATGATTATGGGGGCACATCAAATGTGATTCGTGGATAACTTTCGAGATTTGTACCATGTGGAATCAAAATCTAACTGGTGGGACCATGATCTTAGATTTCACTACAAAAAATAAGACTATTAGGGGCAGTTTTTTGCAGCAAAAAAATGCTGTTATTAAAAAAAAAAATCTATTAAGACTATTAGCGGCAATTTTTTTATTAATAGTGGCAGTTTATTGCTGCCGCTAATAGTCGTTTTTTTATAATGTCTCCTCAATTGAAGACTGGGATGAAAAACGATCCCCATCATCGGATTCAAAGCAATCAAAAGTTTAAGCACGCGAAACCCAAGTTGAGAAAGAAAAATCTCAGGTTGAAGATAAAGGTACCCTATCCTAACGTAAAAATAATAAAAAGATATTCATTAGCCCTTTTTATTTTAAAGAAGAAGATGTTCAGCACCCATCACCATTGGATTGAAGTGCACTCAAAAGGGTTGACATCAAGGATCAAAATCTCGTTTTTTCGATACGTATTGTCAAACCCCAAAATCGATACGTATCGGACGATACGTATCGGTTTTGGACGATACTCTGATTTGAAATTATCGGACGATAATTTCAAATTATCGTTCGATACGAACGATACATTGAACGATACGGACGATACGAACGCTACATTGAACGATAATTTGACTGTTTTTTTAGGGGAGCGATAAAAACTCATTATATCGTAACGGTGAGGTCCAAAACCGATACGTATTGTCCGATACATATTGATATCGAACGATATTTTGATCTATGGTTGACATAGAGAACATGTTACCTTCTATAATTTTCTTTTATATTGCCTAGATAAATAAAAGGACCGATCTCTTGACCGTCATTTCAACACAAATTTAGTGTTTAAATGAGCTCACACCAGTAATGATTTAGTATGGGGTGATCTACACAGTCAAAGTGATAGATCATACGTCAAAGGGCAATGAGACCAAAAATCAAGATTTTTGAGCAATTTGAATCATCCCATCTATTGACGATAATCCCAACCATTGGTTTTAGTTTAAATGGTTGATACCAAAGTTCATCAATCGGATGGCTTATATCGACTTATAGGCGTGCTTTTCTAAGTGAAGATATCGACAATAATGGATTGCCACGTGGACATTTTAGATTGGTCAAAATATGTGTCACATGACAAAATGATAAATCACACTTTAAAGATGTGAGATAAAACTTACGTGTTTAATCGTGCTAGATCAATTAAAGACTACTCTCGTGTTTAAATGCGGGTCAAGAGTCATTATCCCCTAAATAAAAAAATAAAAAGAATATTCTAAAGAAAACGTGCATCCTGAGACCAAGTAAGCTTGGCACATAGGCTTTCTTAAAAAAAAATTAATAATAATAATAAATAAATAAATAAACAGCTTGGCACATAGGCATCCGACTGAGCCGACAATCAAGCCGTTTTCTCATAAGATGAGAAGATGATGCTTGACTATATCTCCATATTTACATCATTACATGGTGATGGGTAACTCCATTTGCACCCTCAAACTCTAAAGGCACCAACCATGACTGCTTTCAATAAGACAATAGATATCATTTCCCATCCTAGTCTTTCACGCGATTTCAGATAATAGGCGTATCATTAGTCAATCAGATTTTGATTCCACGTCGCATATGTTCCGTAAAGTGATACGAGAACTACTTTTTATACGCCCATCATAATGTTCACTTTTCGAGACAAGTAGAATCAAAATCTAAGGTACGGTGATATGCTTATGATTTGAAGATCCATTGTTTAAAAGATTGGGATCAAAAGTAATCTCCATCTTCTGATCAAAGCAATTAATTGTTTTTAATGTTGGTACCCTTAAAATTTTGGTGGGTGCAAATAGAGGTACCCTTGCATGATTCCTCCACAAGTGTAGTTAAGAAGAGTTTTGGTCACAGTCCAACTGGTTGACTCTAAAAAGGGTAATTATGTCCTCCACAAGTGTAGTTAATTAAGAAGGGTTTTGCTCAAAGTCCAACTGGTTGAACTCTAAATGGGTTCATCCATTTTAGAAACTATTAGATGGAAGAGAATCTTGACTTTTGCTTATAGGTTGATATCCAGTTTTGCATCCAAGGGTTTTAAAATCAGTTGAACCCCTTTGGTAATTCAACCGGTTGGATCTGACCAAATGCCCATTGGGAATAACTGGAACATGGTACACGATCTATGTAACTTTCCCTCTACCACCGCAAGTAAATCTCATTCCGCTGAACGATATATGCAACCTGTTGGATCTGACCAAATGCATGCCCTTGGGATACGTGAGATTTTTAGAAAACTGAGATTCATAGAGGTTTGCTTTTGATCGATCAGTTGGATTGTGATTGACGCGAGTAGGTACACGTAGGGCTGCAACAGAGCCGAGCCAGCTCGACAACTCGGCTCGGCCCGAAAAATAAGAATTTTTCTCTTTAGAGCTCGGCTCAAGAGCTGAGTTGAGCAGGGCAGTTTGTAGCTCGAATGAACAGAGTCGAGCTCGAGCTAAGGCCGGTTCGGCCCGGCTCGGATCTATGGCTCGATTATATATATATATATATATATATATATATATATATATATATAATAAATAATTAACTTTGAGAGGTCTATTTTACCCTTCAAAGTAACTGATGTGTCCTTAAATTTGTACTCGCAAGTGCATGAATCGTGATGTAGTCAGTGGGTGCAAAGTACGAGATCGTTCCCACGATGATTGGTTAGAAAATGTAAAAACAGAAATATCAATTAACTAAAAGAATTTCCACATATCTTTTACAGTAACTAACAACTTACAATTCTGGTAACTTTTGATAAAACAGATAAATACTAACGACATCTAAGAGATTTAAACAATTAATGAAAGATAAGGATTGGGATACTAAATCTTCCCATCGTAGGTTTATCATTTACAAAATATTAATCTGTGGATTGAGATGTGAGATCTTTAACAGATATCTCAAAAGAAGCACTGCCCTATACACACGTGAGTTCCAAAATATGGATCTGAGATCACGGAGATGTATGATTAACATCCCATAAGTGTATGATTAACACTCACACCTCGGATAATATTTAGAACCCAATCTCTAGGGTAATTTTCAAAGTACGATCTAAGATCAAGGAGATGTATGATTAACACACCATGGGTGTATGATTAACACCCACACCTCAAATTGTGATTGGAACTCACCACTGGGATAAAGTCATACTATCAATCCGAGATCAAGGAGATGTATAATTAACACCCCATGAGTGTATGATTAACACTCACACCTCAGATGACAGTAAAACTCCACCCCGAGACGGGTAATAATTAGGATAAAATCATTATTGCAGATCTGAAATCATAGGGCATAATTAGCTCCTAGATCTCAGACTGAAATAATGATTTCACCATTTTCAATGAATATTAGGGTCTTAAAAAGTATCTGACATCTCAATCACACATATTTATATTAATATAAATGAATACCTCGGATGGGGTTCATTAGATCCCCATCCTTAATGAAACTAGCCACACATAACTGAAATAAGTAATAAAATAAATGCAGAAGTTGAAAATGCCATCAAAATACCGTAAAGAATTATCCACAAAAATTCACGACAGCTTTAATCCAAAGTACGTACACCTCCTTCTTGAAAGTGGATAAACGCAAGACTAAGACTTATCTTCTGCTCAAAATGAATATTAAAAAGGTAGTTCAAGAAAATGGGACTCAATGCCCTTACACGTTGAAAAGCAGAGAAACTAAAACAGAAGAATACAGAAAAATGAAAACTCTCTAAAAAACAGAACTCTCTCCAAAGAAGAATGCAGAAAAAAATAAGAATAAATCTCCGAAGGACTCCCCGAATGAATATATCTCCAAGAATATCTTTTTCCTTAATTGCCAAAACAGAAGCCGCTTTTTCCTCCAAGATTTTATTCCATGAAAAGAGTACCGAGATTCTCGCGGCCAAACAAAATTTCGAACTCAAATTCAAATTTGGTCGATCGATCGACTAAAGAGGGTCGATCGATCGACCATATCAGATTATGTTTTGAAATTCCAAATCTTCCGGATTAGGTCGATCGATCAACCAAAAAGGGTCGATCAATCGACCTCCCAGATTTTCATGAGCTCCTGCTACACTTTGTATTCGGACACTGCCTCGGTATTTCAGTCATAACTTTTTATCCCGAAGCTAGATTGAGGCGATTCTTACGGCGTTGGAAAGCTAACGACAAGTTCTACAACTTTTGTGTTTTGACAATTTTCTGAATCTAATGTCGTGAAGGTTCAAATTGAGCTCTAAGTCGGGATAAGTTCTGAATGATCCAAGGTAGCACGAATTTGACGTTATATTCTGAACTTTTGGGTTATTTCATGCTCAGCACATCTCCAGGCCTGTAAATCACTAAAAATATATAAAACATGTTAAATGGCTTTCATCGGATAGCTAAATGTAGGTCTTTAGGGGTGAAATATCATCATATTTCACTGCACATCAGTAACCATTTAAGTTTATCTAACTGTTACTTTGAAGAGTAAAATAGAAACTTTTACCCCACTGTTACTCCTACCTACGGCTACCTCTTGCAACTCAACTCTTACTTCTCTCTTGTTGCTGAAACTCTCTCACAGAGTCACAGTCTCACGCATACGGGTTACGCCAATCGGATCGTGAAACTCAACTCCTACTTCTCTCCGATTTGAGTGATTTCTAAACCTCTCTCACCTTCTTTCTCATGCATACGGGATAGGGCTGCCTTCTCTCTCTCTCTCACACGCAAGCATCCATCGCCGTCGGGCAACTGCTAATAGGCCCAACACCAAGAGGGTAAGAATTGAACCTCCGACATTCGTTTATTTATTTTATATGTTGCGTTGTGTTTAATCGTTCATTTAAATCTTTTATAGAATGCATATTTAATCGAGTAGAAGTTTTAAAAAGTACTAGAAAGAATTTTCTTATGGTAAACCATTCTTGGCTCGAAGCTCGGCTCGAGCTCGGAGAGCCGAGCTAGAGCTTCGAATTTTTGAGCTCGAAGAGCCTAGAGCCGACCTCAACTCGGCTGGCATAAGGTAGAGCCGAGCTAGAGCTGACTCGAGCTCGGGCTTGGCCCGGCTCGGTTGCAGCCATAGGTACACGGATCATGTAATCTCACAATTAAGAATGTGTAAGATATTGTGATTGACATCCACGACTTGGCTTCTTTAACGTTTTTTTCTTCTTCTTCTCTCACATGGCTCATCACCACTAAAAGCCATCAGCTAAGAGTGAACCTTCTCTCTCATCAACACTACGGTGGAATCTCTCTCTCTCTCTTCAATGAGCAATTTTTGAGTTTAGTGTCGCTGAAGGCGATCGGTTGACTAAGTAACATGATGTGCTTATTGCTTCTGTCCAGAACCCATGATTCAAGCCAGAATGATTCAACATACACTGCGCTTCTTCGAATAGTGTTATGTTCATCCTCTCGGCCACACCGTTTTATTGATGATTTTCATGAACTGTTAATTGCGTAACATTCCCTTGATTTTTACAGTAAACTTTCAACTCTTATGACAAGTATTCCCCACCAATATCTGATTTGAGAATCTTCACCTTTTTTTTTGTCTACTTTTCAATCATACTCTGACACTGATTGAATTTCTGAAACACATCTGACTTATTTTTAATCGGATACACCAAAATTTTTCTGGAGTAGTCATCTATAAATGACACAAAGTAGTTGGCCCCACCTACTGAAGTGACTTTAGTCAATACCCATATATCTTAATATATATAATTAATTAACCCATTCGAAGTATGTTTTCCTGTGGAGAAACTGAGTTTCTTCTGCCTCCCACTGATATAATCCTCACAAAATTTCAGTTTACAAATTTGAATATCAGATATAACCTTATTCTTTATGAGTTCTGTCAGTCCACGTTTACTCATATGACCTAACCTCTTGTGTCATAAATCTAAGAGATTTTTAAAGTCTTTAGTAGTTACAACATCACTGTCGCTGATTGTATTACCTACAAGAGTATAAAGATTTCTCAACTTTCACCTTTCATCAATGTTATAACACCACGTACAACATTTAGTTTTTCGAATTTCAAGATGACTCGACATCCTATCTTATCTAATGCCCCTAACGAAATCAGATTTTTCTTCAGATCAGACACATGCCTAACCTCAGTAAGAGTGCGAATACAACCATCAAACATCTTAATTTTGATAAAACCGATACCCCCTACTTCACTTACACTGTCATTTTCCATCAAAATCGTCCAACTATTGACTACCTTGTACTGGTCGAATCAATCCATGTACGAATAAATGTGATACGATACCCCTGAATCTACGATTCATCTACCATCAAACTAACTAGAGCCTAACAATGCACACAATAGGTCTTTACCAGAATCTGACTTAGCAACACTAACTTGTTACTAAGTCCCTTCATCACCCTTATCTTTATTCAATCTCTGCTTATAATATTTGCGAATATGTCTTGAATGCTTGCAGAAATAACAGATAATATCTTTTCTGTCACCCTTAGATTTTGACTTGTTATTTTCTCTAGTTAATTTATTATTCCATCTGAATTTGTCTCTTTTACGATCATGGTTCCAACCCCTTTCGCTCGAGATTATCCCTTCGAAATTAGATTCGGGTTGTTTTCTCAATTCATTGGAAAAAAGTGCAGCAGTCACTTCTTCGACGACAATAGTATCTTTACCATAAATTAATGTGGTAACAAGGTACTCATAAGATGCAGGCAATGAGGTGAGTAAGAGAAGTATAAGTTCTTCTTTAAATTTCACCTTAATGCTCAGTAATTCACTAACTAGTTTATTGAATGAATTCAAATGGTCATGAATATGCATATCAGCCTTCATAGGAAGGGCATAGAGTTGCTTCTTCATGAAGAGTCTATAGGACAATGACTTTATCATGTAGAAAATTTTTATCTTTTATCACAGATCCATGATTGTCTTCTCGTGAAGAATGTTGTACAGAACTTTATTAGACAAGCACAATCAGATAGTGCTTACGACTATCTTATCAATAGAGATTCACTCTTCATTGGACGTCTCTGCCTTCTTTCCCATCTCCTTTCCAAGTAGAACATCATCAGTGCCTTATTGGACGAGGAAATCTATGACCTTGACTTGCCACAAAGCGAAGTTATTCTTCTCCGAACTTCTCCACCTCGAATAGTGCAATCGAGACCTTCATCGTCATTGTAGCATAAACTTGACTCTGATACCACTTGTTAGGAATCCAACCCACTCTACCGAACTCCCGATTACGATGAATACGAAAAAATAAGATGTAAGAAATAATCACACACAACACAAAAGATTTACGTGGTTCACCCAATCTATGGCTACATCCACATGAGTAAATGCACTATCTATGAACGTTTACAATGCACACGCGCTCTTCTCTCTAGTACACTCTCAATCAAGATCAAACACTATTTTTCACAGCCAACACGTTGTATAAAACAAGGACTTAGTCCTTCAAAGAACAGTGAAGAGATTTGCCAGAATATAGTAGCGATTCTGGCATAAGAACGACTTCAATCGGATCTTCAATCCCCAAACCTTTCTTCAATACCTTGCCTCTCAAAGTATTCACCACAATTTTCTCTCTTGAAAACTCTCAATCTACTTAGAACCCTAGAGAAAATCTTCTACTAATAGGCCTCAAAACACATATGAAAATTTGACTAAAAAAATCTTCTATTTTAGCCAAACATTCAAAACCGCAAAGCTTAATCCGCCCAGAATCGATCAATCAACTCCACTTGCTCAATCGATCGATTTCAATCTGTAAGAAACCCAACAATATGTTCTCAGATCGATCGATCGACTTCTCAAGCCCGATCGACTGATTTCCACCAGTGAGCAAACCATTTAATTACATCTCAGAATCGATCTATCGCTCTCAAAAGTCGATCGATCGACTGAGACCCGAGACAATTCCTTAATTTATCTCAAAAAGCGTGTTGGGATTTACTACGTGAAAATCGATAAAAAACAACGGCCCAAAACTGTTGTAAATGTCATAAACAACGGTTTTGAGCCGTTGTTTATAGAGCAGTGGTTTTCATAAACAACGGCCCAAAACCATTGTTAATGTACTAGATAAACCACGGTCTATGTCCGTTGTAAAATAACAACGTTTTTAAGTCGTTGTTTTAACGGGAAAAAGGGTTGTTATTTTTCTTCAGAAATCACGGTCTAAATCAGTGGTATGTGTAAACAACGCCGACGAGCCATTGTTAGTTTCCTTCAAGAAACAATGGTTATGGACCGTTGTTTATGGCTGTTGCAAAATAACAACAATGTTGAGCCGTTGTTTCTAATGGGAAAAGGGCTGTTATTTTTATTCCGAAATCACGGCCTAAATCAGTGGTATATGAAAACAACTGTTATGGACCGTTGTTTTTTTTATTTTTTTATTTTTTTATTTTTATTTTTTATTTTTATTTTTTATTTTTATTTTTTTACTGTAATTAGAGTCATTTTACTTGTTACAAATATTATATCAACCACATATCACTCTACGAGGAAAAAAATTTATAATTCATTCAACTAAATGGAAAAATAATAAGCCAAAAATAAAATTATTCTACAATATCGTATTAATACATTCAACACCATCTCATTAAAATATTCAAAGATATTATTAATATATTCAACAAAATTCTATAAATACATTCAACAATGCCCTATTCGAACATGACTCAAGTTGCCAATAAACCTAATGACATAGAATTTTAATGTCTTATTGTTTGACACCTTTGATTGAGCGCCTTTCAACTCGTTGTCGAGATGACTTTTCTTTTATGATTTGTCAGCTCACTTCTAATATGAGTCTTGTGTGTTTTCAGCTTGCGCCCAACTCTCATACCATAAGATTTCCTGCCATAAAAATAAACTCAGTCACATCAACAAATTTCATAATAAAATGATACTCAGTTTGCATGTGTTTAAGAAAAAAAAAAGTGTGCATAAGAGCAACTTACATAAGAATTTTCATATAATTACATTAGGAGCTTAAAATTAGAAAAAGAATATGTAAAAAATGATCCATAGAGCTCCGGAGTCTTATACCATCTTGTATCAACATAGTCCTACAAAAACAATTATGCTTCATGAGATCTACAAAAAGAGTACAATATTTATATTAATTGTAGCAAAACTACAAACTACTATGATCTTATTATCATATTTCATGTAGTACAATTCTTTTTGGTCACTGAGAAAAATAAGATAACAAAAAAAATAAAATAAAGAATACTGCTCGAGTTAGGATAACAGTTTCTTTAAAGTTCATATGTTGATGTACAGTGACAAAAGGGAAAGATTTTATATATATATATATATATATATATATATATATATATATATATATATATATATATATATATATATATATATACACTAGTAGAATGCATGTGCTTCGCACGTTCTATCACATGGGTTTTCCTTTTGCCTTGTGAAAGCCCTTACTTTTTTACTGGCATCAATCAACATGCCCTCATGAAGGGGATGACTGATGGAAGACATCCCTACCCCTGATTCGTGCCTTTCTTTTATAGCTCTCATGGGTCTATTAGTGCTTTCACACGACATGGCTTTTGAAAAGACAATGAATCATGTTATATTGCCTCTAAAAAATTAATTAGATGGCAGAAAGAGTGTCTATATATCGTACATGCCAAACTTCATAATAACCATCATCGGTACATGGCTCTACTTTTTATGGAAACATACTTTTGATTGAGAGATCAATCTCTTTAAACCTCATAGCTTCAAGTAAAGCCGTCTTTTGGTTACATGCAGTGCTACAAATCAAAATGCTCTTAGAATTATTCACTCTCAAACTAGAACAAGAGTGGAATTTATCTAGAATCGCCTTAAGATCATAGGCAGAATTAATGTCTACCTTCAAAAAAATGAGGAGATAATCAGCAAATATAAGGTGAGAGCAAGATATCATAGGATTACCGGGTACAACATGAGGAGCAAGATTACGAGTTTCAATTCTTTCTCCAATAAGGCAAGTAAGGGCTTCCATCACCAATGTGGAGCAAGGGAGATATTGGGTCTCCTTAACAAAGCCGACATTTCCTACTAAAATAGCCCTGCAGAGAGCCATTAACAAGGAGAAAAATTTTAGAGTGATCATACATTTGCTAATCAAATCCATTTATTTTCATATAGTTGAAACATTTATTTAAAGCATAGGCTAATGCTTACAATCCTACCAGCTACTAAATATAGGCAACATGGAGACTTAGCGATTTATAGAAGTCTCTACTCTAAATCTATTACTTTTAAAGCATGATTTGGCCATTATCTACGGATAATGCCTAAGTCTTAAAAGACTTCTTTCCTGGTGACCAATAGGAGCCTTACCAGCAGCTTAAATGCATAAAGCTCAGTGTGAAAAACAATGACAACAAGCTGGATATTATATATTTAGGACTTAAAATGTCCTCAACACTAAGAGGGTTCACATTCTCCAAGTTTTACGCTTCACATCAAAAACCTTGATTGCCTGAACTTAATAGTAGAAAAATTATTTGAGCAGAGTGCGGCATAAAGAATCAAAGAGATATTGCATAAACTAAAACAATGGAATGGGTAGAAATCACAAGACTTTGCTAGTTAAAAGCGGCTTCAGCTAATCCATTATCTTATCATAGAATGAGCTAATTCATTAACACCATGAATTTTGTGTTGAAAAGTAATAGTTTTGTAGCTATAACGTGCATGTTATGATAAAAAGCCAGATTTACAAAAGTATCTTGTTATGTTTCGTAAGGAAACAACATCGTTTCTGGTCCAGTTCCTTTATCTTCTTACCGGTCAAGACACAAGCAAGGACTTGACAAAGGAAAACAGCTCACTACTTCCTTGAGTTGAATATGGTGAGCAGCCCCACTTTTGTTCATAGAGAGTATATATAAGTAAATAGTTATTTTATATTTTTTGTTTTATCAAATGTAGCTTTTTTCAAACTTTTAGATCTTAATATATTGAAGGTTAATTTGATAATTTTCAAAATAGAGCTATCCTTCTTTCACAATGTCACCAAAGTAATTAAGTAGAAAGAATAAAAATAAGTATCTTGCAAAATCTGAAAATCAATGGGCAAAGATTTATTACACTTGGACATATATAAAAAGAATTCAGGGTCATAAGAAAATTGAAGCGTGACACTTCAACAGAAACAGACTAACTAGTTCATGGAATATCACTAAACCAGTCATACAATTACATGGCATCAATCGTAAAATTAACATAGCTTCCAAATTTTTTGCCTCTAAAATGGATAAGAATAGTACCTCCAAGGTTCCTAGTAGATGTGCTGGTCACCATTAAACATGCAAATCTTTCGCACATCCTCTGTAGAGCAGCTAGCCACCACTGGGCTCTGAATGCCATACCACTATGAACGAGATCTCTATAAATACGGAGAGTTGTGTTTTTCTCTTGGGCTTCCACATGTTCCACTGGTGTATTTTAAATGTATACCTTGCAAATGCACAAGATCTATTACAGTATGACAAGAACAAGGGTGTCGAACCCACAGGGAAATATAAATTTTAATTAATTCTTTCAGAGATTTTAAAAACGTCCCCAAGGAAGTACCAAAGGGCAGATTCAATTTAACCAAAAATTTATCACTTTTTCTAAATGCAAGAAAAATAAATTAATCTAAACAACTAATTACTGATGAATCTAAGAACAATATTTAAATAAGATCAAGAAATATGCTACCCCAGATTTGTACCCCCCTTTCATTAAAGAATCATTCACACCATCACCATCATTCATTCATAAAAATGATTTGAAATAAAGTATGATCATCAATCCGGCATACCCTATCTAAAAACAATGACTCAGCCTATCATTGCGGTATGAGTCATGTAAGAAGCATAGCATATCTCGTGATGTGTAGATCAAAACAATAAAAACATTAGACTATGGTATTAATCATAAATATGGGTACTTATCTGGGGATCGCATCTTTCCCGATCTACTGATTTAGCCGCTCATCTTCTGTGTATGATCTCCTTGTTCATTCAAAGTCATTCCTCTTTTTATTTCTTCCAAAAAATCTTTGGTTACAATGTCTTTTCCTAAATACAATCTATGAATGTAAAAGAAAGACAGTGCAAATCTTAAGTACAATCTACCCAAATCAATCCCTAGAAGAAGGAGAAAAGAAGAACTTTTAAAAAGATGCTCAGAGGAGTCTAAAACCAAAAATGAATAATGAATAAATAATCCTCTAAAAAAAACTCTCTCTAAAAAATCTCTAATTATTTCCTCTAATTCCTCCCTCTAATTCCTATCTCTAATTCTTGCCTAATTTTCTTTTTTTTTTTCTTTTCCGAAGTGTTTGATCCGCTTTAAATAGAGCCGAAGTTTCCCAGCCACAAAGGTGTTCCAACTCGAAAATTTAGGGTCGATTAATTGACCCAATAGGGTCGATGCATCGACCTCCCAGATTTTCGTGAATTCCCGCCGAACTTTACATCAGATACTGCTTCAGTATTTTGGCCATAACTTTCTTTCCTAAACTTGGATTGGGGCGATTCTTGATCCGTTGGAAAGCAGATAGACAGATCTACAACTTTTGTGTTTTAACAATTTCATAATTCGGCCATCTTGAATGTCCAAATTGAGCTACAAGTTGCACCAAGTTCTCGATGACCCAAAGTTGCAGTGTTTTGACATTATTTTCAGAATTCTTGGGCTGTTTTCTGCACTTGGCTTGTATTTACCTGAAACACTTCAAATCTAATAATTCTTATCAGATAGCCTTCATCGGATAGCTAAATATAGGTATCTAGGGGTGAAATATCATCATATTTCACTACTCATCATCCACCCATATAACCTAGTAAGTATTTTCAATTTGCATGAAAATAAGTTTCACTGTGTAAAATTGTGGCTATTATAATTAAAATAGAAATACCAATGTATGATGCATCACCTTGGAGTATCCATTCGGCATCTCCCGAATCAAGCAACCTAAAGGAAGCCTTCGACGGCTGAAAGGAGAGATGAACTGATTCTCTCTGGGGAAGTCGTAGGACACGTCTGCTATCACGCACACACCTTGCTCAATTTGTTGACAACAGAATTCCCGAGTGGAGACCAAAGGCGAAAGCACTTGCAGTTCCTCACACATTTGAATCAAGCTTGTATAAGAAGAATTCCACACACCTTGCTCAATTTGCTGGAATTGGAATCTGACTTTCATCGCTGAAGGTAGGTAAGGGAAAAGTTCCAGTTGTTGGAGATGGTTGTGCCTACAAAAATATGGTCCCCCATCAACTGGAAGATGAAAAAGAAAAATCATAGACCTACTAGCTCCCTTAGGTTCAGGAGGCCAAATAACATACTCTTGAAGAACCAACAAAATCATATAAGAAAAATCGTGCATGTATAAGGTGACAATATAAACAAATAAATGGAGCAGATATTGAATATTCTCAACCAATCCAAATGCAGCAACCTTGTCCAAGTGAGAGTTGGACAACAGGAAATACAACAACAACAAAACAGATAAGTAAAAAATAAAAATATCCAATCATGCTTTAAGAGAAGAGACGCCAGTCTGATTATTGCTAAATGCCACCCCATTTTCTGCCAAGGTATCAGCCTTGCAATTTACTTCATGGGGGATCAAGCCTACTATGACCACCATATTCCCTGTTCAGTTTCTCATCCAAATCCCACTACTACCCTACTAAAGACATGAAAACCCCAAGAGATGGAGGAAGACAAAATAAAGAGAAATCTAGGGCATACAAAGTACGACACCAACAATCCTCCTAAAAACGCACAAGACGCTTGCTCCTACTCGAAATATAACAAAACAAGAACCCCACAAACCCCTTTCACCCATCCAATCCTCCCCTCCCCCACACACACACACACAAAGAGACCACCTAACCCAGCCAAGCCTACAATATGTGTAAAACAGAACCCACACCCATAGAGCCTCCCCATTCACCCTGAATCGCCGCCATCATTTACCTAAGGGTTCCCTCATCATTTCTAATAGTTTATTCTTCAAAATTAATTATTATGATGGTCAGTTGTCACTAAAATTAGACAAAGTCCATTTAATACCCTTTATTAGTTAGATATTTATAATGACTGATCTTGAACTGTAAAAAAATAAGCTCAACAAGCAACAAATTGCAAGACCTGGGGTCTGCAAGTATGCACACGATGTAAGTTTTCTATAATTGCTCTAGTACCTTGCCAAGATCAAGGTTATCTTACTCTAGGAGCTTGCCAACAACCACTGCCCCCCTTCAACTCTAGCATTAGCAGCAATCGTGTAGACTGGGGCCTGCAGGTATGCACACGATATAAGTTTTCTATAATTAAAAATAAAAAATAATTAAAACACAGCCTCTGAACTTAAATAACGTGTGCAGATTGATGAAGTCTAAACCTAGGAAGGAGGACTCGCACTATTCAACAACCACCAGTTTATGCTTTTCAAACCATGGACTCAGCTGTAATTGTTACCGGCACTCCTCTAGGAAGGAGGACTCGCAACCTACGAAGGGTTACATGTTAGAAACTTTGACTGACACAAAATATAGAGGGTCCCAAGCACCATTATATAGATTGGAATCACAACTAGCCAACTTTTTAATGTGGGAACACTAAGGCAGCCAAATTCTCCAAACATACTCTTTAATTAGTAAAAATCCACCCAATAAACCCTTTCTTATGGCCAACCATTTAATGAAGAGAAACCATTCCTATATCTACCTCAACTCTTAACTCATTAACCTGGTTCTTGCTAATTCTAGCGGCCTTGCCTGACTCTAGCCATTTAATGAAGAGAAACTATTCCTATATTTACTACAACTCTTATCCCATTAACCTTATTCCTGCAAATTATAGCGACCTTGCCTGACTTTGCTAGTTTTTGAAAGAAATACACTTTTTGACTCGATACCTTCTTTGATAAGTAGGAAATTGTATCAACTAAAAGAACAAAAGCACAAAGAACTGCAGTGAGATTCTACGGTCAAGAGCATAACAAAATGTAAAACAAATAATTTAAAAACATTTACATCACTAGTATGGATGGTGAACTTCCTTGATTTGATGTTGTACTTAATTAGGCTAAGCAATCTGCCAACTGGTTTGATTCACGCTGAATGTGACTAATTTGAACCTGGTACTCTGATAATAGGTCTACAGCTTCTTTTAGGAGCCCAACTAGTTGCCAGAGAGTTCCCAAAGCCCCCTTTAGCCACACGGCCACACATGAGTAGTCCTCTTCGATCTGAAGCAGGGTTTCCTAATGCCTCCAAAATGAACTGCCAGGCAGCCTGCAGGCAGCAAAGAAGGGGGGTGAATGCTATAGATTTCTTCATTATTTGATTATATTGCCACAAAATCTCATCTTGACTATCCACATATACCTACAAATATTCCGGTACCAAAAAAGCAATTAACAAAAAAAAAAAAAAAAAAAGTTCAAATAGAGGAGGAAATAAACACACTACAAAAATGATCAATCTAGTGTGATAGAAATACACTTGATTAGATAAACAATGGCTAATTTCTGCAACAAGAAATTAACACCCACGAGGTGGTAGGTCCTGGGAACAGGAACCCAAAGGTCTTGCTATCGAGTTTCCCTGCTCATTACCCGAATGCACGGTATGCTAAGCGGGCTTGTATCATCCCGGAGGAGGTGGGACCCAGGGATCCCCGACTAGTCAGACGTGCGCATTTGGGTAACAGTCTGGAGACCTTCGCTACCCGCCAAGAAACAAAAAAAAAATCTGCAACAAGAACTCTTAAGAAACAGATTTGAATACTACCGGGACAACTTAATGGAGGGTCTCTATGTTGATTTTAATATATACCATCAAAGCACAGGGGCCCTATGTTGGTTTAATATATACCATCATAAACACAAAAAATAAAAAACAAAATAGAGAAGCAAACGAGCATGTATCACAGAAATATAACAAAAAGTTCACATTGGTACAACCAAAATTTTCACATTGGTATAGCAAGTTAGCAAACAAAAAGCTAAGATTATGATATATACCTATCCTTTCACGTTGGTATAAAAAGGTAGCAAACAAAAAGTTGATGTTGTCACATTTAACTATTTTTCACATTGGTAGGACAAGTTAGCAACAAAAAGTTGACATTGTGACATATAACTATTTTTTCACATTGGTAGGAAAATTTAACCAACAAAAAGTTGACATTGTAATTTATGGCCATAATCAAGTTAGCAAAAAAAAATAAAAAATTCATTTATTAAAAAGTAAAAATGCACTAACCACTTCACGCACTGCAATCTATGGCTCTATCACATTAACCATAGATTTCATCCTTGACATATATGGCGTGGACCAACCAGCAGCAGCTGCTTCATGATATGTCCACCAATTGCAGGGAATTGGTGATCCAGAAGTTTTTTCAACCATGCGTAGTCGGACAAAGTGACTACTAGCCGATAGTGATCGACTGATGAGTATAAATGAAACGTGATCGTAAGGGAAGAAACATGAGGCATTGCTCCTTCAAGATATGTACCAAGATGACTTTGTAGCATGCATTAGTTCATTGCTTTGAATGGACATGTATAAAATAGAATGTAGGGACTGTTGTGGTATTTTAAATTTGGTAGCTTGGATAAAGGTTAGTTGGTGGTTGGGAAGGGAAGAGCATGGACTGATAATGATTATAATATGATAGTCATTCCATGCTACGGTGTCTCACAATTTAAAGCGCTAATTGCAGTTGAGGTGGTACTTAAAATGGCTTTGCTACTTGATCATCAAAAGCTAAGGTGGTAGTAAATAGCAATTCAAGTAGCTTTTCATAACTGCTACTTAAACTGGTATGCAGTTAATATATTTGGGAAAATTGTGAAGATGTTTGTGAAAATGGTATGCAGTTAATATATTTCAAGTAGCCTTTCATAACTGCTACTTAAGTGGCCATTTGTGAAGCTTTCTCTGTATTTAAAATTAACTTGCAACTAATGTTTGAGCTGGAATTTAAAAACATAGAACATAATTATCAATAGGCTAATTCTACACAGCTAATTATAACTTCACAAACAGGCACTTAAAATTAGCAAAGTATAATGAGTAAATTGGAATATTTGATTTGTTTCTGAAGCAATAGTAGGCATTTTTGTGAAGTAGGCCGAATATTTAAATTGACTTTGGTAGTAGCTAATATGTTAGTTGGAATTGAAAACAGAGAACACAAGGCTGCAGTAGGCTAGTCTAATACTGTTTTTTACTTCACAAACAGGTACTAACTTAATCAGGTCATCGGTTTACCCTTAATTCAAAGTGATTTTTTTTTACTTCACAAGTACTAGCTTAACACACAGTTCTTTGCTTCACAAAAATTTTTTTATGCCTAATTGAAAGCAATAAACTACCTCTGATGTGTGTTACCAAAGTTACTGTCCAACTTTAATGGTTAATAATACCAAAGTATCCAATTGTTGATAGAAGTATCAATTAACTACCTTATTTCAAAGCAATTAATACATAGAAGTAGCCAGCTTTGAGGGCTCAATAGCCATTTGTGATTGAAAGCATGGACTGATTCCATATATCCATGACATCAGTCCATGCTTCTATCACTTTAATATGAGATCCACTCAAACCACAACTTGAACTACTTGTGAATTGGAAACAAGTGGAAAAGCAAGTATGTTGGAATAGCAAGTTAGGCGGAAAACTACTACTTGTGAGGAGTACAACTTGATAAAGAAATTTGGATGACATTTTATACTCAAAATAAAAGCATGAAAATGGCCATACTGATTCAATATCCTCTCTCATGTGTCTCAGCTTGATCAATTAGAGCTGGTACATAAGACACACATTAGGCCAATTAAATTTTTTAGTTGATTATTAATTTTAGTGAGTTTAATCTCTCTATTGATTATTATGTTGACTGAGCTTTAATCTCTCAACAGATTTATTACAGTGAGATGGTATATAAGACACAGATTAATCTCTCCACATAATGATATTTTTAGTATATTCATGTTATGATGAATATGGTGGTAGGGATCTTCCATTGATCTACTCATTAGCTATAATGGTATTTATAATGCATGTTCCCCTTAGTTGATTGTGTGGGTTGCAGCAAGAGTTTGGCTTGCTTTGATTTGCAAGTGGCCAGCAAGGAGGACCATGGAGAAGGACCTCCATGACAATTAAAGTGCCCACATGTGTGAAAAGGCATTGGATCACACACCATTTGAGGGATTGTTTTGCATCTCTTCGATATATGTGGTCCATTGAGAGGTTAAAATTGTGATTATGCAATGTTGAAGAGGGCACCACCTTTACTTGGCAACATTTCCTATGATCTGACTTAATGGAATCACAACTCCCAAGTACACCTGTTGTCGAATAGACAGCAAAATGCTTGACCTGTGTATTTGTATGTAGTAGGTTGATTCAGCTCCAACACCTCGAGAGTTTACTCACATGGGAAACAATGGCTTTAGCAGTTGAGCATTGAAGTGTGCCTACTTCAAAGCAGCAAATGAAAACAAGAACTAATCCTGCAGATTTACCATGTAGCCATCAAAGCTACCTTGACTAGTTTAGTAGTAGGATTCAACCAAATCTTGCCTTTGGCTATTTCCACCTCTATAAATGTGAAGGCAAACACGGATGAGTTCTACATCCCTTGGCAGATCACTGACCCTAGGTAAGACAACTTTGCTCCTTATTTTTTAATTTTCTTTTAGCCATATTATGTGTAGAACCGAGCTGAGAAGTGAATCTCCATTATAATTTTTTTTTCCCCTTGTTCCTTTATTTGTTAAGGATATGATTATTGTTGTGAGCATTTGTTACAAGGGACCAAGCACAATGCTCATTTCTAATGCCCCCATTTGTAAGAACTAATTTTTTTACAAAAATCTACATTTAAGCACTGATGAACTTAGTTAATAGCAACATCGATTTTCAGGTTTCCATTGAGTGCGGCAGTGAGCTATGTATTTTCCCTATTAAAAAATTAAAAAGTTTTTGCTGGTAGAATATCAAATTTTTAATTGTTTTATGCATTTTGCGAGGTCTGTTATTGTTTTTCTGTGCATGAAGTGGTCCTCATCAGTTGATGGGTTGTTGTGCATGAACTGATACTTTTTGTTTGGCCTTTTACTGTTTCGGTGTCCACAACTACCCAATCAAGAGAGCTACACAGCCCATAGTGCAGGTATGATGGTACCTCTTGCTGCATAAACTACAAATTTGAGTGTCGAGAATATATTGGCCCTCAGCTGTAACATTGGTTCTGTCTTGGACTTCGAAAGAGACAATTGCAAGGTCTATGCTATGTTCGTGATGAGCCATAAGGCCCATAACAGACCTTGCTACATAACTGTCATCATTGGATTTTGTACAGAATAACATAGAAGTGTCTGATCACTGTAGTTTTTTTGTTGTGTTCATCAATTGGACAATCTTCATTGATTAGCATGTTACGAAGTATTACCATCAATGAAAAAAATGTGGAACTACTACTGCTAAAAAATTATAGTTACAATCCCATGTTGCACAGCGCCCCCCACCACCACCATAACACATAAGACAAGGCCCTGTTTTATAGGGTGCCAGACAAAACAAAACAGTGTTGGATAGGGCCCTGCTTTATATTATCTGATTACTGCTTTATATTATCTGATTATCTCCTACCTCCCTTTTTAATATTAGAAGCTTTTTTCTTTTTTTTGGGTGAGGATCCATTGGTTAAGGCTGTTTCACTGTGCACTTGAGATAAATAATGAAATCAAATCCAACCGCAAAACCATGGAACAGGTACCTTATAGTACACCAAGTCAATAATTAAACTTGAAGAAAAAAAACAATACCTTCTTCAGCTTCACCCTCTCCGTCAATAACTTATTCTCCTCTTCCTTCAATTCAGCAAAAGTCTGCAGGCAGAAACACCATTCATTTCAAGTCTTTAACTACCCACTAAATGAGCCTCAATTATAAATTATTAATTACATTTTTGACTAAACCCTCATTGTTCTAATTGTCTACTCTGTAATTTACTCCCAACTCTAGGCCTTGAGGAATTAAGTGAACTTCTCGATGAGGGAAAGTGTGGTTGAATCGAAATTGACTCCCAACTCAATGGGACTATAATGTAGCATTTCACCCTCATTTCTCCAAGAGAAGGATCGGGTGGTGTCTATGCACTTAAACAAAACTATAATAAATGCTAGCCACACAGTTGATCATCTATGGGGTTACCGCTTCAAATTTTGCACTAAATTTTATGCTACCATATAAATGATATGGGAGAATCAACCTTTCACCTCTAGATCTTGTTCAGTCCCCTGATACCTTTGTTGGACAACACATTTTGCCATATGGCAAATCTTTCAACTTTTTTTATTTTTAGATTGGTAAAGGAGCTCCATATTAAAAAGAAAAAGGAAGTGCCCGGATCAGCGAAATGCTGACAGGAAAGGAGAAAAACCGAAGAAAAAAAAGAATAAACAAACAAAAGCACAGAAAGAAAAAAACCCACCCCAAAGATTCAAATTGAATCCCACCCGAAAGCCATCTTATGGTCTGAAGCACCTAAGGATCGCACAATTTTAAGGCAAATGCCTACCTAAGTAGAAGATTTAAGTAATAACATGGCATACCTGGAGTAGTTAAAACATTTTGTTAGTGGGACACCATGAAAATGCAAGTGTTCTTAAATTAATTAAGTTGATAAGGTAGATTAGCTGCTGAACCGTAAGAAATCTCGATCAAAAGGCTTCCATCAATTCCATATGATAGTCTAACTAAACAATCTTAAACCAATTTGAGGATTTTTAAATTCGGCTAGGATTTTTGGGCATTTAGCTGTCATTCTTTAACTATTTTCAATGACTCCAATATTTCTAGGTATAGTATTTATTTAGTTATTTGTGTGGGTTCTATTACCAAGCTAATCATCTATATAACATGTAGGATTCTCAACAACAATGAATTATGAAAGATCATTCATATGGGTTAGGGACTAGTTTTTATGTGAAAATCTACTGTTTTATTTGCTTTGCCTGTAGTATGCAGACATGGCAGGAGGGAAAAGGCTTCCAATCAAAGATGGGTCAACCTAAGAGGATATTTAATATGATTATAGGGCGTTTTCATCAATTGTTGAATTTGCCTCGTAGGAAGGTCTACCTGATCTCAGTTAGGGACACATTTAGGTGTGAGGTTCATAAGTAAAAATGGCAATCTCAGATGGTATCATCTGGTGTTGGGAAACACGACAAGGGCAGCGTGGTGTCTTCGAGGCCCACCAGATCTTGGGAGACGTATTAAATTGGTGAGCATCACTGATTGAGGGTGATTAATTCCTGCTATTAAATGTTAAGATTCACTATGTGAGGTGAACGAAGGCCTCTGGAGTTTCAACTAGTGTGAAAAATCAATTAACAAAGGAATATGGTGTCTTATGATTCACCTTGGGTTGGTTGACACCTTTGAACACTTTCTCACACAAAACTTCTGGATCGGCTTCAACTATTACACTAACCTGAACTCCAATTATGTGATCACAAGGAGTCGGTCTCCAGCTTATGCATCTTTAGATGAATAAATAAAACCAGCTGAAGGGATAGGAATGAATGCTTATAACACGTAAAGCCTTCCCCCTTATTACAAGAGATTTTTCCCTTAAGCTTTCTTGAGACTAGTTATTCTAAGAAGATAAAACTGACATAAACATTGAAACAGAGAGAAAGAGTCATGATTAATTACCAGAACCATATACATAATTTTATCAAATCCTCTTGAAAAAGAATTGTTTACCAAGGATATCTTTTTGGCCGTGTCCCTTGACAAAAAAGAAGAAATAGGCGCCAATATTATTTAGAAACCTAAGGTCACATGGTTCCGCCCGCTTATATGCAAAAACGGGATTTAAGTAGGCTGTTGTATGGCATAAACCTCAATTTTTGGTCGTTGCATTGGTTAATTTCTTTACAACAGTTAGAAACTATGGTTGTTTTTAACTAATTGGTGTTGTTTATTCCCCATTGTCACGTAGTGATCAGAATTTGGTAAAACTCGGAGAGCAATACCATGACGTCACAACGGGCATGGTTCAGTAGATTAAATTATTAATCCTTATGCTGTAATAAAATACTCAATCAAGCACTTCTTCAAACATCTACTATGCAATAATTTTGCCATCAACTCAATTAAAATTTAAAACTGCATGGAAATGGTTCACATTCCTTCTTCTACACCAAATATCAAACACATTATGTGCATTAAAATGAAATCTCAATCATGCCTCATATCAAACACTTTATGCATTATAAAAAAGAATAAATGGGCGTGGTGAAGTAGATTAAACTATTAATCCTATGGCACGAATTCAATGTCTTAGATAAGGAGAGTAAAGAACCTGAAATTGAAAGTTCATGGTTGGCTTTTCGCTGTGTTGGACCATCTGCATGAAGAAAATGGGTGTGGTGACAATCGCCGAGGATACGATCGCTGCAGAGAAGTAGTGAGATGCCATTGAAGTCATTTTCAAAAACACGACGGGAGGCGATTGAAGTGTATAGTTTTGATTCATATCATTTTCTACATCTGATATGTATCGGATATATTGGGTACATATAAATCAAACCATCGATCATTAAATCACACTTTCTCTCAAACACAAATCTAAAACTCCCACCCTCATCCAATTCATCAAATCGCAAGAACCGATCAGATCCCAAATTTAAAAGCACTAAAAAGTGCCAATATGCATATTTGATTCCAAACATGAGATCCCTGCATGTAATTATAAAAAATCAAATAATAAAAAAACAAATTCGATAAAAAAGAAAGTAGACATCATCTGAAAAGAAACAAATTACCTGGGTACATGAACCATTCAGTGTTCTCATTCAGATCAGGAGGGCGCACTGCTGTACTACAACTTTGTATTCCCTAGTACAAACTCAATCATCCATTCACCATCATAATTTATAGCAAAAAAAAATAATAACATGGGGCTTTTTGCTATATATTATAACAACCTCAGTTATATATACCCATATGTTGCCTAAATCTCCATGGGCCAACACGATAACCCTCTCTTATTCTTCAATCCATGAAAAAAGTAAAACAATCAAGCTTCAACTAAATCTATAATTTTATTTTTATTTTTAATAAAAAAAAAAATCAAGAATCAACTATATTATGAGGAACTCGTCTTGATGCCATGAAAAAAGTAAAACACTCAAGCTTCAACTAAATCTGTAATTTTATTTTTTTTTAATAAAAAAGATGATCAAGAATCAACTATATAATGAGGAACCCATCTTGATGCCATGAAAAAAGTAAAACAATCAAGCTTCAACTAAATCTGTAATTTTATTTTATTTTTAATATAAAAAAATCAAAAATCAACTATATAATGAGGAACCCATCTTGATGATTTCGATTAACATGCAAGTTAAGCTAAGAATGATTGTGAATCTCCATGATAAGATCAAAACCAACGATTAGGTATGGCGCTTTCAGAGCTTTGTATCATCTTCAACTTCTCGTGAGCTTTCGAAGATCAAAGAAAACGAGGGATTCAGAGTAGAGTTTAGGGTTTGGTAGTAAAGAGAGGGAGAAAAAGATAAGGAAGGAGGGAAAAATATTTGGGAGAAAAAAGTTAGAATTTAGAAAGAGTTGGGAGGGAACGAATAAGTTTAGCGCTAAAAATAATTAAGGCGTGGTTAACTACTTTACACATGAAGGTCATGGGTTCGACCTCGCTCACTTACAAATAACATATCTAAGTGGGCCGTTGCATTGGTTTAACCACTGATATGGGCCGTTGTATATGTGAATTTCTTCTACAATGGCCGATGTCTGTTATATTTTATAAGTAAGTAGTGTTGTTTTTTCTTTATTTTCACGTAGTGATTAAATCTATTAAACACCAACATTCTGCTGTTAGCCATATGCACCATAAGACAATTTTGGAATAACAAAATCATTCATTATAAAGAAGCTCAATAGGGTGGCCAAGAGATCCAAAACAATTTTGAACCGCATGGATACACTAATTACACTACAAAAAATAAGACTCTTAGCGGCAATTTTTCTAACAAAAAACTGTTGCTATTATTCCCGTCGCTACAAAAAACTGCCGCTATTAGTCTCGCCGCTACCAAAAACTGCCTTAACAGCAAGTGTCGCTGAAACACCTTACTTTTATAGTGTAAACTCTTTGCGATTTTGTATCCTTATTGAGGGCACAACACTGATGGCAAAGCCATCAGAGTCAATTATTCTTCGATTGTGCTACCGCTAAGGTCTGGAATCACTTCTCTAACCTGTTTCAAATCACCAGAGTGTTTAGGTATTTCTTCAATATTTTGAGTAGGTGGTTCAGAAAAAAGAACTAAGTGGAGTAAGGAACTTGAGCCTTCCTTGAGTTCGAAAAATCCGATAAACAAATTCTAGAAATTGTAGATGGAAAGGTTTGGAGTCGGACATCAGCTCATCAGGACAACCATGTTTAATTTTATTAATTGGGAGCCCCGTCCACCAGGGGCTACAAAAATCATTATTGTAGCCAGTTCACCTTCGATGGCTACTTCCTTAGGTTCTGGAACATATAGGGCCTGTTTGGCAACCCTATTCCAAAAATCACTTTTCAAGGAAAAAATGTTGGATGAAAAGCACTTTTGACCCAAGGATCTGATCTAGATACCTTTAGCTGAAAATAGTACTTTGTTGAGAATTTGGCTCATGCTACTTCTCACACAACACCATTTTCACCAATGTGATAGACCTCTTTGAGTAGCAGCTTAAAAGAAACATGTGACACACCTCTTTACAGCACATGAAAAATGAGTTTTGGTAAAGGTTACCAAGCAGGCCAGGGGAAATGACAAATGAGAAGTGATTTTGGGCAACTCCAATCGCATTTGAGTGTATATCGCTCCCTGGGGAGCTTGAAGTTGGCATTGTAAACAAGGTACTATTGCAATGGTATCTCTCATTATTGCATCGGACCCCGATATTCTCATCCATGGTCTCAAAGGGTTGAAGCGCCCATAGTATCTAAAGAGTTGGAATGTTAGAATCCACGAATTGTTGCTCAATAGGAATTCAGAATCCAGAATGCTGGAATCCATGAGTTGTTGGTCAACAAGAATTAACAATCCTCGCTGACCAGCGCTGTTGTATCTCTTTCATCTAACCCAAATGTACCCAAATGTTGATGAGCATCATTTTAATTTTCCATCAGTACAATGCTCGACTACAACCTTACTAAAGGGGAATTTCCTCGACATACTCCGTGTAGTTGTTTTTTCTTCTTTTCTTGAGTCCAACGCGTGGGTTGACGGCGATGTCGTAGCTTGTGGTTGATGGCGAGGTGGGA
The DNA here is from genome assembly GCA_021018995.1 of Chloranthus sessilifolius. Taxonomy (NCBI): domain Eukaryota; kingdom Viridiplantae; phylum Streptophyta; class Magnoliopsida; order Chloranthales; family Chloranthaceae; genus Chloranthus; species Chloranthus sessilifolius. The sequence goes on from CM037596.1 coordinate 7,333,321, forward strand.
ATTTCCTCAACTGCTGGCCCCGTCGCATATTCTTTCTTCCTTTTCCTATAATAAAATTTCTCAATTTTCAAGCACCTTGTGGTTGTCTTTTTAACTCATAAGTAATTCAATTAATGGATACAAGTACATTAAATTATTATTTATATAAAAAAAAAAAGTATATTAAATTATTATAGCATTTTAAGGCTTTTTGTTTTAAAAATGTTAATTTCATATTAAGAGAAGGTATATTATTGTATTCAACTATGTGTATTTTTTGTTTCTAATTTCCAAAATAATAATAAATGAGTTTAAAGTAGAAAATACTCAGAATAGATGAAAATATAAGTTCAAAACTTTAACAAAAATATCTAGCTAGATTAGGTGTTATTAGTTAGGTGTTTAATTGGGCAATATAAGAAGTGTAATTCTTTTCTAAAAAAATAGGAAGTCTGTTGCTTATTTAACCATTTTCTTAATAAAAAAAGCTAGTCAAAAAATTTTGGGTGAACCGACATGAATCGACGAAACTAGTTAGTTCAACAAAAAATCGGGTAGTTCATCGGTTGTATCCTGTATAATCAAAATTTTCGTTTTAATATCGATCCGGCTAGGGTCTCGGTTCTAACTCACCTTACCTTCAAATTTTCAATAGATTTGAACCCATAAATGTCATCGTTTGGTAGAAAATTGGCATAATGAGCTTTTGAGATAATCTTACCGCGATACACTAGTAATCTTTGAAAATGCCCTAAAACTCATCTCCTTATGACCAAACTAAACTATCCCCCCAATTGGATAATGCTCCTAGGCAAAGTCCACTTAACACATCCTATTTTAAATACTAAATTAGCATTTTTCTATTAAAGGTACCAGTTTCCGCATATGGTAACAACAACATTTTCTTTTTTATAAGAACGGAGAAGTTTCATTCAGGTGTAAAATCTGACATGATAATATCATAGATCTGAGGAGGAGCATCTTCCATCCAAATCTCATTACAATCGTTGATTAAACCAATCTTAGCTAAAGCATCAGTCGCACTATTGGCCGACCATTTGACATGAGTGCACCCTCTCAGTAGAAACAAATTCAAAGTCTCTCTAATATCTTCAAAAACGAACGTGAGGTCTGAATCATCCAGCTGATCCACAACGCCATTGATGACACGAATCGAATCTCCTTCAAATATGACATTATGGAACCCACACTGATGGGCTAACTAGGTAGCCTGGAGAAAAGCTTGGGCCTCACATTGATCCGCAGAGGATAAGTATTTTAAGTTTTTTGTCATAGACACCATGACCTGTCCATCATGATCACGAATGATAACGGCGATTCTAGCTGCTTTAGAGGAGGGGGACCATGCACCATCAAAATTTACTTTAAAAACATTAGTTGGAAGTGAAGACCAATTCCCAATAGAGGATGGGTGATTATATGTAGAGATATTTAGGGGGTCCCGAGGCTTAGCACCATGAGTAATTCGATTCCTTTCGTTCAAGATTACCCAAGCTATAACGAACAAGAAATGATCTAACTGTGATTTTCCACATTCTTGGCAGAACATCATAGCCCAATCCTTAAAGGACAGATGTTGATAAACTATTCCACGTGCACTCAACGAAGATAGAAACCCGCAACAGTTGGCCATGTGACAATCACGAAGAGCATGGGTTGTATTTTCAATCTTATCACAACACAAATCACAAACCGGAGATATAGAACCTATTTTTTTATGAAGAGTAGATCGCACAGGTAAAATATTTTGGCAAGCTTTCCAAGCAAATATCTTTACCTTGTAAGGTAACCAGGAGCCCCACAGATCCTTCCAGAAATTTTGGTTAGTCGAAGAACTTGCTGAAGCGGTTCCAATAGAGTTACGATGTAATTTCAATGCTACCTTGTATGCGCTACTTACCGAGAACTTCCCCTTCTTATTATAAGCCCACGCTATCTTATCATTTCTTCTAGTTGCTAGGAGTTGGGTAGAAAGTATAATCTCAACATCCTCTTCTAGAAAACTGTTTTTGATCAAACCTTCATTCTAGCAATTAAGGTTTTCCAATATTAAATTAAACACTATGGTTGGGCCATCTTGCCTTTTAGGAGAGAACACCCGAAATGTCGATGCTCTTGGGATTCATCTGTCATTCCAAATATTGATAGATGACCCATTCCCCACTCTCCAAATCAGACCATTAATAATGACATTCTTTGCCGACACTATGCTTTTCCACATGTACGAAGCATTTTCAGGAATTCTAGCATCCAAAATAGAAGAATTTGAAAAATATTTAGCTTTGAGTAGCCTACTCGAGAGTGACAACGGGCAAGTGAGAATTCTCCAAATCTGTTTTGCCCACATGGCCGAATAAAATATGGTGAGATCTTTGAATCCCATCCCCCCAAAGGGTTTTGGAATGCAAATATCCTTCCAACTTTTCCAATAAATGCCCCTATCAAGTCCCTTTTTACCCCACCAAAATCGAGCAATGATAGATGCTATATCATGAATGATTGAGGATGGTAATTTGAAGCAACTCATGGTGTAGATCGGGATTGCTTGTGCCACAACTTTGATTAAGACTTCCTTGCCGGCCTTAGATAATAAATTCCCTTTCTAGCTTTTAAGTTTGCATCACACCTTTTCTTTAATGTACTCAAAGACATTTTCCTTAGATCTACCCACAACAAGTGGTAGACCTAAATATTTGTCATGAGGCATCGATTTCTTTATCCGAAGGCAGTTATGTATTTTACCACGGAGACTATTTTGAACATTACTGCTAAAGTAACAATAGCATTTGAATTAACACTACAAAAAAATAAGACTATTAGCAGCAATTTTTTAACAAAAAAACTGCCGCTATTAGTCCTGTCGGTACAAAAAACTGTCGCTATTAGTTCTATCGCTACCAAAAATTGCCTTAACAGCAAGTGCCGCTAAAACACCTTATTTTTGTAGTGTAAAGTAAAATCAAACTAATTGGGTGATTAATTCTCTATAAAGACTAATAAGCTTATCAATAAATAGCCTCCTAAAATCATATTAACAATTGTTTTCACTGATTGTAAGGGGCCCTGATATCTATAGAATTCAGTGACCTAACATTAAACATGGTATAATTCAACTTCTAATTTCAGATATATCAAACAGATTTTATTTTATCAAAACATACCACTTAACACAACAACCTTATGACAACAACAAACCAAACTACTCATGCAAAAAAAAAACTTAAACATGTCCCCAATTTCTGGCTGACCACATTCTCAGGTTTTCTCAAACTTCTTCTGCAACCGAGCTACATTAAGTGTTGCAGCCACAAAAAGCTTATCTTGTATGCTATCGAAGAACTGAAAATATGCCTTCCTCCAAGACTTGTTGAGCAACAAAACACCCCAAACTCCCCAAAACCCTGCTATAAATCCCAGTATAATGCTAATGTAGAACCAAAACATTTTTGATCCATCATCAATTTCATCTTTGTCAACTTTGCTACCACCATCAAGTGTTTGATCTTCTGGGCAGTTTTCTGTAAGCGGAGGCCCACAGAGTTGATCGTTGCCGATATAAATAGATGAATCATTGAGAGTTTGAAGTTGGTTGCCTGTAGGAATTTTACCTGACAAGTCATTATGTGACAAGTTCAAACAACTTAAAAAATTTAGAGAGGCCATGCTTGGGGGAATTGCACCTGAAAGATGGTTTATCTTGAGATCAAGAGATTCCAGCTGATTCAAATTGCCGATAGTCACTGGGATCTTCCCTTCCAATTCATTTAATGACAAATTCAAACTTTGCAGTCCAACGAGAGTAGTTAGTTCTTGAGGGATTTTTCCTGATAAGTTATTACTTGATAAGTCTATGATTATCACAAGTGAAAGGATCTTGCTATATCTTTGCTCAATACCCTTTACCATCAAATAAATGCGCTCTTCATACTTCCTATCGATAAAGTATCCAAAATGAGCCACTTGAGCAGAATAAACAGAATATTCAGATTGGGACAATATATCCTTATTCATCGTCTGTCTTACAGCCATTGTAGCAAGATTTCCCAAACACAGTGGTATGGTCCCTGATAGATTATTACCCGCAAGGTCCAAAATCTGAAGTTCATTAAGATCACATAGTTGTGGAGGAATGTGCCCATTTAACCTATTTCAACGTAGGCGGAGAATTTTAAGATTTGATAGACTCTTTCCTATTATTGCTGGTATTTTTCCAAAAATCTCATTTTCCCCAAGATCAAGAGTAATCAAGTAAGAACAATTTTCCAAACACAAAGGAATTTCCCCAGCGAGACTGTTGTTATTCAAGTGCAATGATCTAAGTTCATACATAGAACAAACCGTGCTAGGAATTTCTCCATATAGATGGTTGTGTGAGAAATCCACAAAAACCAAGTCTTGTAAAAAATTCGAACATCCAGGAATTTCCCCTGAGAAATGATTTCTAGATAGATCGAGCAGCTTCAAAGACACCCCAAAATTACATAGAGGATTAAGGGATCCTGATAATTGATTGTTAGAGAGATCAAGTGCTTCGATAGCTTCAGACATTTGTGGCAATGGACCATGCAAATGATTGGAGCTCATAAACAGTGCCTGCAGATGGAAACTATTGGATAAGTCTGGAATCTTGCCATGGATCTTGTTGTTCGAGAGATCCAAAGAGTAGGATAAATTCCAAATCCAATATGGAATATCAGCTGAAATATTTGCATTGGACAAATCTAATTCGAGATAGTGAAGTTGCTGAGTTCGCAACCAGGTAGGAAATTTGGGCCCCACTTGACAAGAGCCCAATCCTATATAGCTGAGTTGGAAAGGAGGAACCCAATCAGATTTCACTTTCGAGACAAAGGAGTTCAAAGAAATGTCTAACTTGTATAGACTTGTGAGATTTGCAAAGTGAGCTTCCGAAATTACACCCTCTAATGAATTATCAGAGACATCCAAAATAGTTAGATTTGAAAGTTGCCCAAGACATTCTGGAATAGACCCATTGAACTTATTATTAGGAAGAGATAACCTATCTAATGAAGACAACGCACAAAGGGAATTAGGAATTGGACCACTGAATTGGTTATTACTTAGATCTAATTTAGACAAAGATGACAAACTTCCAAGAGATGCAGGAATTGGACCAGTAAATTGGTTGTTACTAAGGTCTAATAAAGACAAAGATAACAAACTTCCAAGAGATGCAGGAATTGGACCAATAAGAGAGTTTTTTGAAAAATCAAGATATTTTAAAATTTTAAACGCCCCTGACTCCTCTGGCAAAGACCCACTGAGTTTATTGGAATTCAAATATAATTCCTCTAATAAGCTATTCCCAATTTTACATCCGGACAAACTTTTTATAATTCCCTGAATCTCTCCCCTAAGCTCAGCGTTATACGACAAGTCTAACATGCGCATGTTGCAGAGACCACCCATGGATCTCCACCCCACACTTTGCAATCTGTTATTTCTTAGGTCAAGGAAAGAAAGAGAAGTCATCTTCTCAAAAGCGAGAGAAATTGGACCGGTGAACATATTATCACTGAGATCAAGATGGACGAGACTGCTGCTGAGATTGAATATCCAGCCAGGAATTGTAGAGTTGAAATTATTAAAAGAGAGATCGAAGAAAGAAAGAGAAGTCATCTTCTCAAAAGTGAGAGAATTCGGACCGGTGAACATATTCCAACTGAGATCAAGATGGACGAGACTGCTGCTGAGATTGAATATCGGGCCAGGAATTGTAGAGTTGAAACCATTATGAGAGAGATCGAGGAAAACAAGAGATGTAGAATTGACATATGAAAGCGATGCGGAAAGTACATTACCAAGGGAACAATCTTGTAAGCGTAACTCTCGTAAGGAGGGGAGAATGTTCACTAATTGTATCCAATCAACAGTTGCCTTTGAAAGGTTTCTGCCGCTCATGTCAAGGAAAGCAAGAGAAGTCATCTTCTCAAAAGCACGAGAAATCCGGAGATCGGGATTGGGATTGACGAGTGGAGTATAGGACCTGAGATCAAGATGGACAAGGCTGCTGAGATTAAAAATCCAATCAGGAATTGTAGAGTCGAAACCATTATAAGCGAGATCGAGGAAAACAAGAGATGTGAAATTAAGGTAAGAAACGGATGCTGGGACATTACCAAGAGAACAATCGCTTAAGCGTAACTCTCGTAAGGAGGGAAGCATGTTGACTACCTGTAGCCAATCAGCAGATGCCTTTGAAAGGTCTATATAACTCAAGTCAAGGTATTGCAAAGAAGAGAGATGAGACACCCATTGAATGTTGTCAACATTCAACTTATCCCCAAATGGCCACGGGAAATATTGATCCTGACGGAGATCCAAATAATGCAAGTTGGAGAAATTTCCAAGCTGATGAGGAATCTTTCCTTGGAAACCCGAATTAGAGAGGTTTAGATACCTCAATCTTTGGAAGGAATCAATGAATTTTGGGATGTGGATTAGTGAGAAATTGTTCAGACTCAAGTCCAAGTAATTCAACTGTTTCAACTCCAACAAACAAGGATTTATCTCACCTCCCAATGACCAGCTAAAATCTTGACTTAAAAACTGACCATGGCTATCATCAATTTGATGAAGACTTCGGAGGTCAAGCTTGACGACGTGCCCGGTTCGATTGTTGCACCCAACTCCACTCCATTTGCAGCAATCTTCTTCTTCATCATTACCTTCCACCCATGAAGACAAACGGTTAGCTGGGTCAGTCAAACCTCGTTTGAAGTTGAGAAGGGCTCTTCTCTCTCTTTCCATGCAAACAACGTCTCCATTGGAGAAACCTACAAATAGAAGAAGAAGAAGAAGGGTGATTTCTAAGTAAAGAAACCCAAGCAATAAAGAGCTTGAAAATATCTGCTGCCCATATTGGTTATGCAACACTCAGCCAATAAGACTTCTCTCATATATAGACTTCAATGGCTACATATAAATAGAGGATGGAATTTAGCTAGCTTAGGTGAAAAAAATAATAATAAATAGTTTTAAAAAAAAAGAATTTCCAATAGGTGGCCCCACACGGCTTATGGACAAAGGGTTAATGGCCCCTGACCCACATTTAAACAATATAGTATTGTTTGAATGATCTTATACGCCATTAAAGTTAGACTTTTAACCTCACACCATCGAAGTGTGATTTTCATTATGTCGTATGGGAAACATAGTGATCAATCTAAAATGTCCAAGTGAAAACCACCTCTGATATTAAATTCCAAAAATCTGATGGTTTAAATCTCTGTAGAACTCTATTTTTTGGCATGTTGAATGTCAATTTGTGATCTATCACTTTGATGGTACAGATAACCAACATCTTAAACCATTCTTGCTATAATTATTATTTAAACACAATTTTAGTGTTTAAATGACAGTCCAGTCTTTTCTCTTTTAGGACACATGGCACAAGTTCATCATGTGTGCTATATATGTCATCTAATGACGGCTTGAGTTTAATTGGTTTAGGTGGAGTGAGATAGATCCTATGCACCAGCTTTAATTTTGGAAAAAATTTCAAATTTAAGGTTCTACAAGTTAATAATGAATCATTCAATTCTGGATTTTTTTAAAAAAAAATTATATATTTTTAAAAAATTCTTGAAAATTTTGAATAATTCAAAAACAGATAGCGATTTTTACAATCAAAGATTCTTGCAGCGCAACTGATGATTCCATCGCTCGCACCTTTTGAATGCCTTAAATCGGATGCTGGAGGTGGATTCTTCCTAACCTTGCATACATATGAGATAGTCAAATGTTGATTCCACGTGGCACACATCCATGATCACTTTGCACCATGATATGCCATGATCACGGTCATTTGGGGATGCGTGCCACTTGTAATAAACATTTGACCATCTGATACCTGCAATATGATCTTAATTAAGATCTAATGTATAAAATATTAGGACGAAAAATGACCACTATTATTTGATTTAAGGCAGCCAGTGTGTGGGCGGTGGAACCATTAGGGGCGCCTCAAGAATCTTCGGTTGCAAAAATCGCAACCCTCCAAAAAAATTTAAAGAAATCATAATTATTAATATTTAAAAAAAAACAATTATACTTTTAATCTTATTGTTATTTTTTACTCTGATTTTTTCCCGAAATTTTCAAATATTTTTTATTTTTAACCTTGCCGGGTTATTGAGCTGGACCTCAACTTGGTGACTACATATTCATGGAAAACTCTTTATCAAGGTAGAAAGAAGGGCAGTCTGAATAAGAGAAAAGAGGAAATGTCTCACATGGCATAATAACTTCAATGGCATGAGATAAAACGTTTAATTTAATTTATTGGTGTAAGAAATATCCCACATGACATAATGATAAATTATACTTTAATGGTGTGAGATAATTAAAAAGTTTAATTTAATTTATCGGTGTAAGATCATTCCATTTGTTGTTTAAATGTCGGTCAGGAGCAAGGTGTCAAAATCGGTATTGGACTCCGGTATCGGTCCATGAACGACTGATACGACTCGGCCAATACCGATACGTATCTGCTGATCCATGGGAGAATGCTCAAGCGTCCTCCAAGATGTCGCGGAACTCCATGTGGCACTCAACATTGTTTGGGTATACGTGGAGCATGAGAGATATGTTAGTTCAATTTTATAAAAAAAAAAATTGAATTTCTTTCTTTATGGCTCCGTCAAAATTTGACTTGTTAGACACGATCAAATAAAATATATGTGTACCGTGCTTTTTCTTTTGGGTCGATGCGAAGATAAAATGCGTACCTTGCTTTTTCTTTTGAGTCAATGTGGAGATACTCTTCGCAATGAAACCGATGATCTCCGTTAGAGAATCTGCGTCTACGTTATCTCTCATATTCTCTAAGTTTGCCTCCAAATGAGAATAGGCTAGGTTAAAGGAAGAAGGGGGGATGGTCTTTTTTAAATAGCCACCTCTCTTTTCTAACCCATCAAACAAAGGGAGTGGAGATATATCACTTATTTTAGGAAACTATTTGTCTTCTATCGCCTCGAGATATGTGGTTAAAGGCTCAATGCAATTTTGTGAAAACCAGCGGATGTGTTAAGGTGTTGATAAAAAATATCCAACATGAATAATTTTGACGGTTCAAATTTCAAGACTCTAAAAATAGACGGTGGAGAAAAGTTTTTGATTAGAGCGCATTAATCGGATCATGTTCAAGCATTCCCTTATAACTTGCTCCAAATTTGATGTTCAAGTATTCCTCTACAAATAGACGGTGGAGAAAAGTTTTTGGGCTCATTGCCCTTTAATATATGATCTATCATTTTGATAGATGATTTCCCACATCTTAAATTATTAATGGTATAAGATTATGACGATCAAGAAAGTAGTGCACAAATGGTCTTTAAGCAGTCTTTCACCATTAAATTCAAAATTTTGATCTCTCACCGTTGATGTGTGGTTTGCCATGGTTATATATGGGGCACAAGTATGACCAATCTAAATAGATAAAGTATTATGTTTGGTGGTTTACACAGGTACCTCGAGAAATTATGTGATGTTATAGACGTATTATGTAAATAATGTACGAGCAATACATCAAGGGTCCCACAAAACTGATAGAAAAATATAGCAGCTAGCAAGACTTTGACATTGGATGGGTCAAGGTCTTTGCTTTCAAAATTTGGCCATACACGTGTTATGTATATAATACACGGGCAATACACCAAGGGTCCCACAAAACTGATTGAAATATATAGCACCTAGCTAGACTTTGACTGTGGATGGATTTAAGTCTTTCCTTTCAAACCTTGGCCATAGCATGCATATAATCCACTGTTCACGGGCAATGCATTAAGACTTAGCTTTTATTTTTCCCAAAAGTCGCCCACACTTGAACCGTTACAGTATACCCAAAAAAACCGGCTGAATAGGTTTAAATAAGAGACCGAATCTCCTCACCCTCGTTGAAACACTAAAATCGGTTTTGGTGTTTAAATGATCTTGCACCATCAATCGTGTAAGATGTGGGTGATCTGAACAGCATCATAGATTATAGGTTGAAATATATCAGGCCCAAAAATAATGTTTTAGAGAGATTTAAATCATCTGATTGATGAATTTTAATATCAACCATTAAAATTAGAAAAATAAGATAAATAAAAACAAAGGAACGAAAATCACAAAAATTGGATTGGGTTACTTGTACCATTACTTTACATAGAGATTGTCATAAGAAATCAGAACCACCCATTCGGCCATGTGGCGTATACTCTTCTATTGTTAGGTACTAGCATAAAACCCGTGCCATGCATGGGGCCAAGAGGAAAAGTAATGTTTGAACGATACAAATGATTTATGTAAACTGTTTGTATGATTCATCAACGATATTTCATAAAAATAATTGTATGATAAAATTAAATAAATTAAATGTAAGAAAATTTTATATTGAATAAATGTAAACTCTAATGTCTAAAATTGAAAAAGAAATAAATTATTATACACTTCGTAATCAAGTATTATACTTTCTTAACATTTTACAAATAAATATATCATGTAAGGTTGATATTTTAAAAAGTCGCCCAAATTTAAATGACTAGTTTAACAAAAAAAAATAATTGTGACCACAATAGTGAAGTTCTACAAGTTTCAAGCCAACATTAAAAATAATAAATTATTTAAATTTTCAAAATAAAAAAATAAATAGTTAATTAATATTAACATGTTTATAATCAACTAAGTGGGTGCCAATAGAGCTATCTTGCAATCCTATTATAAATGGAGTTGGCATCATGGATCAAAATCTCGGTTTCGGTTTCGTTCATGACCCGAACCGTAAATTGGTCAAAATTTCGGTCAAATTTTCTATAAATTTTGGATTTTTTTGAAAATATGCTCCGAACTTTACTGAACTTTGTTGAACTTTATTTTATTGATTTTTTAAAATTTTTTTACATTGTTAGAATACATATTTATACTAGTGAAGTTAATTTTTGATCACACAATAGATCTTGAGCTCATGCAAAGCATAACATATGATCAGATTTTGATTTCACAATGAATAAATCTCAAGTGAGCCGAGAACCCTTCTCATGATACGCCCATGATCAGGGTCATTTTGGGGATGTATGACACGTGGAATCAAGATCTTACAGTTGGGCTATGATCTCAAAATCTACTGTATAAAATATTGCGTACCTCTATATATATGGGTACCTCTATTACCGCTCACGCAATCTCTGAATGTGCCCATATGTACAACCCCTTTACACCCTTTGATTGCTTCTTATTGGGAGCCATTACTTGCACATGCTTTTCAGGTGATTGCACCAGATTGCACTGAATATAAAATAAAGACTTGCAAGTTTGGCGACCTCTACTGTGTAAAAACACCATCTAAGCCATTTGATTTGAAGGCCAAAATTTAAAGATATCGATTGCAAAATATTAGAACAAAATATAATTTTCAACATTTGATTAAATGGAATCAAAGGCTATTATATAATTCAACAGCAAACTACAATAAATCATATGACAAGTGTCGTGCTTTGCTCCAATTTTATATATCAGAGATCTATATTGATCATGAACTTCAAATAAGACGGCCATATTGCATTTTTACATATCACATATCCCTAAAATACCATGTCTTCCTTTAAATCCGGTGTAATCACTTGAAAAACGTGTTCTAGTAATGGCTCCCCTTATTATATTTAGGGAGCCATTACTTGCACTCGCTTTTTAAGTGATTGCACCAAGGTTAAAAAAAGACTTTGTATTTTAGGGGCATGTGATACGTGAAAATATAATCTGTGCCGTCTGATCTAAAGTTCATGATCTATAGATCCTTAGTTTACAAGATTGGCACGAAATATAATCTTCATCATGTGATTAAATATAGTCAAAGGCTATTATATCAGACAATAATTTGAAAACGCAATCTGGGCTGTCAGATGTGAAGTTCATGGTCTATAAATCCTTAGTGGACAAGATTGACACGAAGTATAATCTTCATCATATGATTAAATATAGTCAAAGGTTATTATATCAGACGTAAATTGTGTTTTGCTTCAATCTTATCTACCAAGGATCTATAGATCATGAACTTTATATCAGACGGTCTAGATTGCATTTTCACATGTCACATGTCACATGTCCATAAAATTACCTCGGTGCAATCACTTAAAATGCCTGTGCATATGATATATTGTAGTCAATCCGTCTCTCTTTCTATTAAAACCCACGGAACCCAAACCCAAACCCATCTATTTATCTCTCTCCCTCGTTGTAACAACCCTGAAATTTAGAACAAGAACCTGACAGTTTCAATATGCGTGTCCCGCACAGAAATTGAAACCGATTTAAAAATTTATAGTTGATATTATTTGAAATAATGTTATCCTGTAGATAGATGAAGTCATATGTAAATTTTCGCGTGAATCCGAGACTAGTAGAACCTCGGTGGATCGTGTTACGCCGTAGAGAACGTGTAGGTGCTTAACACCAAAGTTCAATTAGGGTCTAAACTGAAATATCATAGATATTTCAGTTTAGGTAGCTTATAAAGGAAGGGAGAGACCTGGAGAAGTGTTTTCTCTTCTTCTTCCTCTTGTTCTTGAGCAAAGAGATCTGTGGCTAGGTGAGATTGAGAGTGTTTTGTGAGGAAATAGGGTTAGAGCTACGAGGATCGTGCGTCGGTCCGAGATGAGGTAGGGTGAGTTCAATAAAGCGAACTCAAGCGTAGTCCAGGTGCGTGTGAGACCTCCGCGTGCTGAATTGGAGTCGATACATCACGTATCGGAGTCACAATGGAGATACAGCTCGAGTTTCAGATCTGAAACCCTATTTCGGATCATTTGCCGAAATCCCGAAAGGGCCCAAGGAAAGGTGAGCTTATGCGTTTATATTTGGGCAAATGAAAGCCTTTAAATATGTGTTTGAGTGTGTAGTAATGGTTATGAGAAACTATTAATGAAGATAGGTCAAATAGAGAGGAAATAAGTGACCACCATTAATAACACTGAAGCTGTCATCATTGATCGATCAATGCTAGATTGATCGATCAATGAAGGACGTTGATCGATCAATGAAGTGATTGATCGATCAGTCCATATAAAACAAAAAGGGAACAGAACACTGAAGATTTCTGGAGGTTCAATGCTCGAAGGGTGTTGATCGATCAATTAGTGAATTGATCGATCAATCCTAAGTGTTGATCGATCACAGAGAGTGTGATCGATCAATGGCTGGTGTTGATCGATCAATGAAGACATTGATCGATCACTTGTGTGTAGTGATCGATCAATGAAGGCATTGATCGATCAATCTATATAAATTACAAATGTGAACAGAAGGTGGAAAATTTGAAATTTTAAGCTATTGATAGATTAATGAAGGCATTGATCGATCAACAAGACACATTGATCGATCAACTAGGCTGGTGATCGATCAATTTTAGCTATGGCAAGGTGTGAAGAAAAGGGAGTTATTGATCGATCAATGAAGGGTGTTGATCGATCAATAATGGCTATTGATCGATCAACTACCTCTGTTACTGGTGAGTTGAGATTGAGGGTGTTGATCGATCCATGAGGCTATTGATTGATCAACAAGGAGGATTGATCGATCAATCACTCCTATTTTTGTCCTGTTTTGACTGTGTGAATTGAATGCTACTGGACACCGTACCAGTTGACTTTCTGACCTACCTAACACGTAGTATACTATATTTATGGTTTAGGATCAGACCATGACGCTTTAAAAAGCTTTGGATTTGCTTAGAGAGGTCTGATCTGAGGTAAGGGAAAACCAACTTAAACTATTTTTTACTATGATTTCATGATTCTTACATACCTGTGCCCTGATTTCTGTTTTAACGAGCATATTAGCATATCATAAATTCCTGTTACATCTGATTTCTATTTTCTGATTTTGAATTCTGAAACTTGCTCTTAATTTCTGCTATCTGATTCATGAGGTCTATGTGTGTATGTGATTTGATGATTTGACCAGATGATCCCCACCGACCCGGCGGTATATCCGAGTCTGGCACACTTATGCATCTGCTTGTAATCCCTCGGCACAATTACACTCCATAGATGATGCATTATTGCAACTTAAAATTGTTCATGTGAACGACGATTGGTTGGGATTTTCTATCGGTAGATTCCTGTTTACTCCGTGTTATATATTCACGAGAGTTTTTTAAGTTAGAAAATATACACAATTTAAGTCACTGATATTACACTTGCATAACATCTGTTTCTTGTTTAAAAGCTCAGTATTTGATTCGAATTGTTCTGTTTACATGTTCTTATTTGATTTCCTGTTTTGAGATATTATGATCTGCATATTCAATTCATTTTAGTTGGAATTCTTCTATTGAGCTATGATGCAGCTCACCCTGTTTCCATTAACATTTTAGGTTCGGAGGCTAGAGTTCCTGGTACCGAGAGTGACCCTGATTATCAGCCTGATCTAGAGGTTGAGGCAGAGGACGAGGAGACGGACGATTTTTATTCTTAGTCTGGGTATACTTGTCTGATATTTTTTGGGATCTTGTGTAAACCTTTGGATTATTGTGTGCCTGGTGGCCACCTTTGTATTTACTTTCTGTAGATATTTTCTTTCTTTTATAGTATTACTATACATTCTATTGGAACCATTATCAGGAACCATTGTTTTGGGTGATGGATGTCCATCACCATTGGTTCTTCTTGGTTCCTTTTTGGGAATGTATATTCTTTTAATATAGTTAAATACGAGTTTTATTTATTATTTTCATTCTATATTAAATGCCTTGTGATGACTTGATCTACCACTGCTGGACAGTGTCTGCTCGATTTCCGTTATACGAGCAGACACTTCATGATTTGTCCTGCAGATCATCAAGAGTATGATCCAGATGGCACATATTTTCGAGCGCGAATATCCGAGCTGTCACACTCGTCTAAACCTACACGGCAGAAAAATAAAATAAATAAATAAATAACTAAATAAATATAAAAGAAGAAGAAAAAGAAAAAAGAATGGAAGGAAAAATAGAAGAAGAAGAAGAAGAGCCAGGTACCTCCTTCTTCTTCTTTTTTTTAGGGAAAAAAAAGGGAAAAAAATGGAGAGAAGAAAGGAAAAAAAAATGGGGTTATTTTTTTGCAAAATCTGGGTTTAAACCCTATTAAAAAAAGAGAGGAAAAAAAATGATTTTTTTTTTTGTTGCAAAAAGTGGGTTTAAACCCTATTAAAAAAATTTCAAAACTCAAATGTGTGTTCTCGGCCAATAATTTGAAATTATTGGCCAGTAATTTCAAATTATCGGCCGATAATTTGAAATTTCAAAATTCGATCGATAATTTCGAATTTTTTGGGGGTTAGCGATAAAATGTATTTTTTCGTCTCGATTCCAACCGAAACCGAGACGTCTCAGCCAAAATTTTGAAATTTAGACCAAGATTTTGATCCATCGTTGGCATTAGGTTCCCAAGTGCACCACCGTTGACCATGCCTTATTCTATGAGACTCAATCTCACAATTACGCATATCATAGAATTGGAGTCATCCGATCAAAGCACCACATTATTAAGCCTGAAAAAATTTATATATAATAGCCCATGTCCGAAGGCATTAAGAGGAAGTTTTGGGTTTCGGGATTACTGATGACTTGCGCTAAATCCTCATTTAGTATGATTTTTCGGCCATAATCGCTCCCCATATGATTGATTGCTCATTAGCTATGTCATATGGCCTAAAAGATTAGGTCTCTTGGAAAATATCCGTAAATGCTTCTCATATCTCACTGTTTTAATTTAGAAAGAAATAAAAAAATAGAGTCGTGTGTAACCTACTTTATATCCATATTGAAGTGCATAGATCAAACCGTTCAAATTATCCTAATTTTTTGTCCACTTGAATTTCCTAGATGATCACTCACTTAAATCCACTTGAATTTAATATATGGTCCGATATTTGGCCTCTATAAAATTGGGGTGTGAGAAGCAAACATTTGTGGCTACCTTTACTTTCATCCCATGGTTCCTCCTCCACAACTCGGGTTTCACATGCATAATATATCGTTGGCTGCTTTGAATCAAACAAATGAACATCGTTATTCTTCCCAATCTTCGAAACACCATCTTTAGATCATGGATCTCCCATCAAATTAGATTTCGATTCCATGTGGCACACATCTCGCAAAGTGACTCGAGAATTAAGTTTGATGCATGCTTATGATCATCTTCATTAAGGCCTCGTTCAGGTGTTTCATGATTTTTCTCAGAAAAGCTCAGATTTTTAAACACTCAGATTTCTGACAGATTCTTAGCAAACTCAGATTCCTGATTTTCCTCATATGCGTTCTTAAGTTACTCAGATTCCTGACAGATTCTTATAAAACTCAGAATCCTTTGTTTTTAAGTTTCTCTCAGAAAATCCTCAGAATCGATTCAATCAGTGGTTATGCTATGACCGTAGAAATGTGATGTAATCATCGGTTTATGTGTCGTACTCAGATTTCTCTCAAAATTTATGGGCAACCAATCGAGATGGGAGTGAACATATTTGACGGAGTCTTTTTTCAAATATGATTTAATGACCATTACTTCTAAAATAGGCCACTAACACCCATTTACAGGATTAAACTGATATTTGCAGTCGACAAAAACAAAATAAAAAATTAGGCTGTAATGAATCTAATCAACAAAACAATTCAATTCGAGAAGCACCGGCTTTGGTGCTTTAGCTTGACATGGGATAGCCGCCCATGACAATAAAACAAAATTTGTTGCCTTT
Source organism: Chloranthus sessilifolius (assembly GCA_021018995.1). Lineage (NCBI taxonomy): Eukaryota > Viridiplantae > Streptophyta > Magnoliopsida > Chloranthales > Chloranthaceae > Chloranthus > Chloranthus sessilifolius. The sequence goes on from CM037596.1 coordinate 7,350,055, forward strand.
ACTTTTAATAATAGAGTACCTTTAAATCCACCCACCAAATCTTTGAGTTCACCCACGCTGAAACACATTGACTGCAATGAATCGGACGATGGAGATTATTTATCGTCTCAATCTTTCATATGATGGAACTTGAGATCATGGGCGTATCATTAAAAGGCCATTTTTTATTTCATGTGGTACACACCGAAAAAAGTGACCTTAAAATCAATTTTGAGAGTGTATGTGATGTTAAGGTCATTTTTTTGAGATGCGTGCCATGCGAAATAAAACACTAACCATCTGATGGTACACCTATGATCCCAAAATCTTTCGTGTGAGCTCAGATTGGGATGATTAACGATCTCCACCGTCTGATTCAATGCAGTAATATTTTTCAATGTGGGTGAACTCAAAGATTCAATGGGATATAAAGGTGCTCTTAATAATAATATTATATTCATAATATAAGTTGGTTGCCTTTACTTTTGTAATTGTAATATCATATGCCGGAGGAACCATTACTTAGACTTGCTTTTTAAGTGATTGTACCAAAGTTAAGAAAAGACTTTATATTTTAGGGACATGTGGCATATGAAAATGTAATATGGGCCATCTGATTTAAATTTCACGATCTATATATCCTTAGTGGATAAGATTGTCACAAAATATAACTTTCATCATGTGATTAAATATAGTCAAAGGCTATTGTTTATTTCAATGATTGGCAATAATAGATCATATGATAAATATAGTGTTTTACTGCAATCTTACCCACTATGAATTTATAGATCATGAACATTAAATCAGATGGCTCAGATCACGTTTTCAAATATCACATATCCCTAAAAGCAAGAAATCAGTTCCATCTGTTAAGAGGTGAAGCCGGAAAGAACCCCTCAATTGCCACGTGTATACTAATAGAATCCTGCAACCTTCATTAACCAGGGTTACTGTACATTAACTCAGGTTCGAACCACCCAACTATATAATTTCTATATAATCTGAATAAGAATAAACTCCTCTGTCTCTAACTTCTCAGATAAAAACGGATAGACCCCAATCTCTTGCTCTCTTTGCAACCTCTCTCTCTCTCTACCTCTTTACAGTGATCTCTCGAAATTTTAAATCACGTAACTCTCTCTCCTCCTCTGAGGTTATTGGTCTTGATTAGGGTTCGTTCTTTGTCTATTTGATTGTGTTGTTCTTGATTTTCAGGTGAAGAGCCTGGATTTCTAAGGCATTTCCTTGATTTGCTTGATTAGAATTTGTTCTGAATTTATGGAAGGTGCTAGAATTTGTAAGGGTTTTTAGGATTTTTTTTTTTAAAAGAAATTTTGGGGTTTCTTTGTTGGATATTTACCAAATAAATATTTATTACTTTAATAATATTTATCTATTATTAATTTAATAATGTTTATTTATTTTTAAATGGTTCCTTAAAGTGATTGGTTCCATATTAAAAGGATGCTTTTAACCTTCAAGTCAAAATTACTTGAATTTTGAATTAATATTGGAGGGAAATTTTTTCCACCATAAGTTTAAAAGTGTTGTAAATGTTTTGTCCCACCTCACTATTTTACAAGAAATATTCATGGCTTATATATGGAAACTTACCTTCCATATTGTTTGGCTTAATAAGAAGAACACAGCTCATAGCGGCGGTTCGCCGCCGCACACGCGTGTGCGATGTGCGAATGGCGCAATTGGCGCTTTTAAGGCGCACTTTGCACTTAGGAGCCTTTCCTATTTGAACTGAGATGATCCGATCGGTTGACTTGTTGACCGGTCACGGATTGACTTCGCACGTGTGCACCACATGTGCATTAGGCGATTTCCAATCCGTTCAACAAAACAAGCGATTTCAATTCGCATAAATCAGTTGACCAAAAGATGTAACTGTTCGGATGTGAACCGTTGGATCCTTGCAACCGTTGATAGGATCAATCAGGGCCCTCGATTGCAAGCAACCGACAGACACAACCGCCCCTGAAAAGGTGCTCCGAAAGTTATAAATAGAGGCCAGAGGAGGGATTCTAAATACTTGCAATTTCCGAATCTTACATCTGAGCCCTCAGAATTCGTGTGCAAACCAGAGCATTCTGCGTCTTCGTTTCGTTGGGTCGCACACTACAGTGCAACGTAGTGTGTGACAGATCGGTTCTTCACCGAGGCTTCATTGTATCCTGGAGGCGAATTTGCCGATATCCCGTTGCATATAGGGGGCAAATATTGTCTTAAAGACAGCGATCTAATCGCGCCTTGAAGCAATTTTTCGGTCTATTTTCTGTCAATCTTTGTGCAATACACTAACAATTTTAAGACAATATTACTATGGCACAAAAGATTATGGAACTCTCCAACACGAAGATCACGAAACTCGAGTGCTTTAATGGCATCAATTTCAAACGATGGCAATCAAAAGTACATTTTTTACTCACAACTTTGAAAGTCGCATACGTTCTCACTATGGACTCACCATCATTGGAGAAAGAAGATGAAACGCTTGAAGAAGGTAGAATCCGTACGAAATGGGAAAGCGACAATTACACATGCAAAGGCTATATTCTCAATGCTCTTGCCGATTCTCCTTTTGACGTCTATCAAATTTATAAAACTGCAAAGGAGATATGGGAGGCTCTTGAACGTAAGTACAAAGTAGAAGAGGCCGGCGTCATATTACTTAGTAAGTGAGTTATTTAATTTTAAGATGTATGATTCTAAACCTATTTTAGAGCAAGTGCACCAGATGCTGATTATCTTCAACAATCTTGTGAGGAAGAAGCACAATAGACGAAGGTTTTCAAGTTTCTGCGGTTATTGCAAAATTACCGTTGGGATGGAAAGATTACCGTAAGAGTTTGAAACATACTAAGGAAGATCGTACTATGGAGGAACTCTTGACTCATCTTCGCATAGAAGAAGAGGCTCGTCTACGTGACAAGGAAGAGGAGAAAACTGAACTCGTCTCCAATGCGCACATTGTTGAAGATGCATTCACATCGAAGAAGAACAAAGGGAAGAACTTTAAACTGAAGCCGAATAAGAAGGATTTCAAGAGAGGACAATACAAGGAAAAAGCAAAGAAGGGTACTTATTTTATTGCAATAAACCCGCCATTTCAAAGCGTGATTGTCGAGAATTTTGAAAAATAAAATCGAGCAAACATTGTGGGTGAAGAAGATCTCATTGCGGTGATCTCCGAAGTCAATATGGTAGATGGTGGAAATGAATGGTGGCTCGATTTTGGAGCTACTAGGCATGTTACTTCTGATAGGAATAATTTTATATCCTATGAGGAGGCTCATGATGGACATGAATTGTTCATGGAAAATTCCACTACTGCCAAAGTGGTAGGTCAAGGCAAAGTTGTTTTACACTTTACTTCGGGAAAATCTGTTACCCTGAATGATGTCCTTCATGTTCCTGAAATCTGAAAAATCTTGTATCGGCTTATATTCTGAACAAACATGGATTCAATATTGTGATCGAATCCGATTCCATTGTACTTTCTAAGAAAGGGATGTTTGTAGGCAAGGGGTATGCCTCTTGTGGAATGTTTAAGTTCAATATCAATGAAAAATCTGCTTCTTCGGTTTATATGTGTGACTCAATTTATTTATGGCATAATAGATTAGGGCATTTAAATTTACGTTCTATGGATAATATGATTAAATTAGAACTTCTTCCTAAAATACATATAAATTATGGTAAAGATAGATGTAGCATATGCGTCCAATCTAAAATGACTAAAAAACCATTTAAAAGTGTTGAAAGACAATCTAAACTATTAGATTTAATTCATACTGATTTATGTAATTTAAATAATATTACTACTAGAGGAGGGAAAAGATATTTCATCACTTTTATTGATGATTGCTCTCGATTTACATATGTTTTTCTTCTTCAATTAAAAGATGAAGCATTTAGTAAATTTATCTCCTATAAGGCCTTAGTGGAAAATCAATTAGATTTTAAAATTAAGGCATTACGATCGAATAGGGGAAGTGAATACATGTCACATGAATTTTCTTAATTTTGTGACAAGTATGGAATTATTCATGAAGTCACCGCTCCATATTCTCCTCAATCAAATGGAATTGCCGAAAGGAAAAATCGGACTCTAGTAGAAATGGTAAATTCTATGTTAACAAATTCTGGTTTGAATTCAAATTTATGGGGAGAAGCATTGCTTACTGCATGTTATATTTTAAATCGGATACCTTTTAAAAAATCTTCTAAAACTCCATATGAAATTTGGAAGAACAAACCTCCCAAATTACACTATTTAAAAGTATGGGGTTGTAGAGCATTAGTTAGGGTACCCGATTATAAACGTACAAAATTAGGTCCTAAAGCCATTGAATGTATTTTTGTGGGATATTCTATTAATAGTCCTATATACAGATTTTTAGTATGTGAGCATAATAATATTTTTGAAAAGGATTCAATTTTTGAATCTAGAGATGCAGTATTTTATGAGAATACTTTCTCTACTATTTCTAAACCTCTTGCATCCTCTAAATTAGATGAATCTTCTGATTCTCTTCATCTCTCTAGTAGTAAAGATGAAAAGATGGAACCTAGAAGAAGTAAGAGACCTAGGAAAGCCACCGATTTTGGGTCAGATTTCTATGTGTATCTTGTAGAAGGAACCAGAAATGAGAAAACTAAGAAAATGAAGTTTATTTTTAATATCGATGAAGATCCTCAAACTTTTGATGAAGCTGTTAAGTCTATTGATTCTGCTTTTTGGAAATAAGCTATAAATGATGAAATGGATTCTATCATGTCCAATAATACTTGGGAATTAGTAGACTTACCACAGGGATCTAAACTTATAGGTTGTAAGTGAATATTTAAAAGAAAACTTAATCCTAATGGCACTATAAACAAGTTTAAGGCTAGACTTGTTGCCAAAGGTTTTAGACAAAAGCATGGTATTGATTATTTTGATACCTATGCTCCAGTAGCTAGGATTTCTTCCATAAGGATCTTATTTGCTCTTGCTTCTATATATAAACTTCAAGTTCATCAAATGGATGTTAAGACCGCCTTTTTAAATGGTGAACTTGAAGAGGAAGTATATATGGATCAACCAGAGGGTTTTATCATGCAAGGACATGAAAATAAAGTTTGTAAACTTATTAGGTCCCTATATGGTCTAAAACAGGCTCCTAAACAGTGGCATGAAAAATTTGATAGTATTATTTTATCATATGGATTCAAGATTAATGAATCAGATAAATGCATTTATAGTAAGATATCAAAGGGTAAAGGAATAATTATTTGTCTCTATGTGGATGACCTCTTAATTTTTGGTACAGACTTAGAAAGTATTATATATACAAAAAGTTTTTTGGCTTCAAAATTTGATATGAAAGACATGGGTGAAGCCGATGTAATTCTTGGAATAAAATTATTTAAGCAAGATAATAATATTATTTTATCTCAGTCACACTATATAGAAAAAGTGCTAAAGAAATTTAAACATAATGGAAAATTAGCACCAACACCTTTTGATCCAAGTATAAAATTAAAACCCAACGATAGTAGAAGTGTATCTCAATTAGACTTTTCTAGAGTAATTGGTAGTTTGATGTATGCTACTCATTGCACTAGACCTGATATTGCTTATGCGGTAGGGAAATTAAGTAGATATACTAGTAATCCTAGTCATGAACATTGGAAAGCAATTAGTAGAGTATTAAGTTATCTTAATAAAACTAAGGATTATGCTTTACATTATGTTGGTTATCCTACTGTACTTGAGGGATACACAGATGCTAGTTGGAACAATGATACAGATGAGTCAAGGTCTACTAGTGGATGGGTATTTACACTTGGAGGTGCCGCAGTTTCTTGGGGATCAAAGAAACAAACATGCATAACACATGCAACTATGGAATCAGAATTTATTGCTCTTGCGGCAGGGAGCAAGGAAGCAGAGTGGTTAAGGAATTTACTATTAGAAATTCCTATTTGGCCAAAGCCTATGCCACCAATCTCTTTATTCTGTGATAGTGAAGCTGCGCTATCTAAAGCTTATAGCAAAATTTATAATGGAAAGTCTAGACATATAAGTTTAAGACACAGTTATGTTAGTCAATTACTCCGTGAAGGAGTAATTACTATCAATTCAATACGGACCTTTGCAAATTTAGCGGATCCATTTACAAAAGGTCTTGCAAGAGATGTAGTTATTAAAACATCAGAAGGGATGGGTTTAAAGCCTAATAGATTACATCACCTATGATGGTAACCCGACCTATTTTCTAAAGTCCAGAAACTAAAGGTTCAATGGGAAAACAAATCATATGTAGTGATTGCACATTATTAAAAGTGCGAGTTTACAACTCCAACCATCTCAAGTAATAATGTGGAACTTGTAACGTAAGGAAGAGGTTGAGGTATTTCTCTTAATCAGTCTATAACATATAGAAATGTCTAGAATTCTGAGGGCATTTATGATGAAATGGCGACCTATATGAGTTACGAAGTGTGGCCGCTTCGAAGAAAGATAAAGGCTTTTCTTAAATACAACTCATGAATACCGGGGTATAAGCACAAGGCCATAAAACGTGCTGGCTGTTAAAATGAAATGAAACTTAGATTACTTATGTGTGTGATATATCCGGTTGATTATACAAGAAAATTAGTTCAAGAAATTAGATCACTAAAGTTCTTTATCAACTTTGATGTATTCTCACTAAGTGAAGGTTCAATTCATTAGGACACCTTCATTTATGCATACAGTAGTCAAGAAATGCTCAAATTTCTTTAGTACATATATATACTGTTTTTCGATATCAGATTTAAGAATGACTCTCAGTTTCTTTATTTCCAAAATAGGGGAGGATGGATATTTATTTTGTAAATAGGGGAGGAATGTTGAATATTTATCAAATAAATATTTATTACTTTAATAATATTTATCTATTATTAATTTAATAATGTTTATTTATTTTTAAATGATTCCTTAAAGTGATTGGTTCCATATTAAAAGGATGCTTTTAACCTTCAAGTCAAAATTACTTGAATTTTGAATTAATATTAGAGGAAAATTTTTCCCACCATAAGTTTAAAAGTGTTGTAAATGTTTTGTCCCACCTCACTATTTTACAAGAAATATTCATGGCTTATATATGGAAACTTACCTTCCATATTATTTGGCTTAATAAGAAGAACCTGACTCATAGCGGCGTTCAACATGCCACGCTGTAGCCGATGTGCGAATGGCGCAATTGGCGCTTTTAAGGCTCACTTTGCACTTCGCACGACCGCATCGTCGCGAGGAGCTTGAGGAAAAGATGTAACTGTTCGGATGTGAACCGTTGGATCCTTGCAACCGTTGATCGGATCGATCAGGGCCCTCGATTGCAAGCAACCGACAGACACAACCGCGCCTGAAAAGGTGCTCCGAAAGTTATAAATAGAGGTCAGAGGAGGGATTCTAAATACTTGCAATTTCCGAATCTTACATCTGAGCCCTCAGAATTCGTGTGCAAACCAGAGCATTCTGCGTCTTCGTTTCGTTGGGTCGCACACTACAGTGCAACGTAGTGTGTGACAGATCGGTTCTTCACCGAGGCTTCATTGTATCCTGGAGGCGAATTTGCCGATATCCCGTTGCATATAGGGGGCAAATATTGTCTTAAAGACAGCGATCTAATCGCGCCTTGAAGCAATTTTTCGATCTATTTTCTGTCAATCTTTGTGCAATACACTAACATTCTTTAGTTCTATCTATTGCATCAGAATCAAACTATATCTTATTTGTGTTTGACTGTAGTTTCATTGTTTATTTTTTTGATGATTTTTTAGCTAATGGTTTGTTATGTTATATCAGCTCATTTTCATTCTTCGAAAAAAATCGGTTTGCTTCTTCAATCCCAATCTCTTGCTCTCTCTGCAACCACACACACACACTCTCTCTCTCTCTCTAACTTTTCTGATAAAAACGGAAAACCCCAAATCTGGCCCTACCTGAACTGCACTGGACCCTAGCTTCAAGGACTAGGAGATGAGCAATTTGGGGAAGAAGACATACCGAAGACAATGCATACCAGTTTCAGTTTTTGACCGTTGGTTGGTGAGTTCAGATCACATGTATATGCTAAAGTGAAGTATACTTCACAGCCGAAATCTGAGCTCAGAATCTGAGCTAATCCGAGCGATTTAAACGTCCTTTTCACTCGGAAAAAGCTCTGATTCCCGGTTCCCAAGCAAACCTCTCAAACGTGGTCCTTACTCAGATTTTGCATAAAGTCTCAGAATCCTTCAGAAAAATGGCATAATGAGCTTTAGAGATAATCTTATGGCGACACACTAGTAATCCTTGAAAATGCCCTAAAAATTATCTTCTTATGATCAAACTATCCTCCCAAATAGATAATGCTCCTGGGCAAAACTGCACTTAACACATCCTATTTTAAATACTAAATTAACATTTGTCTATTAGAGGTACCAATTCCTTCATATGGTAACAACAACATTTGAATTAAAGTAAAATAAAACCAATTGTGTGATTAATTCTATGTAAAGATTAATAAGCTTATCAATAAATAGCCCCCTAAAATCATATTAACAATTCTTTTCAGTGATTGTAAGGGGCAAATATCTATAGAATTCAGTTATCTAACATTAAACATGGTATAATTCAACTTCTTATTTCAGATATATCAAACAAATTTTATTTTATAAAAACATACCACATAACACAACAAGCTTATGATAGCAACAAACCAAACTACTCATGCAAAAAAAAAAAAAAAAAAACATGTCCCCAATTTCTAGCTGACCACAGTCTCAGTTTTTCTCAAACTTCTTCTGCAACCTAGCTACATTCAGTGTTGTTGCAACAAAAAGCTTATATTGTATGCCATCGAAGAATTGAAAATAGGCCTTCCTCCAAGACTTGTTGACCAACAAAAAACCCCAAACTCCCCAAAACCCCGTTGCAAATCCCAGTATAATGCTAATATAGAACCAAAACATTTTTGATCCATCATCTTTGCTACCACCATCAAGTTTTGGATCTTGATCTGTTTGATCTTCTGGGCACTTTTCTGTAAGCGGAGGCCCACAGAGTTGATCGTTGCTGATGTAAATAGATGGATCATTGAGAGTTCGAAGTTGGTTGCCTGAAGGGATTTCTCCTAAGAAGTTGTGTGACAAGTTCAAAGAACTTAAAAAATTTAGAGAGGCCATGCTGGGGGGAATTGCACCTGAAAGATGGTTTCTCTTGAAATCAAGAGATTCCAGTTGATTCAATTTGCCGATAGTCATTTGGGATCTTCCCTTCCAATTCATTTAGTGACAAATTCAAATATTTCAGTCCAACAAGATTAGTTAGTTCTTGAGGGATTTTTCCTGATAAGTTATTACTTGATAAGTCTATGGTTATCACAAGAGAAAGGATCTTGCTATATCTTCGCTCAACACCTTTTACCATCAAAGAAATGCTCTCTTCATACTTGCTATGTATTCGCCCAACACCTGTTTCCATCAAAGAAATGCTCTCTTCATACTTGTCGAGTGGCAAAAATGTAATATCCCCGATATTTTAAACCTATTTTCGTTTACCTCGATAAGCGTGCCCAAAAATAATTATGATATTTTATGAGCTTTTTAGTTAGTATTGGTTATGATGAGGGACATGACCAAAGGATTTAGTTATGAGGTGTGTACAGGTCAGGAAATCAAAGACGTACACAATAAGGTTTGTATTTGTGTTTAACGCCGGAGGTTTTGCAAGAATAAATGGATAAGTTGTAAAATTTAAATATCTAGATTTTTGTAGGCTTTGTTTTAATATTATAAAGAGAGAGAGATTTGAGAGAATTTACACTTCTCTCTTTCGGTTGAAAGCTAATTGCAAACCATTTGGGCTGCTTTTGATCTTTAGATCTTGAGATAGAGAGAGCTCCTCTTCCCATCTCAACCATTGTTTTAATTGGTATTTGAAATTGGATCAGTTTGAGATATTGGAAGAGAAGGTTAGAGGAGAGGATATTACTTATTGATAGGATCTGTGCAATGGAAGAAGGGTTATATGGGCTGACTTGAAACTTTTAAACCGTTGATCTTGGAAATTTGTTCCGGTGCGTGAATTAGTGCAAAGGGATCAACGAATTAAGCTACAAGAGGTATGCCTTGAAACCTCCTTATGCAAATTTGTTGGATTTTGTTAAGAAATTAAGTTTTGGATTCAATAGAAAGGATGGAATGACTGTGTAGAAAATGATGAAAAAGAATCCGGGCATGTTAAATTAACGCTACGAACTGAGAAAATTATTTGTCGATTTCAAAATCGATCGTCGAATATCATTCGATCGAATTGGAAATCGACGATCGAAAATGAATTTTTAAGCTTATAGAAGTTACGAAATTGATGGTCAATTTAGAATCGACCATCGATTTCAAATTCGACCATCGAATTTCAAATCGATGATCGAATTACATCCGACTTGCTTTAAAATTTTGATTGGATTTTTGTTTTGTGAGCCTTTAGGTTAATTTTTGGGTTGTATATTAACACTGAGGGTGTTAATATATGTAGGTTTTGGTCAATTGGGAGTTCTTGGAGAGGACTGCTTGTTCATGCCTTTGAATTTTCTTGGTTGAGGTAGGGGAATCCTAATTATTATTTGCATGAATTATAAGCATAAATTTTCATATTTCATGTTATTTTTAGAAGCATGAAATATAGAAATTTCATTATACACAGTGAAATTAAAAAAAACTTTGAACATATGATAAAATCCGAAAATTTGTAAACCTTATCATGAATAAGAATCATTGGAAATCAGAACCTCAGTTAACTTTTGAATCAGAACTTCGAATCAGAACTTTGAAAAATCAGTATATGATATGAATAATAAGCTTGGATATGTGTTAGCATTTGCATTTGATTTTGGGTTCATAAGTACGATGCCCTAGATTCCACCAACCGTGTTGACGGTAAAACTTTGGCGCAAGTTTCCCTCATAGCGTAGGGGCTTGTTGCATTTTCGAAATGGGTTCATGAACGACGATGGTCAGTAGGGTCTTCCCATCGGTCACGTAGTCTGCTCTCATGCTATAGGAAATTTGGGAGATAAAATTAAGTTATAAATTTAAGACAAGAAGCATGCTAAATCAGAACATTTTGAACACTTTAGATTTTATGATCAGTTTTGACTCAGGATTAGAACTGGAGATTTAATTTGAAAAGCATCATTGAAAAACCATATTTGATCCGATTCCGTCTTTTGAAAACCTTACTTATAAGAAATGCAAATAGATCTGTCTTCCCCTATTGAGCTTGGCTGTTAGCTCACCCTCGACTATACGTCACAGGTGCTGAGACTGACCTTGGGTCAGAGGATCCGGAGGACTCCGATTATATTCCCGAGGAGGATTTAGACATACCAGCTAAGGAGTTCTTCCCGTGATCTGAGATTTTGTATTTTTGGTATTTTGTCTGAATATTATTTTTGTACTGTTGAGCCTTAGGCTATTAATTTTGTTCTTTTGATATCACTTTAGGAACCATTATGGTGAACCTCTATTTTAGGTGATCGGATTGGCCATCACCGGTGGTTCTTTTTGGTTCCTCACAGTGATATATCTAATTTTGTTATGTGAAGCTTTTGTTTTTGGATTAACAATGTTACCTCTGTCTTTAGACCTTTGTTTATGTTGCCGGCTTCTGTTTGTTACGGCTTATTGAGAAATCAATAAGTTGATGAATCGGCCTTTCCTATACCTTAGGGATTGGAAATGTCGGGTCGTCACAGTTGGTATCAGAGCGAGGCTCTAGGTTCAGAGTCTTAGGACTAGGGGTTAGATTATTTCTAACAATTTATTACTGATCAATTGTTATTGTTTGTTTAACAATGACAGATCAGCATGCCTCCACGGTTTAGAGGCAGAGGCCGAGATATAGAGGGACCTCGTACAGCTCGCATTGAGGAGATTGATGAGGGCGTAGGCACCTCATATGACAGAGGGCGAGCTGCTTCTGGCCCTAATGCAGAGCCTTTGGGAGCTGCTAGGCAAGACAGAGGGAATGTGGACGAGGTGTTGGCAGCCTTGGCTACTAACATGGCCCAGCAGACTGCAGCCATTGGACCGATGCATCGAGATCTTTGGCGACAACGGACATCAGCCAGGAGGATTCGCAGAGTTTAGGAGGATGAGACCTCCTACATTCTCAGGGCAGACGGATCCTATGGAAGCCGAGGCATGGCTGGATGAGATAGAGAAAATATTTGAAGTGTTGCAGTGTACCGATATTGAGAAAGTACGCTGGGCATCTTTCAAACTTTTGGGTGAGGCTAGCCCGTGGTGGAAGTCTGTTTCCAGGATGAGAGAGCAGGACTACCCCAATACTCCATGGACTTGGGCAGAGTTCGTGGAGACGTTCAACGATCAGTACTTCCCGAGGATCGTACGTAATCAGTGGGAGGTTCAATTTATCGAATTGAAACAGAATGAGATGTCAGTGCGCGAGTATGGCGCAGAATTTGATAGACTTTCCCGTTTTGCACCCCTACATGTGGCCACTGAGCTGATGAGAGCTCAGAAATTTCAGAGAGGTTTGAGGCCTAACATTCAGGAGAGGGTGTCGATGTGGGAAATGGAGACGTATGCTGGCGTGATGTCCAAGGCCCTCATTGCAGAGGAAGATATTCAAAAACAGTACTTGAGGCGAGAGCAGGGTAATAAAAATAGGTTTGGTCAGGGACAGCAGAGTGCTTCAGAGCAGGTGAACAAAAAGCCGAGGTTCTCTAAACCTCCTCCCTACCCTAGTCAGCCATCATATTCTAGACCGTGTTGCTTGGGACCAGACGCGTCTTCCTATCGAGACCTCGAGTCGTCACCGGGGCGACCTTTCGAGCCGGAGCACTCTGCGAGTGGAGCTTCATGGCTCGGGCTCGACGAGAGGATCACCTATTCTGCTTTCTACCCGCAGTGTGCAAGATGTGGGAAACCACATAGGATGAGGATTGCACAACACCGGAGGATGCTTGTGTGGACAAAGGTTGGTCACATGATCAAGGATTGTCCTACTATTGAGAAAGGACGGACTACGGACTTGCTCTCACGCAGAAGTCGACCCATTACCAGATTCAAGGCCCAAGCTTATGCGGCTGCAGATGCCCAAACGTCGAATGACGCCATTCAAGGTATCATTAAAGTTGAGGCGTCAATTATGCATTGATTCAATTATTATTGTTTAAATCTACATACAAGTCATTTTTGTTAAAACACATAGGAATCATTGCAGATAATTAACAAACTTTTTAACTAAAGGTACACTTCTGATGAGTAGTCGACGTGGATAAAATTGAAGCACGAGTACTTATAGACCCTGGGTCTACACACTCGTTTATTACTCCTTCCTTCTCAGAGAAGTTGGGTATTACTCCCGAACCCCTTGCTTTCATTCTAGATGTCAAGATTCCTACGGGGAGTTCGGTATGCACTGATACAGCATGTCAGTCAGTCATCGTGATGATTGATGAGCACAAGACATTGACCGACATGATTACGTTGAGCATGGAAGGGTTCGACGTCATTCTCGGAATGGATTGGTTGGCGACTTATCACGCGGCGTGGGCTGTCTTGAAGATAGTGACCTTCCGCCAAAGCGAAAATCCTTCCGATTCTGGAGTCAAATCCAAGGTTGCGCCGTTGGTTTCAGCCATTAAAGCTGAGCGTATGATGAAGAATGGTTGCAGTGGGTATCTGGCCTATTTGCAAGATTCTACCGAGAAGAAGAACGACTTGGCTCTTATCAAGGTGGTCTGCGATTATCCTGATGTCTTTCCAGAGGACTTACCTGGATTACCACCTGACCGAGAGATTGAGTTCGCGATTGAGCTAGCGCCGGGTACAGAACCGTTATCTAAAGCTCCATATCGGATGGCGCCTGCTGAGTTGAAAGAGCTCAAGGAACAACTTCAAGAGCTGTTAGACAAAGGCTTTATACGACCGAGTGTCTCTCCTTGGGGTGCACCGGTTCTATTTGTGAAAAAGAAGGATGGATCGATGCGTCTGTGTATCGATTATAGGCAGCTCAACAAGATGACGATTAAGAATCGTTATCCTCTTCCGCGGATAGACGACTTGTTTGATCAATTGCAGGGTGCAAGGTTCTTTTCGAAGATTGATCTGAGGTCAGGCTATCACCAGCTCAAGATCAAGGCGGAAGATATATCCAAGACTGCGTTTCGGACGCGTTATGGCCACTATGAGTTTCTAGTGATGCCATTTGGATTGACAAATGCGCCTGATGAACAGGGTGTTCAAACCACATCTTGATAAATCTGTGGTAGTTTTCGTAGATGACATCCTCATCTATTCGAAAACCAGAGAGGAGCATGTGCAGCATCTGAAGATGGCTCTTCAAACACTCAGGGACCATCAGTTGTATGCCAAACTCAGTAAGTGTGAGTTTTGGCTTGAGCAGGTCAGTTTCTTGGGCCACGTAGTCTCTGAAGCGGGTATCTCAGTGGATCCTACAAAGATAGATTCTGTGGTGACATGGGAACAACCTACGACAGTTACAGAGGTCCAAAGTTTCCTTGGTTTGGTAGGGTACTATCGGCGATTCGTCGAGGGTTTCTCGAAGATATCGGGTCCACTTACACAGCTCACAAGAAAGAATGCTAAGTTCGACTGGACAGAACAGTGTGAGCAGAGCTTTCAGGAGTTAAAGCGTCGCTTGACTACAGCACCAGTGCTTGCTATACCTTCCGGCAGTGGAGGTTTTGCAGTATATAGTGATGCTTCCTATGGCGGATTAGGCTGTGTGCTTAATCAACACGAGCGGGTCATTGCATATGGTTCTAGGCAGTTGAAGGACCATGAAAGAAACTATCCGACGCATGACTTAGAGCTAGCAGCAGTTATATTCGCCTTGAAGATCTGGCGACATTACCTCTACGGTGAAATCTTTGATATATTCACCGATCACAAGAGTCTCAAGTACCTCTTCACTCAAAAGGACTTGAATATGCGGCAGCGACGATGGATGGAGTTCTTGAAGGACTACGATTGCTCGATTCAATACCATCCGGGAAAAGCAAATGTCGTTGCTGATGCACTTAGTAGGAGGTCTTCAGCACAGTTGTCACATCTTGTTAGCCGGATTCAGAGATGGAAGCTTTTGGAGGATATGGCTTTGGGCAGCTCAAGGTTCGATGTAAAAGGCTCGGGGGCATTGATGGCTACGCTTGTATTACGTCCTACGCTCTTCGAGAACATTCGAAAGCTTCAGATGACCGATGATGAGCTGATGGCAATCAGACGAGATGTCGAGAATGGCAGCAAGAAGGATTTCTCCATTCGAGCAGATGGGACCTTGCTATTTCACAATCGGGTATGCGTACCTTCGAGTACCGAGCTTCGGGACACCATTCTGGAAGAGGCTCACAAATCCATGTATGCCATACATCCTGGTAGCACCAAGATGTATCAGGACTTGATGAAGAGTTTCTGGTGGCGAGGTTTGAAACGCGACGTCGCTGAGTACGTATCGCGGTGCTTGGTTTGTCAACAGGTTAAGGTTGATCATCAGAATCCTGCAGGTCTATTACAGCCTTTACCTGTGCCTGAGTGGAAATGGGAAGCCATTTCGATGGATTTTATACTCGGGTTATCGAAGACACTGAGGAAGAACAATGCCATCTGGGTCATTGTAGATCGACTAACCAAGTCTGCTCATTTCTTGCCATACAATACCACGTATACAGCCAGTAGACTTACAGAGTTATACCTAAAGGAGATTGTTAGACTGCATGGAATACCGGCTAGTATTGTGTCTGATCGAGACCCGTTGTTTACTTCACATTTTTGGCAGAGATTTCAGGAGGGCATGGGTTCTCGTCTTGACTTTAGTTCGGCATTTCACCCACAAACGGATGGCCAGACCGAGCGCGTGAACCAAGTCATTGAGGACATGTATGTTGGATTTTCACGGGTCATGGGACCAACACTTGCCTCTGATAGAGTTCGCCTACAATAATAGCTTTCAGGCTAGCATTGGTATGGCTCCGTTTGAGGCTTTATATGGACGGCGGTGTCGATCACCGTTGAACTGGGAAGAAGTGGGTGAGAAGCTCATTATTAGACCTGAGATAGTTGAGCGCACTACCGAGACGGTTCGGTTGATACGCGAGCGACTACGAGTAGCTCAGAGTCGTCAGAAGAGCTACGCCAATCTCAAACGGAGACACGTGGATTTTCAAGTAGTTTTTTTTTATATGTCACTGGGTATTTATTCACTTGGTATACATTCCATGTGAAATTGGCACTAATGCTTGATTTTTCAGGTCGATGAGAATGTCTTTGTTCGGATTTCGCCTACCAAGGGCGTTATGCGGTTCGGAAAATGAGGGAAGCTGAGTCCTCGGTACGTTGGGCCTTTCGAGATATTAGGCCGAGTCGGAGAGGTTGCATATCGTGTGGCGTTACCGCCGCAATTGTCCAGCATGCACAACGTTTTTCATGTGTCGATGCTGCGTCGATACATCCGTGACCCGACTCACGTACTTGATTACCAACCCATCGAGCTTCAGGATGGTTTGAAGGTGGTCGAAGACCCGCTTCGCATTTTGGATCGCAAGGAGCAGATCCTACGCACTAAAAGCATTCCTTTAGTTCTCGTGCAATGGCGGAATCATACACCGGAGGAAGCTACCTGGGAGCGTGAAGCTGAGCTCAATTTAATTTCCGAACAATTTTGAGACATTATGTGTTGAATGTATGATTTCTTGAATTTTATGTAATTACTGATTTTATACAGATGATTTGGCGATAAAATTTTGTCGGTCCAATATGGTGCATGTTTAGAAGCCTCTACATTATGGAAAATTCAATCCTATTGAGCCTACCCTTGGTATCTTATACAATACTGGCCATGTGACATAAAATTGGCCTATAGTTAGCTACTTCTTTAAATTACCACGTAAATTTAGCCTTGATACTGATGTCATGGCTCTATATATATATACCTATATTTTGTCCATATTTATAGCTTTTAATTGCGTTATGTTGTAGAAATCCTAAAACTTTTACGAGCTCGACCAAGTCCGGACTTATTATTTTCCGAATGGTTATGTGAAATAAATTGGCCAAAAGCTTACTTGACCTATTCTTAAATAGTCTATGCCAATTCCGGCTGTGATAGTATAATCATAGTCCAATAAGGTGATGGGCATGAAATGGAATCAAAGAAGGTGCAATTAGACCCAAGGGCATGCTTGGAATTTCAAAAATTTTGAAAATTTTTCATCATAACAGTATAAAAAAATTCGACTGTCGAAATGCAAATTCGACCATCGAACTTTCTATAAAGATTTCAAGTCAGTTTTCGGCCAAAAACAGAACCTGAGAAGTTCTGAGAAAATCGACCATCGATTTTAAAATCGACCATCGATTTTCAAAATCGACCATCGAATTTTAAATCGATGGTCGAATTTATCGATTTAAGTTTGGGGGTTTAAAACTTCTGGGCATTTCAGTTTTTAGTTTTGAGGGTTTTGAGCTTAGGGTTTTGAGGGGTTTTGGGCGATTTGGGGATTTTAGAGCTTCCTCTTCATTTTTTTTGGCTGCATTCCAAAGGGGATTTCACTGCATTTCACAAAGGGAGCATCTTTCAATCCTTGCAAAACCGATTTGGGGCTTTTTCACAAGGTAACCCTTGCTATATTTCTCAGTACCTCCCTGTGTTCTTGCATTTTGTGGGTCATTCTCTTAATTTTTGATTTAATGGGGCCTAAAAAGCAGACACCCATACGAAATCCCACATCAAAAAGACCAGCTTCTAAAGCTGCGTCTACAAGCTGCACAAAACAGCCCACAGAACCACAGTCAGCTCCACCACCCACTGTATCCCCTTTGCCTGAGCAACCCAACGATTTTTGGAGCATTAAAGGCTTCACGACAGAATATTTATTTCACCCGGAGTTGTTTGACCAGCAAACGACCACACAATGGGCGGGTGAATACCTTGAAAAGGCCAAATTGACCTCCCTGTGCTCATCCTTTAGCGACCATTTCTATCCCCGACTCGTGCGTCTATTTTATCAGCACATGAGCCGCGAAGACGGGAAAAGAATCTATACAGAGATTGATGGCCGCGATTATACCTTCGATCTAGAGGACATGGCTGTGGCATTGAGATGCCCTTTAAATCACTCACAAACGATGGGTTTAGGTCCTCCTTTTCCCAAACCAGTCCGTTTCGAAGATGTAATCACGCAGATGACGCAAGGCCGTCATGGGTCCGGTAAATCCATCGTCACGGTCCATATGCCGGAGACCATGTGGATCTTGGATAAAATTTTAAAGGCTACCCTTTACCCTTTTGGTCATCAATCTGAGCGCACCGGTCCCCTTCAACAAATTCTTTTTGCGGCCTATAAGGAGCGATGGTTTAGTGCTCCTGAAATCCTTTTTAAAGGGATTATCAAAGCCCGAGAGAAAATGGGCAAACATGTGAAGAAACCATTGAAGACTATGCCCTATGCTCGCATAATTTCAGTGATGATTGAGAACTACCGAGCGGGCCCTGCTTATGATATCCCTCCTACTGAACCCAAATCCACAGCGGGTCGAAAAATGTATACTTTGGTCAATTGGGGTCAAACCTACAGTAGGCTGGTAAAGACTCCAAAGGATGCAGAGGCACCTGATACCGCTAGCGATGATGATGAGGACCCTACTCATTCTATCCCTGACACTACTACCGCTGCACCTCCTCAGCCCCCACAGACTGACGTTCTTACACTCTCCGAGTTCACCCGACAGATGACCGCCATGAGCCATCAGATTCAAGAGCTCACCCACCACACCAGCTCTATGCGTCAGGAGTTGGATGTCCATGGCGGCGCCCTCTCTTATTTGATGCAGCACGCGTTTCCAGAGGATTACACGACGTATATGGCCGATATCCGTGCTTCAGTATATCGCCCTTCGACATCGGGCGCTGGTACTAGCATGCCTTCTACGGCCAGGGGGGATACGGGTGATTATGATGCTGCTACGGGTGATGGTACTTCGGATCGGGCGGGTCCATCTTCTGCCGGAGATTGTTAGTATACTTGGGGGAGGGGGTACTGCTTTATTTTATGGTTGTCATGGGTCTGTATTTATTACAGCTTGGATTATTTAGGACCAGGTGGTCCTTCTTTTGTTATCTTTTATCTTTTCTGTCTGTTACTTTGCTCTGGATATTTTGCCTATCTTTGGTTGTATATAGTTTGGTTAGATACTTGTTTCATCTTTTGATATGCATGTTGGATCTCTATGTGCATTGCTTTTGTTGGTATTTTAGTATCTGCTTCAGTTAGATGCTTGTGTGGGTTTGCTCTATGTCACTTTTGTACTTCCTGTTTCTTTGATAGCTTTTCATTCTCTTTATGGCTTTCATGCGTCACTGTGCATCGGTCTCCCGGCACGTGACACTTGGGGTGTGGGCATCCATGTACGGATGCAATCCACTATAGCCTTTTAATGCCACATGTCGTACATCCATGTTACTACGGATCCCATCCCTTGGCTTGCGTGCCCTGTGGGATCGAAACACGGTGCACCATGTTTTCTCTTCTTTTATTGTCTGGTGTGTGTTATGTTCAATTTTCGAGGACGAAAATTCCTAAGGAGGGGTGCATGTAATATCCCCGATATTTTAAACCTATTTTCATTTACCTCGATAAGCATGCCCAAAAATAATTATGATATTTTATGAGCTTTTTAGTTAGTATTGGTTATGATGAGGGATATGACCAAAGGATTTAGTTATGAGGTGTGTACAGGTCAGGAAATCAAAGACGTACACAATAAGGTTTGTATTTGTGTTTAACGCCGGAGGTTTTGCAAGAATAAATGGATAAGTTGTAAAATTTAAATATCTAGATTTTTGTAGGCTTTGTTTTAATATTATAAAGAGAGAGAGATTTGAGAGAATTTACACTTCTCTCTTTCGGTTGAAAGCTAATTGCAAACCATTTGGGCTGCTTTTGATCTTTAGATCTTGAGATAGAGAGAGCTCCTCTTCTCATCTCAACCATTGTTTTAATTGGTATTTGAAATTGGATCAGTTTGAGATATTGGAAGAGAAGGTTAGAGGAGAGGATATTACTTATTGATAGGATCTGTGCAATGGAAGAATGGTTATATGGGCTGACTTGAAACTTTTAAACCGTTGATCTTGGAAATTTGTTCCGGTGCGTGAATTAGTGCAAAGGGATCAACGAATTAAGCTACAAGAGGTATGCCTTGAAACCTCCTTATGCAAATTTGTTGGATTTTGTTAAGAAATTAAGTTTTGGATTCAATAGAAAGGATGGAATGGCTGTGTAGAAAATGATGAAAAAGAATCCGGGCATGTTAAATTAACAGCCACAGAACCTGAGAAATTCGACTGTCGAAATTAGAAATCGACTGTCGAATTGGAAATCGACAGTCGAAAATGAATTTTTAAGCTTGTAACAGAGTTCTGAAATTCGATGGTCGAATTTAGAATCAACCATCGAATTTCAAATTCGACCATCGAATTTCAAATCGATGGTCGAATTCTGTCCAGCTTCTGGCTTTTAAAATTTTGATTGGATTTTTGTTTTGTGAGCCTTTGGGTTAATTTTTGGGTTGTATATTAACACTGAGGGTGTTAATATATGTAGGTTTTAGTCAATTGGGAGTTCTTGGAGAGGACTGCTTGTTCATGCCTTTGAATTTTGTTGGTTGAGGTAGGGGAATCCTAATTATTATTTGCATGAATTATAAGCATAAATTGTCATAAATCATGTTATTTTTAGAAGCATGAAATATAGAAATTTCATTATACACAGTGAAATTAAAAAAAACTTTGAACATATGATAAAATCCGAAAATTTGTAAACCTTATCATGAATAAGAATCATTGGAAATCAGAACCTCAGTTAACTTTTGAATCAGAACTTCGAATCAGAACTTTGAAAAATCAGTATATGATATGAATAATAAGCTTGGATATGTGTTAGCATTTGCATTTGATTTTGGGTTCATAAGTACGATGCCCTAGATTCCACCAACCGTGTTGACGGTAAAACTTTGGCGCAAGTTTCCCTCATAGCGTAGGGGCTTGTTGCATTTTCGAAATGGGTTCATGAACGACGATGGTCAGTAGGGTCTTCCCATCGGTCACGTAGTCTGCTCTCATGCTATAGGAAATTTGAGAGATAAAATTAAGTTATAAATTTAAGACAAGAAGCATGCTAAATCAGAACATTTTGAACACTTTAGATTTTATGATCAGTTTTGACTCAGGATTAGAACTGGAGATTTAATTTGAAAAGCATCATTGAAAAACCATATTTGATCCGATTCCGTCTTTTGAAAACCTTACTTATAAGAAATGCAAATAGATCTGTCTTCCCCTATTGAGCTTGGCTGTTAGCTCACCCTCGACTATACGTCACAGGTGCTGAGACTGACCTTGGGTCAGAGGATCCGGAGGACTCCGATTATATTCCCGAGGAGGATTTAGACATACCAGCTGAGGAGTTCTTTCCGTGATCTGAGATTTTGTATTTTTGGTATTTTGTCTGAATATTATTTTTGTACTGTTGAGCCTTAGGCTATTAATTTTGTTCTTTTGATATCACTTTAGGAACCATTATGGTGAACTTCTATTTTAGGTGATCGGATTGGCCATCACCGGTGGTTCTTTTTGGTTCCTCACAGTGATATATCTAATTTTGTTATGTGAAGCTTTTGTTTTTGGATTAACAATGTTGCCTCTGTCTTTAGACCTTTGTTTATGTTGCCGGCTTCTGTTTGTTACGGCTTATTGAGAAATCAATAAGTTGATGAACCGGCCTTTCCTATACCTTAGGGATTGGAAAAGTCGGGTCGTCACAAAAAAAGTACCAGCATATTTAGGTAGGGACAATATATCCTCATTCTTCCCCTGTCTTACGACCATTGCTGCAAGATTTCCTAAACATGATGGAATGGTCCCTGATAGATTATTACCCGCAAGGTCCAAAATCTGAAGTTCAGTAAGATGACATAGTTGCAGAGGAATGTGCCCATATAACTTATTTGAACGTAGTCGGAGAATTTTAAGATGTGATAGACTCTTTCCTACTGTTGCTGGTATTTTTCCAGAAAACGCATTTTCCCCAAGATCAAGAGTAATCAAGTAAGAACAATTTTCCAAACATAAAGGAATTTCCCCCACGAGACTATTGTTATTCAAGTGCAATGATCTGAGTTCATGCATAGAACAAACCCGGCTAGGAATTTCTCCATATAGATGGTTGTGTGAGAAATCCACAATAAACAAATCTTGTGAAAAATTCGAACATCCAGGAATTTCTCCCAAGAAATGATTTCTAGAGAGATCGAGCAGCTTCAAAGACCCCCCAAAATTACATAAAGGGTTAAGGGATCCTGATAATTGATTGTTCGAGAGATCAAGTGCTTGGATTCCATCCGGCATTTGTGGCAATGGACCATGCAAATTGTTGGAGCTCATAAACAGTGAATACAGATGGGAAATATTGGATAATTCTGGAATCTTGCAACTGATCTTGTTGTTCGAGAGATCCAAATAGCGGGACGAATTCCAAATCCAATATGGAATATCAGCTGAAATAGATGCATTGGACAAATCTATATAGTAGAGTTGTTGAGTTTGCAACCACGTAGGAAATTTGGGCCCCACTTGGCAATTGCGCAATCCTATATGCCTGAGTTGAAAAGGAGGAACCCAATCAGATTTCACTTTCAAGACTAAGGAGTTCAAAGAAATGTCTAACTTGTATAGACTTGTGAGATTTGCCCAACACCTGTTTCCATCAAAGAAATGCTCTCTTCATACTTGTCGAGTGGCAAAAAAATACCAGCATATTCAGGTAGGGACAATATATCCTCATTCTTCCCCTGTCTTACGACCATTGCTGCAAGATTTCCTAAACATGATGGAATGGTCCCTGATAGATTATTACCCGCAAGGTCCAAAATCTGAAGTTCAGTAAGATGACATAGTTGCAGAGGAATGTGCCCATATAACTTATTTGAACGTAGTCGGAGAATTTTAAGATGTGATAGACTCTTTCCTACTGTTGCTGGTATTTTTCCAGAAAACGCATTTTCCCCAAGATCAAGAGTAATCAAGTAAGAACAATTTTCCAAACATAAAGGAATTTCCCCAACGAGACTATTGTTATGTATTCGCCCAACACCTGTTTCCATCAAAGAAATGCTCTCTTCATACTTGTCGAGTGGCAAAAAAATACCAGCATATTCAGGTAGGGACAATATATCCTCATTCTTCTCATGTCTTACGACCATTGCTGCAAGATTTCCTAAACATGATGGAATGGTCCCTGATAGATTATTACCCGCAAGGTCCAAAATCTGAAGTTCAGTAAGATGACATAGTTGCAGAGGAATGTGCCCATATAACTTATTTGAACGTAGTCGAAGAATTTTAAGATGTGATAGACTCTTTCCTACTGTTGCTGGTATTTTTCCAGAAAACGCATTTTCCCCAAGATCAAGAGTAATCAAGTAAGAACAATTTTCCAAACATAAAGGAATTTCCCCAACGAGACTATTGTTATTCAAGTGCAATGATCTGAGTTCATGCATAGAACAAACCCGGCTAGGAATTTCTCCATATAGATGGTTGTGTGAGAAATCCACAATAAACAAATCTTGTGAAAAATTCGAACATCCAGGAATTTCTCCCAAGAAATGATTTCTAGAGAGATCGAGCAGCTTCAAAGCCCCCCCAAAATTACATAAAAGGTTAAGGGATCCTGATAATTGATTGTTCGAGAGATCAAGTGCTTGGATTCCATCCGGCATTTGTGGTAATGGACCATGCAAATTGTTGGAGCTCATAAACAGTGAATACAGATGGGAAATAATGGATAATTCTGGAATCTTGCAACTGATCTTGTTGTTCGAGAGATCCAAATAGCGGGATGAATTCCAAATCCAATATGGAATATCAGCTGAAATAGATGCATTGGACAAATCTATATATCTGAGTTGTTGAGTTTGTAACCAGGTAGGAAATTTGGGCCCCACTTTGCAAGAGCCCAATCCTATATACCCGAGTTGAAAAGGAGGAACCCAATCAAATTTCACTTTCAAGACTAAGGAGTTCGAAGATATGTCTAATATTTCTAGACTTGTAAGATTTACAAAGTGAGCTTCCGAAATTACACCCTCTAATGAATTATTAGAGACATCCAAATTCGTTAGATTTGAAAGTTGCCCAAGACATTCTGGAATAGTCCCATTGAACTTATTATTAGGAAGATATAACGAACCTAACGAAGACAACGCACAAAGGGAATTAGGAATTGGACCACTAAATTGGTTATTACTAAGCTCTAATGCAAACAAGGACGACATTCCTTCGAGAGAACTAGGAATTGGACCAGTAAATTGGTTATTACTAAGTACTAAGATATCTAATGAAGACAACGCACAAAGGGAATTTGGCAAAGATCCACTGAGTTTATTGAAACTCAAATTCAAATCCTCTAATAAGCTATTCCCAATTTTACATTCGGACAAACTTTTTATAATTCCCTGAATCTCTCCCCTAAGCTCAAAGTTATTTGACAAGTCTAACATGCGCAAGTTGCAGAGACCACCCATGGATCTCCAACTCACACTTTGCAATTCATTCCAGCTTAGATCAAGGAAAGAAAGAGAAGTCATCTTCTCAAAATCGAGAGAAATCGTACCGGTGAACATATTATCTCTGAGATCAAGATGGACGAGACTGCTGCTGAGATTGAATATCCAGCCAGGAATTGTAGAGTTGAAATTATTAACAGAGAGATTGAGGAAAACAAGAGATGTAGAATTGGCATATGAAAGTGATGGGGAAAGTACATTACCAAGAGAACAATGTCTCAAGCGTAACTCTCGTAAGGAGGGGAGAATGTTCACTAATTGTATCCAATCAACAGTTGCCTTTGGAAGGTCTATGCCGCTCATGTCAAGGAAAGCAAGAGAAGTCATCTTCTCAAAAGCATGAGTAATCCGGAGATCGGGATTGGGATTGACGAATGGAGTATAGGACCTGAGATCAAGATGGACAAGGCTGCTGAGATTAAAAATCCAATCAGGAATTGTAGAGTCGAAACCATTATAAGCGAGATCAAGGAAAACAAGAGATGTGAGATTAAGATAAGAAACGGATGCAGGGACATTACCAAGAGAACAATAGGATAAGCGTAACTGTCGTAAGGAAGGAAGCATGTTGACTAGTTGTAGCCAATCAGCAGATGCCTTCGATGAAAGGTCTATATAACTCAAGTCAAGGTATTGCAAAGAAGAGAGATGAGACACCCATTGAATGTTGTCTACATTCAACCCACCCCTAAATTCATCCTGATGGAGATCCAAATAATGCAAGTTGGAGAGATTTCCAAGCTGATGAGGAATCTTTCCTTGGAAACCCGAATAAGAGAGGTTTAGATACCTCAATCTTTGGAAGGAACCAATGAATTTTGGGATATGGATTTGTGAGAAATTGTTCAGACTTAAGTCCAAGTAATTCAACTGTTTCAACTCCAACAAATAAGGGTACTTTAGTAAAGTGAAACATTTGTGGATTCAGATTTTAGATGAAGGCAAGATTGAATCTAAGAACTGCGCCGGGCCCAATGGGCCTTCAACCATACCAAACCCAGAAAAAGCTGCTGAGACAGCATCGCACATTTGTACTACTTATGTGCTCTGTCACTAATTAGAGGGGTCAAATAAGACTCAAAATATGTGTTTTTAGGGTAAAATTAAGGCTGTCATTGGGCCAGGCTAGGGCTTTCGTAGGCCCAATTATTTCAACAACACAAACTAGTCTCATACCCAACCCACATAGAACTTAGGGCTATGGAGTAGGAGTTTTTAAAAGCCCAAACCAAGCTCTAGTTGGGGTCGGGCCAGGCATACAAGCTTTAACTTGTTAAGAACTTGCTCAACCCAACAGACATTTGGGCTTTTAGCTTTGAAGCCATAGCACAGAACTCTTACCCTATTTTTAGTCCTAGCCTTATGATTTTATGGCCGAGTGAGGGGGCCAACCCATGGGCAGCCTTTCTATCAACTGCTGTACTATAAAAAATAAAATTATTAGCGGCACAAAAAATTGTTGCTAACTGCCGCTGTTACTCCTGTGGCTATTAAAACAATAAATTTTTTTGTTAATAGCAAATTTTGATATAATAATCTATCGTCAGATTCATGTTAATCTAATGACTTCACACTTCTTAGATCTTTGTCATATCGATCTTTTCTGTCAAAGATGGACCTGATGTTGAATCATTTATTGACAGACAAATCAGATGGTAGCAAAGATCATTACATCATGGCCTTCAACTCAAAGGGCAACCCCTTCATTACATCGCGTTGCAATTGGCGCAAATCTAAAAAGATATATCAAATATATCTTTTTGAGCAATTTGCCTAGTAGAATTCTCTTGTAGCAGTGGTAGCTCTAATTAATTAAACCCACCAATTTATAAACATAAAAATAAACACACCAAATATGCAAATGAAAAACTAAGATATATATAAATATATATTAACTAACCAAGTTTCATTTGTTATACCAAAACACCCAGAGAAAACCAAAAAGAGCAACCAACCCCTTCACTTCAGTACTAGTAATTCAGAATAAAAGAGTAATTAGAAAGGTCTAGCTAGTTCTTGGCCTTGGAACCAGAATGGAGATCATCAAAATAACCTTTAGGGTTACTCTCAAAAACATCCCTTGAAATATATCCATCTCCACCGGGCGCTTTCATGTCTCCACGTCCATGGGGGTTGCCGCCCGCGCCGCTGCCGGATCGTCCCGAATGGCCGTCATTATTACCTGAATGACTGCCACCGCCACCACCTTTGCCTGAGTCTCCACCATTACCTCCAACTCCACTGCCTTTGCCAGAGCTTCCATCACCTCCACCTTTTCCTTCCATTCTAGCTAGCACTCTTACAAGACTCAGAGACCCTTAGTTTTCGATGCCTTAGAAAACTAGAAAATGTGACTATTTATAGAGCTATAAACCCTCCTCTCCTCACCCACTTTAAATTCTGTAAACAAATTCTCTCATTTATGTGGATGCATGCATGGGAAATGGGCGAATTACGAGCATTCATGCATCAAATACCATTTATTTGTAGGATTGGACGGCCTAGATGCACCAAGCTCTATATGCCTCATGAAAATGGGCGAATTTTCATAAATATTTCCCATGGAAAAATGGGTGAATGTTCTTGGAAACATAATCTAGACGCTTTGGAGGAATTCACATATTGAATGGCCAAAGTTAGCCTAAGGAGATTGACCCGTTCACACTTGATCAGTGCGAATGGGATGTGCAACCAATGCCACTTTTTTTTTTGAAAATGGTTATATTAGAAGAAAAAGGGAAAGAGGTTATGAAAAAAAAAAAAAAAAAAAGGGAAAGGGAACAACCAATGCCACTTCAGGTGACATGTTCAGTTCGGTTTACTGAATTGAATCGAACCGAAACTGAACCTTTTAATTTATGGGTGCTTTTTCATTTTTTTATTTTGATCTTTTTTTTTAAATCGAAGTCGAACCAAACCTCGGAACTTTTGATTTTTATGGTTAGGTTCAAGCTTTTATTATTTTTATATTTTATGGGTTTTTAATTATTTTTTAAATTTTTAATTATTATTTTTGTCCGGTTTTCTCTCATCCTACTTAAAACGGTTTTCAGTTTTGCCCAGCCAAAACTAAAACTGAACCTCGATCCGAATCGATTTTAGGTCCGGTTTAGTTTCCTTGATTTTCGGTTCGGTTTCGGGTTTTGAGTAAACCTTGCGTCCCTATTTGAGCCATACACCAAATGCAATTCAGATTCATATAGTGTAACCAACCAGTTCATTCTCAATTGTGAACGGATCAATCTTCTAAGGCTAAAATGGTCAAACTAATATACTTTCATATAGGCCAAATAAATGACGTATGCCTCATGCGATTGACCTGTTCACACTTGACAGCGGACAGGTCCTGTACCCTAAACCGATTTATGGTATACCAGTTCAGGCTCATGTGTGAACAGATCAAGCTCTTGGTTCTAAAATGGTCAAACTTATACTTTCACTAATTTGCATGCTCACAAAATGCTGTGTACTTTCGGATCAATTTCTTTGTTCTAAAGTGGTCAAACTGATACTTTCACTAAATGCATGCTCACAATATGCTGTGTACTTCTGGATCAATCTCTTTGTTCTAAAATGGTCAAATTTATACTTTTGCTAATTTGAATGCTCACAAAATGATCTGTGCTCGATCCCCGAATTTTTAATCTGAGTACAGGGAGATAGACTCAATCACACCTTAAAGTTAATTGGTTCATTACCCTATGCCAACTCAATGGTCAAAAAAACATATTCACTGACTGATTTGCCCTTCGAAAATATATGCAAATCTACACATCCACCTTTTGTTTGACCAGATTGACACAGGGAGATTATCCTGTGCACCGACCTTCTGTAGGGTCCGTGCACCTAATTCTCTACTTTTTGAAAAATAGAAAAATATTATAATTATTCCAGACTTTTTAAAAAAATCGTGAATTTTAAGAATCATTTGTGAATTTCACTAATTATTTGCAAATTTCCTCAATTTTTTCAAATTTTGTCCAAATTTTGTTATTTTTTATTTGTTGATATAATATAAGTTTTCACTTTATTTTTCCCAATTTTGACTATTTTTTTCTAAATTTAACCAATTTTGCCAATTTTAATCAGATTTTTATCATTTCTGAACCCTAACATGGTCAACTTAAAAGGCTTCTCTAAAGTGCACTACACTTGGTCATCTCAGGGTTAGATTCATGCAAACAAAATAATCCTAGGGGCAGTGTTATATAGAGGATATATATTATGCAGGTAAAGTGCAGGCAGGTGATGTGGCGCAATGCAATTGGCTGCACCAGTGGGACTCAATTAATGTAGGTCGATCCAACCAATCGAGTCGCGCCGCATCAGCTGCCTGCACTTTGTCTTCAACAAATCTATCCTACCTTTATAATTTTTATAATTATGCTTATAATTTTCTATAATCCTAGAGTTAGTATTAGGTAGCTGTTCATGATCCTATGAATCAAAATCCTCTAAAATTAATGGTATATTTGATTTATATGAGGCACATCCCAAAAAGTAACTAGTACCAAGAGCACCTCCCGGACGCTTACCTAGTACTAGCTTATAAGCTTATGGGGCCCTCTTTATTTACAAGTTAACATTCTCCCTTCTAAGTCGGGTTTCACGTGCTTAAATTGTTGATTGCTTTGAATTAGATCGATGGTGATCTTCCTCTCAATCTTCAACACAATAAATCTTGACATCATGAGCCTACCATCAGATTGGATTTTAAGATTTTGATAAAACATGGTGCACATACTAAACAATGAACATGATTATGAGTTGAAGTCAAATGTGATTCTCGGATAACTTTCAGGATTTGTACCATGTGGAATCAAAATCTAACCATCTGATGGTGGGACCAAGATCTTAGATCTATTCATTTGAAGACTGGGATGAAAAACGATCTCCATCGTCTGATAGGGGTGTAGCCAAAAATTTTTGTTGGTACAAGCTACAAATGATAAATATAATGTTAGCAGTTATTTTATCATCGATTTGAGGGTTTTTACGTCATAGATTTGGAGGCTTATGTACAAACAAAAGTTGTATAAGAATCATTTTTCATAAAAACTCTAGAGTTAAATGGGTGCCTGAGCCTCACACCCTTTTATGTGGCTATATTCAAAGCCGTCTACAATTTAAGCATGTGAAACTGGAGTTGCTGACGAAAAATCTTGAGTTGAAGATAAAGATACCCTATCCTTTCATAAAAATAATAAAAAGATAGATGTTCATTTAGCCATTTTTATTTTAAAGGTGTTCAGCACCCATCACCATTGGATTGAAGTGCACTCAAAAGGGTTGACATAGAGAACATGTTACCTTCTACAGATAATTTTCTTTTATATTGCGTAGATAAATAAGAGGACCAACCTCTTGCCCGTCATTTCAACACAAATTTGGTGTTTAAATGATTTCTCACTATTAATAATTGAGTATGGGCTAATCCACACCGTCAAAGTGATGGATCTTATATCAAAGGGCAATGGGACCAAAAAAGAAGATTTTTGAGCGATTTGAATCATTCCATCTATTGATGATAATCCCAACCATTGATTTTAGTTTGAATGATTGATACTAAAGTTCATCAATTGGATGGTTCATACGGACTTATAGGCGTGCTTTTTTGGAAAAAAATATCTATAATGAAAGATTGCTGCTTGAACAATTTAGATTGATCAAAATATGCGCCACATCATAACATAATGAAATGACACTTTAACCGTGTGAGATAAAAGTTACAAGTTTAATAGTGCTAAATCATTTAAGGACCACTCTCTCTCTCACGTGCTTAAATGCCGGTTAAGAGCCATTATGTCATAAATGAAAAATAAATAAAAAGAATATTCTTAAGAAAACGTGCATCTTATGATCAAGTGAGCTTGGCACATAGGCAACCGACTAAGTCAACAATCAAGCCGTTTTCTCATACGATGAGATGTTTGATTATATCTCCATATTTACATGGTGATGGGTAACTCTATTTGCACCCTCAAAACTCTAAAGGCAGCAACAGTGAAAACAATTGACTCCTCTGAATTAGACAATGAATATCATTTTCGGGTCCTAATCTTTCACGCTATGGATCTTCAGATTATAGGCGCATCATCAGTCAATCAGAATTGGATTCGACGTCGCATACATCCCATAAAGTGATCCGAGAACTACTTTTTATACGCCCATAATAATGTTCACTTTTCCAGGCGTGTGTCAAGTAGAATCAAAATCTAACGTTGATGATATGCTTATGATCTCAAGATCCACTGTTTGGAAGATTTGGATCAAAAGCAGTCTCCATCTTCAGATCAAAGCAATTAATTATTTTCAGTGCTTGTGCCCTTAGAGTTTTGGTAGGTGCAAATAGAGATATCCTTCCTTGATTCCTCCACAAGTGTCATTAAGAAGGGTTTTGGTCACAGTCCAACTGGTTGACTCTAAATAGGGTGATTCCCTCACAAGTGTAGTTAAGTGGGGTTTTGCTCAAGCAAGGACCAAATGGTTGAACTCTAAATGGGGCTCAGCCATTTTAGAAACCATTAGATGTAAGAGAATCTTGAGTTTTGCTTAGAAGTTGATATCCAGTTTTGCATCCCTTGCACCCAAGGGTTTTTAAATCTGTTGAACCCATTTCGGAATTCAACCGGTAGGATCTGACCCAATGTACTTGGTACACGATCTATGTAACATTCTGTCTACCGCAAGTAAATCTCATTCCGCCGAACAATCAAACAGTGGGATACGTGAGATTTTTAGAAAAGTGTGATTCATAAAAGTTTTCATTTGACCAACCTGTTGGATTGTGATACGCCAGCAGATACACGGATCATGCAACCTCAATCAAGAATTTGAGTAACTCAAGAACGGGCTAAGAATATATAGATTTTTGAGTTGTTAGGATTATAAGCTTTTATGAGAAAAGCTAAGAATTAGCAAAGGGTGGCATACACAAATTCAATTAAGAAAGAGGAAGAATTGGTGTTTATTCATAGAGTTAATAAGGCGCACTAGTGACTTGATTCATGGGCCATTTTTGAGACGTGTCATGTGGAAATATCATCTGAATGGTGTTGAGGATTGGGGAGAAAATACTTCTTTCTCATTTGATTTGATGCAGTCGAACACCTTTTAAAATCAACTACACTAATGATTTACGTAGTTGCATGTTGCTAATTTTGAAAAAAGTTGATTGGTTTGATTCACACCGCCGAAATAGTTTTTTATCTCAATTTATATATGTTTTCTCAAAAGCCAAAAAAATTACATTTTAGGCAAAGATTCTAACTATTAAAAGCATTTACTAATGTTTGAAGAGGATTAACCCAGTGTAGTTTCAACTTATTGATCTCTTTATATGTCACAGGTATGGTAACTTTTTTTCATAGGAAAGCATGAGATTTGAACTCCTAACCTCAATGCCATTTCGTTGATCTTGTCAAAATCTTTTTAAATACTGAAGTAAGGATTCTAGAAATTGAGTAAGATTCCAACCCCTAATCAACTGTTGATGGATGGTTACAGTTTTCGATCTTTTTTATATCAGAGAACCTTTTCACAAATGTCAGTGTTTCCAAAATCAATGCCAAATTTTAAGCGCCTTAATAATACGCTTCATAAATAATGAAGCCTCTCACGCCGATTTAATCCCGGTGGAAGATTTCGAATCAAAGAAACACGCGAGAAATTGTGAAGAAAATGAAATAGCTTGTCGATATATCGATCGGTGAAGAAGCAAGAAGAGTGAAGTAGGGCCCACACGGATTCACAGCAGGTCTAACATGGGGAGAGGTATAGTGTGCTTGGATGTATTATAATGATTATTATAAAAATGCGTGTGACAGACATTTAATGGTGTAAGATAAGAGCATCAATGCCCACTGTTATGCCACATGACATATATATATATATATATATATATATATATATATGATCAATCTAAACAGTCCAAGTAGCAGTTCAACACTGACACATGTCTCAACCAAAGAATTATGCCTATATGAGAATTAGAACCATTCAATTGCTTCACTTCAATATCAACGATTGAAAATACATTCACAACCGTTCATATTAGAGTTCATAGATCGGATGGTCCAAATCATCTAATGAGTGTGATATTTAGACCCACTTTAATTCAATGTATAAGCTATTACTTTTATGCTTTGGATTGCTCATATGTTATACATTTAATGGTGTAAGATGTGCATTCATAAGTGGATTAAGTGAGTGGGTCTATGTATATGATTTTGGTATGAGTTGGTGACGCGTTTAGAAAGCTAGTTTGAAACCCAGACACAACTGGCCGAGATTATCGGGTTACACGGTATAGAATATAGAGTACAGAATTTTGGACGGCTTATTAGTTATTGTTAATTTAGAACTCAATAGGAAGCTGCACCTAAGTCGCCTACTTCTCATTTCTCTGTATTTTCTCTACGCAACATTTGGAGAAGTCACCATATACTTGTGGCATCCACGACTTCGTCTTCTTTTACTTCTTCTTGTCTCACATGGCTGACCACCACTAAAGGCCATCAGGTAAGAGGGAACCGTCTCTCGTCAACACTAAGGTGGAATCTCTCTCTCTCTCTCTCTCTCTCTCTCTCTCTCTCTCTCTCTCTCTCTCATTGGTATGGTTGAACCCTGGCCTCTCCTTTTGCTGGGCAAGCGTCATCAATAAAAACGGTGAGGTGTTTCTCTCGCTATATTTTGCTGGCAAGCATAAAGTTTAGCGAGTTCTCTCTTTCTCTCTCTCAAGGTTACCGTGTTCTCTCTCTAGTCGCTGGCATAAAGTTTAACGAATTCTCCGTCTCTCTAGCATAAAGTTTAACGCGCGCGCGCTCTCCAATGGGCAATTACATTTCTTGCACTCTCTCTAGCCCTTCAACTAAACACTTGAGTTCCACAAAAGTCATCTTCCCCACCGGAGAAATCCAACAATTCGAAGGATCCATGAACGCCGCAGAGCTCATGTTAGAAACACCGAACCACTTCCTAGTGAGCTCGAGCTCTTTGCAGATCGGCCGGAGATTCTCGGCTCTCGCCGCCGATGAAGAATTAGAGATGGGTGATGTGTACGTCATGTTTCCGATGCGACGGGTCAATTCCGTGATCACAGCTGCCGACATGGGAAGGTTGCTGATCACGGCGAATTCGGAAGTGAAGAGGGCAGCGAGGATCACACCGGAGTCTGGTGGCGATGCAAATTTCCGGCTGGAAAATGTGGATAAATTAGAGGAAATTGAAGTGCCGAGGTTAAATTTGGAGAATGTTGGAGATGCATCGTTTGAATTTAAGCATAGGTTGAGCATGTGTAAGGCTAGAAAGCCGTTGTTGGAGACTATAATTGAGGAAATCATACAATGACGAGAGTATAGGTTCCACTCTTTTTCTTCTTTTGATGTTAAAAATGTTTGTAATATATAGTGGCATATTGGGAAAAATACATGGAATTTGTAATCATAGACTAAAATCTCGGAAATATGGGACGTACCGTCCAGGTCCTCTAGGTGTATCGGCCAATACATTGAATGTATCCCAATACATTCAATATATCCATGTACAAATATTATTTTTTTTTTAATTTGGCGGAAGTCCGTTCTGGATAGGGGTGTCTGCTCTAAAGTCACAAAAGTCTGTTATTAAATTTTATTCCAAATTGGTGATATATTCAATGTATTGGCCATGTACAAATATATATTTTTTTAATTTGGCAGAAGTCCGTTCTGAATATGGATTTGAAATTATCGTCCGATGCAGGCGAGACATTGCCCATAACGAACGATAAATTGCCTGTTTTTTTTTATGTTTGATAAATACTGTATTTATCGTCTCGAGCACCCTTGAAACCAATACATGTCGGTTTCATCCAATATTTTGTAATCGAAAGGGTGAGGGTATTTTGAGAATATATTAAAAATAAGGATGAGAGGTTGTGGAGAAATGGGTGGGGAAGTTAAGTCAATTCCTAAAGGAAAATTACAATCAGTGGATAATTTTTTATAGACAATTTTACAGACAACTTATGTGGCATGATGTGATTGACTACAAAGCTTGGGCCCTATTATGTATGCAGCCAGTCACGTTATGCCACATAACATGCTTGCAAATTTGTCTATAAAAAATTGTCCACTGTATAACTCTGTCCATTCCTAAATGTAGGGTTAAGATGTATCTTGATGCGATGGTAAGTATTGTTTGCCCAAAGCGATAGCTCACAAGTTTGAGTCTTGGAATCAGCCACGTCAAAATGATAAAATTGGCTAGCTACCATCTATTCTCCAAAAGAGAGAGAGAGAGAGAGAGAGAGAGAGAGAAAGCTAAGGGGAAAGTGTCTCGATGTCATATCACATGCCTCATGACGCATGACTCATGACATGACTAATCCAAAATAACACCCATTTTGCGGTTTGATAGGTCAAAGATAAAGTGACACACAACTAACTTGGGGCATTGATTTTGAATAAGTTTGACTACATTTTCACCTGTGAATACGCATTGCATCATCACAATTTTTTTAGGTGGTACATCGATCTTGTTTATGATGTTGTGGCACTTGATCCTCTTAATAGGTGCCACTTGATGGCCAGCTAATTTGAATGCAGCTCTAATGACACTCCGTACAGACACTTAGTCCCGGAATTCATATATATATATATATATATATATATATATATATATATATATATATATATATATATATACTTTTCAAGTAGTCTAAAATTATAGGCCACCATTTGAACTCCATCAAAAACATGTCATATATTTCTAGCAACAAAAGCATACAAAACAAATGGTTCAAATCTATTCAACATATATTTTAGTCATGTAAATGTCTCGAATTGGTAAAAACATTTGTTATGACCTAAAAGGTGGGATCATATAGGGTGATATAGGGTGCTATCTAGGTGCAAACGGGGTTGGTTTAGGGCAGACCTGGCCCGTTAACCTCTAATGACTCCCTACGGACACTTAGTCCTAGAACTCATATATATATATATATATATATATATATATATATATATATATATACTAGTAAAGTGCACTTGTGATGTACGTGACTTCCCTTTTCCTAAATATTTTTGTATGATGCTTATAATTTAACCATCTTAAGTTAAGATAAGCATAAAAAGGGAAGTGACTTGTTGTAGAGTTATGTAATTCGATCCTTTAATTGTCTGTCGATTCCCTCAAAATGAATCCAAAGCATAAACAGTGAAGCTGTAGATGTTAATTTTTTGCCGCACAAATTATTGATAGGAATTTAATTTAATTTGAAAGGCATCTTTAGCTTAGCACATAGCCTGCTGGCCTCTCTTGACATAGACACTAATTGTTTGCATCCCTTAACGATATGCATCTTCGTGTTAGACTCGACTATAGTAGGTGCCACGATGGATGGCATGTACAAAATCAAATGTCTAGTGGCACTTTTATGTGTTAGATGCATAAATTTGTGGACAATAGTGTCTGGCTTATACAGATATATACATGTAGCCCTGTCGAACTTCATTGTTAGGGGGTCTAAATTACCCACTCTTTCTTGACACAAAAAAAGGATATTCGCCAGGACGTGGTCTTAGATTCGCCTAACCAAATCCCAGATCAAAGACTCAATAAGATGCAACTATTCACTGGGAGGATATCTATCCATCTAATCATAGGGGGGAAAAGGAAAGAGGGGAGCAGTTAACATGGGGTAATTTTGAAAAAAAAACAAAGCAAACAACTATTCAAATCCTATGGAACTGAGGATCCAAAATCTATGCTTAGTCAATCACCCAAGAATAAGATAAAGAACAAAATAAAACGGAAGAAAAGACAAAACCCAAGAATATGTGATGAAGATTGCTTGAACTATAGTCGGATTGGCCGAACCTTGACAATCACAATTTAAGAATTCTCTTTTATTGATTGGTCAACAAATGATGGTCAATGCAGTTTGTGGACTGATTGAACCAAAATTGAACCGCTCGCCAATTGTTGCCAACTTTTAAAATGCTGCGTTATAGTTTAGTTTACGGCTATCCTCCCTCGTTGATTAGTAAGAACCAGACAGTTTGTTCACAGATAAAAATCATGAAGTAATTTAAACCAAATGATGAAAGATTTTTTTTCTGTCTAATCTTCCTCAAAGTGATCTTAAGATCATGGAGTGCCTATTAGACGACCGAATGTTGATTGTACACATGCGTAACTGAAAGTGAAGGTCAATTCCTTTGCCCATGATCTAGATCACCATTGGGTATATGTTCCACATGCAATTATCATCCAACTGTCTGATAGGCTGCTTAAGATCTATCATGAGAAAGATTGGAGAAAAAAACTCTTTCATCTAATTCAAATTAGTCTATGATGTTTGTTTGTAAAAAACTTTGTGAAAGTTACTAATAAGCAGATGAAAATAGTTGTATCAGTTTAGTTTATTATGCTTCTAAGCTGGTAAGACTTAAGTACAAGGTACCTCAAGATCAATCTCAAACCATCAATCCTATAGATGCGTCAATAAGTTTAAACACATAAGTCAACTGAAAATAATTATTGTTTATATTTCTATTTCAGATGTGAAATTTTTAAAAAATAAGTATATTTAATTTGAATTTAACATAAGTACATAAGTATATATAGGGGAATATATATATATATATATTCCACTGAAGCATTAAATGCGCACAATATATATCAATATCAATATCAATATCATATATATATATATAAGTAACATCTATAGGCTATATATATATATATATATATATATATATATATATATATATATATAAGTAACATCTATAGGGGGCAGGTACTGCTACTATATGCTGTACGC
Organism: Chloranthus sessilifolius; assembly: GCA_021018995.1. Taxonomy (NCBI): domain Eukaryota; kingdom Viridiplantae; phylum Streptophyta; class Magnoliopsida; order Chloranthales; family Chloranthaceae; genus Chloranthus; species Chloranthus sessilifolius. Next base: position 7,387,532 of record CM037596.1, read on the forward strand.
ATTTAATGCTAGCCTAGTGCAATCACTGTAAATCTAACCGTCTCACTTAATCACATTTTTGTCCCTCTCAAAATTAGAAATTCCACTGATGCAGAAACCAAATAGTATGAAAAATGAAATCTAATAAGGGCAGCTAGGTGTAGCTAGTTTTAAAAGTTCATTTCTGATGAATGTCCTATACATTTTCAGATTTGCCAAAAATTACTCATCTACATAGTGTAAATGATAAGGACTTTATTGTCTGAATTGAAAAAAACGGACCAAACGCTAAACTCTCAATTTGCATTTAGAAGTATATATATATATATATATATATATATATATATATATATATATATATATATATATATATATATATACTTTTCAAATAGTCTAAACTTGTAGGCCACCATTTGAACTCAACCAAACACATGTCACGAGCAGATATCTAACAATACCCTATATTAAAGCATACAAAACAAATGGTTCAAATCTATTTTCAGACACCTTAGTCATGTAAATGTCTTGAATTGGTCAAAAACATATATATATATATATATATATTTCAAATACTTTAGTCATGTAAATGTCCCGAATTGGTCAAAAACACACACACACACACACACACACACACACACACACACACACATATATATATATATATATATATATATATATATATATATATATATATATATATATATATATATATATATATATATATATATATATACTTTTCAAGTAGTCTAAACTTGCAGTCCACCGTTTGAACTCAACCAAACACATATGTCATGAGAAGATCTTTAACAAGACCATATATTAAAGCTGTGACAGCTCGGATTTCACCACCCGAAAACCCGTGTCATCAGGATCATGCTCAGGATGATCCCCGGGACAAATCAAAGAGTGTCAGCCCATCTAGCAGAAATCAGAGCAGACATTGCCCAATAGTGGCAGATCGAGTCATCATAAGGCTCAAAAGAAAAGAAAGAGAATAAACAATACATATATAGATAAAAATAATATATATCCTCAAAAAGGAACCACGAAAAACCACTGGTGATGAACATCCATCACTCAAAAATAGTGGTTCCCAATGGTGGTTCCTATAGAATGTATATGAAACCGTAACAACATCTATAAAAATATAATACAGAAGTGGCCACCAGGCGCACAGATAATCCAAAAATATATATCCGGAAACTCACAAAACATGAGGCCAAAATACTCAGGCTAAGGGTAAACTTGTCGGCCTGGATATCCGTGTCCTCCTCCTCAGCCTCAGCCTCCGTCTCTGGCTGATAGTCTGGGTCGCTCTGCGTACCAGGGGCCCTAGCCTTAGAACCTATTAATGTTATAGAAAACAGGGTGAGCTAACCATCTATGCTCAGTAGAAGAATTTCAATTAATGTGCATCTAATTTGTAAAACATGACTTGCAGAACATTATGCAGAACAAATGATTAATTCAAATAATGCAGACAGAGTTTCTCAGATAACAGATGCTGAATTTCTTTAAAAGAGCATAACAAATGAGATTATCAAACAGATGTACTTTCAGAGTAGTCAGAACAGATGTTATACGTATCATAATTGGTGACTTAAATCATGCATATCTCTAACTTAAGTAACTCCCGTGAATATATAGCACGTGGTAGTCAGATGTGTGCCGATAGGAAATCCCAACCAATCGTCGTTCAATGAACAATTTCAGAAGGTGCAACAAGCCTCTACAATAGAAGAGTAACTTGTGCCAGGAAGAATTTTTAAGCAGATGCACAAATATACCGCTGTGTCGATCACGGTTATACCGTCGAGTCGGTGGGGATCGTCTGAATTCAATACTTAAAATCAAATACACGCATATGACCTCAAGAATCAGACATCAGAGCAAATAGTAGAAATAAGAAATAGGCATCAGAATACAGAAATCAGATATGCAGGTATCAGAATACAAAAATTAGAGTTTGATAGAACTTGATGTATTTGCAGATATGCTTTTTAAAACCAGAGCCAGAAGATATCATGCAGTCAAAACTAGATACATTTTCAGTTGAATTTCCCCTACCTCAGCACTTATCTTTCTAAGTAAATCCAAAGCCTTATAAGATGTCCAGGCTTTGACCTAGATCAAGCATATTGTTTACTTCATGTCATAACAGAAAGAGAAAATACTGCCTCTCAGTGTTTGCTTTCAAAACTCAAAACATAATATAGTTCAAGAACAGGGGATTCGATCAATCAATCATCCTATTTGATCGATCGGATTCACATATCATCGATCAATCTATTCATTGATCGATCGGATGCCTCAAACCTACTCTTTCAGAGTAGAGGACATTTGATCGATCAATCTCCTATTTGATCAATCGAATTCCCTAGTTGATTGATCAGTATTCATTGTTGATCGATCAATCTCACCTTCTTCACATACACAAGACAGTCCTGCCCTTGATTGATCAATCTTCTATATGATCGATCAAGTCCCGAATTCGATCGATCAATACCCAGGTTTGATCGATCGGGTCAAATTTTCAGAAAATCCAACCTTCTGTTCTCATAGTATCCTTATAAAATTTGATCAATCAAATCTTTGATTTGATCGATCGGAGTCACAGTCTAATCGATCAATTCCCCATTGATCGATCTGTTCACACCTGATCGATCACCTTAATATTTGATCAATCAACACCAAATTCAATCAATCAAACCCCATGTTTGATCGATCGAGCATATCGGGCTCTAACTTCCCAAGAAGAGTCATCCTCCTGTTCCATAAAAGCATAATAAAATTTGATCGATCAACTCCTTAGTTTGATCGATCGGATTACAGACTGATCGATCAATTATTCAAATTGATCGATCGGATATGACACTCAAATCTACTCAAACTCCTAATAACTCACCTATTCGGATGATTGCTCCTTAGTTCACGGCATCCGAAGTCCACGAGGGTTTCGGGTCCGAATTCAAGAGTTCGCCAGAGTGGGTTCTCTGATGAACCAGAGTACCACCCAGTTTAGCACACAAGTGTGTATGACACTCACTACGTAATCGACGTATACCCGTCGCTTGACTTACACTCAGATCAGAAAATCAGAGGTCTAGGGTTTCATAAGGTTGGTTTCTCACAGAAGAAGTTCTAGCAATGGTTTGCAAGCAGAGGTTAGGAGAAGGAAGAGATGTGTATTCTCTAACCTTCCTTCCTTATAAGCTATCAAGTGGAAATATCTTGCATATTTCCATCTCTAATGGTTTCGCTCCGGTGCTGAGCGCACACACACACTCACACATTCACTACATACAAGGGGTCCAAAACGGGTCTCCGATTCGTGTTGCAAGTGACACATCATTTCTCACCCACACGGATTAAAAGTTCTTATATTAATATTCTTTTATTTTCAAAATTTTAAATTTGTCTTGATTTCCGTGCCGAGCACGGATACCAATGCAATCAGACGTTCTCGAAATTTTTGGGTTGTTACAAAAGCATACAAAACAAATGGTTCAAATCTATTCATCAGATACTTTAGTCATGTAAATGTCTTGAATTGGTCAAAAACATCTATTATAGCCTAAAAGGTGGGATCATACAGGGCATGGATCAAAATTTCGGCCGAAATGATCGAAATTATCAGTTTCGGTCCCCACCAAAATGATAATATGGGACAGAAATTTCGGTCATTTTTGTATGGGGTTGAAATTATTGGCCGAAATTTCGGTCCCCTCCGAAACCGAAATGACACCCGAAATTTTGATCCTTGATACAGGGTGTTATCTAGTTGCAACAGAATTTGGTGTTGGATATTTTTAAAATATAAAAAATAAACTTTTGCTTCTTGCTTTGAATAAATAGTTCCATACTATTAAAAAGTGTTTTGGGTATTGAAATTGATAGAAAAATGTTTCGGGTTGCAAAATAAGATAAGGGGTGGAATGAAAAATACGCAGATCCGGTTCGAGGCACGTTGAATATCGTTGTCTTTAAACCAAGATTTGTCCTTACCACTGTGATCTAGTAGTCACTGATGAGTACTGAAAAATGAGGATATTTTTCCCCTAAATACCTATATTTAGCTGTCCGATGAAGGCTATCTGATGAGATTGATTAGATTTGAAGTGTTTCAGGTAAATACAAGCCAAGTATAGAAAACAGTACAAGAATTCTGAATACAATGCCAAAACACTGCAACTTCGGGTAATCAAGAACTTGGTGCGACTTGCGGCTAAATGTGGACCTTCAAGACGGCCGAATTACAAAATTGTCAAAACATGAAAGTTGTAGATCTTTTCGTCAGCTTTCCAATAGTACAAGAATCGTCTCAATCTAAGTTCAGGACAGAAAGTTATGGCCAAAATACTGAAGCAGTGTCTGAACCACAAGAAGTGTTGAATTTCACGGATTTCTGGGGTCGATGCATCGACCCTACAGGTCGATTAATCGAGCCAGAATTTCAGTCTGACACGAATCTGACACTAAAAGTCTGTTTTTTGGGACTCTTGGTCGGCTCGATGCATCGACACTTATTGGTCGATTAATCGACCCTAAAATAAAGGCTTGGGAGACCTCCGCGCAACGGGTTCTATTTAAAGACTCAAACACTTCGGGAAAAAGGGATTTTAGATTTAGAATTAGAGTTTTTTTTTAGAGAGTTTTAGTTTTTAGTGTTCTTAGTTTTTAGCCATTATTTTTCATAGTTAGACATAGAAAATAGGAAGTTTTATTATTTCTTTTTTAGAGCTTTGTTCTTTAATTTTTCAGTACTCATTCCTAAATTTTGTTGAAAATTTATTTCTGCATTTATTTCGTTTCTGAAGATCATCATACGTGTGGATCAACGTAATTTATTTTGAAGTTTGAGGTAATTTTAATTAATGTTATTTTCCCGTCTTTATTTATTTATGTCATTTAATTACAATATGTGTGGCTAAATTTATAGGGATAGGGATCTAATGATTCCCATCCGAGGGATGTGCTTTTAATAATATAAATTTAGGATTAAAATATGAGATTTTATTTTTATGGTTGTTGTGCTATCATGAACGGATGAAATTCCCACCACTAATCGGGATCGCGTGTGCCGAGCCATGCCCGGGATCTCGGCATCTGTGACGGTAATTTTACCCTATCATTGTTATGGTCTTTGTGTTTTCGTTGTGTGGATCTAATTACGATTATGTTCTGGGATCGAGTGTGCCGAGCCATGCCCTGGATCTTGGTTCTGTAATGGTAATTTTATCTTAAATGATCCATAATTTGAATAGAGTGTGCCGAGCCATGCCCTTGATTTCAGATTTGTAAGTGGTATTCTTGTTGGAATTTTCACCCACTTTGGGGATAATTTTTATTTGAACCTGAGATCATGTGTGTCTAGCCGTGCCCTTGATCTCAGATCTATATATGAAAATCATCTAAGTCCTAATTGCAGGGATGCAACGTGGAACCTATTAGGGTGTTGACCATTGATCTTCCATAAAAGATGTTTGTTACCAATGAAATATCTCATAATTTAATCTTTAGATTTATATTATAGGAAGAACGGACGAAAGATAGGAGGATTTAGTATCTTTATCTTTATCATCATCATCTTCACTTTTATTTGTCAATTGAATTTTAGTTTGTAGTCATTAATTACCATCAACCGCTTAAATCATAAAATTGGTAGAATACTGTTAGATCTTAATAGATTTCTAGAATTACTTGTCTCTTTTAGATATTTCAAAATTAATCCTCGTGAGAACGATCTCGTACTCCGCACCCACTATATACAAACCGATTCGTGCACTTGCGAGTAAAACATTACATTAAAAATATCACACCAGTCACCAATAGGTTACCGACAAATCGGTTCCAGGATACAACGAACCGACAGCGTATTCGTGTGATCAGATTTGGTGAATCTGATCACGCAATCAGAACACCAAATAACGCTAAGGGAACTCTAAAACTACGAAGCTTTAAAAAACTGGAAATAAAAGAAGAAAATGAAGTATATAGAAATGAGGGTCTCGGGTTGATAGAAAAATTTTCTAGGTTGCAAAAGAAGATAAGGAGTGGAATGAAAAATGCGTAGATCCGGTTCGAGGCACGTTGAATATCGTTATCTTTAAACCGATATTTGCCCCTACCACTGTGATCTAGTGGTCACCAATAGGTTATCGACAAATCGGTTCCAGGATACAACGAACCGGCAGCGTATTCGTGTGATCATCAAAATCAGATTTGATGAATCTGATCACACAACCAGAACACCAAATAACGCTAAGGGAACTCTGAAACTACGAAGCTTTTAAAAACTGGAAATAAAATAAGAAAACGTAGTATATAGAAATGAGGGTCTCGAGTCTTTATATAGGAATCAATGGGTGTGAAACCGTTTTGTGAACGGACATATCCGTTGACAAAACTGAACCGACAAATTTGTTCGTCAATAACCGAACGGACATATCTTAAAAGTATAACTGAACGGGAATATATTAAAAGTATAACTGAACGGATTTAAAATCAAATATTTAAAATCAAGCGAAAAAATCTTCGGTTACACTTTTGTCCAAAAAGATTAACTGAATGCACCGCACCGCCTCGCCACGTCACGTACACGTGCTCGTCCCGATCCGACCCGACTTGGCTCGGCTCGACGCGCGCGTGTGTGTGTGACTGATGTGGTGCATGGCGGTGGAAGCTACAAAATTCGGTGCCCCCTGGGTGAAGGCTACAAGCCTTGAGCCAAAACTCCTCAATATAAATCAACACCCAAAGCACTTTTTCAACGGTATGGGACTATTTATTCAAAGCAAAAAGCAAATGTTTATTTTTTATATTTTAAAAATATCCAGCAATCCTCCACAATTTTTAAAATATTCAAAATCCCCCACTATTTTAAAGATTTAAAATCAGAGAAAAGCTAGAAATATGTGCATAAATGAAAATGTCTTACAGACTTAAATTTTCATTTTAGTGAAAAAAATTCAAGGTTTTTTAAGGTCATTAGTGAAACTAAGTCTTGAACTAATGATCTTATACGAAAAATCGGAATTATGTCACACACGAATTTTACATATTTGATGTTCAATAAAAAGTTAGCACATTTAGGCCCTATGCTAGTACCCTCTCACTTTCATAAGTGTTTATGAGATAAAGTCATATCTTATTGAAAGCGGCTCCACCTTCACACTTATATACGTAGACCTATAAGAGATGTCTCTGTAACTTTAACATCTCAACAAAAAGTGTTATAGGACTATTAAGAGCAATTTTCATTATAGGTAAAATACGACCCTTATGGGATGTATATGAGTTTTATTCCTCATCAATGTTGTGCCCTATAGCCGCTACATATTTACGACTTATTTTTTCCTTTGAACCTAAACATTGGTAAAATAAATATTAGGTAGGGTTCCCATCATAAGTGGTTATTTAGGTTTACTGGCTTTAAACTCATCCTAATTGATGTTATATAAATTCCATATCTGCCAAGACTTTTAGTAAACGGATCTGCCAGATTTTTCGCAGACCTGACCTTAATTACTAAGATTATTCTATCTCTAAGTAATTATTTTACATAGCTATGTCTTAAACCAATATGTCTATTTTTTTCATTATACGTTTGACTATAAGCTTTTAATAGTGTTTCTTCATTATTACAATGTATAGAGATAGGTGGCAATGATTTAATCATAATTTGAATTTTGATTAGTAAATTCCTTAATCATTTTGCTTCTTTTCCAGTTGCCGTTAAGGCAATGAATTCTGATTCTATAGTGGAATGTGTGATGCAAGTTTGCTTCTTTGATCCTCATGAGATCGCAGCACCTTCAAAAGTGAATATCCATCCACTTGTGGACTTTACTTCTTCCGAACCAGATATCCAACTTGCATCGCTATATCCTTCTAACACTTGAGGATATCCAAAAAAATATAAATCGTAATTAATAGTATCTTTTAAATATCTAAAAATATGTGAAATAGCATTCCAATGAACAGAACTAGGGTTACTTGTAAATCTATTTAACTTACTGACGGCAAATGCAATGTCCGACCTTGTACAATGCATTGCATATATAAGACTACCAATAACCCTTGAATATTCTAACTGTTGCACACATCTTTCATCATTTTTAGTTAATTTAAGATTGATATCTAAAGGTTTATTGGCAGGTTTCAAATCAAAATAATTAAAATCTTTTTAAAATCTTTCCAACATAATGAGATTGAGTTAAAATTAGCGTATTCTCTTTTCTTATAATTTTGATTCTCAAGATTACATCGGCCTGTCCTAAGTCTTTCATACTAAAAGATGAACATAAGAAGTTTTTAGTTTCTAAAATAACTTCTAAATTAGTTCCAAAAACAAGTAAATCATCTACATAAAAACAAATTATAGCACATTGATTATTAGAAAATTTATAATACATACATTTATCTGCTTCATTGGTTTTGAAACCACATTTAATGATTGTATTATCAAACTTTTCATGCCGCTGTTTTGGTGCTTGTTTTAGCCCATATAGAGATTTAATAAGTAATAAGTTTATAAACTTTCTTTTCTTGTCTAGATAGAACAAATCGTTTTGGTTGGTCTATATAAACCTCTTCTTTTAAATCACCATTTAAGAAAGCGATTTTAACATCCATTTGATGGATTTGTAACTTATGAATAGAAGTTAACGCAATTAGAAGTCTTATGATAGAAATTCTAGCAACGGGAGCGTAGGTGTCAAAATAATCAACACCTTCCTTTTATCTATATCCTTTGGCAACCAATCTTGTTTTAAATTTTTATATAGTTCCATATGTTCTAAGTTTTCTTTTAAATATCCATCTACATCCTATGGGTTTAAATCCTTCTGATAAGTCTACTAATTTTCATATTTTATTTCTCATTATTGAATCCATTTCATCATTGATAGCTTCTTTCCAAAAGGCACTATCTCTAGATTTCATAGCATTTTAAAAAGTAATAGGATCGTCATCTACATTTAGACACAAATATTTCTTAGTGCTTTTGGTCATATTTCCTTCAATCAAATAGATATAATAGTCTTTTGGAAGACTAGTTTCAATCCGTTGACGTTTACTTCGTCGAGGTTCAATGATGACCTCTTCATCACTTGAAGATTCAATAACTTCTTTAGATTTAGAAGATTCTTCATCTTCATAAGTTTTACTTTCAATATTTAATTTATTAGTTAGAGTAGTGAACTTAGATTCATAGAATATAGCATCTCTATATTCTATTATAGTATTTTTATCGATGTTATCATTAGATTCTATAACTAGAAATCTGTAAGCTTTACTATTTTGTACATAGTCAACAAATGCACACTCAATAGATCTAAGGCATATCTTAGGTCTTTTAGGATCTACTAATCTAACAAGTGTCTTATACCCCTACACTTAAAAATAGATTAGACTAAGTTTTCGATTCTTTCAAAGTTTGTATGGTGTAGTTAAAGTTTTCTTATGTGGAATTCTATTCAAAATATGAGTAGCAATTAACAAAGCTTCACCCCATAAATTTTTATTGGAATTAGCATTGACTAATATCGCATTAGTCATTTCTACTCATGTTCTATTTTTTCTTTCGGCAACTCTGTTTTGTTGTGGCGTATAAGGAGCCGTCACCTCATGACGAATTCCATGAATTTCACTGAAATCAGAGAATTCATTTGACATGTATTCTCCACCCCGATCAGATCTAATGACTTTTATTCTTTTATTTAATTGACTTTCTACTAAAGCTTTATAAACATTAAATTTTTCAAAAGCCTCATTTTTAGTATTTAATAAATATATATGAGCATATTTTAAAAATTCATCTATAAAAGTAATAAAATATTGTTTTCCTCCTCTAGTAGAAACATTGTTTAAATCACAAATATCACTGTGTATTAAATCTAATAAATATAAATTTCTAATAATACTAGGAAAAGATTTTCTAGTAATTCTAGTCTTAGCACATATACTACAAGCATTACTAGCAAAAGATTCATGTTTTGAAATTAAATCTAAGTTAGTCATGCATTTCATAGACCTATAATTAACATGTCCTAATCTATCATGCATAAATTAGAAAGAGAGACCAAGTAAGAAGAATGAGAGATTTTATTGATTGAATCAGATACATTGAGTTTGAACATGCCTCCCATGGCATATCCTTTTCAAATAAATTCGTCATTCTTGGATAAGATAAACTTATTTGATTCAAATATAAGTTTGAAACCATATTTGATCAGTAAACCACCCAAAACAAAATTTTTGCGGTTATCGGGTACATGGAGCACATCAGTAAGTGTAACTACTTTTTCGGATGTGAAATTCAATTTCACTTTTCCACGCCATATGATCTTTGCCGTAGATGAGTTCCCTATGAAGAGATCTTAATTATCATCAGCCTTATCATACGTCATAAACATGTCACGATTATTACAAACATGTTTTGTGGCACTCATGTCGATCCACCATTCATTGATGTTACCAATCAGATTTACCTCCGAAAGAATGAATACAAAGTTGCCTTTTTCTTCCACTGTATTCGCTTGATTCTTCAATTTTTTGAAGAGGTGACAATCCCGTTTAAAATATCCGGGTTTCCCACAATGGTAGCATCCTCTGCTCTTCGGTACCATGGTCTTGGCTAATTTCTTATTTTCTATGAACAGAGAAAACCCTCTCTTCCTCTTCTTTGATGGTCCACTGACAACCTTAGACTCAACCAAGTGTGCCTTTGATGTCATATCAATGGGATCTTTGGTTTTGTCCCTAACTCGAGATTCTTTCTCAATACGTAAATGAAGGAGAAGATCTTCCATAGAAATCTTCTTATTATTATGCTTAAGGATTTTTCGGTAATCTTGCCAAGATGGAGGCAACTTGGCGATTACCGCACCAACCAGAAAATTTTCATCAAAATGAGAACCATTAGCAATCATATAATTTATAATTACTTGAAAGTAATGCATTTGGCTAAGAATCGATTTATCATCGACCATCTTAAAATTTAAAAACCGACTAATTATGTAAAAATTTTACCCTATATCTTCAGTTTTGTATTTCTTCTCGAGTGCGTCCCAGAGTGATTATGTAAAGAGTCCAACAAAGCATTCAAAATATAGCCTTTACAAGTGTAGTCGTCGTCATCCCATTTCTATTTTTTACGGCCTTCACTGAGAGTGGGCGATTCGGTAACAGTCGAACACGGAGTTGTGATAACGTACACAATTTTTAACGTGGTCAACAGAAAATGCAATTTTTGTTGCCACCGTTTAAAATTTGAAACATCAAAACTGTCCAACTTGTGGATGTTGTTGGGCAGTGCAGGATATAACTTAGTTGTATCAATAATCTTGGCCATCAGTAAAATCTCGGTTTTAAATTGATAGAAAAACATTTCGGGTTGCAAAAGAAGATAAGGAGTGGAATGAAAAATACGCAGATCCGGTTCGAGGCACGTTAAATATCATTGCCTTTAAACCGATATTTGCCCCTACCACTGTGATTTAGTGGTCTCCAATAGGTTACCGACAAATTGGTTCCAGGATACAACGAACCGGCAGCGTATTCGTGCGATCAGATTTGGTAAATTTGATCACGCAACCAGAATACCAAATAACGCTAAAGGAACTCTGAAACTACGAAGCTTTTAAAAACTAGAAATAAAAGAAGAAAATGCAGTATATAGAAATGAGGGTCTCGGGTCTTTATATAGGAATCAACGGGTGCGAAACTGTTTTGTGAATGGACATATCCGTTGACAAAACTGAACCAACAAATCCGTTCGTCAATAACAGAACTGACATATCTTAAAAGTATAACTGAACAGACATATTTTAAAAGTATAACTTAACAGATTTAAAATCAAACGAAAAAATCTTCAGTTACACTTTTGTCCAAAAAGATTAACTGAATGCACCGCACCGCCTCGCCACGTACACGTGCCCGTCCCGACCCGACTTAGCTCGGCTCGGCGCGTGCGCGTGTGTGTGTGTGACTGATGTGGTGCATGGCGGTGGAAGCTACAAAATTAGGTGCCCACTGGGTGAAGGCTACAAGCCGTGAGCCAAAACTCCTCAATATAAATCAACACCCAAAACACTTTTTAAACGGTATGGGACTATTTATTCAAAGCAAAAAGCAAAAGTTTATTTTTTATATTTTAAAAATATCCAACATTTGGGTTAGGGCAGACTTGACCTGTTAACCTCTATATAAACCTTGATTTGAAACTGACATATTAAAGATATCCTTACTTGTACCTGGACCAAACTTAGACCTGCACCGAAGCTGAACGTAACTGGCTGGTGTGGGTGCACCATGTGGCACCCTTCTCAAGGATCAAGTGCCACAAGAACTGAGAATTGATCAGGCGCCATAAAAAATTTTTTGTGATCCAATACATATGTAATGTTAAAAATATTATCAAAGGCGCCAAAAATAAATGCACCAGCTTGATTGGGCGTCATCTTATTTTTGAACAATCAAATGGAGGTTAAAACCATGTTTAAAAAAAAAGAAAAATACAAACATCATGGTTGATCAACAAAAAGTAGTTGTTTTGGGTTGATAATGCCATATGACATGTGATCTGACGTCTTGGTGCAATCCTTTGGTGTTGCATCTGGAAGCATTGCCTCATCTCTCTCTCTCTCTCTCTCTATATATATATATATATATATATATATATATATGAAAATGGCTCCCTAAGACGCGGTTGTAGGGTTTGATCCTACCACCTAATATATATATATATATATATATATATATATATATATATATATATATATATATATATATATATGAAAATGGCTCCCTAAGACGTGGCTATAAGGTTTGATCCTATGACGTGGGCTATTTGGGCTGCCACATGACAGTCAAATTGTGACGACCCGACTTTTCCAATCCCTCAGGTATAGGAAAGGCCGGTTCGCCAACCTATCGAATAAACGATAAGCCGGACAAACATGGCACATATCAGAGTAAAGCGCAATAAATATCCATAGCTAAAATAAATGCGGAAGCAATTAAAAGTAAAGAACCACCGATGATGACCGACCATCATCGAAACATGGCTCATGATAGAAATCAACGTCAAGTATAAAACTATGATATCCAACTAAAATGGGCTCACAAATTCAAGTCTAACTCTCACCACAAGTAAGAAAATCAGTAAGTTCTATACTGGGAAAAACTCCTCAGGAGGAACCTCAAGCTCTTCGTCAGTGCGTAGATGGGACACATCTCACGACCACTGAAACGACCCACGTCGATTACGGACCTATGACGTATAGTCGGAGTGAGCTAACCAACAAAGCTCAGTAGAAGAAAGACATCTACGACATTTTACTTTAACTAACATGGTTTCAAAACAAATACCGGAATATAGCTTGTCAAACATATAAGCAGATAATAAATTGAATTTAGGTGCGGAAATCATATGTAAGATTTATTTCTAAATTGTGAAAACAGTTTCAAGAACGATGCAGTGTTTCAGTATCTTAGTTTCTCTAACTTCTATATGCAAAGTTCAACAATTCATGACTTAATCCTCAACTTAAAATACCTCCCGAGTAAACTATATCTCGAGAGCAGGAATATAGCCAATGGGAACCCCTACCTACCATCGTCATTCATGAACCCTTTTTCAGGATGCAACAAGCCCCTGCGTAATGAGGGAAACTTGTGACAGGAAGTTGTTAAGGAATTTTGAGGGGTCGTTCAGATGAATCGTAAAACAGATGCAGATAAATATCATTCGGATGCAAGTTTCTTATACATAATTCTGATTTCAGATTTCGGAGTTCAGGAAGATTCTGATTTTCAGAGCTTATATCAGGTTTTCGGTTTACAGATGTATTTTCAGATGACAGATGCAAGTTCAAAATCTAATACAAATTATCCATGCGAATTAAAATAAAATATTATAGAGATGAGATTCTCCTACCAAAACTCGAAGTTATGCAAAGTCAAGCAAAGTCCTATTGATGGCCTCTCGCCCTCAATCTATTTCACAATATACGTTCAAGCATTAAGATTAACTCTAATTACTAACAATATAGACCTATTTAAGTGTTTCCTCAAAAACAAGTCAAAACAAGCAAGTTGCACCAATCATAGAATTTGGCGTAACCTTCTCATACATTTTTGACCATCAATATGATTGATTCACAAGTTGGTCAAAACATGAAAGTTGTAGATTTGTCCGTTAGCTTTTCAACTCAAAAAGAATCGTCTCAATCGAAGTTCGAGATAAAACGTTATGACTAAAATACTAAGATAATGTCGGAGTTCAGTGATACCTCGCTCGAGCGAGATCCTTCAGAACTTTCTCGCTCGAGCGATGACAAAAGCTTGCTCGAGCGAGGGCATGGAACGCCTTTTCGAGTATAAAACTTTTTAAGTCAAACTTTTGGTGTATCCTCGCTCGAGCGATGATAATAGCTCACTCGAGCGAGCTACATCGATGCGATTTCACTCGTTTTCACCCGAATCGAATCCCATGCATCACAAAATAAAAACTCATGGCCAATCCAATGATTTTAAATCAATAAATTTAATTAAGACGTACCTTTAATCTAAGGATTCCTTTATTAGAAACGAGTCATGCGAACGGGGCTTCAAAGCGAAACCAACGGGTTTCCTCGACGATTCGCGCCGCGATCGATCCCACGAGTTCACAGAGACAACTCCAACACATCCTCAATGATCTCAACCTCTCCCAATAGCCAACTACAAATCCAAGGTTGATTCAAGTTCTTTCTGGGGTTCAAGGGTTTTCAACAAAGAGGGTTCTAGAGGAGGAGGTTTTCTAAACCGAACTCCTACGATGATTGAAGAAGAGAGAAGACGGAGTTTCACATGGTTGGGTAACTATCAAACGACTACGGTTCTTCACGGCACTCACGTCTCTTCCTCTCTTAACAAAACCTAGTATAATACGGGAATGCAATTCCTTCTTATAATAGGATTGCTCACAAAGTTAAGCACACACACACCTCTTATATATTATACACTTCTAATTTTAAAACTCAAGCTCGGTATTGAGCAGCCACACCGAGGTCGGTGCACAACTTTCGCACGAGGGTCCAAATGGGCTCTAAATCAAAATATGTCCGCACAATTGCATCTAGATAAAAATCCAAAACAAATGGTGACGTCGGTCGCCGAGCCGAATACACACACGGGGTCAGTCTAACTCGGGTTCAAAATACGGGTCTTTACATAAATTCCAAAATGACATCGCCTAGGGTTCACTCCCTTGGGATTTTAGGAAAAGATTTTATTTTTCTAGACTTTTATGCCCTTTAAATTTCAAGTCAAAACCTAGTTCGCCTAACAAACATGGTTCATTGAACTTTTTTCAACTTTGACTCATTATTCAATGGTGGAAAATCATCCTTTTAACAGAAAAAATTTCTAGATGATAGCAGATCAACGTTTGGAAACTTGCCTTGGACTCCGATCCTCGGGTTGGGTGTGACATGACACCCAACTGGCCACGTCATAGGGTTCAACCATACAATCACGTCCGAGGGAACTAGCTTCCTATATATATATATATATATATATATATATATATATATATATATATTAGGCCGATCTGATACCATCTAATTTTTTTTTTGAAAAAGAATGTGTTTCCACCGTTGAATAGTAGGTCAATGTTGGAAAAAAACAATTAAGGCATCATGTTTGCTCGGCGAGCCATGTTATTTGACATATGATTTGAAGGGAAAAAGTTTAGAAAAATTCTTTTTTTCTAAAACCCTAAGGTAACTTTTCATATATATATCTGGAAGCCGATTCCCTATGACGTGGTTGTAGAGGTGAACCCTATGATGTGGTTGGTGTGATATTTTAATTATGATGTTTTACTCGCAAGGGCACGAATCAGATTGTATATAGTGGGTGCGGAGTACGAGATCGTTCCCACGAGGACTAATTTTAAAAGATCTAAAAAGATAAGACAGTAATTCAAGAAATCTACTAAGATTTAACAGTATTCTACCAATCTTATGATTTGATTTTGTGAGATGACAATTACTGACTACAAACTAAAATTCAATTGAGAATTCGAAAGTAAAGATAAAGATGAAGATACTAAATCCTCCCATCTTTGGTCCGTTCTTCCCGTAATATAAATCTAAGGATTAAGCTATGAGATATGTCATTGAAAACAAACATCTGTTATGGAAGATAAATGGTCAAAAACCTCGATAGGTTCCACGTTGCATCCCTGCAATCAGGACTTAGATGATTTTCATATATAGATCGGGGATCAAAGGCATGGCTCGGCACACTTGATCTCAGGTTCAAATAAAAATCATCCCCAAAGTGGGTGAAAATTCTAATAAGAATACCACCATAAATATGAAATCAAGGGCATGGCTCGGCACACTTGATTTCAGATTAGGGAGTAATTAAGATAAAATTACCATTACAGATCCAAGATCCAGGGCATGACTCGGCACACTCGATCTCAGATCATAATCATAATTAGATCCACACGATGAAAGCAAAAAGACCATATAAAAATGATTGGATAAAATTACCGTCACAGATCTGAGATCCCGGGCATGGCTCGGCACACGCGATCCCAGTTAGTGGCGGGAATTTCATCCGTTCATGATAGCACAACAACCATAAACAAGATCTCACATTTTAATCATAAATTTATATTATTAGAAGTACATCCCTCGGATGGGAATCATTAGATCCCCATCCCTATGAATTTAGCCACACATATGGTAATTAAATGACATAAATAAATAAGGAAGGGAAAATAACATTAATTTAATGAATTAAAAATACCTCAAACTTCAACAAAAATTACTTTGATCCAAAAGTACGATGATCTTCAAAAATGAAATTAATGCAGGAATAAACTTGAACAAAAATAATAATAAACTGGAGGAATGAGTACTGAAAAATTAAAGAAACAAAGCTCTCAAAAAGGAATAAAAAAAACTCTCTAAAACTAATCCTATTTCCCTAAAAATTAAATTCTCCTTCGAAGTGTTTGAGTCGGCTTTAAATAGATGCACGTCGCGTAGGTTTCCCAGCCGCAATAGTGTCTCAACCGCAAAAGTTGAGGTCGATTAATCGACTCAATAGGGTCGATGCATCGACCCTACAAAAGAGGCTAAAAGTCAGCTTTAAAGTGTCAGTTCCATGTCTGACACTTCTTTTTCCTCGATTAATCGACCAAAAGGGTCGATGCATCGACTCTCAGAAATCCGTGAATTCCAGCACACTTTTTGTATCAGACACTGCTTCGGTATTGCGGCCATAACGTTCTGTCTCGAACTCGGATGGAGGTGATTCTTGCGCCGTTGGAAAGCTGACGAAAAGATATACAACGTTTGTGTTTTGAAAATTTCATAATGCGGCCGTCTTGAAGGTCCAAATTGAGCTGCAAGTTGCACCAAGTTCTCGATGACCCAAAGTTGCAGTGTCTTGGCATTATTTTCAGAATTCTTGGGTTGTTTTCTATACTTTGCTTGTATTTACCTGAAACACTTCAAATCTAAAAATTCACATCAGATAGCCTTCATCGGATAGCTAAATGTAGGTATTTAGGGGTGAAATATCATCATATTTCACTACTCATCACACCCCCAAACCTACACTTTGCTAGTCCTCGAGCAAAGCAAACTAAAGAAAAATAAATTGTCACTTTCGTAAGGAGCACGATTGCACTTACCATGTGGAACAAGCCTTTAAATCCCTAGGTGATCCTTAGTGGAGGAGTTGTGTCTCCTGATGGTTTGCAGCGAAGTTACCCACAAACTTCAATACATTTTTTAAATCATCGATAAAATTGAGTTTTCAAAATATGATTCTGATAACATATATACCATTCAAAACTCAAAATCATTAATCAATTCAACATGTGAATTCTCAATTTTAAATAACAATGTTATACTAATCATACTAGCATCCATTCAAATTAGTCTAATGCTCAAATCGTTAGATAACTCATCCATTCATGCTTAAACGTGAAGTGTGTGCATACCCAAACCAAAATTCATTCATCTCAGAACTAGTTCAAACGGGAAACCGTCGAATCTGTTATTTTGACTCAATCCTCACTTTAGGTATACTCTCAAAATATAAAGACACCGATGATGGGTAAGTTTTCGAACACATGTGAGAGATCAATACAAAGCAAATAAAAAGTTCTCACATGATAAATGAAACACGATGCAATCAATGAACAAAAATAAATCTCATAAGAAGATACTTGTATATCCTAAGCATGTCATATCAAGTGTCATAAGTATCACATATTCACTCTCCACAAGGCAGTTACCAATGCAAGATCAGATCATGAAGGTCTTTTTGTAGGGTTGTAATGGGGCTAAGGGAAGGGTAAGAAAGAAAGGGAAGTTGGGATTCAAAATTTCTGAGAAATCGGAAAGGAAACACCTTTTTGATTTTTCTATTTCTCTTATTTTTCTTTTCTAATCTCTCACTATTTTTCTCAACTTTCTTTTTGTTTTGAATTTCCTTTTCTTGAAGCACCTCATATTTTTCATTATTTTTCATAATTTTCTTTTTCTTTTTCTCCCCCCCTTTTTCTTTTATATTTTTGCCATACACTCTCAGTAAATACCACAACTCAGTAACTCTCCACTTACTCTCTTTTCGTTCACTCTCATCCCTCGTTCCTAATTTCTCAGAAATAAGAAGGGTAAAGCTGAATTTTCAGAAATGGTGAAAGGTTAAAGGTTAACGTGGCTTATCAAAGAATGTATAAAGGTAAATTTTTCAGTAGGCTTAAAGGGGTACTAGAAGGATAAATTTATATAAGGTGGGTTATTTTAAGCACAAACGAGCCAAAGATGGCCTTCAATCATATCCTTAAAAGATGGTAACCTTGCCTATTTGTCTTGAGTAGATATACAGTACATTCTAAGACAATAATATAAATTTGATTTCATGCAAAGTCACAAGCCAAAGTAAAATATATGAGATTTTACAAAGTAATTCGTATTCAAAGAAAACTCCGAGTTTATGTATTCACACATCAATGACGGGAAATTAGCTCTAAAGCTCACCGGGTTTAGTCTCCACTAAGAACCTAAGATTCAACGTTTAAAACAGTTCATCGATTTCTAAGTTTTAGCTTGGTATAAGTGTAAAAATTTTAAGCATGAATATCAAAATTATCCACAAAATATCATAATAAGCTTTATCATCTTAGATACAAGTAATCAGAATATGACATCAGTATTCTCAAAATTAAATTCACATGCATCATCAACTAAAGTTTGAAAACAATCGTAAAATAATGTGCATGATGACTTCAAAATAAAAAAATTTCTTTTCTTTTTTTTTTTAAAGTTTTTTTTTTTTCTACTGTCGATTAATCGACTCAAAGGAGTCGATCGATCGAGAGTGGTAGGTCGATCAATCGACTCCTTTGAGTCGATTGATCGAGAAAAAGCTAAATTTTTTTTTTTTAATAGAAAAATAAGTGACGTAATAAAAATTAAGTGACGCAAAATAGATAATCATACCCCCAAACCTAAAGATTACAATGTCCTCATTGATCGAAATAAGTAGCTCACCCCCAAACCTGTTGAAAAGTACCTCAACACAAAGATCAGGTGCAGAGAATATGTGCATCAAATTGGAACATGGCCAAAAATTTATTGAAGAGAATATGGTTACACTATTTTAGGGAATTAAAAACAACCTAAAAAAAAAAAACTAATATGCTAGAAATAAACATAAAAAAAAAAATAATAATAATAATAAAATAAAACCTAAATCCTAAACAAAACATGAATCCAACTCTGTTAATCATTGTTAGGCGGACCCATCCACCTCGATTCACTTAAAACGATGTTCTTAGGCACAGGGAACAATTTCTCCCAAAGATCAAGTGAAAATTGATGAGACACCTCCGATGGGGTGGATGGAGGCGGTGAGGTGAAAGGAGGAGATGGAGATGGGGGAGATGGTGACGGAATCACATCAATTATCTCGATATCAGTATCGATTTATGGTGTAGGAGATTTGGAACGATTTACCTTCTTTCTAGATGGTTCTCCCGATGAAGGAATGATCATCGGATCGAGGTCGACGATTTCAACAGTGCTAGGCGCAAAAGGGACCGTCCGATGAGAATGGCGCTCCCGCTTTTTAGTAGTCTCCTCCATCTTTGATAATCGTGCTCTGGTGAGATATAATCTTCGAGCCATGAGAAAGATGTGCAAGAGTTAATGAAAAGTGAGCCTAAAGGTGAATATAAAGGGAAAAATTAGAGAGTTGGAGTAGGAGTGGAAAGAGGTGTTCCGCAAAAAAGAAACAATGAAAAGTGTGGGGTTACGCTTGAGGGATCCCAAAGACGGAAGAAAAGTGGAAACTAGAGTCCCAATGGGAGTCCGGTCCCAAAAAAACAAAAAAAATTTAGGTCGATTAATCGAGCCTGGAGGTCAATGCATCGACCCCGGGGGGTCGATTAATCGACAATGGGGTCGATGCATCGACACCCAAATTATTTATTTATTTATTTATTATTATTATTTTTTTTGAAAACAGTTGGTCGATTAATCGAGTATAACCCTCGATTAATCGACTCCAAGTTGACAGATAGTTGAAAAATCGGAAAGGTGGCATTTTAATTTTGCTCTTCAACTCCTCTAAATGCAACCGGTAATTAGCAATCCCAAAAAGATTAGATAACACACTATTTCATTGATAAGCATGATGATTACAAGGACACTTCTGATTTGACACCTAAAATAAACAGCCTAAACGAAAGAAAGAAAAACAACACAAAACGAAAAATCATAATCCTAGACTAAACAAACTAATCATCCCCATCCGCTTCGGCCTGGCGGGCCCTGACGCACATTTTATCGTAACTATCAGGCCACATGCGCTGCCCGATCTGATGGAGGAAGGAACGATCATAGTAGCTTCAGCGCAAGAGTGCACTATATTGCCGCTGCTGCTCCTTGTGTAAAGAGTTAATCTGTGCTTGGAGCGAACCAAGAGACACACCCTCCTCGGAGCCCTGATCAGGGGCAGGACGCTCGTCCTGGCGTACGCGGCGGAGTTGGCGTGGTGGAGCAGGTTGGGCCGGCGCATCAGCGGGGGCATCCGGGACATTTCCCAAGAGACGCATACTGCGGTTCCATTGGGTTGCACCATAACGATAGAATGCGAGGTCCCCGATGTCATCATCCCGGTAGAACGGGAAACGAAGGAAATTAAGCAATTTCATAACATAATGGGGGAAGTAGATCAACGGGGCTTCACCAGTGGCAAGGTTGGTTAGATCGTCATGGCATCGCCACATGCCATCATGAAGAATCTTGGGCACGTTGATCCATGAATTTCGGTGGGCACCATAAAGCGCCCGAACCCGATCACCGGCGCTGTAAACGTGGCCACGGGGCGTAGATTGCTGCATCACCACACTATCCTGCAACAAAAGTCGGCGAACGTCGATCGCCTAGTGGCGATCCCAGAAGAAAATACTTCGCGGCACATCTCATTGATTATATCCTCCTGAGACTCGTCGAGCTCTTCACCCAAGGTGTGATTGTGAGGGCGCTCACAGGAAATATTAAAAACCTCCGCAATGGTGTGCGGATAAATCAGGCGCGACCACCCATCGATTGAAACAGTGAAGTGGGCTACGACTTGATTCTCAACGGAGGCGGTCACCCACGCCATATTCTGATAGAATAACCGAATGACACGTTCGGACACTTTGATCCCAGGCAGAGTGAGGAGAAAATGGACGTTGAGAGCCATTGCATAGGTGAGGGAAACGGCGCAGACAGGCAGGGATTGAAATGCCGTTAGATCAAAAACATATTCGGAACATAGATCTCGGGTCGCGAAGCGACCACTTGGCTGATCACGTGGATGACCTGCAGGACGTTGGGCAAGTCTTTGCGGCGCGGCAGAGGTCGAAGCCATGATTACACTGTCGGAATGTCGGAGATAGTCAAAACAAACAGGATACAAAGTGAATGAAAATCAGAGCGAGAGTGCTCCATTTAAATAGGCGCAAAGGCGTCCTCTCGGGACGGACACACCTCAAAATAATCGATTAATCGACCAAAAGGGTCGATTAATCGACTCCATTGAAAACGGGCGTGCTAGAAGTCCCAATGCATACAAACACGCAACGTCTGTAAGTGAAAAGACGCAACGTCCGGAAGTGGAAAAGTCGATAAATCGACTCAGGTCCTTGATTAATCGACATAAATCGAGGCAGAGAAAAACCAAAAACGCAAGCCCCAAAATAAAAGTCGATTAATCGACTCAAAAAGAGTCGATTAATCGACTCCAAATAAAATAAAAACTGACAAAATTTAAAAAGCAACACAAGTTTCAAAGTGAATAGTCGATGCATCGACTCAAGGAGTCGATTAATCGACTAATCAAAAAAAGTCAAGCCCCGCATTAATGCAGTCTCCTTGAAAAAGGAGACTCCATTAATACTGTCGATTAATCGACCAAAAGGGTCGATTAATCGAGCATGGGAGGGTCGATGCATTGACTCAGGGGGTCGATGCATCAACTCCAAATTTTGATTTTTATTTATTTATTATTATTATTATTATTTAACATTAAAAAAAAAAAAAAACCAAACGGAAACTACACAATTGGGTTGCCTCCCAATGAGCACTAGTTTAAAGTCGATATCTCGACCATGTGAATTGCTCAATCAGGGTGAGGAATTGGATCACTCAAAGAAAGAGTGCCAGAGAATGCCATTGCATTCTCAAGGAACGGTTTCAATCGTTGATCGTTAACTCGAAAAACATTCCCGTGTTTTGGGTTGATAATATCAACTGCCCCATTGGGGAGTATTCGAGAGATTTTGAAAGGACCACTCCAACGGGTGTTTAGTTTTTCGGGAAATGGGTGCAATCGGGAATTGTAGAGTAGAACCTGTTGACCAACAACGAAAGATTTTCGTAGAATAGATTGATCATGAACCCGTTTCATACGGTCCTTGTACGATTTAGCACAGTCATAGGCATCAGCAAGGATTTCTTCTAATTCATTTATTTGGAAACCCCTTTGGGCACCAAATTTCAAGATATCGAAATTTAATGACTTAATGGCCCAAAATGCTCGATGTTCCAGCTCAACCGAGAGGTGACATCCTTTACCAAAGACCAACTGATACGGCAACATGCCAATCGGAGTTTTAAATGTCGTTCGATACGCCCATAGAGCGTCATTCAACTTTAGCGACTAGTCTTTACGGTTCAGATGAATTGTCTTTTCTAAAATCCGCTTAAGTTTCCAATTAGAGACTTCAACTTGGCCACTTGTCTAAGGATGGTATGGTGTAGCGACTTTGTGCGTGACACCATATTTCTTCATTAATTGGGTGAACACTTTATTGCAAAAGTGCTTTCCACCATCGCTGATCATCGCTTTTGGAATACCAAAACGAGAAAACACTTGATCCTTGAGAAATTTGATCATTACTCTATGATCATTCGATTTACACGCCACAGCCTCTACCCATTTCAAGACATAATCAACACCGACAAGAATGAACGTATTTCCAAACGAATTCGGGAAAGGACCCATAAAATCGATCCCCCAAACATCAAATAATTCAACTTCTAAAATTGGATTGAGCGGCATCATGTTGCGCTTCGAGATTCGGCCCAGCATTTGACAGTTGTGACAAGATTTGCAATGCTAATGACAATCCTTAAAGATCGTCGGCCAGTAAAAACCACTTTGGAAAATCTTTGCGGCAGTCTTTTTGGAACTAAAGTGACCTCCACAAGCTAACTCAAGACAGAACGAGATGATCCATGGTTGCTCAGATTCAGGAATGCATCTTCGTATGATTTGATCAGGACAGTATTTGAATAAGCACAGATCTTCGAAAAAGTAGTGTTTCACCCGAGCTAAGAAAATGGATTTCTCATTCTTCGACCAATGGTGAGGTAATTTCTCGGTGACTAGATAATTGACAAGATCCGCATACCAAGGTGGGCAATCAATCCTGAACAATTGTTCATCCGGGAAGTGCTCCAAAATCGGAACAAGCTCGTCAGATCTCTTAATAATTATTCGTGACAAGTGATTTGCCACCACATTTTCTGAGCCTTTCTTGTCCTTGATCTCCAAAATCGAACTCTTGCAACAACAAGATCCATCTAATTAAACGTGCCTTAGCGTCTTTCTTAGCGAACAGATAACGCAGAGCAGCGTGATCTGTGAATACCACGACTTTAGATCCTAATAAATAGGATCAAAATTTATCCAACGTGAAAACTACTGCCAAAAGTTTCTTTTCAGTGGTCGAGTAGTTCAACTAGGCATCATTGAGAGTACGACTCGCATAGTAGATTACATGTGATAATTTTTCTATTCGTTGTCCCAGAACAGCTCCAATTGCATAATCAGAGACGTCGCACATAATTTCGAACGGGAAGTCCCAGTTCGGAGATTGAATTATTGGAGCTTTTATCAATTCGGCCTTAATGGTTTCAAAGGCTCGCAAACTTTAATCATCGAAAACGAACGGGGCATCCTTTGAAAGTAAACTGTATAGCAGTCGCGCTATTTTGCTGAAATCTTTAATAAAATGCCGATAAAAATCGGCGTGGCTCAGAAAAGATCTGATTTCCTTCACTGTCCTAGGGGGTGGTAGATTGGCAATTAAATCAACTTTGGCCTTGTCGACCTCGATACCCTGGGACGATATGATATGTCCCAAAACAATGCCATCTTTAACCATGAAGTGACATTTTTTCCAGTTAAGAACAAGATTCTTCTCTTGGCATTGTGCAAGAACTAGCGACAAATGAGTCAAACAGTCAGCAAAACTGTTTCCATGGATCGAGAAGTCGTCCATGAAGACTTCGAGGAATCGCTCGACCATATCCGAAAAAATAATCAGCATACATCTTTGGAATGTAGCTGGTACATTACAAAGCCCAAACGACATTCGTCGGTAGGAGAAAGTACCAAAAGGACATATGAAAGTTGTCTTCTCCTGATCCTCAGGTGCAATGACTATTTGGTTATACCCGGAATAGCCATCAAGGAAGCAATAGTACTCATGCCCGGCCACTCTTTCCAACATCTGATTGATAAACGAAAGAGGAAAGTGATCTTTCCTCGTAATCAAATTTAACTTTCTATAATCAATGCACACTCTCCACCCTGTTTGAATTTTTGTACGGACTAGTATGTTTTCCTCATTCTTCACCACTGTGACTCCCGATTTCTTAGGGACCACTTGTGTGGGGCTAACCCATTTACTGTCAGAGATGGGGTATATAATTCCAGCATCTAAAAGTTTGATTACCTCATTTCGGACCACGTCTTGCATTATAGGGTTCAGTCTCCTCTGTGGTTCCCTAGAAGGCTTAGCATTGTCTTCCAAATGGATTCGTTGTATACACACCGTGGGACTAATGCCTTTGATATCTTTTATCGACCAACCGAAGGCACTTTTGTGCTCTTTGAGTACATTCATGAGTTGGCCTTCTTGACGCGCATCTAATGTTGATGATATTATAACGGGTTGAGTTTCATTCTCCCCTAGGTAGACATACTTGAGATTTTTCGGAAGAGGTTTAAGTTCTAAGGACACTGTCTCCTCCTCTTTCGGCTTTTCCTTGATTAATTCAATTTGAGTTCCACACTCTATTTCCTTTTCTTCTCCCAGACGGGGTGTGAAGTCCAACATGTGATTCACTTCTTGGATCAATTGGTCCACATCAAAATTCTCTCCAAAATGTGCAAGACAAGCTGTTAAAGGATCTTCAGTCTCAGATGCATGAAATATTTCTTCTATGATTTCATCGAGTATGCATGCTTATGCATGTTCATCATCCTCCATGGGCTGCTTGGCAATATTAAAAATGTTGAGTTCTACTGTCATATTCCCGAATGACAGATTCATGATTCCGTTTTGAAAATTGATCAGCGCATTGGAGGTTGCTAGGAATGGTCTTCCTAGAATCACTGGAATGTTATTCTTCAAATTTGATGCTGGTTCAGTGTCCAAAATAACAAAATCCATAGGAAAGTAGAAAGAATCCACCTTGATGAGGACATCTTTCACAATTCCTCGAGGGATCTTTACGGACCGATCAGTTAACTGAAGGGTCATCGCAGTGGCCTTAAGTTCTCCCAATTCGAGCTCCTTGTACACAGAATAAGGCAACAAGTTGACACTTGCTCCCAAATCCAAAAGGGCCTGATCAATACGGTTATCGCCGATGATGATCAAGATTGTAGGACAACCTGGGTCCTTGTATTTGATCGGGAGCTTTGCTTATAACACTGAACTAACTTGCTCGGCTAAGAAAGCTTTTTTCAGAATATTTGTCTTTCTTTTAATTGTGACCAATTCCTTCAAAAACTTAGCATAAGCAGGCACTTGACAGATGGCATCCAGAAAGGGAATATTAATTTTTAATTGCTTGAAATTTTTATTTATTCCTTCCTCATCGTGATTTTTCAGTGGTGCCATCAATCTTTATGGGTACGGTGCTTTAGGAACAAAACTTCTCTTCTGTTCACTCTTTTCTTTTGATGTTACTTTTGCTTGTACTTTATCATCAATTTCTTCTTTCTCTTCAGATTTCTTCTCTCCATCAGACTTTTCCTCCTCCTCTGGCAACACTACTCTGTTATCAACCTGCTTTCCAGAT
This sequence comes from Chloranthus sessilifolius, assembly GCA_021018995.1. Taxonomy (NCBI): domain Eukaryota; kingdom Viridiplantae; phylum Streptophyta; class Magnoliopsida; order Chloranthales; family Chloranthaceae; genus Chloranthus; species Chloranthus sessilifolius. Next base: position 7,414,174 of record CM037596.1, read on the forward strand.
CTCAATGTTGTGATCGCCCGAATTTGTTGTTGATCATCCTCTTGTGCTGATATTTGTTCAACAACCATTTGGCCCCTTGGGTTAGGAACTGGTTGGCTAGGAAACGATCATTTTTCTCTTTCACAGAGAAAAGTGGCCAATTGCCCAATTTGGGTCTCTATTTTAGAGATTGAGGATGTGTGAGAATGAATGAGTTTCATCAGGTCCTCAGTAGAAGGAGTTTGTGTATGAGGACGTTGGGCAGTATTTCCCTGTGGAATGTTAAATCCAGGTGGTGGAAATGTTGGCACAAAATTTTGCTGTGGTTGGTTTTGATAACCTCCCATTGGTTGTGCAAACTGAAAATTCTGATTCATTTGCCGTGGCTGCCCAACCTGATTCTGATTGTATTAAAATTGATTCGGGTTATTGAAATCTTGCTGCTGAAATTGCCCTTGACCGTAGTTCTGCTGCGGTCCTTGGTTGAAAATTTGTTAGGGATAAAAGTTCGTCCCCTGCTTCCTGGGCTGTATTCTTTGATTCTCTTGTTTCCATGAGAAATTTGGATGGTTTCTCCAGCTATTTAGGTTATTCTCATTGAAAACGTTTCCTTGATTCCGTCCATAATTATTCACAACATTTAGCTGTTCAGATGTGTCTTCATGATAGTTCTGCATTGAAGGACAATCATCTGCCATATGCATTGGACTTGCACAAATTGAATATGGCTCAGGTTGTGTATTTACCATATGCACATTCTTCTTTAATTTCAATTCCTCCTCTTGTTAAGTGAGGAAATCAATTTTAGCCATCAGATCTGGGGAATCCTTTACTACGTATAGTCCTCCTTTCTTGGTTGAACTCCCGGCTTGATCACGGGCTTTGACTGGTTGTTCCCGAGTCTTTGTGAAATCCCAGTGCTGAGAATCCTCAGCCAGCTTTTCTAGGAAAGCATAAGATTCAGTTTCCTTAAGACTCAGGAATCCTCCGCCATTCATTGACTCTACCAGATGTCTATTTGATTGACTCAGTCCATTGTAGAAACACTGAACCAGTCTCCACTTTGAGTATCCATGGTGTGGACATTTGAGTAAGAGATCCATGAATCTATCCCAAGCTTCATATAATCTCTCATCTTTCTCTTGCGTGAAATCCGTGATTTCACGTCTAAGGACATTCGTCTTCGCCATAAGGAAGAACTTTGACAGAAACTTTTTGACCATCTGATCCCAGGTGGTTATGGATCCCGATGGTAGAGAATTTAATCATGCTTTTGCTTTATCCTTTATAGAGAAAGGAAACAAGCGTAACCTAACAGATTCTTCGCTGAAGTTTTGGTAAACAGATGAGCAGACTTCGACAAAGTTTTTGACGTGCTGGTATGGATCTTCTCTCTCCATGCCATGAAAGACTGGAAGGATTTGAATGACATTTGTACGAATTTCAAACCGGCCGCCAGGTGTGGCGGGGTATACAATGCATGATGGGGTATTTATAGTGATCGGAGAGAACAGTTCTCTCAATGTTGGTTCTTCCTCTTGTTCAAGTTGCCCATTCATGTTGTCAGTCATACTGACTTCAGTGGATGATTCACTTGAAAATTTTTGCCTTGATTTAGTGTCCTTATGATTTGACCGGCAAGCACGTTCGATCTCGAAATTTAAAGGCTCTAAAGTTCTTTCTTTAGAAGACCTAGTGTGCATGCAAATGACGCACAGAACGGAGGTTTCGGGCAAGAAAACCTCAAGAAAAATAAATTTTTTTTTTTTTTTTTTTTAAAGCTCGATTGACCGAGTGTGAATCTCGATCAATCGAGAGGGGGTCGATGAATCGACACTGGGGGTCGATGCATCGACTGTCAGCAAAAATTTATTTATTTATTTTTAATGCAGAAATACTATTTTAATCCCCGAAAATTCCTAAAATTTACTGTCTACCAAAAATTCAGATTTTCTTAATTTAATCCCCGGCAACGGCGCCAAAAACTTGATGTGATATTTTAATTGTGATGTTTTACTCGCAAGCGCACGAATCAGATTGTATATAGTGGGTGCGGAGTACGAGATTATTCCCACGAGGACTAATTTTAAAAGATTTAAAAAGATAAGACAGTAATTCAAGAAATCTACTAAGATTTAACAGTATTCTACCAGTCTTATGATTTGATTTTGTGAGATGACAATTACTGACTATAAACTAAAATTCAATTGATAATTCGAAAGTAAAGATGAAGATACTAAATCCTCTCATTTTTGGTCCGTTCTTCCCGTAATATAAATCTAAGGATTAAGCTATGAGATATGTCATTGAAAACAAACATCTTTTATGGAAGATAAATGGTCAAAAACCTCGATAGGTTCCATGTTGCATCCCTGCAATCAGGACTTATATGATTTTCATATATAGATCTGGGATCAAGGGCATGGCTCGGCACACTTGATCTCAGGTTCAAATAAAAATTATCCTCAAAGTGGGTGAAAATTCCAACAAGAATACCACCATAAATCTGAAATCAAGGGCATGGCTCGGCACACTTGATTTCAGATTATGGAGTAATTAAGATAAAATTACCATTACAGATCCAAGATCCAGGGCATAGCTCGGCACACTCGATCCCAGATCATAATCATAATTAGATCCACACGATGAAAGCAAAAAGACCATATAAAAATGATTGGGTAAAATTACCGTCACAGATCTGAGATTCCGGGCATGGCTCGGCACACGCGATCTCAGTTAGTGGCGGGAATTTCATCCGTTTATGATAGCACAACAACCATAAAACAAGATCTCATATTTTAATCCTAAATTTATATTATTAGAAGTACATCCCTATGAATTTAGCCACACATATTGTAATTAAATGACATAAATAAATAAGGAAGAGAAAATAATATTAATTTAATTAATTAAAAATACCTCAAACTTCAACAAAAATTACTTTGATCCAAAAGTACGATGATCTTCAGAAACGAAATTAATGCAGGAATAAACTTGAACAAAAATAATAATAAACTGGAGAAATTAGTACTGAAAAATTAAAGGAACAAAGCTCTCAAAAAGGAATAAAAAAACTCTCTAAAACTAATCCTATTTCCCTAAAAATTAAATTCTCTTTCGAAGTGTTTGAGTCGGCTTTAAATAGATGCACGTCGCGTAGGTTTCCCAGCCGCAATAGTGTCCCAGCCGCAAAAGTTTGGGTCGATTAATCGACTCAATAGGGTCGATGCATTGACCCTACAAAAGAGGCTAAAAGTCAGCTTTAAAGTGTCAGTTCCGTGTCTGATACTTCTTTTTCCTCGATTAATCGACCAAAAAGGTCGATGCATCGACTCCCAGAAATCCGTGAATTCCAACACACTTTTTGTATCAGACACTGCTTCGGTATTTCGGCCATAACTTTCTATCTCGAACTCGGATTGAGGTGATTCTTACGCCGTTGGAAAGCTGACGAAAAGATCTACAACTTTTGTGTTTGATAATGTCATAAGTCGGTCGTCGTGAAGGTTAAAATTGAGCCGCAAGTTGCACCAAGTTCTCGATGACCCAAAGTTGCAGTGTCTTGGCATTATTTTCAGAATTCTTGGGCTGTTTTCTATACTTGGCTTGTATTTACCTGAAACACTTCAAATCTAATAATTCTCATCAGATAGCCTTCATCGGATAGCTAAATGTAGGTATTTAGGGGTGAAATATCATCATATTTCACTATCCATCAGTGGTTGTAGGGTTGAATCCTATGACGTGCCTTATCGAGTGTAATGTGGCAACCAATCCTAGGATCGGGTTCTAATGCAGTTTTCCCAATGTCGATTAGGTACCATTTACACAAAAATAATTCAAAAAGAGTGTTTTCCCATTTGTTTATAAGCCACGATTGTTTCTTCTCAACCCAGATTTTACATGCTTAAATTGTTGACTGCCTGAATCAGACGATAGACATTGTTTTTCATCCCAATTTTCCATACAAAGGACCTTGAGCTCATAGGACAGTCGAATTTTGATTCCAGATGAGACACTTCCCCAAAGGTGACACGAGCATGCAATAAACATGGTTCTCGGATCACTTTTTAGAACATGTACCAAGTTGAATCAAAACTGATCATCTGATGGTAAACCCATGATCTCAAGATCTAATGTGTAGAGGATTGGAGCAAAAAACATTCTCAATCATCTCATTCAAAGAAGTCGATGACGGACCTATGGCGAGTAACGAGTTATAGATATTTTTGCTGCATTTGGGTTAGCTCTTTCATGGTAAAGAGCAGCTCTTTGGCTCCAACAGAGAACTGCTTTCATGTTTGGTAGCACAACTCCTCCGCCATTTGCTCTGGCAAGGAATTCTTTTAAGTGATAAAATTGCTCTCTCTCTCTACTCTTTGTCAAAGTAGATTTTCTCGGTTCTAACCGAGAGCAGGCAGAGAGCTGCTTCTGTTCTTATAAGCTAACCCCAATACAACCTTTGAGCACTAAATATGTGAACATCAAAATTGTAATTTCACAGATTTATATATATTTGTAAATGGGGGATGGTCATATCCAACCAAGTTGAATCAGATTTTGAGTTCAACCACATTTGTAGCCCTTGGATATGGGAGAATCTTGATTTTCATGATTTTCATTTTTTATAATATGACGTGCAATCAAGATTCTCTTATATCAAAGGATTGCAGATGTGGTTGAACTCTAAATCCGGTTCAACCTGGTTGGACCTGACCATTGCTCACTCAAAAATAATTGTGTACTTCCCCTGCACTTTATCGTTTTGGTTGAAGGAGATTGACTCATGCAATGCAAGTCGTGTTCCGGCCTGATCTCTAATACAAACTCCTAATTTGAAACGTTGCAAATATGATGACAGTACATTTAGCTTCTTGAAAGGAGCATGTCAAATCAATGGTTGCAAAACCTACTTGTCACGGATTTCAAGGTCCTTGTACTGTGTGCAACACAATTTTTGACTGGACTCAATGGCTCAAACAAGCTTCTTAACCTTAGAACCCTAATGATGCCTATGAAGAAAGGGAAATCTAGCTAAACCTGCGTTTTGCAACGGCCACACCCGCCAAGAGCGCGGGTTACCCTTTTTTGCGCCCCATAGCTCTCAACATCATTACCAAACGTGCTCTACGACCCATCTATGCGTGAGAGCGGCCATGTGATAGTCTCGACAATATTGTGGCATGTGGGTCTAAGTCGTCACAAAATAATATTATAATCCATGACAGTTCTTCTATAAGGTAGGGGATTGTGATAGTCCTATATTGGGCACGGAAAAGTCTCGTCGTTGGGCTATATGTGATTATGGACGCTACATGTGAATGCGCTCTGTGTCGGGACTTACACCTATGACAGGAACAAAGTCGGGGAGGAGACTTAAGCTTAGAACCGGACAATATCTTCCGCTATGCGGTCTGATACACGAATGATGTGTGTTGAGTGGGGACTGAAGCCCATGCCAAAAATAAAATCGTGGCGGGAATCTAAGTCCATAATCGGACAATATTGTGACATGTGGGTTTGGGCCATCACAGGCTAGGAGCAGATGGGCAAGTGTTGCCAAACTCAGTTTAAGTAAAGAGTACCTTTATTTCTACCCACAAAATCTTTGAGTTCACCCACTTATAGGAGTGTACAACTTTAAAAAATCAAATCCTTAAGTTCACTAACTTATTCGGGTGAATTATTTGTAAATGATTCACTCACGTAAATTCTTTCGGCACACTCACATTTTCTTTCCCGCTCGACGACGGCGATGTCGGTCACGACGATGCCGATGCTTACACCAGCAATGTTGAGGAAGAAGAAGCTTACAAACCTCTTGAAACCCTAAGAAGAAGAATCCATGAACTTTTGAAACCATAAGTAGAAGAAGCCATGAAACCTTTTTGAAACTCTAAGAAGAAGTCATGCAACTTTCTTAAAACCCTTAGAAAAAAGAACAAAGAGAGAAGAAGAGAAAGAAAACTTCAAAACTCATGTACTCTTGAATAATCTCTAAAAAAATGAGGAAGGTAAGAAGAAGAAAAAAAAAAAAAAAAAAAGATGTCCTTGTGATTGTGTGTGTGACAGTGGGTACTTAATGTCAATAGTTTTAAACTGATGGTAGATACCCGCTGCCAGTCTTTTAAATCTAACAATGGGTATCCATCGTCAATGGGTACTCATCGTAGTTTAAAGCTGACGGTGGGTACTCACTGTTAGAATTAAATAACTAACAGTCGGTACCTACCGTCAGTTTTAAACCACTGACAATGGGTACCCACCGTCACACATACAAACAATTTTTTTTAGTTTTTCTTTTTTTTCTTCTTCTTACGTTTCTCATTTTCTTTAGGGTTTTCAATGGATTTTTATAAGTTTAAAGAGGGAGGAAAAAATGAAGAAATGAGTTTTTTCTCCTTTCACAAGGATGTATGACGGAGTGGAATGGAGGATTCACCGAAATAAAACGAGAAGAAGCGGGTTTCAAGAGGATTTTATGGGGATGGACGACTCACTTATCTAAAGAACTTACCGGAACTTATGGAGAAGAAGTTGACTCCAAGGGGGTTTCATGAGAGTGTACGACTCATTGGAACGGAAGACTCGCCGAAATGATGAAGGAAGAGAAAGAAGATAAAAAATAACACCCAAATAAGTGGGTGAACTTCAAGATTCACTAATCATCCAACAAAATCTTCAAGGGCACCCACAAATTATCTCTTTTTCCCTTGACATGTGTTGTGTCTAGGGTGGTGAACTCAAAAATTCAGTGGGTGAAAATAAAGTTACTCTTTTAAGTAAATTGTGGCGTCCTCAACCGAACAACCAATTGATTTTATAGTAGGACGGTTTGGTGATCAAACCCATTGCCGCACTCGCAACAACTATACATTTCATCTCTGCTTTTCAGTAATTCATTGGTTTCTTAATCATTTTAGGTACGTGTTTGATTCAACGTTCTATTTTCTACTCATTTCTCTACCCTCCACCATAATATGATTATCCTATATGGTAAATAAAAGCCAGTAATATCTAAGTTTGTCAAAGATTACACCTACCATTCATAATTATTGCTTAATTATTGTATTGTATTAGGTCATGCACAGAGTATGGTGTTCGGGCATATTTGCACCGTCCACGTCAGATAAGTCGGGAGGGATCTAACAATATATGTGTAAATTGATCGGCCGATCCTGACCAATAATTTATGACATGATCCAATGTAAAGACTATACAATGTAGAATCTTAGTTTCAATCATATGCATCGAGACGAGAGAATACCGTATCAAACGAATTGAAGACAAACTTGTTACAAGTGATACTGGTCAACATGATCAAACGTTGTTGTATAATACTGATACAAAGATATCCGTGAAAAGCCTCATCCATGCCTGAAACATGATCCAACATCGTTGCAACTTGCAACAACCTTTTTTACCATGGTCACCGTTGGATACACATCATTGTCTATACAAAAGATTTATTCCCATGTTATCAGTAATATGGATTACCATGCCGCCAATTTCTTGAGAGCAATATATACAAGCTCATCATTGAGGTGACCCCATACCTAGAGAAGATACCAACTAGCCTTGCTACCAATTCGAGCTTATTCTTTCATACTAAGTCTCCTTAGAGTCCACCTCTATTTAAAAAATGGAGTAAATGCCTATTTGCCCTAGGCTCAATGAGAGTTGAAGAATGTTGATTTATTCAGCCTCAAAATCTGTGAAAGCAAGATTTTCATAGCATTCTGTGACCAAGAGGCGTCTACACCACTTTTTAAACGAAGCAAGACTCTAACTCTACAACATGCTCATATTAAATGCTGGGTATCTTTATTTGCAATAAGAGATTCTTCCTTCTCAACTCGGATTTTCACGTGATAAATTGTTGATTGTTTTGAATCAAGCGATGGAGACCATTTTTCGTCCCAATCTCCCACACAATAGACCTTGATATTATGATCCTACCATTAGACAGTCAGATATTGGTTTCACATGGCACACATGTAAATAAAAGATGTATTATAACGTTTGATAATATGCTTACGAGCACATTCACTTTTTGGGATGTATGCCATATGAAATGAATATCTGACTATTCAATGGTAAGCCAATAATATGAACTTCTATTATTTGCGAGATTAGAATGAAAACGATCTCATTACTTTGATTCGAAGTAGTAAATGATTTAGCACGTGCAAACCCAAGTTGAGAAGGACAATTCTTGTGATGCAAAAATGTATAAATTATGAGAGAGGTCTTATAGCTATTCTATAATAATCTTTCTTGTGAGGCATGGGTGTCGGGTGAGACCCACTTTAATATAATATTGTGATTGAATTTCTTCCCATGTCTTATAAGCTTCTATATTTTGTATCCAAGCGACTTTTACTCCATACCTAAGCAATGTGCTCCTTATTATTATATTAATTTATGACTAAATGCGCCGGCCCAATTAATTGGTGGGCCTGAAACACAAGGTCAATACGGATAAGAGCCTGAGTCAGGCAATGTTTATAAAACTAAACAATGACCTTGGTCGGGTCCAAACTTGCTGGACTACGGTCCAACTGGTTGGTTGGCAGATCGCCAAAAAAGGGTTCCATTATTTGCTACTATATATTGTTTCTTCGAGTTGGAGGATGGATAGTACTTTTCCCAATCCTCCCCAGAATGGATTTTGAGATCACGGGCTTACCAGCATAAGATTTTGTTCACATGACACATATCTTTACTTTTGGGATGTGTGCCACATGGAATAATCATTTGATTGTTTAATGGTAGGATCATGCTGTCAAGATATATTGTGCAGAAGATTGAGATAAAAAATGATCTCCATCAAAAGCGATCAACAACGGTATTTGCACATGCAAACTCTTATTATTAAAAAAGAATCTTTGGTTGCAAATAAATGCTAAAAGGTTAAGAAATAATGATGACATCTAGCCACTAGTGGAATTTATAAACACTGGGCTGATGCAATCAAGGGCATGACAAAATTTTATGTTTAGGTCATGGATCAATTCAGAAAGCTTAAAAGGTGTTTCCACGTAGCAAAGATCTCCAAAATGCCAAATTTTCTTTTAGATTGTGCAAAAGATTGGTATGAAACATGACTTCTATCATATTAGAAAAAGCAATGGAAATATTTAAAAATATTAGCAAATAAATATATTTTTGACAAAAATAAGGAAAATATTGATATTTTTTTTTGTAAGAAAGTGCACTTAAAACGTAAGAATCGTAAAATTTTAAAATTATGAGTAATTTTGAAGAAAATATTTTTAAACGTGTCTTAACGTTTCATAAAATAACGGGTTTTAAATGAGTTTTTTTTAATAAAATGGAGATTTTGGTAACTACCATCTTGATAACTATAGGTTCTATTGGAGTAGATGACTAGAGCCAAATCTTAATTTTATCAGTTGGTCCAATAAAAGCCCACAACTTTTTTCTAAATATCGTCACAAAAAAATAAAACTATTAGCGACAGTTTTTTTAACAAAAAATTGTTATTATTAGTGTTGTCGCTACCAAAAGCTGCCGCTATTAGTCTTGCCGTAACTAAAAAATGCCTTAATAGCAAGTGAAGCTGAAACCCCTTATTTTTCTAGTGTATATTTTGTAGCAGGAAGGTCCAGACTCAAAAAAAAAGAAAAAAAGAGGAAGGTCCAGACTCTGCGTGCAGGCCCAATTAGTAAAATAATGTGGGCATGGGCTCATTTATGGGTTAACCCTATTGGGCCCAAGCTCACTTAAGGCCAAAAGTTAATCTCATGGACAATGATCCCTTTCAAATCTCTCTCTCTCTCTCTATATAACTAGGGAAATGTACTTGATCAACCTTGTCAGATAAACCTTTGACGTGAGAGGCCCTGTATTTTCACTTTTATCCAAACTGTTTAACTTTTAGTCAAGCCATTTTCAGCTAGCATAGAAAGTCCGAAATATCCCTTCTTACACTTTTTTTCGTTCTACATGATTTAAAATTTTAAATATTTACAGTTTTTTATATTTACGTGATGTGAAATCGGATTTATGTCGTCTGATTTGAAGGCCACATAATAAAATAGATAGCGCCAAAGATAGACACGAAAAAAAGGCTATATCGCCTCTTTAAAAAAAAAAAAAAGTTTAACAATTGATAGCGACTCTTAAAACAATCGATGGCGACTCTTAACACAATCGGTGCCGACCATTTTAAGAGTCGTCATCGACTCTGTACAGAGTCGATAACGACTCTGTATAGAGTCGCCATCGATTATATAAAAAAATATACACAGAGTCGTTGACGACTGTGTATAGAGTCGCCATCGACTGTAAATTTTATTTATTTATTTATTATTTTTATTTTTTTATATAATCGATGACAATTGTGTACAGAGTCGATGGCGATTGTGTACAGAGTCTATATCGCATTTTTTTCATATCTATCTTTGGGACTATCGATTTTATATTGTGGCCTTTAAATCAGGCGATATAGATCTCGTTTCACATCGCGTAAATATAGAAAAATGCAAATATTTAAAATTTTAAATTGTATAAGTGTATCCTCTTCTTTCTCATTTTAATCTGCTACAGTCTCCGACGAAAAAGGTGTATCTGGGTCGATCCAAATAGCAGATCGGAGTAGGTTGAACTGAAGAGAAGACGCGGGCCATCACCTTCGCCACCTGTCTTTTAGAAACTATAGCAGATTAAAATGAGGAAGAAGCTGATGTTTTTGTGGGGGTAATTTGGACTTTTTGCTATCCTTAAAGTCAGCTAGGCTCCCAACTGGTCGGTTTGAGTAAAGGTGAAAATATAGAGCCTCTGATGTAAAAAGTGTATCTGGCAGGGTCTATCAGGTAAATTTCCCATATAAACTAACTACCAAACATACATAACTCTTTCCACACCCTTCAACTTACTCAATCAACCTCAACTCACAAGTCTGAATCATTTCGTCACCCATCAAACTGCTTTTTCTCTCTCTCTGGCTCTCTCTCTCATGGGTAACTTTTTTAGCACTGCATCCATCATCTCTAGTGGAGCTGTGAGCTCATGACAGAGAACCCCAGACAGTTTGTTTGCGACGCTGCCCATCTCCACGTTGGCCGTCGGATTGCAGGACTAGCCGCCGACGAGGACCTCGAATCGTACCGGATTTACTTACTCTTTCCCATGGATTTGCTGTACTTAGTCCTCACTGGAGAGGAGATGGTCTCTTTCTCCTACCAGGCCCCTAGTGTAACCAAGTCGTCAAGTCCAAAGAACATCGATAGAATTTTCCCTGTTTCTGTTGATTTTTGCATGTGCCCTTTAGAAGTCAAAAGGTTGACCGAGTCCATCAGAGATTTGAAGTCAACGGAACGGATCCCGAGGCAGAGATTATTGAAAGGGAAATTTACCTGATCGGCCCTGTCAGATACGCCTTTGACATCAGAAGCCCTGTAATTTTACCTTTACCCAAACCAACCAACTCCAAGCCTAGCCGACCCTAAGGAGAGTAAAAGGTCCAAATTACCCCCTTCTATGACTTTCTTTAACCAACAAAGCATCCTCTTCTTTCTCATTTTATTCTGCAAAAAAGTTAGAGGTGCAAAACCCTAGACGACGTCTCCTTCCTTAGTCTGATCTGCTCCGATCTGCTATTTCGAAGAAGAAAACAGAGGCTTGGGAGAAGAAGTCCCTGCATTTCTCCATTGTGGCAAGAAGACCCTGCAGTTTGTCTTTGCGACGCGAGGTATCATACTTAAACCCCATTTTCAGTTTATTAGGGTTTCTTAATGATGCAGTATCTCCTATTTGTGCAGTATAAGAAAGTCTGTATATCCTTGGATCGTTTTTAAAAAAAATATATATCGATTGCAAATACAATCGTCATCGACTCCATATAGAGTCGGTATCGATTGTATATAGAGTCGATAACGATTATATATACAATCGATATCGATTGTATATACAATCATTATCGACTCTATATACAATTGATACCGACTCTATTTGGAATCGATGACGATTGTATTTGCAATCGATACGGACTCTATATGGAGTCGTTATCGACTCTATATACAATCGATATCGACTCCATATGTAGTCGCTATCGACTATATATACAATCGACGAAGATTTATAGTCGTCTTTTCTCTTTTGTTTCATCAGTCTTATGACCCCTTCCTTCTCATTCTTAAACAGACGATGACGGACATGAGGATTCCTCTTCTTTGTCACTATGATGGCCTTCTTGTAAACGATGATGGCTTGTATGAAGGTGGCCAGCGGAGGGTTATTAACATTTCGACTAGTATTTCTTATGAACAATTCATGAGGCGAATGTCTGTTGTTAGTTTTGCGAGGGCGGACGAAACAGTTTCCACAAAGTTTCATATGAAGATAGTGAATACCCCTGTGGTTGCCGACATTTTGGACGCTGATGATTTGGCCACCCTATTTATGTTTTATAGATCCGGGGTGAACGTCATAAAAATATTCATCATTAAGGAACCGTCATCCTTCCCAAATGTTTAACAAGTAGATCTCTGGACGATTTTTGTGACTCATTTATTTCAAATGTAAGTTTGAGGATGAAATCAGATACGATACCATATCCGTTAGGCGATGACGGTTATATTACGGCGAACGATGGCAGAGGAAAAGCAACTTTTGATTTAAACGATGCTCCGATTGAATCGTATGATGACCCAGTAAAATACATGCGTGGGTCACAACAATATAGTCAATGGTTAGACTACACTTCAGAAAGGGTGGTGGATACCAATGATTTCAGTCATATCTTCCCCGATAGATGGACAACTTAGTTTACTCAAGAATTATGTTCTACCATGCCATCGATGGGAATTACCGAAAAAACTCAATCCCATGTCTATACACATGAGCACCCCTTCGGTGAAGGGCCTAGCCAACCACGCCATTATCCATTCGGTGAAGGATCCGGTCAATCACATCAGAACCCCTTCGGTGAAGGATCTAGTCAATCACCCGAGAACACCGCTAGTGAATGGCTTAGTTATCCTCAAGCCACTAATGAAGATACCTTAGAAGAAGAATATGAAAGCGAACCGGATGGGTTTATCAAAGAGGATCTGAAAATTTTTGTGAGAGACATTGACAATTCCCTAGTAGACGGAGATTACGAAATGTCAGAGACATCGGGCTACTCCTCCGATAGAGAGGTGAAAACTGAATATCGAAATTGGACGTTTAAAATTGGAGAGATCTTTCGAGACAAACAAACATTTTAAAAAGCATTGAAAGAGCACACAGTGGAGAAAAACTTTCAAATTCGTCCTTTGAGGACCGCTAGTTATCGAGTGACAGCCGGATGCTACGAACCCGATTGTTCAGGGCGAATACATGCATCTAAATTGACTGGGCTCAATTATTTCTAAATCAAGACATTCAATAGTACTCACAAATGTTGATCCGCTAAGATCGGACCGCACGGTCACCGTAATGAAACAATCTCCTTCGTAGCGAATTATGTACGGGATAAACTTATGGAAGGATTTGATTACACACCGGCGTCGATAATATTTGATATTGCAAAAGCTTATAATGTGTAAATCTCATATGCAAAGGCTTGGAGGGGAAAAGAACTTGCTCTTAATGATATTAGAGGCAGTTGGAAAGGACAATTTGTTTATCTACTGGCCTACGTGAAGGAGATGAAGAGGGTAGATCCTAATGTACAAACATCCTTTCAACTTACGCTTGACGGTAAGTTTTAAATATTTTTTTGGAGTTTTGGCCCATACATCGAAAGCTACCGCAATACACTTCATCGCATATTTCTTGTAGACGGCACACACCTACGAGGATGTTTCGAAGGGATCCTACATATCGCCTCTGCGCAAGACGGTAATGGTCATATATTACCGTTAGCATTTACCATGGTCGAGTTAGAAGAAGAGGATACGTGGATGTGGTTTATTGAGCGGGTAGGTGCGTTTGTGATCTGTGGGTTTAACGAAGATTTCGTATTTATCACGGATAGGTCGAAGGGTTTAATAAATGCGGTGAAACGTATCTTCCCTAACGCATATCACAACTACTGCATGCGGCATATAACATAAAATTTGCAGCACAAGTATCCCAGGAACAATGTGAAGGGTCTATGGTGGTGCGCCACGCGTACATATTTGAAAGAGAAATTTGATTATTTTATTAACGAAATAAAGAAAGATCCTGCTGATCCTCAGACCGTAGAATATATTTTGAAAATAAATCTGAAGCATTGGGCACGTGCACATATGAAAGGAAGGCAGTACGATTCCCTAACTACGAATATTGCCGAAAGCTTAAACAGCGTACTAAAGATAGCTCGAGAGAGACCAATTATCGACTTAATCAGAATTATTAGAGAGAGAGACGCCTATCATTTTTAAAAACGCAGAGAGATATCTGAGAAATGGGCCACCCTCCTCTGCCTGAAAGCAAACGCGCACATGAAGAAGGTGTTGCAATGGGCCGATAGAAAGAGACCTCAACCATACGGGCGCTATCAATTCCAAGTCAATTCCGAAAATTTCATTCATCATGTCGATTTGGAACACAAGACCTGTAGTTGTCGCCGTTGGCACATTCATGACTTGCCTTGCTCTCATGCCGTGGCTGCCATCAATCGAAGAAGTTACGACTACCATAACTTTTGTGAGAAATGATTTTTCACCGCTTGCTTTAGACAAACATACGACGAGCAATGGGTTCTCATCCTCGATAAAAGTGAATGAGAGTTCCAAGCAGAGCAACTCCCTGAAAATATGAGGAAATAAAAGAGATCATCAAAATCCTAAGAGTTTATGAGGAAGCGTCTGAGTAGATGATAAATTTCACCAAATCAGCCGCAACATTTAGCAGAAATGTAACTGAGGCGCATTGTGGAGAAATATTAAGGCTCCTCCAAATCAAAGGAGACACTCAGCAAGAGAAATACTTAGGGCTTCCATCAGTTTTTGGACGTTCCAAAAAAGCTATATTCGGAATGCTTAAGGATCGGATTTGGAAAAAGATACAAGGTTGGAAAGAGAAGCTTTTGTCAGCAGCCAGTAAGGAGACACTAATTAAGGAAACACCATGTCATGTTTCCGACTTCCAAAATCTCTACTCCGCGAAATCACAAGTATGTTGGCTAGGTTTTAGTGGGGGAATGCATTGAAAGAGAAGGGTATGCATTGGCTCGCATGGAGCAAACTTTGTTCAGGTAAACATCAAGGAGGATTGGGCTTCAGAGATTTACAAGCGTTCAATACGGCGATGTTGACAAAACAATGTTGGCGACTCGAGCAACATCCTTCTTCCCTTGCTGCTAAGGATAACCCATCCTATCTATGGAGAAGCATCATCTGCAAAGACAATGTGTGATATGTTTAGTGGGCCTTTGCATATTTTTGTACCTGAAATCTTTTCATCACTAGAAGCAACTGTTAGAAGCATAGAAAAAAATTTCATACACAAGACAAACGAATAAGGAGATAAAGGATCTCCTTGTCAGAGTCCTCTAGACGGCTTAACTCTCCCGATTACACACCCATTAATGACAAAAGAATAAGAGACAGTAGAGACACATCCTATTATGAGCCTTACCTATTTTTCACAAAAACCCAATTTTACAAGAGATTTTTCCAAAAAAATCCACTCCACACGGTCATACGCTTTACTCATGTCTAACTTTAAAGCACATCCCCCGACTTTACTGATTCTTTTGCTTTTCAAAAAATGAGAGAGTTCAAAATCCACAAGGATATTATCGGAAATTAGTCGACTCGGAATGAACGCGCTCTGATTTTCCGAAACAATAGATGGGATAATAATTTTTCAACGATTTGCAAGAACTTTGAAAATAATTTTATACAAGACATTACAAAGATTGATTGGACGAAAATCGCTAGGATCAATAGGATTATTCTTTTTTGGTATTAAAACAATATTAGTACCATTTAAATCATGAAGGGAGGTTGAACTATTAAGATAACTAAGGGCACAATCAATGACGAATTGATTAGTAAGATGTCAAAAACTTTGGAAAAATATAGGAGACATACCATCCGGCCCCGGTGATTTCAGAGGCGCCATCTGAAACAAAGCTTTTTTTACCTCCGTCGCAGTAAAATCCCGAGTTAGCCAATCATTTTGCTCGATTGTAACTTTGGAGTGACGTCATGCAGTACTTCATCGATTCTAACCGGTTGGGAAGTGGTGAACAATTTTTTATAATATTGGATAATGATTTCTTCCATACCCTTCCCTGGTTCTTTCCACACCCCATCGCCATCTTTTATGCCAAAAATAGCATTTCTTTTCTTCCTTTTTGATGCCTTTGAATGGAAGAAAGCGGTATTACGATCGCCTTCATACAACCATAATTCCTTGGAACGTTGTTTCCGCATAATCTCAGCCTTTTCCAGCAGCTCATCAATTTCAACCTTAATGTTTTTCTCCCTAACTCAGCAGTAATTATCGCTGGTTTTCAGAAATTGAAGTTCCTTCGTCTTCTGATCTATTTTACATCTCACATTTCCAAAAGAAACCCTATCCCAGACCTGGAGCACACTAGATGTCCTTCTAATAGAATTTATAATATTTTCCATTGGATTACCCCTGTGGGTATTAAACCAGTTCTCCTGCACCTTTTTTTCGCATTCCTCGGATTTCAGCGACATCACTTCGAACCAAAATGGTCGTATGCCTTGTCGGATAGAGAACATAGGTTTATTATGAATAAGGATGGGTAGATGGTTAGAACTCGAGCTAACGAGAACTCTGACACAAGCTCTCGGAAAAACCCGTGACCAATGATATGACGCCAAAGCCCTATCTAGTCTTTCCGTAATATTTCCTTCCCCTTCTCGTTTATTATCCAAAGTGAATTTAAGCCTCGAAAATCCCATATCAATTAGGCCGCAAAAGTCCACCACATCCCGAAATCTACTAATCTGGCTCGGATCTCTTACTGATTTTCCTTTCTTCTCGTCGTTGGAAAAGATCTCAATAAAATTCGCAGCACAAAGCCATGGAGTAGCCACATTTATATGCAATCGGCGAAGCATGCTCCATGCCTCCTCCCTTTTACTTGCCACTGGTTCACCGTAGAAGCCCGTGAACCTCCATGTAATGCCATTAGTTTCCACTTCGCACTTTACGTTAATGTGATATTTTGAAAATGATTGGAGATGAATCATGATATCATCCTTCCACAATAACGCAAGACCTCCCGAACTGCCAGAACTATTCACATAGATACCTCCTTGAAAACCCAGCTTCCTTTTTTCTACCCGCAAGTTTCATTTCCATGAGAAAGATGATTTTGGGATCTTCTTTAGTCACCAATTGGCTAAGAGCTCGAACTGTCCTAGGGTTCCCAAGCCCTTGACAGTTCCAACATAAAGTTTTCATTTTTGTCGGCGGGGTTGACAAGCAACCCCACCGCCGTTGGATCAGTTAAATGGGCCATCGTTCGTGCAGACTTTGACCGTCCCTGAAGCGATTGAGTTGAGGCATCCTTCTCACTGGCAATAAGAGGTAAGAACTTTCTTTTTTCTCATTGGGCCGAACATGATTTAGTGAAGTCAACAATCTCTTTTGTGATAAGGGCTGAAGGGTCCTGGGCCATGACTACCCCGAGCTAGTCTTTTGAAATTTCTGAAATTTATTATATTGGAGGGTGATGGTGGCGATGAGGATTTAAGGGTAGGTGACGTGTGATTTTGATCGTCAGTCTTGGGTGCTGTCAAGTGTGAGAAGGTGGATTCCTGAGGAATAATTGTTTTATTTTGGGTATTAGTTGCTTTGGAAGTTAATGCAACGTGGGGTGAGGATGAAACATGGGGTAGAAATGGGCAGCTTTGGAGATTAGTTGCTTGGGAGGTTATTGGGACGTGGGATGAGGATGATGTTATTGGAATGTGTGTTGAGGATGCAACGTGGGGTAGAATTGGACAGTTTTGAAAATTAGTTGCTTTGGAGGTTATTAGAACGTGGGGTAAGGCTGCAATGTTGGGTGAGGAATTAACGAGGGATGAGGATGCAACGTGGGATGGGGAAGCAATGTGGGGTAATGCATTCGATATTTTTTGGATTTCAAAATTCAAACAAATTTTAGAATGGTTATTGGAACGGTTATTGAAAGTGGTATCGTGTTGACTCGGATTAGATTGCTTATTGAGTGTGGCACCGGGTTGACTCGGGTTAGATTGGTTATTGAGTGTGGCACCGGGTTGACTTGGGTTAGATTGTTTATTGAGTGTGGCACCGGGTTGACTCGGGTTAGATTGGTTCTGGAGTGAAGCACCGGGATGACTCGAGGTTGATTTTTTATTGAGTGTGGCCCTGGGTTGACTCGAGGTTGATTTTTTAGTGCGTGGGACATCGGGTTGACTCAAGGGTGACCAATGTGACTCTGTGGTTTTAGTGGAAAGGGTGTTGTTTTTCCTGTGTGTCACATGCTTAAGATGAAACGGGGATGAGGGAGATTCAGTAACAGTGATCTGGTTGGTGTTTTTTAAATGCTTTGGATAAGGAAAAGAACAAGTTATCTCCATCGGGGAACGGTTGTCCGATTTACAATCGGACGAGAGTTCTTCTCCGGTTTGGTGAGAGTACCAATATGACCTCCTTTCTTAGATATCTCTCGATAACTTGTTGCCTTGAGCCAGTTCCCTCTCGCTTAGTTATAGGAGCTCCATCATAATCCACACATTCTTTTTCACCATGGCCAATCTTTCCGCAGAAGAAACAGAAAATGGGTAGACGCTCATACTGAAAATTTATCTATACCAGATCCCGATCATCCATCTAAATCAAAATACCTCTTCGAAGCGGCTTAGTAAATCAAAATACCACCCTAATATGTAAGTATTTTCCCCAGGCCCTACCTTCATCATCCGTATCCACGTTTAGCACTTCTCCACAACTATTACCGTTCCTAATCCCCAACGATCTGTTCATGGCCCCAACCGATAAACTGATTACTCTGATCCAGAAGGCGACTTTTTCAAACGATATCTTTGCTATTGGAATATCACCATTTAACTTGGATAGCACCAGAATATGGTTATCAAAACACCATGGACCCATCAATTGCACTCTTTTTATTTGTAGTGCATCTTGGAATTTGAAAAGGAAAATGTGCTCGTCCATCTCCTTCACGTGTACCCTATTATGGAGATTCCATGCGCGGATGATGCTCTCCTTCGCTGCTTCTTTATTAAATTTCCGAGAACTAATAATCTTCCCAACAAGACAATATTTGGTGCTTTTAAAGATGTCTAGACTCTCCTCTCTTGAAATTGTAATACAATACTCTTCATCAGCAGTTAAGACCATTTTCTTGTTCCACTCATCATACATGAACTCCATTTTAAATAAAAGTAAATTTGCAGAACTAGACCACTATCGAAAGAGATAGAAGAAGAAGAGACGGCCTCTTCAGAAAACTCTCATGAAGAGAGAGACATACCAACATCCTGATATACTTTGCAAATCAAATTAAAAAAAAACTCCCGAGCTTATTTTTTTAAATTCCTTACTGATATGGATCAATCACTTGAAATGCGTGTGCAAGTAATGACTCCCTTAACGAAATTATCGGCAGACACACTAACTACCACTATCCCCAAACCAACTGATTAATACAAGCCTCTTTTAAAGAATCTGTATAATGAGTAAATGATGGTGTGGAAGTAGCAACTCTCTAAAAGTATATTTAACTGCAGCATTGCACAGAATGTGGAATACACATTTGACTTACTTTCGAAATGGATTGAGACACCGATCATTAGATGAAGGAGAATTAGTGTAAAGGTGATGAAAATGTTAAGCCCGAACGATGCCTTAGGTGCATACCATATGTACATCAATATGATCCCCATTATGGAACCAACATATGCCAAAACCGAGATGAACAATACGTGAATGCGGCTACAATTCAAGCAATATAACTGTTGTCAGTTGCAAAGGAACCTTTGTTTGTTAAATAATAGAGATTTATCTACCTAATAAAATATAGTAAACTCATTGCCAAGATATAAAATTTTAAGACTCTTCAATACTGAGGAGGAAGAATTGTTAACTATTTGAGAACCTCCGCCTTTTAGTATCAACTACCAAGAAATTCTGCTATGGCAAAATTGCATAATCAGATTTCTTGAACTTAGAACCTACTGACTTCTTATCCTACATTACTATGCGCTCTGGTTGAACTTTATCTGAAGCAAATTCACGTATTATTGAGAGGAAGGTCGTACCATCTCTCGGCAAACTTCTCCGACTACACAATCATTTAGCCAAGTTGTGAACCTGATTACACTAATGAGTTGAATTAGTAGGAAGACCCTGTAAAGAATTTACAAAAGGATTAAAAAGAGCCCAAGTGATGAGCAATAAAATGGTTATGCTTTTGGAATATATAATCTTATCTTCAGAAGTAGGGGGTATTCGGTTCGGTTTGATCGGTTTTGGACCAAAATCATAAACTAAATCGGTCCTAATCGGTTTCTAGATTTTCAAATCAAATCAAATCTTCCAACTCTTAAACCAAACTAACCCGATTCGATTCTGTTCGATTTGGTTCAGTTGGTTTCGGTTTTCCTAAAAGTTTTACTTGCACATCAAAATTCTCAACTTATCAACCTATTTAAAATTTTACCATTTTCATGATTTCCGTAATTGTTTTACTTTTATAATATATTCACCAATCTCAAAATATATAACAAAAATAAATGCATCACATAAACTTTTTATATAAAAATATGCATTTTACTTAAATGCCCTTTAAAATTAATCAAAATCTCGCCTATATATATATATATATATATATATATATATATATATATATATATATATATATATATATATATATATGGAGCCGGTTAGGTCCTCCAATGGAGGACGGTGACTGTCCTCCAAGATCTACCTGGAGCTCCACTTGGCACCCAAAACACTTTTTGGGTGCCATGTGGAGCACGGGACGACAATTTAGATAAATATTTAAAAAAAAAATCAAAAAATAAATTTTAAACCCACAAGTGAAAGTTTGACAGTTTTCATTGGTTCACATTTTACCGTTCAAAAAATACACGATGGAGATGAGTTTTTACTTTTTCTTTTCAAAGATGATCTAAGCAATGCACCCAAGGTCTACGTGACATTGAAACAATATTTTGGGTGCCACGTGGTTGGAGGACGGTGACTGTCCTCCCATGGAGAACGAATCCCTTTTCTATATATATATATATATATAGAGAGAGAGAGAGAGGTCAGGGGATATGCGCTCGGGCATAGAGATATCTTTACGCCAATTGATATGAGCACGACACGTAGTGTCCTTTTTGTGAAGTGATGGGTGACATGGGGCTCACTTTACTAATTAGGGCTACACTTTTAAAATCTTTCAGCCGGTCATTCTTGACTTTTTTAAAGTCTCTTTCTTTTTTATATTTTTCCAAGAAAGTGTCAAACTTAATTTTTCATGAATATTTTATACAGAAAATGTGGCACCCGGTAGCAAAGCGCTAGCACTTCGGGAGCGAAGCACCAACACCTCGAAACGAAACGCCGACGCCCCTCAAACGAGGCGTCGACGCTTCGTTTAGAGATGTCGGTGCTTCGTTTAGAGGCAACGGCCCTTCGAAAAAAATTAAATTAAATTAAATTAAAACTACCAAAGCGTCGGTGCTCCTAAAACGAAGCGTCAGCATTTCATTTAGAGGCATTGGCGCTTCCATAAAAAAAAAAAAAAAAAAATTAAATAATAATAATAAAATTTAATCGAAGCGCCGATGCCCCTAAGCGAAGCGTTGATGCTTCATTTAGGGGCGCTGACGCTTCCATAAAAATAAAAATAAATAAATAAATAAATAAAATAAAATAAAATATATTTTTTTAATCAATGCGCCATCGCTCCTAAACGAAGAAGCGTCGGTGCTTCGCTTACCGAGGCGTTATTCTCTGCAAAGGTGTTAGCGCTTCTCTACCGGATGCTCATATTTTTTGAGTAAAATATATCTGAAAAAATAAATTTGACATTTTATTAGAAAAAGATAGAGAAGATAGAAAAAAAAGACTTTAAAAAGACTTCTAAAAAAGTCAAGAATGATGGTTGAAAGGATATTTATTTTTCAAATATTTTAAAAGTGTAACCCTAGTTACTGAAGTAGTTCCAATGTCACCCATCACTCTACAAAAGGGCGTTACATGTCGCGCCCATATCAATTGGCGTATAGATATCTCTACGCTCGAGCGCATTTTCCCCTTTTCCATAGATATAAAATTACTTACAAACTATATTCAGTTCAGTTCGGTCAGTTTTGGCTTGGGGAGGCTTGGAATCGAAACCAAACCAAACTTTTCGATTTTCCTTTTTTCCAAACCAAACTCAAATTACTACCCGTCCTAATCGGACCAAACCAAACAGTTCGGTCTGGTCGGTTTGGTTCAAGGCTCAAAATTTCGGCCAAAATTTTAAAATTTTGGTTTCGGTCCGCACCGAAATCGAAACAAAATCCAAAAGTTTGAGCCTTGGTTTGGTCGGTTCGGTCCAAACAATGCACAGTCCTATTCAGAAGTAATACTAAGTTATTAAGGCTACATGGCACCTTTGGCCACCTAGAATAATGTCCACATCAAGGCTCCCAAGCTTATGACAGGAGCCGGTGGCCCAAAGGTCATTCGTAACAGATGATGTCTCCTAAAAGCTCCATTAATAGTCCCATTTTATTGTCATTAGCAAAAAGACAATCTCACGGTTTAGTCCCACATTGGTTGCACTTGTCCATGTAAGTATGTTTAGTCCCACATTGGTTATTTATAAAATTAAAACTTAATCTCTCCTCATTGTTAAAGACAAAGACAATCTCACGGTTTGATTTTTTTTCTTTGATTTGCATATTAGGCACCCGGTCGGCTGCAGGTCAATCCCCTGCCAAAATGGTCAACCATTGAGAAGTGCACAAATCAGTGAAAGTATACTTATGACGGATTTGACTGATGGAAAATGACGTAAGTGCTTGAGTACCTAATACCAACTCCTTTCCTTCTACCTAAATCTCATAATACAGAAGAGAATCATATTTTTCATGTACCATTCCTCTACGATAATAAGCTTTCGGGGTGGCTTCGAAGAATTCATACCCGGCGCCTATATGTGCTATATATCCTGTAAAATGATAGTTGAATTGGGAAATTAGCATTAAGAAGTAACTAACCAAATCATCTCTGGAACTTAGTATATGTGGAAAAAAAAAGATATAACAAAAACGAAAAGCAAGGTAAAAATTGACTGTAGATTTGAGTAACTGTTGAGGGGACTAAGAAAGGAGTGGTAATGATAGCAAGCCACATGAGATACTTGGCAGACCAACATTCAGAATGCCACAAATCTCAATCATGAAAGAAATTCAACGGGTCTAATTTAATCTTACAAAATTAGCTTGTAAGGTGAGGAGTGCCCAGATTATATAGAGTCCAAGACCTTCAAGCCCACAGGCAATATGAGACTATTCTAACACGCTCTCGCACGTGTTGGCGAGATTGAA
Source organism: Chloranthus sessilifolius (assembly GCA_021018995.1). Taxonomy (NCBI): domain Eukaryota; kingdom Viridiplantae; phylum Streptophyta; class Magnoliopsida; order Chloranthales; family Chloranthaceae; genus Chloranthus; species Chloranthus sessilifolius. Next base: position 7,437,675 of record CM037596.1, read on the forward strand.
CCAAGCCAAATCACGTGGACAATTGAATTGGGTGACGTGGAGTGGAGAAATACCTCCTCTGATACTATAAAAAGAATTTCATGAGCCTAACTCAACGAGGTGAGGAGTGCCCAGATTATATATAGCCCAAGACCTCCAAGCCCACAAGCAATGTGGGACTATTATAATAAACCATCCCCCAACTTTGAGGCACCAACCGTCGAAAGAAACCTTGTGAAATAAAATATCTTACTCAAAATTAAAGGTGACTTTTATTTATTTTGGAGAGCATCGTGAGGGACCACCAACTACAGTGGTGAGGTTTAACTAACGGAATCCAACCACACCTTGTAAAGACGAGGGTGGAAAACAACGTAGAGGACGAGTATCGAACCCACGACCTACTCCTCACAATGGAGGGAGGTTACCAACTAGACTAATGCCTCTTTGGTTAATATTACATTTTAAAAATTATTTCTCAACTTATAATGCCGTTCATATAACATGATTCATGGGGACATCATCACTATTAAAGCAGTTACTGTACGGTTAGTGGGCCGAGCGCCAAAAATCATCTCCATCATCTTATTCAAAGGAGTAACACGCCTTCTAAAATTAATGACTATCATGTAAATCTAACATATTGTTAATTTTGGATTGGTTTTTTACTACTTTGAATCAGACGATGGAGATCAATTTTCATCTCAATCTTTTACAATATAGATCTTTAGATCATGGCACATATATTAGATGACACACATGATGATTTCATGTGACAAACAAGCTAGAAAAAGTGGCCTCTCTCTAATTATCTAATATAAATAGCTTAGAAATGCCTATATACTTGAAAATATGTGAAGGCCAACTTTTATAAGGATTCTCTCATCAAAAGCTGCATATAATGGAATAGACTAGTTTAGAAGCAACTTTTGATAGCAAAATCCTACCAAATGTTAGACTTCACGAAGTTTATCAAGCCACTAAGTCGGTCCTTCCTGAAGTCATTTTATATATATAATATATACATAGATAATCAAAGTTCTAAAAGTAGTTTTCACTCGTGAAGGTGCATGGGTCGTAGTTCACGGTTCATCATAGCTTTCAAATCAGATGATTTAAATGGTGTTTTATGTGACACAAGTATAAAAAAGGGATAATTAAAAAAACATGCCCTTTTTTTAAACATTTTTGCGTATTATACCAAAACCAAAAGTTTTAGGTAAAAATGTTGTCACGCATTTTGGAACTTCTAATGGTTGTGAGATAGTAATTTCTTCCCACATGCAATTGAAACTTTCTAATGTGACTTTACGGTTATACCCTTGTATAAAGAGGCAAGATATGGGCAAAAACTCATTATTTCGGCACGAAAAGTGAAGAGAACCAGAACCCATCATTCCATCGAAACCGTTCTTCTGCAGGAAATTGATCGTCTTCTCCGGCAATCTTATTTCTTCTTCTTCTTCTTCGGCACGGTCTTTCTTCTCCGGCGATTTTCTTTTTCTTCTTCGTTCTTCTCCGGCGATTTTTTTCTTCTTCTTCCTTCTTCTCCGGCACAACACCTTCTTTTTCGGCGATCTTTTTTCGCTGGAAAGAATCACGGAATCAAATGTGTCAGTAATCAGAATGATTGAGAAGAAGGTGCCATCTTCGAGAAGAAGAAAAAAAAAGATTGTCAGAGAAGACGATCAGTTTCCGACGAAAAAGGGTGAAGAAGAAGAAGAAAAAAAAAAAAATCGCCAGAGCCGGAAAAGAACGATAATTTTTTGGCCTTAAACTACCCTTTATAGAAGAGTAGTTTAGCAAAGTAACATTTACAGAAATTACAATCTCACAGAAATCAAAAGTAAAAAAGACATGAAAACCTTTTTTTCTAAAACGTTTGATTTGGGTATAATACGTTAAAACGTTTGGAAACGAAGCATGTTTTTCTAAGGTGCCCAATAAAAAATAATAAGTCTTCCTGTTAAACTATGTTCAAAACAAATCTTTTGTGCAAGTAGTCCCTCGCTAAAAAAGGGGTTGTCAGCGTCAGGATTACCTTATTTGCTAGGTAATCCTGCAAGCTTAGAACTGGTTCGTGGTTTGAATCGTTCCGGTTCAATCAAATGAGGCCTACATGGTAATTTATTACTTTGATCGCAGTCAAAGGCAACTAGAGACATGGTTACTTGAAACATTTGAATCTGATTGCGTTTTATTATGTTAAAAGGATGCGGTAGCAACCCCTAGTTGACCCCCTAAACCCCTTCAATTACACTTCCAAATGACTTCTCATCGGCATTTAGGAAAGGTTTAGAACAACAGAAACCCTACTGAAACTTGGTTGATAAACAGGGATGGGATTCGAGACGAGATTTTAGCTTATACTATTGGTGTGAAATTTCATGAATGGCTGTGAGAGTTTGCATATAACCTAATCTTCACCTTCCTCTAGAGGAGGGTTCTGTTAGAAGTTTCTATTTTGGTGGCCATCACTATGGTCAAATCAGTTGACCGGTGAATGGTATAAGATCAACTTTGAAATGTACAGTTGCTATTCCGGTGAGTTTGAAGAGAATAGGCAACTAATTGGTGAGTCTTTTAATTAAGGTATGATTGTGATTTCTAATCACACTATAATTAGAAATTAAAGTCCTTAATGGGAAAGGACTCTTTGACTATAAATATAAGGGGTGCCTGGTCCCAACGATTGCTTAACATAATTCAATCCTCCCTATTGGCAAAAACATCCCCATTGTGCTAGGAGATATTGAACGCGAGAAGATCGTTGAAGATTGACGACCAACTATTGATGGCTCACACTCAAGATGCGCACATATATTCAATTTATAGATTATTGGTTTATTATTTTTGATTGATCTTTCGGCTTAATTTTGGATGGTCGGATCGGTAGATCCATTTAGATTCCATCAGGTTCTCCATGTGTGTTTCCAGCTTCCTCTTAAGGTGGCTTCTTCAGGTTTTTCCTTTTTGCAGCATCTCACTGCTTTCTTGTGCTCATTTTGTTTGGTTTTTGGCATTTTAATAACATTTTCGATTAGCAACCCAAAAACATAAAAATTGAAAAATTACATAATGTAGCCATGCACATAATCTCAAGTACCAAATGCACTACTCAAACATCAAAAGGAAAAAATTTCCAGTTTTATATTATAGAAAGCACATGCATTTAGTGGATCACATATTTTTTTAAAGGACATATTGTTAGAAGTTTCTATTTTGGTGGCCGTCACTATGGTCAACCCATACGGCATAGACAACCCAGATGTAGTGCCTCTACAACTGCACACAGAGGAGGTGTTTGGCGTACGTAACAAAGGATCAAAATTTCGGCCGAAATGACCAAAATTTCAGTCAAAATTATCGGTTTCGGTCCTCACTGAAACTATAATTTGGACCGAAATTTCGGTCAAATTTTTGTATTGGATTGAAATTATCAGCCGAAATTTTGGTTCATATTTTCGGTTTCGGTCCCCTCCGAAACTGAAATGAAACCCGAAATTTTGATCCTTGATTGTGGCACTCGTAACACTATTTTGATGTCCCATGGAGCATTGGTGCATTACTTAGATCATCTTTGAAAGAAAAATAATTTGAAAACTCATCTTTACCATGTATTTCCTTAGCAATAAAATTGGACCATTGATACTAGTCCAAGTTTGACTTGTGCTTTAAAATATTTTTTGGATTTCTTTAAAAAAAATTAATCTAAACAACGAAACAATACTCCCCGTGGCACCCACAATGTGTTTGGAATGCTACGTGGAGCTCTACATGTATCTTCGAGGACGGTCAGTGTCATGGTTTCAAGTATTGGCCGACCTGATCAGGATCGGTTTTGGCTCAAACGGTCCCAAATCCTTGGGTTGGATCGTTTGTACATGGGTATCGAACCTAGATCGGTCGGATCGCTCTGGATCGGTCAATATCGAACGATATTTAGGTCGGATCGCTGATCCACCAATCTCGAAAACTTATACACATAAAAAATATATTAAACTCTACACCGAATATAAATTATCAAATAAGGCAATTATGCTAATCTTCTCCCAAAATAACCTTACTTTCTAAAACCCCTACTCCCTAGTGTCTATTGCTAAGTCTCTTCGACTTCCTCTTGTGTTGGGCTTCTTTTATAAATCTGGAAGGTGGTCTCGAGTGGTTCACGATGAGCATGGCTTCTCTTAAATGCAATGAATTTTTATGCCAATAACATATGCTCTCTCTCTCTCTCTCCATATATATATATATATATATATATATATATATATATATATATATATATATATATATATATATATATATATATATATATATATATATATAATGTAAAAGTAACATTGAGTGCTTTGAATTAGGGATGCAAGTATTGAACTGAACACTGAAACTGAAACCAAAAATCGAGGGAACCGAATGGGACCGAACCGAAACCCGACACAAATCGAACTGAACCAAACTGAGCCCCAATTTGGTTCAGTTTTGGTTTGGATGGATTGAAATCGAAAACCGAGGGAGTATGCTAAGTAAACTAAAAAACATCAGGAAAAAATCCTTAAAAAATCCTCAAAAGAGGTTTTTTACCTAAACCGAACTGAACCGGATATGTTTTGGGTTCAAAAAAAAAAAATTAAACCAAAAAGGTATTGTACTTGTATTTTTAAGTACAATGGGATTATTTTTTTTCTTACTGTGGTGGTATTGTAAATGTAAAATTATGACGTATCATGCATTGTACATAAAAACGGACCATTAGCGACAGATTTGAATAGCTTATTTGGCAGCTCACAGTAAAAAATGTTTAATCATTGCAATTTTGCCCTCAAACTTTTTTGCGTTGGGATCGCCCGATCCGATCCGATCCGCCGATCCCCATCTGGATCGATTTTAGGTTGACCGATCTAATGACTGATACCGATATTTGAAACCATGGCCACTGTCCTCAATTGGAGGACCTAACCGGCTCCCTATATATATATATATATATATATATATATATATATATATATATATATATATATATAACATCTTGGGCCAGGCCTTGTCTTATTTTAGACCGGCCTTAAATTTGAGGGCTTTTATCTTAAAAGACCAACCCCTACCCTAGGCCCTCAAAATTTGACCTTTGCGCGAACATATCTAGCTAGGCCCGGGAAGGGCAGTGCTTTTAGGGACCGTCCGGATCTTTGACAGTCATAAGTAACAGCCTTCAACCTTACATGATCTAGATCTGTTTTTCACCTTTTATCTTTGAGATGATAGATTTTTAGATGATAATCTTCAAATCAGACATTATTACACAAAATTAATAAGTAGCATGTGTCCTAACAAGTAACCCATGGAGGATTGAAGGCATTCCACGTAAAGGTGGATCATTATTGCACCGCCCTTGTGGTCGATCAATCAGGGTGGCGAATTCACTTTCCATCATGATAGGCTAGCTGGGGCTGCCAAATCTCACTTTTCAATTGTAATTTTTCTTCCTTGCTCTTGTTTTTAGGGTTGAAGGTGAAGGTGATATCGAAGCTCCATAGCAATTGAGGTTTAGGGTTTTATTTGTTTTCTGCTTTTACTCTTGGTTCTACTTCTACTGTGTATTCCTTTATCTTTATCTTTACTACTATATAAAAGCATGAATAATTCTCTACTTTCTATCAATTTTGTGTTTCTATAATTTTGGAACCAAATACCCCTTATTAATCTAATTTACCCCTAAAATAACTCCTTATATGCCATATAATTTTAATAAAGAAAATAGAATCTTAATTCCATTGCAAGACTCTTTTGTTTATTTCATAAGTATCTCCTAAAATTATTCCATCATTTTATTTAATATCTCCTTAGATTTATCTTGCTTATAGTTAGATGTTTAAGTGAAAAAAAAAAAAAAATTAGCCTAAGAATCCGAAATCATAAATATCTACTAAAATCCCTCCACCGATTTATTTATGGAGTCATAACTTGCACACGATGTTTAAGTGATTGCACCGAAGTTAAAGGAAAACTTTGTATTTTAGGGACATGTAACATGTGAAAATGCAATCTAGGCCGTCTAATTTAAAGTTCATGGTCTATAGATCCTTAGTGGATAAGATTGGAGCAAAACACAATATTTACCATATGATCTATTATTGTCAACCGTTGAATCAAATACTAGCCTTTGACTATATTTAATCACATGATGAAAATTATATTTCATGCCAATTTTATCCACTAAGGATCTATAGATCATGAACTTTAAATCAAACGGACTAAATTGCATTTTCACATGTCACATGTCCCTAAATACAAAGTCTTTTTTTAACCTAAGTGCATCACTTAAAAAGTGAGTGCAAGTAATGGCTCTCTTTTTTTAGTATCTCCTAAAATCTCTCTTTCTTAGAATTAGACTTTAAATTTTACTTTAGGAGCTTCTTATGATTTCCTTTTAAAACTACCCCATGGAACGTAAAATAAAAAAATTTGCCCCAAGATTTCTACCCAACATAGCCTTATCTAATCTCCATGCATTGATCGCTTTGAATCATAGGATGGAGATAATTTTTTATCCCATCTTTTAAAAAGTTGATCTTGAAATCATGGGCATATAAGCATACAATCATAATTTTATTCCACATGGCATACTAATTTAAAATATGACTCTAAAATCACATTACCTATATCACACTCAAGCATAAGGGGTCTTGACATCATGGGCATACCATCAAAATTTGACAGTCTCATGCTAGGACTAAAGGTACCTTATCACAAAAAGAAACGTCTCTAAAAACCCTATGGGAGAGAGAGAGAGAGAGAGAGAGAGAGAGAGAGAGGCGGAGAGAGCCGTGGTCTAACATAAAATCTGATGGAGCCATTACTTGCACCATAGTAGTTAGCTCTTACACATAGTTTAAAAGAAAGGCTTGATATTTTGGGAAACTATGCCATGTGAAAATACAATCTGAGCCGTCTGATTTAAAGGTTGTAATCTAATGATCAATCAAGTACTACACAAAAAAATTGGGCACATGATCAAATGCATGATCAACATCGAAAATTTGTTCAAAGGTACTCAAAATTAAAAAACTAAGTTGGTTTGGAGGTCACTTTATCTTTGATACATCAAATGGGGGCAAAAAAAATTAAATTTTTTAAAGTCATGTCCAGACTGATTAACTCAAAACGGGTGTTGTTTTGGATTAATTATGCCACATGGCATTTGATATGACGTCTGTATGCAACACTCCACACCTTCATTCAGATGCATCTTCTCATTTCTCTTTTTAAATTTATATGAGAGGGAGATTTTTATTCATCCAAATCTTCAACATAATATATCTTATATCATGGGCCTACCATCAGACAGTCATATTTTAATTTCACGTGGTGCACATCCTAACATGGGAACATGATCATGAGGCTAATAAAATATGGTTCTTAATATGATTTCACATGGTTCACGGATCACTTTTCGAGATGTTCATAATATGGAATCCAAATCTTACCATTTGATGGTGGGGTCACGATCTCAAGATTTATTTTTATCTAAGATTGAGACGAAAAAATATCTCTATTATCTCATTCAACACATGATAGAGATCATTTTCATCCAAATATTTAACATAATAGACCTTGAGAACATCAATGCATCATCAAACGATCAAATTGTGATTCCACATAACACATATTCCAAAAAAGGAATATGATTATAGGCTTACATCAAATGTTATGCTTGAACTACTTTTCGGGAGGTCTAGCACATGAATTAAATAATACTGTCTGATGGTGAACCATGATCTCAAAATCTATTGTGTAGTTTGAAACAAAAAATGATCTCCACCACTTATTCAAAGCCATCAACAATGCATAAGTTTATGCATTTGAACCATGATTGAGACAACTTGATGGAGATCATTTCATCCAAATTTTTAACATAATAGATTTTGAGATCATGAGACTACAATCAAATGGTCATACTTTGATTTCATATGACACACATTTCAAAAATTCACATGATCATGGATGTATTGTCAAGTGTGATTCTTTGAATCACTTTTCGGGAGGTCTATCAAATGGAATCTAAATCTTACCATATAATAATAAGACTATGATCCCAAGATCTATTGTGTCAAAGATTGAAAAGAAATACAATCTCCATGAAAATATCAAAAATATATTTATTCTTTAAATACTTTTATAGATCAATACGTGCAATGCATATGCACTTTTACTAGTTTAAAAAAAGAAAAAAGAAAAAGTAACCCATGAACAAAGTCACCATTCATTGAGATTCATATGGTTCCCTATGCTCTGAGGGTGAAATCCATTAAAGCGAGAGCAAACACCCTAAACCAGCAGATCTCTCAGTCCAAAATCTTCCATACCACTAAGAGGGGTAAAATAAGACTCAAAATTTGTGCTTTTAGGGTCAAAATTAGGGCTGTCATTGGGCCAGGCTCAGGTTTTCTTTGGCCGGACTATTTCAACTATACAAACTAGGTTAAAACCCGACCCAGGTAGGACTGAGGTCAACGCTTTGTAAAAGCCCAAACCAAAGACCAAATCAGGTTCGGGCCAGGCATACAAGCTTTAACATGTTAAGAACTTCCACGGCCCAACAGACATTTTAGGCTTTTAGTTTTGAACCCATAAACATGCCCTCTTATCCTATTTTTAATGACTTCATACTTCTACGAAGTATCAAGTCATTCGATTAACATCAATCGGACGGAGACAAATTAGATTAGATTAACATTAATCTAATGACTTCATACTTCTTAGATCTTTGCCATATGGAACATACGACATCTAAGACATTTGATTTGAAGGCTAAGATATAGATCTTTTCTGTCAAAGATCGAGATGATGTTGAATCATTTATTGACGGAGACAAATCAGATGGTAGCCAAGATTATTACATCATGGCCCTCAACTCAAAGGGCTTACATGATGTTGCAATTGGCCCAAATCTGAAAAAAATATCAGTTCTTTCTGAGCAACTTGCCACAGTAGAATTCCCTTGTCCAAGTGGTAACTCCGATTAATTAAACACACCAATTTATAAACATAAAGATAAACACCCCACATATGCAAATGTAAAACTAAGATATATAAATATATATTAACCAAGTTTCATTTGTTATACCAAAACACCCAGAGAAAACCAAAAAGAGCAACTAACCCCTTCACTTCACTACTACTAATTCAGAATAAAACAGTAATTAGAAAGCTCTAGTTCTTGCCCTTAGAACCAGAATGGAGATCATCAAAGTAACCTTTAGGGTTGCTCTCAAAAACATCCCTTGAAATATATCCATCTCCACCGGGCGCTTTCATGTCTCCACGTCCATGGGGGTTGCCGCCCGTGCCGCTGCCGGATCGTCCCGAATGGCCGTCATTATTACCTGAATGACTGCAACCGCCACCACCTTTGCCGGAGTCTCCACCATTACCTCCAACTCCACTGCCTTTGCCAGAGCTTCCATCACCTCCGCCTTTTCCTTCCATTCTAGCTAGCACTCTTACAAGACTCAGAGACCCTTAGTTTTCGATGCCTTAGAAAACTAGAAAATGTGACTATTTATAGAGCTATAATCCCTCCTCTCCTCACCCACTTTAAATTCTGTAAATAAATTCTCTCATTTATGTGGATGCATGCATGGGAAATTGTGCTCTCGGCCAAAAATATAACTTAATTACCTGCATATTCATGCATCAAAGACCATTTATTTGTAGGATTGGACGGCCTATATATCTCACGAAAATTAATGGGCGAATTTTCATAAATATTTCCCATGGAAAAATGGGTGGATGTTCTTGGAAACATAATCTAGACGCTTTGGAGGAAGTCACATATTAAATGGCCACACTACCGGCCCTGGACCAAGGCCATAGAGGCAGCTGTCTCGTGCCCCCCCCCCCCCCCCCCCCCCCCGAAATTTAGGGCCCCCAAACATGGAATCGCAATTTTGTTAATTGATTTTTGTATTTGAAAGTATTTCTAGAGGGAACCCATTCCCAGTTGATATGGACCCCTCACAATGCAAATTAAGGTTCGGCGATTGGGTCTAATCGAATCTGGTGGGCCCACTTAAGCTTTAAGCCTTTAAACGAAAAAAAATAAATACCCACCCTCTTTTAATCGTCCCCTATTCAACTATTCTCGTCTCTCTCTCTCTCTCCCGGCTCCACACCACCACCGCGGCCCCACCCTCCATCGGCTGGCCCTAACAAGGGAGGGAACATCGCATCTGACATCCCTGGGCCCCACTCTGACACCCTTTTCAGCTCTTTCATGGCCAATCCCAATTAGGTTTTTTTATGATTTTGAGCTTTTTTTTTTCCTCTCTCTCTTAGTCTTAATTTCTTTGATTGTATCTTTTTCTCTCTCTTAAATCTTTATGATTGAATTTATTTAATTAAATATTAATTTAATTTTTATTTTATTTAGTAATTAGGATTTTTTAAGTTAAGGGGGTGTGACTATTTATAGAACTATAAACCCTCTTCACCCACTTAATTAAATTCTGTAAATAACTTCTCTCATGTATTCATGGGAAATGGTGTTCTCCGCCAAAAATATAACCATTGATTTGTAGGATTGGATGGCCTTGATGCACCAAGCTCTATGTGCATGTCTCATGGAAATGGGCGAATTTTCATAAATATTTCCCATGGAAATGGCGAATTTTCATAAATATTTCCCATGCAAAAATGGGTAGATCGATGTTCTCGGAAACATAATCTAGACGCTTTGAAGTCACATATTGAACGGCCAAAGTTAATTAGCCTAAGGAGATTGACCCGCTCGCACTTTATCAGAGCGAACCGGATGTGTACGGCCAACGCCACTTACAGTTCGGTTTACCCAATTGAATCCAACCCAAACTGAACCTTTTAATTTCTGGGTTTTTTTTCATTTTTTTATTTTTGGTGTTTTTTTTTTTTGAAATCGAAAGCGAACCGATACTCGAACTTTTGATTTTTTTTTGTTAGGTTCAAGTTTTTATTATTTTTATATTTTAAGGATATTTTTAAAAATAAATTTTCCGGTTTTCTCTCATCCTACTTAAAACGGTTTTCACTTTTGCCCAGGCAAAACCGAAACTGAACTTCGGTCCGAGTTGGTTTAGGTCCGATTTGATTTTCTCGATTTTCGGTTCGGTTTTAGGTTTTTTTTGTAAACCTTGCATCCCTATTTGAGCCAAACACCAAATGCAATTCGGGTTCATATAGTGTAATCATCCTGTTCATTCTGAACTGTGAACGAATCAATCTCCTGATGCTAAAATGGTCAAACTTATATACTTTCATGATGCGATTGACCTATTCATACTTGACTACCCTAAACCGGCTTGACGCTATATTTTTACTATACTCTGTTTGGGCACTGCACCAAATACAATTCGAGTTGATATGGTGTACTAAAGCTCTTCATTCTCAGGTATGAATAGATCAATCTCTTGGCTCTAAAATGATCAAACTTATACTTTCACGAATTTGCATGCTCACAAAATGCTGTGTACTCCCCAAATTTTTAACCATCTAAGTGCAGGGAGATAGACTCATTCACACATTAAAGTGAACTAGCTCATTACCCTATACCAACTCAATGATAAAAGAAAATGTACTTTGACTGATTTGCCATTTGAAAATATATGCAAGTGCCGGCTAAGTAATGCAGCCAATCTTGTGGCACAATTAATGTAGGTTAGTGGCATATCGCAATTGGCTGCAAGTAAGTGGAATACAATTAATATAGGTTAGTGCAGCCATTATATCGCGTCATGTCAATTGCCTGCACTTTGTCCTCAACAAATCTGTCCTAAGTTTATAATTTTTCATAATTATGTTTATAGTTTTTCATAATCCTAGAGTTAGTATTAAGTAGCTGTTCATGATACTCTGAATCAAAACCCTCTAAAATTAATGGTATATTTGATTTATATATATATATATATATATATCAGCTGTTATCTGTTAATATGAAGTTTGACTGCTTTGACTTTAAGTGACATAGATTATTTTTGGGCCTATTCTTTTACATAATGGATCTTTAGATCATGGCCTACTCATCAAATGGCACACATGATTTTATATGACACACATCCCAAAATGTGACTAGTACCAAGAGCACCTCGCACTGGCACTCGCGTACCTGATACTAGCTTATAAGCTTATGATGTTGGTGGGGCCTTCTTTATTTACAAGTCCATATTCTCCCTTCCAAGTATCTCGAGGGCCCATCAGATGGTTAGATTTTGATTCCTCGTGGTGCACATACTAAACAATGAACATGATTATGGGCATAGGTCAAATGTGATTCTCGGATAACTTTCAAGATTTGTACAATGTGGAATCAAAATCTATCCATCTAATGGTAGGACCATGATCTTACATCTACTCAATTGAAGACTAGGATGAAAAATGATCTTTATCGTCTAACAGGGGCGTAGTCAGAAATTTTTATTGGTGGGGGCTACAAATGATAAATATAATGTTAATAGTTATTTTACTATCTATTTGAGGGCTTCAGCATCATAGATTTGGGGGCTTATATACAAACAAAGATTGTTTAAAAGTTGTACATCATAAAAACTTTAGAATTAAATTGGGGCTTGAGCTCCACACCCTTCTATTTGGTTACGCTCCTGTCGTTTTATTCAAAACAGTCGATAATTTAAGCACTTAAAACTCAAGTTGAGAAAGAAGAATCTTGAGTTGAAGATAAAGATACCTTGTGGCCCTATCCTATCGTAAAAATAATATATAGATGTTCAATTAGCCTTTTTTATTTATTTTAAAGAAGATGCTCAACACCCATCACCATTGGATTGAAGTGCACTCAAAAGGGTTGACAAAGAGAACTAGCTTGTCACCGGCTACAAATAATTTTCTTTTATATTGAGTAAATAAATAAATAAATGGACCGACTCTTTTGACCGTCATTTCAACACAAATTTGGTGTTTAAATGATCTCACACCATTGAATATGTGATAATCCACACCGTCAAAGTGATAGATCTCACATCAAAGGGCAATGGGACCAAAATATAAAGATTTTTGAGCAATTTGAATCATCCCATCTATTGGTTTTAGTTTGAATGGTTGATACTAAAGATCATCAATTGGATGGGTCATATCGACTTATAGGCGTGCTTTTCTGGGTGAAGATATCTACAATGATGGATTGCCCACTTGGACAATTTAGATTAGTCAAAATATGTGCCACATAACATGATAATTAATCACAATTTAACAATGTGAGATAAAAGTTACAAGTTTAATGGTGTTAGATCATTTAAAGACCACTCTGATATCTAAATGTCCCTCAAGAGCCATTATCCCATAAACAAAAAAATAAAAAGAATATTCTAATGAAAACATGCATCTTGTGATCAAGTAAGCTTGGCACATGGGCAACCGACTAAGTCGACAACCAAGCCGGTTTCTCATAAGATGAGAAGATGAAGTTTGATATTTATAACTCCATATTTACATGGTGAGGGATAACTCTATTTGCATCCTCAAAACTCTAAAGGCACCAATAATGAAAACAATTGACTGCTTTGAATTAGACAATGGATATCATTTTCGGGTCCTAGTCTTTCACGCTATGGATCTTCAGAGTATATGCGTATCATCAGCCAATCAGAATTGAATTCCACGTCGCAGACGCCTCGTAAAGTGATCCGAGAACAACTTTTTATACGCCCATAATAATATTCACTTTTCGAGATGTATGCCAAGTAGAATCAAAATCTAACGTTTTCTGATATGCTTATGATCTCAAGATCCATTGTTTGGAAGATTGGGATCAAATGCAATCTCCATCTTCTGATCAAAGCAGTTCATTGTTTTCAATGTTGGTGACTTTAGAGTTTTGGTGGGTGAAAATAGAGGTACCTTCCATGATTCCTCCACAAGTGTAGTTAAGATGGGTTTTGGTAACAGTGCAACTGGTTGACTCTAAATAGGGTGATTCCTCCACAAGTGTAGTTAAGAAGGGTTTTGCTCAAAGTGCAACTGGTTGAACTCTAAATGTGGTTCATCCATTTTAGAAACCATTAGATGGAAGAGAATCTTGACTTTTGCTTAGAAGTTGATATCCAGTTTCGCATCCCTTGCATCCAAGGGTTTTAATTAAAATCAGTTGAACACCCTTTCGGAAATCAACCGGTTGGATCTGAGCAAATGCCCAATGGGAATAGTTGGTACTTGGTACACGATCTATGTAACATTCCGTCTACCGCAAGTAAATCTCATTCCGCTGAACGATCAAGCCTTGGGGTACATGAGATTTTTAGATAAATGTGATTCATAAAGGTTTGCTTTTGACCAACCAGTTGGATTGTAACTGACACGGGTAGGTACACGGATCATGTAACCACACAATCAAGAATACGAGTAACTCAAGAATGCTTTTTGGAAAGTCAAGAATCCAAGTAGGGCTAAGAATATATAGAATTTTGTGTTGTTAGGAATCTGAGCTTTTCTGGGAACAACTAAGAATAACCTAAATGATGCCTACACAAATTCAATTAAGAAAGAGGAAGAATACCTGTTTATTCATAGAGTTACTTAGGAGCACTAGTGACTTGATTCATGAGTCATTTTTGAGACATGTGTCATATAGAAATATCATGTGGATGGTATTGGAGATTGGGGAGAGAAATCTTCTTTTTCATGTGATTCGATGCAGTCAACACCTTTTAAAATTAACAAACACCGGTGATATACATAGTTGCATGTTGCTATATTTGAAAAGAGTTGACTGGTTTGAATCGCACCATTGAAATAGTTTTTTTATCCGAAATTATTTATGCATTCTCAAAATCGAGAAAATTACATTTTATGCAAGAGTCTATCTATCAAAAGTATTTACTGAATTTTGAAGAGGATTAATCTAGTGTAGTTTCAACTTATTGGTCTCCTTATGTGTCAAAAGTATCGTAACATTTTTTATTGGTAAGCATGAGATTTAAACTTTTGACCTCAACGCTACATGCTGCATGACATCACCACTCACTATAAAAAACAAGATTATTAGCGGCAGTCAAAAATTACCGCTATTAACAAAAAATTGCCGTTAATACCTTTGCTGCTAATAGTCTTTAATAGTTTTTTGTTAATAGCGACAGTTTTTTGTTCCAAAAAACTATCGCTAATAATCTGTGTTTTTGTAGTGACTGAATCAAAGATCTAATAACCAAGCATAAGATTTTTTTTTTGTTGACAATTAACGATGAGGTTGAGGGGACCTTGCCCTTGTATTAAAAAGTAAAAAGATAATTACATCGACACAATATAGGAAAATGAAAGAGGAGCTTCGGCAAAGCCATCACCCTTACCCACACCAACCCCGACTCAACCCCTAACAGCACCCCACACAAAACTCACAGGATACCTCCAATGCCAAGGAATGGCAAATTAATTCTCAAGCATGTTGCTCCCGGAATCAATAGAATCCATGTTAAGAAGAAAATCCTGGATAGAGTAACTATGTATGATTCTAAGACTCTTGGCTCATTGCAGCAACTTTAGCTTGATACACTCCACTAGCTGGAAAGGGTCGCCCTGAGCTCCCTCAAAAAATACATTTGTTCCTCTGTTTCCACAACACCCACAAGAAAACAAATGGGACTAAATTCCACAACCTGCTCTTTCATTTGCCATTGCAAGCATTCTTCCACATACCAAGCAACACATCAAATGAGTATGGAATGAATCACTCAATCTTGAACAACCACATAATAAGGCTCCAAACCTTAGACGAGAATCTGTAATGGATGAATAAATGCTCAGTGTTCTCTTCCTCTAGTTTGCACATCACACATTGATTAGCTAATGAAAACCCTCTAGCTTTAAGATTGTCAACCGTCAAGATTTTATCTATAACAACTTGCTAAATGAAGCAAAGCACCCGATTCGGAATTTTTGATTTCCAAATCCACAACCATGGGAAGTAAGGAGTAATCGCGCCTGCCAACTTTCTATACAAAAGATTAACTTTAAAATCCCCGCTTGGATCATCCAACCACCGTGGAACATCGACACAGTATGGCCTAAAATTAGTGAAGGAGTTAAGCATTTTGAGCAAACTGGAAACTTCTCGAATCTCCGAGTCATAGAGCCTTCCTTCTACATAGTTTGATATTCCTCTGAATACAACCAGCACTATTAGTCTCTGCAATCTAGGCCACCGCTGCGTTTCAATTTATTGAAAGAGCGTAGATATTTGGAAAAATCTTGCACAATGGGTAATGATCAACCCAAGCATCGTGCCAGAAAAACGTGCACCGACCATCTCCGATGAAAATTCTCGCTCTCCTTCTGAAGGCATTGACAATCTTAGAATTCGATTTCGAAAAACCTTAAGCTGCCCGAGGCAATGGAGAGCAATGTGCCAAAGGCTTCCATCAAAGCCATAATTGTCAACCAAAACTATTCTCCACAAATCGGATCTATCCATTTAAATGCGCCAAAACCACTTAACCAATAAAGCATCATTAAAGGATTTTAGATTGGAAACAATGGTAGTAAATTGTCTGATCCAAAGCAAATTGGAGACCATGCGGTTCTTCACTACAAGGCCATTTTTATTCCTTCTAGTTCTAGTGCTGTTCCAACCATCCCATTCAAGAGACGGCTAGAAGCTTCAGCAGCCGCAAATTTGTTTTCTCCAATCTCCTTAGCCGAGATAAAAAAGGCAATGGTTGATTCTCCCAATGGTAAAGCTCCAGGCTCTGACGGCTTCCCGGCTGAATTCTTCAAAATTTATTGAGAAATAGTTCAGAAGGACTTCACATGCGTTGTAAGTAACTTTTTTACGAAAAAGAAAATGCTACGGTCTATTAACTCTACTTTCATTACATTTATCCCTAAAGAGAAAGATGCTAACACGATCGATAAGTTTAGACCGATTTCCTTATGTAATTTTGTATATAAGGTTATTACTAAAATCTTATCTAATAGGCTTGCGATGGTCTTACCAGCTCTGATCAGTCCTAACCAATCAGCTTTTGTTAAAGGGAGGAATATTACTGAAAATATTCTTTTAGCTCATGAGATGGTGAGAAAATTTCATCTTAAAGCTGGTCCTAAAGCTTTTTGTGCAAATATTGATATACGGAAGGCATATGATAGAGTCTGTTGAGATTTCTTGGTTGATATTCTCCATCAAATTGGTTTTGACGTGACGTGGATTGCTTGGGTTAAGGAGTGCATATCTACTCCATCCTTTTCCATATTGATAAATGGTACTCCTCACGGGTACTTCAAAGGAGAGCGTGGAATCAGACAAGGAGACCCTTTGTCACCTCTCCTATTCACTCCTGTGATGGAATCTTTCTCTTGTATTTTAGAAGAAAGAGTTAAAGTCGCGTTGTTATACCGTCTCTTATGGGTAATATGGTCATTTCTCACCTCATGTTTGCCGATGATCTCCTCCTTTTCCGAGAAGATGATGTTGAATTGGCAAAGGAAATTACTCAAATTCTAGACTATTTTTATAGCTTCTCGGGTCTAATGGCAAATGATAGTAAGAGCACCCTGATTTTTGGATTGGCGTGTACCTCTAATACCGAAATTCCCCGAGCTCTAAATTTTCGTGCAGATTTTCTTCCCATTAAATACCTTGGAATTCCACTTTTTACTTCTAGAATGACCCATACTCTTTGTGTGCCTCTTATTCAGAAAATCAGGGATAGATTGGAAAGTTGGAAAGGTCATTTCTTATCATATGCAGGTAGGTTGATTCTTATATCTTTTATTTTGAACAACTTCCAATTGTATTGGACTGGAGCTTTCCTATTGCCTAGGAAAGCCATCAAAAAGATAGAGTGCATCTTTTGTCTATTTCTTTGGAAATGACCTTCACTTGGACAATCTATGACGGGTATCTATAGACCTAAGGAAGAGGAAGGTTTGGGCTTAAGGCGGATTGCCGATTGGAACACTGCAGGTATGATGAAGTTATTCTAGAATGTCCTTACTAAAAAGTCTCCCTGGACTTGTGCTTTGAGGGCCAAATATATGGGGCGTCAAAGCATTTGGAGATGTCCAATACCAAACGACATTTCATGGGCTTGGAAGGGCATCTTGTCTGCTAGAGAAATGGTTTGAAATAATTCAAGAATCTGGCTTGGCAATGGAGCTCAAACTAATTTTTGGTTTGATCCTTGGATTGATGGTGATGCTCTTATCCCGAGATTTAGTAGGCAGCTCATTAACCTAGCTGGTTTGGATGAGAATACTCATGTTGGGTATATTATTCGTGATGGTCGTTGGGATCTTTCGGAGCCTTCTACCTTGAGAATGATAGAGGCTTGGAATGTAGTTTCTGATGTGACGATTCCAAATGGGAATGATGAAGATCGATGGGTTTGGGTTCCTGATTCAAACAGAAATTTCACCCTTAAATCGGCTTGGATTGTGCTTAAGGACCCGTGTCCTAAGGTTGAATGGAGATCCTTTATATGGGACTCGGGAAATATCCCAAAGCATTCCTTTTGTACCTGGTTGGCCATTAACTATAAGTTAATGACCATAAATAATTTATGTCGACGAGGCATAATAATTCCATCAAGATGTGTTCTTTGTTGGGCACATGGGGAAGATGTAGACTACTTATTTTTTGGGTGCGGGTACTCGCAATGGATTTGGAGGTCGATCAAATTCAGGCTCGGCCTTAGAGATCATGTTGTGCGCCCTCTTCATGGAGAGCTTGATTATTGCAGAACATTCGCTAAAGGCAAGAATAGAGGTTCTCATCTTATCAGGATCATTCCTTTTGTTCTACTGTTTGACATATTTGCAGGGAGAGAAATGACCGCATATTTAATGAGCAGATAAATCACAAAAGAGCTCTTCTCAGAAATATCCTTAGAGACGTTTCTTATCGGGTAAATTCTCTTGGTATTCATGGTAAAGATGACCTCCTCTCATCTTTATAAAATCTGGATCCGATAAACAATGCTGGCGCAAAGTCTTTTGAATGGTTTCTCACATTAGAAGAAATTGTGAAGATAAATGTTGATGCGACAATAAAAGGGGACAAGGGGGGTTTTGGTCTTATATTTAGAAATTCCCAAGGGGAAATTCTAGAGTGCTATTCCGGTCATCTTAGAGGAGGTAATGTTGAAGAATGTGACTTTCAAGCTATAGTAAAGGGTATAAATTTGGTAAAAGTACATAATTATAGGTCTCTTTGGGTGGAATCGGATTCAATGCAAGTCATCCGATTTATAAAGAAGGATGTGTCCATGGGGATATTGGGGTCTTTTACATGATCTAGAAAAGGAGAAGAAATACTTTGTGAAGATCTCTTTTTCTCATATTTGGAGAGATGGGAATGCTTGTGCAGGTTTTCTAGTGGGTCGGGGACTTATTGCAGCTGACGTGATCAAATGGAATCATGTGCCACATGATATATCAAATCTTCATAGAAGGGACATATATTATTCTTTTAATCGATTGTAATGCCACTACAAAAAATAAGACTATTAGTCCTGTCGCTACAAAAAACTGCCGTTATTTGTCCTGCCGCTACCAAAAATTGCCTTAACAGTAAGTGCCGCTAAAACACCTTATTTTTGTAGTATGCGGTACTTGGTTATTGAGTTCTGAAGGTGATGGCATTACCGAAGCTCTCATTGCTCTTGTCTTCCTTGTGCCCTTTTAGTTTTGTTACTCTCTCCTTTATTTGGTTTTAATATATGGGAGAGGTCCCTCCAACCTTAAACTTACTAATAAAAAAATTAAAGGATTTTAGAGCAATGATACCCATTCCACCATTAATTTTATTTCTACATAATAGCTACCAATCCACTAGATGAATGCTGGAGTTGCCAATATCGCCAGCCCCAGTGGCGTAGCCACATAGAAGGCTGTGGGGGCTTATGCCCCCATTTAAATCTAGAGTTTTTATGAAGTATGTGTATTATACACCTTCGTTTGTATATAAACTACCAAATTTATGATGCAAAAGCCCCCAAATCGATAGTAAGATAACTATTAACATTATATTTATCATTTGTAGCCCCCACCAACAAAGATTCCTGGCTATGCCCCTGGCCAGCCCATTGGAAATCTCTTTGAAGCTTTTCAAGTCTTTGGATCACCCAAGCAGGGCACCTTAAGACCTTACAATGTGTTTTTCGTTTCGTTGATCTTGTCGAAAAATTTTTATATACCGAAGTAATTAAGGATTACAGAAAATCTATAAAATTAGCTTTCGATATGAAGAGAAAGATGTAGGATCTAAGTTTTTTATCGATCATGTAAACCTCACACGATCTCACGCTCCTCCTCTCTTTCATGATGTGTGTCACTCTCTTATTCTAATACAAATTGCTAAAAGGCTATTTGTAACCTTAATACTCTCATTGTGTAATTGTGGATGGTCGATCTCTCTTAAAAATTGAGTAAGATTCCAGCCCCTAATCAACTGTTGATGGATGGTTTAGATCCTTTGATCAGTGTAGTCTCTTTCCTATGGACTATCTAGAAGTGGCTAATCGATTCGATGGTTTTAGATCTTTATATCAGAGAACCTTTTCACAAATTTCAGTGCTCCCCGGATCAATGACAATTTTAAGCACCTTAATAAAAAGCTTCATAAATGATGAAGCATCTCACGCTGAATTAATCCCTGTGGAAGATTTTCGAATCAAAGAACACGCGAGAAATTGAGAAGAAAATGAAATAGGTTGCGATATATGGATTGGTGAACGAGCAAGAAGAGTAAAAGTAGGGCCACACGGATTAACAGCAGGTCTAACATGGAGAGGTGTACGGTGTGCTTGATTGTATTATAATGATTATTGGAAAAATGCGTATGAAGACATTTAACGGTGTAAGATAAGAGCATCAATGCCCACAGTTATGCCACCTGGCACACATATATGATCGATCAATCTAAACAGTCCAAGTAGCAGCTCATCACTGGCACATTTCTCAGCCCAAAAAATACGCCTATCCGAGAATTAGAACCATTCAATTGCTTCACTTCAGTATCAACCATTTAAAAGATATGCGCAACTGTTCATATTAAAGTTCATTAAATCAGATGGTTCAAAATATATGATGAGTGTCATATTTAGACCCACTTTAATTCAATGTATCAGCTATTACTTTTATGGTTTAGATTGCTCATATGCTATGTATTTAATGGTGTAAGATGTGTGTTCATAAGTGGATTAAGTGAGTGGGTCTATGTATATGATTTTGGTATGAGTTGGTGACGGGTTAGAAAGCTAGTTTGAAACCCAGACACAACTGCCCGAGATTATCGGGTTACACGGTATAGATTATAGAGTACAGAATTTTCGACGACTTATTAGTTGTTGTTTATTTAGAACTCAATAGGAAGCTACACCTAAGTCGCCTACCTCTCATTTCTCTACGCAACATTTGGAGAAGTCACCAAATACTAGTGGCATCCACGACTTCGTCGTCTTTTACTTCTTCTTGGTGTCTCACATGGCTGATCACCATTACAGGCCATCAGCTAAGAGTGAACCTTCTCTCTCATCAACACCAAGGTGGAATCTCTCTCTCTCTTGTTAGAAGTTTTTATTTTGGTGGCCATTACTATGGTCAAATCCGTTGATCGGTGAATGGTATAAGATCAACCTTGAGATATGTAGTTGCTATTCCAGTGAGTTTGAAGAGAATAGGCAACTAATTAGTGAGTCTTTTAATTAAGGTATGATTGTGATTTCTGATCACAATATAATTAGAAATTAAAGTCCTTAATGAGAAATGACTCTTTGGCTATAAATATAAGGGGTGCCTGGTCCCAACGATCGCTCGACACAATTCAATCCTCCCTATTGGCGAAAGCATCCCCATTGTGCTAGGAGATTTTGAAGGCGAGAAGATCATTGAAGATCGGCAACCGATCATTAATGGCTCACACTCAAGGTGTGCACATATTTATTTAATTTATAGATTATTGGTTTATTGTTTTTGATTGATCATGCGCCTA
Organism: Chloranthus sessilifolius; assembly: GCA_021018995.1. Lineage (NCBI taxonomy): Eukaryota > Viridiplantae > Streptophyta > Magnoliopsida > Chloranthales > Chloranthaceae > Chloranthus > Chloranthus sessilifolius. The sequence goes on from CM037596.1 coordinate 7,459,621, forward strand.
GATCTTTCAGTTTTTTTTTTATGGTCGAATCGATAGATCCATTTAGATTCCATCAATTGGTATTAGAGCCGGCTTGGCCATGATTGATCAAAACCCTTTTAGAGACTAAATCAAACCTATGCCTTTGAATCGACGTTGAGATCCAGAGAGGAAACAAGTAGGAGGCACTTTTGTCGCCACACGTGTTTACTCACTGGTTTGGGATGCAAATCAAGGTGTCCACTTTCGTTCAAGTTATTTAAAAAAAAAAAAAAAATTGTGGCCGTCGGACCGGCGCCGGTGTAGGTTCTCCGATTATTGGACTGGCATCGGCAGACGACCGGCGCCGGGGCCGACCGGATAGCGTACCAGACCGTCGAGTCTGGTCATCGACAAGGGGCGGGGAGGGCTGCTGTTGCAACTAAAGTAAATTCAAACAAAAAAAAAAATAAAAATAATGGGGGCGGCCGTCGAGCGTCAATCTGGGGCCGTCGGTGCAGATCCTTTGCTAAAATTTGCGGTGATCGACTCGTAACAAAAAAAAAAATTATTAGCTACTATTGGTCGACGATCCGGCGCCGGTGGGCATTTTCCGACCACAGGACTGGCACCGGCCGACATCCGGCGCACGGGATCGTCAACGGCGGTCACCGATGGGGGGCGCGGGTAAGCTCGGGGCTGCGGCTATTGCCTGTAGCAACCTCAAAAAGAAAAAAAAAAAATCTGAGAAGACGATGAACAGTGCATTGGGGGGGAGGTTTAGGGTTATTTATTTATTTTTATTTTTTTTTCTGGACCGGATCGGGTCCGGTCCCGACCCGCCTGGCCTATTTGGCCCCAGCCTGACCCGTTTAGCCCCAGCCCAACCCGCTTGGCTACCTTGGCCGACCCGACCTGACTGGCCCTTGGCTCGACCCACTTGGCCACCTTGGCCGACCCGACCCGCCTAGGCCTATTTGGCCCACCAGACCCGCCTAAGCTTTTTGCCCACCGACCCGCCTAGGCCTATTTTGCTCACCAGACCCGTCTGGCCCTTTGGCCCGTCTTGCCCGACCCGCCTGGCCCTGTGGCCCCCGCTTGACCCATCTGGCCCATTTGGACCATGGCTCGACCCACAGCCCGATACCGGCCCACTGGCTGAGGCCTACTCCGCCACTCAGGCCCATGGTCCGAGCCTGACCCGCTGGGCTAATGGCCCACTCAGCCCTTTTGGCCCAAGGCCCTGCCCGGTACCCGCCCATTATGCCCTTTGTATTTCCTTTTCTTTTTGGGTCATTTCTGGGCTATTTATAAGTCCGATTTTCGGACAGTATATATAAATTTTGACTTTCTCGGGTATTTCGAACCCGTTTTTGAGGTTTAGTTTTGACAATGAGCTTTCTGTTGTGATATATTCATGACCTGATATTATTTTTTCTATTTTTTAATTGTGTAATCAATTTTTTTTTAGTACCATTAATTAGAATTGGGTAGTGGAGGTTGTGCTCCACCACCATGACTGGTACTTACACATTATAATGCTCGTTTATTGTCAATTTTGACACCTCCTCATAACACGAATTGGACTTGGTTTATCCTTTTAATATCAATTTTGCGATCATCTAAAATATTATCAAACCTACTTTGAAAACATGGCTTGGAAAGATTCTTCTACCCAACGGTGATGATCTTTTCTAGTGTCGTGATTTTCATAGTAAGGTTTAATTTTATCCAAGACCGTGTTACAAATTCAGTGAAAGTGTGTAGTGAACGTTGGCGTCACAACATAAGAGATTCTTCTGTCCAACGGTGATGAATCACTTAATGTTGTATGATGGTTGTGTTTCATTATTCATCATTTTGTGTGTGGGTACTGCTAGCGTGTTGTGACTCGACCCAACGGAGGGTCATAACAACGCAATTAGTACCACAATAATTAATATAGATTAAGGAAGCGACTAGTGTGTTATGACTCAACCCAACGGAGGGTTATAATGACACAAATTGTTTCTTAATAAAACCACATTGGTTTTAATTTTATTCCTTGACATATATTAACTATTGCATCACATATTATAATTATAACCTTGTGGAATTGATAGTTACTTCGATTGTATGTGGACATAATAAAGCCCTTAATTATTGTGCAGCATTGAACCTGTCTATCATAACTAATATGATTGGTGGAATTGAACTTTTGAGTGGCTCAAATTATAAAAAATAGAAGGAACAAGTTGCAATTGTTCTAGGCTGCATGGATCTTGACTATGCTATACGATCTAATAAACCCAAGGTGCTCACCGCTGATGCCTCAGCTGAGGATTTGACAGTGAATAATACAGATTTGGAAAAATGGGATAGATCAAATCGTATGAGCCTCATGATCATAAAGAGTTCCATTACTAATGCGATATGGGGAGGTATTCCCGACTCGCACAATGCAAAGGAATACATGCAAGCTATTCAGGAACAATTTCAAGGAACTTCCAAAGTACTTGCTAGTAGTCTAATTGTTAAAAGGGAACACCTAAACAGAACGGTGTAGTTGAGCGACGAAATCGTACTCTTATGGATATAGTGAGAAGCATGTTATGCAACTCTAAGTTGCCTATGTTCTTGTGGAAAGAAGCCTTGAAAACAGCGGTGCCTATCCTAAATCGAGTTTCTGGTAAGGCGGTTTTCAAAACTCCTTATGAGCTATGGGTAGGAAGAAAACCGACTTTAGGATATTTACACAATTGGGGCTATTTAGCTGAAACTAAGGTATATAATCCACAATTAGAAAAATTGGATCCTAAAACTATAAGTTGTCATTTCATTGGTTACCCTGATAGATCAAAAGGCTATAGATTTTATTGCCCCACTCATAGTACCCGGATTGTTGAGACTAGATATGCAAAATTCTTTAAGGATCGTGAGATCAATGAGAGTGTTGAGCTTAGGAAAATCACTTTTGAGGAGAATTGAGTTATAATTCCTATCCCTTTTATCCAAAAAAAAGTGGCACCAACACCAGTTATTCAAGCAAATATTGATGCACCTGTGGCTATATCTATTAAAACACCCCACATTGAGGAGGCTCTTGCTCCCATGACGACTGTCAATGATCTACCATTGCGTAGATCAGAGAGAGCAAAGAAGCCAGTCATTTCTGATGACTATATAGTTTACCTCAATGAGAGTGAGTTTGATTTTGGAAAGGAATCAGATCCTGTTTCCTTTAGTCAAGCCATGAAGAACGACAAATCCACTCAATGGCTCGAAACCATGAAAGATGAGTTGGAATCAATGAAACATAACTCGGTCTGGGATCTTTGTGAGTTACCTGACGGAGTTAAGCTTGTAGGCTATAAATGGGTATTTAAAACCAAACAAGACTCTAAAGGTAATATAGAAAGATACAAGACCAAGTTAATCGCTAAAGGTTTCACTCAAAAAGAGGAAATAGACTATAAAGAGACATTTTCTCCTGTCTCTAGAAAGAAATTTTGGATAGTCATGGCATTAGTAGCTCATTTTGACTTAGAATTGTATCAAATGGATGTTAAAACTGCTTTTCTGAATGACGACTTGCATGAAGATGTCTTTATGACACAACCTGAAGGTTTTCAGGTTGAGGGGAAGAGTCATTTAGTTTGTAGACTCAAAAGGTCTATATATGGTTTAAAGCAGGCATCTCGACAATGGTACTTAAAATTTTACGAAGTCATTTCAAATTTTAGTTTTAAAGAAAATACTGTGGATTAATGCATATATCTTAAAATCAGTGGGAGGAAATTTATCATCCTTGTTTTGTATGTTGATGATATATTTCTTGCGAGTAGCAATTTGAGCATGTTACATGAGACAAAGAATTTTTTATCAAAGCGTTTTGATATGAAAGACCTTGGTGAAGCTTCCTACGTGATAGGAATTGAGATTCATCGAGATAAAGCCCGCGACATATTGGGATTGTCTCAAAGAGCTTATATTGATAAAGTTCTTAAAAGATTTAACATGCATAATTGTTCAGCTACTGTTACCCCTGTTGTTAAGGGTGATAAATTTAGTCTACTTCAGAATCCCAGAATCGATCTGGAGAGAAAGGAGATGGAGACAATTCCCTATGCATCGACAGTTGGGAGTCTCATGTATGCACAAGTCTGTACTCGTCCAGACATAGCGTATATAGTTGGCATGCTTGGCAGGTACCAATGTAATCCTGATTTGGATCATTGGAAAGCAGCTAAAAAAGTTTTTCGCTATTGACAAGGGACTAAAGGACACATGGTCACATACAAAAGAACGAATAACCTTGAAGTTGTTGGTTATTCAGATGCTGACTATACTGGATGTCAGGACACCCACAGGTCCACATCGGGTTATATTTTTATGCTTGCAGGTGGACCTATATCTTGGAAGAGCGTTAAACAAACGCTAATTACTTCGTCTACTATGGAAGCCAAATTTGTTGTATGTTTTGAGGTAACATGTGAGGCGATATAGTTGAGGAATTTTATCTCAGGGCTTCGAGTTGTTGATACTATTTCCAAGCCACTGAGAATCTTCTGTGACAATTCCGCTGCGATAGCTATCTCCAATAACAATAAGACTAGTGGGGGTTCCAAATATATTGATCTCAAATATCTTATTGTAAGGGAAAAAGTTCAGAATCAAATTGTATCTGTTGAAAAGATAAGTACGACACTCATGTTGGCTGACCTTCTTACTAAAGGCTTATCTCCCAAACTCTTTTCGGAGCATATTGCGCGCATGAGATTAACGGATCATTTTGATAGCCTTTGAGAGTGGATATCTGAGAGTGAATACATTTGTTTAATTGATTTAGAAATAAAGATTATTTATTTGCTTTTCCATTTTTGTGCAAATAAACTTTGAAACATATGGTGCCAGTAGATGGCAATAAAGTAGGACCAATAATAGATTGAGTTTACATGTAATCACTATTCAGTTTGTAAACTTACAATTTATGTGAAATCATACTAGTTGGAATTCATGTCGGTAATAACTTCCAATACGGTAACTAATGAGCGGTCATATATCGATGATATGATATATTGACTACATTGATTCTGTGTTGAAATTCTCACTGGACCGGACTAATAATAAAGACTTTGATTGAGATTGATTGTGACTTACCATTCAAAGAAAGTTAGCTAACATTGGGTAATCGGAGTTTATTGATATAGTTTGGCAAAGTGGGAGACTGTTAGAAGTTTCTATTTTGGTGGCCATCACTATGGCCAAACCCGTTGACCAGTGAATGATATAAGATCAACCTTGAGATATGTAGTTGCTATTCCGATGAGTTTGAAGAGAATAAACAACTAATTAGTGAGTCTTTTAATTAAGGTATGATTGTGATTTCTGATCACAATATAATTAGAAATTAAAGTCCTTAATGAAAAATGACTCTTTGGCTATAAATATAAGGGGTGTCTGGTTCCAACGATCGCTCGACACAATTCAATCCTCCCTATTGGCGAAAGCATCCCCATTGTACTAGGAGATTTTGAAGGCGAGAAGATCGTTGAAGATCGGCAACCGATCATTAATAGCTCACACTCAAGGTGCGCACATATTTATTTAATTTATAGATTATTGATTTATTGTTTTTGATTGATCATGCGCCTAAATCTTTCAGTTTTTTTTGGATGGTCGGATCGATAGATCCATTTAGATTCCATCATCTCTCTCTCTCTCTCACTGCAACTTCTCCCATAACCACTCCGGCAACTCTCTCTCTGTCTCATTAGTATGGTTCAACCCTGGCCTCTCTTTTTCCTGGGCAAGCGTCTCAATAAAACGGTGAAGCTCTTCTCTCGCTATATTTTGCTGGGAAGCATAAAGTTCGACGAGTTCTCTATCTTTCTGTTCTATCTCTCAAGTTTACCGTGTTCTCTCTCTCTAGTCGCTGGCATAAAGTTTAACGAATTCTCCGTCTCTCTAGCGTAAAGTTTAACACTCACTCTCTCTCTCTCTTCAATGGGCAATTACATTTCTTGCACTCTCTCCAGCCCTTCAACCAGCCACTTGAAACCCACAAAAGTCATCCTCCCCACCGGAGAAATCCAACAGTTCGAAGGAGCCATCAACGCCGCAGAGCTCATGTTAGAAACACCGAACCACTTCCTAGTGAGCTCGAGCTCTTTGCAGATCGGCCAGAGATTTTCGGTTCTCGCCGCCGATGAAGAATTAGAGATGGGCGATGTGTACGTCATGTTTCCGATGCGACGGGTCAATTCCGTGATCACGGCTGCCGACATGGGAAGATTGCTGATCACGGCGAATTCGGCAGTGAAGAGGGCGGCGAGGATCACACCGGAGTCAAGTGGCGACCCAAATTTCCGGCCAGAAAATGAGGATAAATTACGGGAAATTGAAGTACCGAGGTTAAATTTGGAGGATGTTGGAAATGCATCGTTTGAATTTAAGCATAGGTTGAGCATGTGTAAGGCTAGAAAGCCGTTGTTGGAGACCATAACTGAAGAAATCACACCATGACGACAGTATAGGTTCCACTCTTTTTCTTCTTTTGAAGTTAAAAATTGTTAGTAATATATAGTGGCATTTTGGGAAAAATATATATGAAGATTGGTATTTGTAATCATAGATCAGAGGGAGCCATTACTTGCACTCTCTTTTTAAGTGATTGCACCCAAGTGAAAAAAAAAATTATATTTCAAGGACTTGTGACATTTGAAAACGCACACTATAAAAAATAAGACTATTAGCGGCAGCCAAAAACTGACATTAGTAACAAAAGACTACCGCTAATACCCTTGCCGCTAATAGTCTTTAATAGTTTTTTGTTAATAGCGGCAGCTTTTTGCTCCAAAAAACTGCCGCTAATAATTTATTTTTGTGTAGTGGCAAGCTGGGCCGTCTGATTTAAAGTTCATGATCTATAGATTTTTAGTGAATAAGATTGGCACAAAATATAATCTTCATCATGTGATCAAATATAGTCAAAGGCTATTGTTTGATTCAACAGTTGATAACAATAGATCATATGATAAAAATCGTGTTTTGCTCTAATCTTATCCACTAAGGATTTATAGATCATAAACTTTAAATCAGACAGCCTAGATTGCATTTTCACATGTCACATGCCCATAAAATACAAAGTCTTTATTTAACCTCGGTGCAATCACTTAAAAAGTGTGTGCAAGTAATGACTCCCTAGATCAATATCTCATAAATCTACGACGCATCCTTCGAGTCCTCTGGGCTACCGCTATACGTATCGGTGTATCAGCCAGGTACAAATATATATATTTTAATTTTTTTGCGGAAGTCCGTTCTAAAGTTATGGACGTCCGTTATTAAATTTTATTTAAAATTATCGTCTGATATGGATGATACATTGCCCGTATCGGATGATAAATTGCATGATTTTTGGGGTGCCCGATAAATCCTGTATTAATGACACCCCTGAAACCGATATCTAGGTATCGATTTCGTCTGATATTTTGATCCATGTTTGTAATCAAAGGAGTGAGGATATTTTGAGAATACATTAAAAATAAGGTTGGGAGGTTGTGGAGTAATGGGTGGGAGAGTTTTAAGTCAATTCCTAAAGGAAAATTATAAACAGTGGACCATTTTTAATAGACAATATTATAGATAACTTATGTGGCACGATGTGACTGATTATAGTGCTTGGGCCCTATTATGTATACAGCCAGTCACATTACGCCACATAAGCTGCTTGCAAAATTATCTGTAAAAAATTGTCCACTATATGTATAACACTATCCATTTGTAAATGTAGGGTTAAGAGGTATCTTGATGCGATGGCAAGTGTACACTGTATGTACAACATGTTGTACACTGTATGTACAATGTATAACACTGTATGTACAACATGTTGTTTGCCTAAAGCGACAGTTCACAAGTTTAAGTCTTGTGACCTTTATGTACAATGATAAAACTGCCTAGGTACCATCTATTCTCAGAGAGAGAGAGAGAGAGAGAGAGAGAGAGAGAGAGAGAGAAGGGGACAGTGTCTTGATGTTAGATCACATACATCATGACATGAATAATCCAAAGTAACACCCGTTTGCGTTAATCAGTCATAAAAAATGTGACTTATTTATTTATTTATTATTTTTTGGCCTCCGCTTGATGAGTAAAAGATAAGGTGACATACAACTAACTTGGGGCATTGATTTTGAATAAGTTTGACTATATTTTCAATTGTGAATATATATTGCATCATCAAAATTTTTTTAGGTCGTACATCATTCTTGTCTAAATTATCGTAACACCTGATCCTCTTAATAGGTGTCACACGATGCCCAACTGATTTAAATGCAGCTCTAATGACTGTCCGAAAACTTAGTCCTTGAACTCATATATATATATATATATATATATATATATATATATATATATATATACTTTTCAAGTAGTCTAAAATTGCATGCCACCATATGAACTCAACCATCATGAGAGGATCTCTAATACACCCTATAGTAAAGCATAAAAAGCAAATGGTACAAATCTATTAACCAGATATTTTAGTCATGTAAATGTCTTTAATTGGTCAAAAACATTTGTTATGGCCTAAAAGGTGGGATCATACAGGGTGCTATCTAGGTGCAAACGGGTTTAGTTTAGGGCTGAGACCTGACCCGTTAACTCTAAACCCGTTAACCTCTATATAAACTTTGACCTGAGCTTGAACCTGACTTGTTAAAGATATCCTTACTTGTACCTGGACCCAAACTTAGACTTGCACCGAAGCTGAACTGGCTAGTGTGGGTGCACCATGTGGCACCCATCTCAAGGATCAAGTGCCACAAGAACATAGGATTGATCAGGCGCCATAAAAAAATTTGACGTGATCTAATATGCATGGTTAAAAATATTATCAATTAAAGGCGCTAAAAATAAATGCACTAGGTTGCCTTGGACTCCGATCCTCAGGTTGGGTGCGACATGGCACCCAACTGGCCACGTCATAGGGTTCATCCCTACAACCACGTCTGAGGGAAACAACTTCTTATATATATATATATATATATATATATATATATATATATATATATATATATAAAATGCCGATTTGATATATACAGTACAAAAAAAACACCCTACGCCGACGGCTAGAGCTGTCGGCGTAGGGTTTACGCCGATGGCTGGAAGCTGTCGGCGATAAAGTCGTCGGCTAATATCTACACCGAGGGCTACAACCGTCGGCATATGTTCGAGACCCAATGCCGACGGCTGTAGCCATCGGTGTAGTTAGTTAGTTTTTTTGGTTTTTAACATCTACGCTGACTGCTGACGGGGCGTAGGTGTTTATTTATTTATTTATTTTAAATCCCCGATTCAACTAGCCAGTATCACGGTTCGAGGCGATGCATTTCGTCAAAAATCTGTTCAGCTGAAATCAAGGCTCTCATAGGCTCCTCTTGGTAAACAGCCATCAAATCCATCAGCTCCAAACCTTCACGCTGTGAAAGAATCTTTATCTAAGCTCGGTAACTATTTGCAAATCAATATCTAACTAGCAAGTTGTTATTTGTAAAGAGTATGGATTAAAATTTCGGTGTGTTTTCCGGACCACACATTGTCAGCAAGGATGGCATTCACTGCATCAGTTGGATGTAACTGGTCCCACCACACATGGTTTGATGCGTTAGTACATGCCATTTCTGGTGATAAGCACATGATCCAACCTCCATACTGACCCATCCCACAACAAGCATCCGTAATTTCCTGGAAACCTGCACAGAGAGTGCCATATGGATCAAGTTTATGTTTCGGAAAATTAGTTTGTAAAACTACTTTGAGAACAAATAGAGAAGCTCTTATCACACCGTAATGTTGGTGGTTTCTCATGTCCATGGAACCTTCAAATGCGTCGCAGAAAGTGATCTGTGCGTCTAAAAGCTCCTGATTGAGTTCGTGGACCATGTATCTAATTGCAAAGTTGAACTCAATTACCATGTTGTTGATCTCCTCGACGCAGTCCCCGTTCTTGCTGTTGTACTGAAATAAGTAGTGAGGAGCACAGCCGAGAGGAGTCAGTCCCATTATCACCACTTTCCGGACTTCCGAGTTGTGCAAATTCTGCATCATTCATTGCGAAAAGGGTGATGGGTTCTTCGTCGGGAAACACTCTGATTTTAAGCATAAATGTCAGAATCTGACACAACTTATTATTAACTCCACATCAGGACATATCCAATATACTATACTTTGTGCACCTATTACGTACTGCATACCATGACAGAGTGGTGTGAATTAGGAAGGAACTCACTACTTATGAGCTTGATTGACCTGTTTTACAATTGCATCGCCCTCAATGGGTAAATCCTCATCATTTGTGATCTTCGATATAAGTCTTACAGCCCATTCAGTGTCAAAATTTAATTTCTGAAACATCTCATCGTGCAGGCAGTTCCAAAATACTAGATGTCTTGAACTAGCTCAAATAGGTTTTTCTCTGAGCATAAACATATTGGCAGCACAAGAGACAGAGGAGTTGCAAGACTTCTTTAAATTTCAAATACACACATAAAGCAAATTTTCTAAACTCTCATTATCAAAGACACAAATAAGTAAATAACATGTGGTTTCAAATTTCATAAAACCAAAATTATCCGATAAAAACAAGCAAATATTACTACTGGCCAAATTTAATCAGCTTTCAAGCCCAACACACTACTTGGATGTGTCAACGTTTTACAGCATATATGGCATCAAAGTACAGAGATTTATAGCTGCAAGCATAAAATCAAAATCATCTAATGAAAACAAGAACCAATTGATAACAGGGCAATTCAGGTCTTGTGGATAAATGAGGTCGTGTGCATAAATGAGAAATTTGCAGACAAAGTTTGTACTCAAGTGAGCTGGCTCATTTGATCGAACTTGGTTATGTTGTCCAAACCAGGGTTATCCAATTCGCTAGGTAACCCTGCGAACCGCGAACTGAATCGGAGCGAACCAATTCACGGTTAGGTTCGCTGCAATTCGCCATTAGCGAACTGGAACCAGCTATAGACAACATTGACTCAAAAATTACATCTAGTGGGTTTCGATCCCTGCGCATTGAGCATAAGAGCTCTAACCAGATGTCCTTGCAAGTTTTTGTTAAATAATTGCAAACTATATTATATATATTTTGTTTTTCGGAAAGTAAATGAAAACTATATTCTAGGTTATATATATGACATTTACAGTTTATTTAAAATATTTTTAGATTTTAGTTTTTGTTAAGAACTCATCCTACTACTAGCGAACCGGGTTCACTTGGATCTAGCAAATTGCAAATTAGGAACCCGTATTCGTACTAAGAGAATCAGGAATCACTAAGAGAATCAGGAATCAGGTAACATTGGTAGAAACTCAAATGATATAAAAATTCAACTTATGTCAAATATAATGTAGGTTAGTTGTTTCTTGACTCGGCTGATTAGTACTCGGGAACTGATATACTAATTTTGAGTTAAGTCCAAGTTATATGAGCACTGAAAGTGAAGTATAACAAACATTAATATGCTCAGAAATTAAAAAAAAAAACAGTAGTAGTAGTAGTGACAGTTGCAGTAGTAGTTGCAGCAGCAATCTAGTGTAGGTCTAGCAAGATGTAGTTTTGTTTGTTAGACTGCTTTTATTGAGGTGGCAATTTGCTACATTAGATATTGAGTTAGTGAATGATGGTGAGCTAGCTTAGTAGCGATGGACAAGCTAGTAAGCATAGTGTAGTAAGAGCTATGTCAGTAACATTACATAGCTAGCTAGTACTTATATTTTGCTATTAGATTTCCCCCTCGTCCAGGGCAGCTGCTGTTTTTTGGGCAATTTAGCAAAACATGATTGGTTGTGAAATAAATTAGATCAAATGAAATATTGTGTTCACAAGGATCGGTTAACGAAAAAGCTTAGCAAACAAGGAATCAGTTTTGGTATAATTAATGACGTAATATTTTTTCAAAACCAGTCTTGTTAAGCAATAGTGAATATTTAAGGAAAATAAAAGGAAACCAAAATACTCCAACTTAACCACTAAACACTACAACTCCCATTTCCAAAACTCAGTGACGACAGGTTTCTGAACTGAGGTAAACCATAACAGGCACATATATTTTCTTCATGAGGCCCGAGACTAAATGTTGGAGATTAGCGCTGGCTGCTACACTCAGAGCCATCTGGGAGCAAAAATGGAACCCAACCTAAGGATCGGGTTCCACGTTCACATGCACAGGGTCGGTCAACGAACCATTTGAAAGAATAAAAAAAATAAAAGCCTGATCCATCAATGTTGAATGTCTGATATCCAATGGTAAAATTTTTGAATGGTGAACTTTTTTAGAGGATAACGCACATCTTTTAAACTGAAATGAAGGGCATACATGTCCAAAATAAAAATAAAAAAACCTAAAGAGCCTGGTGAACCTTTGGAGGATGTGGACCAACTCATGATCATGTGCCATGTGGAAAGTGATCTACCACCCGAGTGTAGAGTATTCACATTACACTCGAATGTATGCTCCATTCTCCTTTTCTCACATCAAGAATTAACCTAAGCTATAAGATATACTTCCTTGGTTATATTATATGACTATTATAATATCTATTCTGATTGAAGACCATATATACTTCCAGTAGAAAGCAAAATTAATATAAGAACAGACATATTGGAGAAAATTTCTGTCTGAGGAATATAAATTAGAGGAAACATAAAGTCTCACCTGAAAAAGTGTAATAACCCGAAATTTTTAAAAATGTTAAATCATTGATCATTGACAAGAATGCAACCTTGTGACTGATTTGACTTAAGTCAAACATTTGACCTATATAATGTGCTCTCGAAACCCCACTAGTTATTGTTAGAGTTACGCGCCAAGCACATTAAATCCCAACCCGTATCCTATGTAGAGCATATGCGTGTTTGTGCACGTTGCACACAGAACCTGTGACAGTCCGGATTTTCGCACCCGAAAATCCATGCCATCAGGATCATGCTCTGGATGATTTCCAGAACAAATCACAGAATGTCTGCTCGTATAGCGGAAATCAGAGCAGACACGGTTCAGTAGTGACAGATCGAGTCATCATATATGACTTTTAAAAGAAAGAAGAAATAAGACAATGCATGTATATATATAAAAGGAATATACATCCTCAAAAAGGAATCAAGAAGAACCACTGGAGATGGACATCTATTACCCAAAACAATGGTTCCTGATAGTGGTTCTTATAGAATGTATAATAATACAAGTAAAAACATCTATAGTAATAAATACAGACGGTGGCCACTAGGCGCACAATAATCCAGAATACAGTACAAAACCTAAAAACACAAGACTAATATACCCAGGCTAAGAGTAGAACTCGTCTGCCTGGATATCTGTCTCCTCGTCCTCAGCCTCAGTCTCTGGTTGGTAGTCCGGGTCGCTCTCAATGTCGGGAGCCCTAGCCTCTGAACCTATGACACAAAGTCAGGAGTGAACTAACCATCTAAGCTCAGTAGAAGAATTTCAGTTAAATTTGCATCTTAATTGTAAAACATGGTTGCAGAATATGATTCAGACAGATAAGCAAGCAGAGTATAACCAGAACTGAACAAATGCAGACAAATGATCAGATATGTAGATAAATCAGAATGCAGAACTGGGGTAAGAGCAGACATAATCTCAGAGTTTGCAGAATGCTATGCGTACAGTATTTAGATATCTTAAAATAATATACTTAAGTAACTCCCGTGATAGCCAGATTTGGGCCGATGGATAATCTAGACTATCGTCGTTCAATGAAAAATTTCAGAAAATATAACAATGCCTCATCTAAGGAGTGCAATTGTGCTGAGGATTTTCAAAGCAATTGCACTATTGTGCCAGTCACGGATATACCGCCGAGTCGGTGGGATTTGTTAGATTCTTAAACCTCAAATCACATGCATACATATCATAATACATGAATCAGATGACAGATAGCAGATAACAGGAATCAGATATGATGGAGTTTTCACACATATGCTAGACATGACTAGAAAGTAAAATCAGAATATGCAGCAGGATACAGAAGATTTGAAACAGTGAGATCAAGAACAAATGCAATTTCAGTTGAATTCCCCTACCTCAGATCAGACCTTTCAAAGCAAATCTAAAGCTTTTCAAAGCATCATGGTCTGATCCTAGACCACAAACATTGTATACTTAGTATCAGACATGTCAGGAAATTAACTGACACAGTGTCCAATAGTGTTTTATCCACAAAACTAAAATAGCAGAAAATAGGGGTGATTGATCGATCAATATCCTTGTTTGATCGATCAATCAACCAACTTGATCGATCAAATACCTCCCTTGATTGATCAATGTCCCCATTTAACTCACAAGTGGCAGAGGGGATTTGATCAGCATCCCTGTTGATCGATCAAATTGGTATTTGATCGATCAATTTCTCCATTGATTGATCAATTCAGTTAGATTCAAATTTCCTACCTCCTGTTTGCACACTTAAATTATAAAATTTGATCAATCAATTATCTAATTGATCGATCAATCTTTCACATTGATCGATCACCTCACTGTGATCGATGGTGATCGATCAATCTCTCATATTGATCGATCAATTATTAAATTGATCGATCAACCTTCATATTTGATCGATCAAATAGCAATTTGATCGATCAATGCCCATCGGGAATTGAACTTTCAGAAAAACACCATATTGTTCCCATGAACTGATTATACGAATTGATCGATCAATTCTTTACATTGATCGATCAATCTCAGGCTTGATCGATCAATTCACTAATTTGATCGATCAAGGATGATATTTTCTGTCATTAATGGCGATCACTTGTTCTTGACCCACTTTGATCTTTAACCATCAATGATCCTTAACCACCATTCATACCCTTTCATTTATGCATTTATGAGCTCTTAACCTCCACAATTTTAAATTTAAAACTCACTTATTTGAAGTCCCTTTCAAGATCTCGGCAAACGCAATCCGAAGAGGGTTTCAGATCCGGAACTCCAGATTTGTCGCCATCACGACTCGGAAGAGAAGACGCTCGACTCCGCTTTGACACAGAGATACCACTCCTCTTCACCAGACAAACACGACGTAGAGACGTCGATTTGACACTATCAGATCAAGCTATTACCAACCTAGGTTTCTTCTAGCTGTGGTTCCTCAAATAAATGAATTCAAAACCCAACCTCCTAGTTATGGATTTTCAGAAAATAAGGAGATGAAGATAGGTATTCCAAACCTTCTTCCTTCTCATATAAGTTAAGAAAATTAAATATCTTTGATATTTTTATTTTCTATTAACTTAAGCTCCGGTGTGGAGCACATTGATGTAATATTTTTAATATGATGTTTTACTCGCAAGTGCACGAATCGGTTTGTATATAGTGGGTGCAGAGTACGAGATCGTTCCCACGAGGATTAATGTTGAAATATCTAAAAGAGACCAACAATTCTAGAAATCTATGAAAATTTAATAGTACTCTACCAGTTTTATGATTTAAGTGGTTGATGAGATGGTAATTAATGACTACAAAAATAAAACTTAATTACGGATTCACAAATAAAAGTAAAGATGATAATAAAGATGAAGATACTAAATCCTCCCATCTTTGGTCCGTTCTTCCCATAATATAAATCTAGGGGTTAAATTATGTGATGAAATATGAGTAACAAAATCTCTTTATGGAAGATCTATGGTCAACACCCTAATAGGTTCCACGTTGCATCCCTGTAATCAGGACTTAGATGATTTCCATATATAGATCTGGGATCAAGGGCATGGCTAAGCACACATAATCTCAGGTTCGAATAAAAATCATCCCTACAGTGAGTGAAAATTCCAACAAGAATCTCGCTTACAAATCTGAAATCAAGGGCATGGCTCGGCACACTTTATTCAGATTAGGGAGCATTTTAGATAAAATTACCATTATAGAACCAAGATCCAGGGCATGGCTCGGCACACTCGATCCCAGAACATAATCGTAATTAGATCCACACGATGAAAACACAAAGACCATAATAATGATTGAGCAAAATTACCGTCACAGATCTGAGATCCCGGGCATGACTCGGCACACCCGATCCCGGTTAGTGGCGGGGATTTCATCCATTCATGATAGCACAACAACCATAAAATCAAATCTCATAATTTAATCCCTAATTTATATTACTAAAAGGACATCCCTCAGATGGGAATCATTAGATCCCCATCCCTATAAATTTAGCCACACATATTGATTTTTAATGACATAAATAAATAAAGACGGGAAAATAACATTAATTAAAATTACCTTAAACTTCAGAAGAACTAACTTTGATCCAAAAATATGGTGATCTTCAGAAACGAAAATTAATGCAGGAATAAACTTTGAATAAAATTTATAAACTAAAGGAATGAGTACTGAAAATTAAGGAACAAAAGCTCTCAAAAAAGAATAATAAAGCTTCCCTATTTCTATGTCTAACTATGAAAAATAATGGCTAAAAACTAGAAACTCTAAGACTAAAACTCTCTCCTAAAATTAATTCTCTAATTCTAATTCCTAATTTACTACATCTAACTAATTGATTTTTCCGAAGTGTTTGAGTCGCTTTAAATAGACCCGTCGCGCGGAAGTCTCCCAAAAAAATAAGTTTTCTGTGTCAGTTTCGTGTCAGACTTTGACTCTTCCTCGATTAATCGACCTACAGGGTCGATGCATCGACCCCAGAAATCCGTGAAATTCTGCATCTTCTTTGCATCAGATACAACTTCAGTATTTCAGCCATAATGTTCTGTCCCGAACTTAGATTGAGGTGATTCTTACGCCGTTGGAAAGCTGACGAAAAGATCTACAACGTTCATGTTTTGACAATTTCCTGATTCAGCCGTCTCAAAGGTCCAAAATTAGCCGCAAGTCGTATCAAGTTCTCGATTACCCGAAATTGCAGTGTTTTGACATTATATTCAGAATTCTTGGGCTGTTTTCTATACTTGGCTTGTATTCACCTGAAACACTTCAAATCTAATCATTCTTATCAGATAGCCTTCATCGGATAGCTAAATATAGGTATTTAGGGGTAAAATATCATCATATTTCAGTACTCATCATACCCCCAAACCTACACTTTGCTAGTCCTCGAGCAAAGCAAACTAAAGAAAATAAATGCCACTTTCGTAGGGAACACGATTGCACTTAGCATGTGCAACAAGCCTTTAAACCCCTAGGTGATCCCTAGTGGAGGAGTAGTGTCTCCTGAGGGTTTACAGTGAAGTTACCCACAAACTTCAATAAATTTTTGAAATCATTGATAAAATTGAGTTTTCAAAACATGATTTTAATAACATATATACCATTCAAAAATAAAAATCATTAATCAACTCAACATGCGAATTCTCAATTTTAAATAACAATGTTATACTAATCATACTAATATCCATTCAAATTAGTCTAATGCTCAAATCTTTAGATAGCTCATCCATTCATGCCTAAACGTGAAGTGTGTGCATAACCAAACCAAAATTCATTCAACTCCGAACTAGTTCAAACGGAAAACCGTTGGATCTGTTGTTTTGACTCAATTCTTACTTTAGGTATACTCTCAAAATATAAAGACACCGATGATGGATAAGTTTTCGCACATATGTGAGAGGTCAATACAAAGCAAATAAAAATGTCTCACATGATACATGAAACACGATGCAATCAATGAATAAAAATAAATCTCATAAGAAGATACTTGTATATCCTAAGCATGCCATATCAGGTGTCATAAGTATCACATATTTACTCTCCAAAAGGCAGTTACCAATGCAAGATCAGATCATGAAGGTCTTTTTGTAGGGTTGTAATAGGGCTTAGGAAAGGGTAAGAAAGAATTGGAAGTTGGGATTCAAAGTTTCTGAGAAATTGGAAAGGAAACACCTTTTTTATTTTTTTTTTATTTCTCTTTTTTTTTTCTTTTCTAATGTCTCACTATTTTCCTTAATTTTCTTTTTCTCTTCCTTTTTCTTGACGCACCTCATATATTTTTTTTTTCATATTTTTCACAATTTTCTTTTTCTTTTTCTCCCCCCCTTTTCTTTTTATTTTTGCCATACACTCTCAGTAAACACCACAACTCAGTGACTCTCCACTTACTCTCTTTTCGTTCACTCTCATCCCTCGTTCCTAATTTCTCATAAATAAGAAGGGTAAAGCTGAATTTTCAGAAATGGTGAAGGGTTAAAGATTAACGTGGCTTATAAAAAAAATGTATAAAGGTAAAATTTTCAATAGGCTCAAAGGGATACTAGAAAGATAAATTTATTTGAGGTGGTGCATTTTAAGCACAAACAAGCCAAAGATGGCCTTCAATCATGTCCTTAAAAGATAGTAACTTTGCCTATTTGTCTTGAGTAGATATTCAGTACATTCTAACATAATGATATAAATTTGATTTCATGCAAAGTCACAAGCCAAAATTAAGTGTATGAGATTATGCAAAGTAATTTGTATTCAAAGAAAACTCCGAGTTTATATATTCACTCATCAATGATGGGGAATTAGCTCTAAAGCTCACTAGGTTTAGTCTCCACTAAGATCCTAAGATTCAACATTCAAAACAATTCATCAATTTCTAAGTCCTAGTTTGGTATAAGTGTAAAAAAAATTCTAAGCATGAATTTCAAAATTATCCATAAAATATCACATTAAGCTTCATCATCTTAGATACAAGTAATCAAAATATGACACTAGTATTCTCAAAATTAAATTCACATGCATCATCAACTGAAGTTTGAAAACAATCGTAAAATAATGTGCATGATGACTTCAAAATTAAATTTTTTTTTTTCATATTTTTTTTTTTTTTTTTCAGATAAAACATATAAGTGACGCAAAATAAATAACCATACCCCCAAACCTAAAGATGATAATGTCCTCATTGATTGAAAGAAGTAGCGCACCCCCAAACCTGTTTGAAAAAGTACCTCAACACAAAGATCAGGTGCAGAGAATATGTGCATCAAATTGGAACATAACCAAAAATATGTGGAAGGGAATATGGTTACACTATTTAGAAAATTAAAAATAACCTAAACTAAAAAAAAAAAAACTAATACGCTAGAAATAAACATAAGAAAAATACAAAAAAATAAAATAAAACCTAAATCCTAAACGAAATCAAACGGAAATGACATAATTGGGTTGCCTCCCAATGAGCGCTAGTTTAAAGTCGATAGCTCGACCTTGTGAATTGCTCAGTCAGGGTGAGCGAGTGGCTCACTCAAAGAAAGAGTGTCAAAGAATGCAATCGCATTCTCAAGAAACGGTTTTAATCGCTGACCATTAACTCGAAAAACAGTCCCGTGTTTCGGGTTGATAATATCTATAGCCCCATTGGGGAGTATTCGAGAGATTTTGAAAGGACCACTCCAACGGGTTTTTAGTTTCCCCGGAAATAAATGAAGTCGAGAATTGTAGAGTAGAACCTGTTGACCAACAACGAACGATTTCCGCAGAATAGATTGATCATGAACCCGTTTCATACGGTCCTTATACGATTTAGCACAGTCATATGCATCAGCACGGATTTCTTCGAATTCATTTATTTGGACACCCCTTTGGGTACCAGATTTCAGGAGATCGAAATTCAATGACTTAACGACCCAAAATGCTCGATGTTCCAGCTCAACCGGGAGGTGACATCCTTTTCCAAAGACCAACCGATACGGTGACATGCCAATCAGAGTTTTAAAAGCAGTTCGATACGCCCAGAGAGCGTCATTCAACTTTAACGACCAGTCCTTACGGTTCGGATTGATTGTCTTTTCTAAAATCCTCTTAAGTTCCCGATTAGAGACTTCAACTTGGCCACTTGTCTGAGGGTGGTATGGTGTAGCAACTTTGTGTGTGACACCATATTTCATCATTAATTGGGTGAACACTTTATTGCAAAAGTGCTTTCCACCATCGCTGATTATCACCTTTGGAATATCAAAACGTGAAAACACTTGATCCTTGAGAAATCTGATCACTACTCTGTGATCATTTGATTTACAAGCCACGGCCTCTACCCATTTCGAAACATAGTCAACACCGACAAGAATGAACGTATTTCCAAACGAATTCGGGAAAGGACCAATAAAATCAATCCCCCAAACATCAAATAACTCGACTTCTAAAATTGGATTGAGCGGCATCATGTTGTGGTTTGAGATTCGGCCCAGCATTTGACAGTTGTTACAGGATTTGCAAGGTTGATGACAATCCTTAAATATCGTCGATCAGTAAAAACCACTTTGAAAGATCTTTGCTGTAGTCTTTTTGGAACTAAAGTGACCTCCACAAGCTAACTCATGACAGAACGAGATGATTCGTGGTTGTTCAGATTCAGGAATACATCTTCGTATGATTTGATCAGGACAGTATTTGAATAAGTACGGATCTTCGAAAAAATAGTGTTTCACCCGAGCTAAGAAAACGGATTTCTCATTCTTACACCAATGGTGAGGTAATTTCTCGGTGACTAGGTAATTGATAAGATCTGCATACCAAGGTGGGCAATCAACCCGAAACAATTGTTCATCCGGGAAGTGCTCCAAGATCGGAACAGGCTCGTCTGGTTTCTAAATAATTATTCGTGACAAGTGATCGGCCACCACATTTTCTGAGCTTTTCTTGTCCTTGATCTCCAAATCGAACTCTTGCAACAACAAGATCCACCTAATTAAACGTGCCTTAGCGTCTTTCTTAGCGAACAGATAATGCAGAGCAGCGTGATCTGTGAATACCACAATTTTAGATCCTAATAAATAGGATCGAAATTTATCCAACGCGAAAACTACTGCCAAAAGTTTCTTTTCAGTGGTCGAGTAGTTCAACTGTGCATCGTTGAGAGTACAACTCGCATAGTAGATTACATGCGGTAATTTTTCTATTCGCTGCCCCAAAACAGCTCCGATTGCATAATCAGAGGCGTCGCACATAATTTCGAACGGGAACTCCCAGTTCGGAGATTGAATAATTGGAGCTTTTATCAATTCGGCCTTAATAGATTCAAAGGCGCGCAAACATTTATCATCAAAGATGAATGGGGCATCCTTTGAAAGTAAGCTGCATAGCGGTCGCGCTATCTTACTGAAATCTTTAATAAAACGCCGATAAAAACTGGCGTGGCCGAGAAAAAATCTGATTTCTTTCACTGTCCTCGGTGGTGGTAGGTCGGCAATTAAATCAACTTTAACCTTATCGACCTCAATACCCTGGGATGATATGATGTGTCCTAAAACAATGCCATCTTTAACCATGAAGTGACATTTTTCCCAGTTAAGAACAAGGTTCTTCTCCTGGTATCGTGCAAGCACTAGCGATAAATGATTCAAACAATCAACAAAACTGTTTCCATGTATCGAGAAGTCGTCCATGAAGACTTCAAGGAATCGCTCGACCATATCCGAAAAGATACTCAGCATACATCTTTGGAATGTAGCTGGTGCATTACAAAGACCAAACGGCATTCGCCGATAGGAGAAAGTACTAAAAGGACATGTGAAAGTAGTCTTCTCCTGATCCTCCGGCGCAATGACTATCTGGTTATACCCAGAATAGCCATCAAGAAAGCAATAGTACTCATGCCCGGCCAATCTTTCTAACATTTGATCGATAAAAGGAAGTGGAAAGTGATCTTTCCTCGTCATCAAATTTAACTTTCGATAATCAATGCACACTCTCCACCCAGTTTGAATTTTTGTAGGGACCAGTATGTTTTCTTCATTCTTCACCACTGTGATTCCCGATTTCTTAGGGACCACTTGTGTGGGGCTGACCCATTTACTGTCCGAGATGGGATATATGATTCCAGCATCTAAAAGTTTTATTACTTCATTTCGGACCGCATCTTGCATTATAGGGTTCAGTCTCCTTTGTGGTTCCCTAGAAGGCTTAGCATTGTTTTCCAAATGGATTCGATGCATACACACCGTCGGACTAATGCCTTTGATATCTTTTATCGACCAACCGAGGGCACTTTTGTGCTCTTTGAGTACACTCATGAGTTGGCCTACCTGATTCGCATCCAGTGTTGATGATATTATAACAGGTTGAGTTTCATTCTCCCCCAGGTAGGCATACTTGAGATTTTCCGGAAGAGGTTTAAGTTCTAAGGACACTTTCTCTTCCTCTTTCGGCTTTTCCTTGATTAATTCAATTTAGGTTCCACACTCTATTTCCTGTTCTTCATCCAAACGTGGTGTGGATTCCAACATGTGATTTACTTCTTGAATTAGTTGATCCTCATCAAAATTTTCTCCAATATGCGCAAGACAAGCTGCTAAAGGATCTTCAGATTTAGATGCATGAAATATTTCCTCTACAATTTCATCGAGTATGCATGCTTGTGCATGTTCATCATCCTCCATGGTCTGCTTGGCAATATTAAAAATGTTGAGTTCCACTGTCATATTCCCAAACGACAGATTCATGATCCCGTTCCGACAATTGATCAGCGCATTGGAGGTAGCTAGGAATGGTCTTCCTAGAATCACTGGAATATTATTCTTCAAATTTGATATCGGTTCAGTGTCGAGAACAACAAAATCTACAGGAAAATAGAAAGAATCCACTTTGATGAGGACATCTTCCATAATTCCTCGAGGGATCTTTACGGACCGATCAGCTAACTGAAGGGTCATCGTAGTGGTCTTAAGTTCTCCCAATTCGAGCTCCTTATACACAGAATAAGGCAACAAGTTGACACTTGCTCCTAATAAAAGGGCCTGATCAATAAGGTTATCGCCGACGATGATCGAGATTGTAGGACAACCTGGGTCCTTGTATTTGATTGGGAGCTTTGCTTGCAACACTGAACTAACCAGCTCGGCTAAAAAAGCCTTTTTCAGAATATTAGTCTTTCTTTTGATTGTGACCAATTCCTTAAAAAATTTAGCATAAGCAGGTACTTGACGGATGGCATCTAGGAAGGGAATATTAATTTTTAATTGCTTAAAAATCTCATTTATTCCTTCCACATTTCGATTTCTCAGCGGTGCCATCAATCTTTGCGGGTACGGTGCTTTCGGAATAAAAAAATTTTTCTGTTCACTCTTTTCTTCTGATGTTTCTTTAGCTTGTACTTTGTCATCAATTTCTTCTTTCTCTTCAGATTCCTTCTCTGCATTAGACCTTTCCTCCTCCTCTTGCAACACTATGTTATCGACCTGCTTTCCAGATCTCAACGTTGTGATTGCCTGAATTTGTTGTTGATCACCCTCTTGTATTGACGTTGATGCTTGTTCAACAACCATTTGGCCCCTTGGGTTAGGAACAGGTTGGCTTGGAAACGAACCTTTTTCTCTTTCACAGAGAAAGGATGCCAATTGCCCAATTTGGGTCTCTATTTTAGAGATTGAGGACGTGTGAGAATGAATGAGTTTCATCAGGTCCTCAGTAGAAGGAGTTTGTGTATGAGGACGTTGGGCAGGATTTTCCTGTGGGTTGTTAAATCCAGGTGGTGGAAATGTCGGCACAAAATTTTGTTGTGGTTGGTTTTGATAACCTCCCATTGGTCGCGCAAACTGAAAATTCTGGTTCATTTGCCGTGGCTGCCCAACCTGATTTTGATTGTATTGAAATTGATTCGGGTTATTGAACCCTTGCTGCTGAAATTGCCCTTGACCGTAGTTCTGCTGCGGTCCTTTGTTGAAATTTTGTTGGGGATAAAAGTTCATCCCCTGTTTCCTGGGCTGCATTCTTTGAGTATCTTGTTTCCATGAGAAATTTGGGTGGTTTCTCCAGCTATTTGGGTTATTCTCATTGAAAACGTTTCCTTGATTCCGCCCATAATTATTCACAACATTTAGCTGTTTAGATGTGTCTTCATGATAGTTCTGCATTGAAGGACAATTATTTGTCATATACACTGGACTTGCACAAATTGAACATGGCTCAGGTTGTGTATTTACCATATGCGCATTCTTCTTTAATTTCAATTCCTCCACTTGTTGAGTGAGGAAATCGATTTTAGCCATCAAATCTGGGGAATCCTTTACTACGTATAATCCTCCTCTCTTGGTTGAACTCCCGGCTTGATCACGGGCTTTGACTGATTGTTCCCGAGTCTTTGTGAAATCCCAAAGTACGAATCCTCACCAAATTTTTCTAGGAAAGCATAAGATTCGGTTTCCTTAAGGCTCAGGAATCCTCCGCCATTCATTGACTCCACCAGATGTCTATTTGGTTGATTCAGTCCATTGTAGAAACACTGGACCAGTCTCCACTTTGAGTATCCATGGTGCGGACATTTGAGTAAGAGATCCATGAATCTATCCCAAGCTTCATATAATCTCTCATCTTCCTCTTGCGTGAAATCCATGATTTCGCGTCTAAGGACATTCGTGTTCGCCATAGGGAAGAACTTTGATAGAAACTTTTTGACCATCTGATCCCAGGTGGTTATTGATCCCGATGGTAGAGAATTTAACCATGCTTTTGCTTTATCCTTTATAGAGAAAGGAAATAAGCGCAGCCTAACAGATTCTTCACTGAAATTTTGGTAAACCGATGAGCAGACTTCGACGAAGTCTTTAACGTGCTGGTATGGATCTTCTCGCTCCATGTCATGAAAGATTGGAAGGATTTGGATGACATTTGTACGAATTTCAAACCGGCCACCAGGTGTGGCGGGGTATACAATGCATGATGGGGTATTTGTAGTTATCGGAGAAAACAGTTCTCTCGATGTTGGTTCTTCCTCTTATTCGAGTTGCCCATTCATGTTGTCAGTCATATTGACTTCAGTGGATGATTCACTTAAAAATTTCTGCCTTGATCTAGCGTCCTTACGATTTGACCGGCAAGCACGTTCGATCTCAGAATTTAAAGGCTCTAAATTTTTTCTTTAAAAGACCTAGTGTGCATGCAAATGGCGCACAGAGTGGAGGTTTCAAGCAGGAAAACCTCAAGAGAAATTTTTTATATTTTATTTTTTTTTATTTTCGAATTTTAAATTTTAAAATTATAATTTCTGATTTTATTTTTATTTTTTTCACAGAACACAGTCAATCGATTGAGGACAAATTCTCAATCGATTGAGGAATTTATTATTATTTTTTTTTACCACAGAATACTGTCAATCGATTGAGGAAGAATTCTCAATCGGTTGAGGAAATTTTTTTTTTTTTTTAATTTTTATTAGCAGAAATACTATTTTAATCCCCGAAAATTTCTAAAATTTACTGTCTACTAAAATTCAGATTTTCTTAATTTAATCCCCGGCAACGGCGCCAAAAACTTGATGTGATATTTTTAATGTGATGTTTTACTCGCAAGTGCACGAATCGGTTTGTATATAGTGGGTGCAGAGTACGAGATCGTTCCCACGAGGATTAATGTTGAAATATCTAAAAGAGACCAATAATTCTAAAAATCTATGAAAATTTAATAGTACTCTACCAGTTTTATGATTTAAGTGGTTGATGAGATGGTAATTAATGACTACAAAAATAAAACTTAATTACTAATTCACAAATAAAAGTAAAGATGATAATAAAGATGAAGATACTAAATCCTCTCATCTTTGGTCCGTTCTTCCCATAATATAAATCTAGGGGTTAAATTATGTGATGAAATATGAGTAACAAAATCTCTTTATGGAAATCTATGGTCAACACCCTAATAGGTTCCACGTTGCATCCCTGTAATCAGGACTTAGATGATTTTCATATATAGATCTGGGATCAAGGGCATGGCTAAGCACACATAATCTCAGGTTCGAATAAAAATCATCCCTACAGTGAGTGAAAATTCTAACAAGAATCTCGCTTACAAATATGAAATCAAGGGCATGGCTCGGCACACTTTATTCAGATTAGGGAGCATTTCAGATAAAATTACCATTATAGAACCAAGATCCAGGGCATGGCTCGGCACACTCGATCCCAGAACATAATCATAATTAGATCCACACGATGAAAACACAAAGACCATAATAATGATTGAGCAAAATTACCGTCACAGATCCGAGATCCCGGGCATGACTCGGCACACGCGATCCCAGTTAGTGGCGGGGATTTCATCCATTCATGATAGCACAACAACCATAAAATCAAATCTCATAATTTAATCCCTAATTTATATTACTAAAAGGACATCCCTCGGATTGGAATCATTAGATCCCCATCCCTATAAATTTAGCCACACATATTGATTTTTAATGACATAAATAAATAAAAACGGAAAAATAACATTAATTAAAATTACCTTAAACTTCAGAAGAATTAACTTTGATCCAAAAATATGGTGATCTTCAGAAACGAAAATTAATGCAGGAATAAACTTTGAACAAAATTTATAAACTGAAGGAATGAGTACTGAAAATTAAGGAACAAAAGCTCTCAAAAAAGAATAATAAAGCTTCCCTATTTCTATGTCTAACTATGAAAAATAATGGCTAAAAACTAGAAACTCTAAGACTAAAACTCTCTCCTAAAATTAATTCTCTAATTCTAATTCCTAATTTACTACATCTAACTAATTGATTTTTTCGAAGTGTGTGAGTCGCTTTAAATAGACCCGTCGCGCGGAAGTCTCCCAAAAAAATAGGTTTTCTGTGTCTGTTTCGTGTCAGACTCTGACTCTTCCTCGATTAATCGACCTACAGGGTCGATGCATCGACCCCAGAAATCTGTGAAATTCTGCATCTTCTTTGTATCGGATACTTCTTTAGTATTTCGACCATAACTTTCTGTCTCGAACTCGGATTGAGGTGATTCTTGTGCCGTTGGAAAGCTGACGAAAAGATATACAACTGTCATGTTTTGACAATTTCCTGATTCAGCGGTCTCAAAGGTCCAAAATTAGCCTCAATCGTACCAAGTTCTCGATTACCCGAAATTACAGTGTTTTGACATTATATTCAGAATTCTTGGGCTGTTTTCTATACTTGGCTTGTATTCACCTGAAACACTTCAAATCTAATCATTCTTATCAGATAGCCTTTATTGGACAGTTAAATATAGGTATTTAGGGGTGAAATATCATCATATTTCAGTACTCATCACACATACACAACTTTTTCGACGTATCACACCTCATCAAGGACTTACAAGACTCGGGCTTACACACGAAGTCCCACATGGCTTCATCTAACCGTGAATTGATATTATTCTCAATAATATTAATTTAAATTAAATTTTTTTATTTGTCTTGATTTTCGTGTTGGACACGCTTGTCGAAGCAGTCGAGTTCTTATTCTAAATTTTAGGATCGTTACAGAACTGAGCTCAATGCTTGAACTTGGGCCTCAACCCGAATTTCAACACGAACCGAGAGTAGACCCGAGCCCAATAACCCAACCTTTCACGTGACACCCAATCAAGTGTACGTACTGGGCAAGGCATACGACACACTATGCACGTGTGCAACCTAGAGGCAAATTTTGTGGAAAAAAAAAGTTTGTTAATGATTAAAACTTATTGAACTACTTGGGCTGACTATTTGGGCCGATTAATTAGACTGACTAATTGGGCCGACTAATTAGGCCGACTATTTTGGGCCTAAATTAGGACCTTTAGATATGTAACAATTACGGACTTGGGTGTATGAATTTCACACTGAACCATGGCCCAAGTACTTAAGTGAAACTTCCTTCGAAAATTTCATTCTTTTGCAGCAGTCGAGAGGAAGAGAGCTTGTATAACGTCCCAAGATTTCGGGTATGTGACAGCCCGAATTTTTTAGACACAATTTTCTGATATATATATATATATATATATATATATATATATATATATTAACACTAAATAAAATGGGAAAACCTGGACCGCTAGATCGTAGATCACAATCTGAATCAGGATTTACTTGGTACTTGCACACCAATGCAGAAATCAAAGCAGACAATACATATGACAAAAATTAAAACAGCCAGTTCTAATATCCAACATGAACAGTAAACTAAAACAAACTATTGGTGATGGCCAACCATCACCATCACCTAAATAGTGGCATACAAAATGTCTTTACAAAGCTAATTCTATAAAAACGCTAGACGTACCAAGTCCAAAACCAAGTCTGAAATCACTACCTATGGACAACTCCTTAGGCAGAAGACCCTCGTCTTCCAATTCATTCACAAGCTCTGAAGTTCAGATCGGAATATGCACCTATGACATATAGTCGAAGTGAGCTAACAGTCTAAGCTCAATAGGGAAAACTCAATAGCAGTTACATTTTCATATCAAAGCGGAAAACATGTTCATATCAAAATAGTATTCGAAGAATCTATTCAGTTATCAATTACAAAATAAAACTTCAAGCAATGATTGAGGTTCATGTATTTTCTTCTCAAACAAAAAGCAAAATAAAATTTCTTATTTCTTATTTTCTAGGATTCGAACGAATTTACAGCCAAGGGTCAAGTTCGAATCAAGGTTCAAGTTCAGATCAAGTTTCAAGTTTGGATC
Organism: Chloranthus sessilifolius; assembly: GCA_021018995.1. Classification (NCBI taxonomy): domain Eukaryota; kingdom Viridiplantae; phylum Streptophyta; class Magnoliopsida; order Chloranthales; family Chloranthaceae; genus Chloranthus; species Chloranthus sessilifolius. The sequence continues at coordinate 7,488,002 of CM037596.1, forward strand.
AAAGTTCAAGTTCGGATCAAGATTCAAGTTCAAAATCACTTACATATAATTCGCCATAGCGGTCCACAGATGCACATATAATCCACCACAGCGGTCCACAGTGGGTACTTATAATTTCCCATAGTGGTCCACTTAAAATTTCCTAACTTATGGTTTGATTTACGGATATGCCACCGTGTCGGTTCGATTCACGGAGACTGTCGTACCAGCTCGATTCACGGATTAACTATCGTACCAGTCTTATTCACGAATTAACTATCGTACTAGTTCGATTCACAGATATGTTGTTATGCCAGTTTGATTCACGGAAACTGCGATACCAGTTCGATTCACGGTTATTCGTCGTGCCAGTTCGATTCAGATTCAATTTTAGGTTTCCAGTTCGGATTTAAGAACAGATCGAGGTTTCAAATTCGAATACGGATTCAAGTTCAAGCTCAGAATTCAAAATCAACGAATTCAAGATTTGGACTTAGAGTTCGGATTCAAATGAAATTCTAATTTACAGTTTACATTTCAAATTCATTTTCAAAGTTCCAATTTCAAGAATTCAAGTACAAGTTCAAATACATGCTCAAGGATTCAAAAAATTTCAATTATTCAAATGCAGTCAAATATCTAATTCTAATTTCATTTCGAAATCAGATCAAGATCATACGAGTCTATGAATCAAAGTCAAAGGGCGAATGTGTATAGAGATTTCCCCACTTTAAGTTTGGAGCCATTCAAAGCGATACCTAGGTCCTTATCGACGGCCTCCTTTCCCGATCTACATCACACATACAATGATGTATCAAGGACTGATTCTAATTACTAATAACTTTGGCGTATTTAAGTATTTTTTTCAAAATTGAGGCGGAAATGGGCAAGTTCATGCCAACTTTTCTCTCAATTTTATTCAAAATATTTCATTGCTAAATTTACTAATTCAAAAAATTTATAGAGCCTGTTGTCCTCTTTTCAACGCCTCAAGAATCGCGTCAATCCGAGTTCGGAGTCAAAAGTTATGACCAAAATACGGAGCAGATGTCGACACTTCAGTCAAAATCGAATGGTCTATTTTTTCAAGGCACAGAATTCGAACATTCGATTTCTTCAGAAAATTTTGCATATCAGTTTTTTTTCAAAATCGGTCATTCGATTTTGACAGATTCTGTACCCCATTTGGGCTTCATTCTCTTGGTCTCCTTTCCCCAAATTCAAAGGATCTCCATCCATTTTTCACACACACATAAATCTAAACATTAAGACAATTAATATAATCATTAAGACACTAATATGCTCACCTTTCGGGGTTGTTTTCACAATTGGATATGATTTATATCAAAAGGGGGTTTCGTCATCAAACGAGTGATGTTCCACGTGACCCAATTCCAAGGAGTTCAAAACGAAGCTCCCCACTAGCGCGCACTAATCCTTGCTTCCTCAAATAGCGCACAACGTGCCAATGACGATCGATTCATGCTCATTTGAGACCACACTCTCTCACACTCTTTGATCTATTGATACCTAACGGTCGGGATTCTCTCCGCAATCAGAATCACTAAAAAGGCGGGGCTCTTGCGATGAAAATGATGCGCTCTTTGTGAAGAACATGAGGTTTGCTGAGCGATTGCCGTGATTGTATCTCATGAGAGGGTTTGAGGTGGGAGCTCTCTCTCACTCCCTATTCTAACCACAAAACCCAAATATCTAAGATATTTTTCTCTCCAAAGCTTATCCCTTTTTAACTTATGGGACCCAATGGACTGTTAAGTGATCGGTTTTAAAGTGTACCCTTGGAAGTGCACAAGATCTATTGTAGCACGGTAAGAACAAGGGTGTCAAACCCACAGGGAAACGTGAAATTTACCTAATTCTTTCGGAGATTAAAAATAAACCCAAGGAAGTACCAAGGGGAAGATTCAAATTACCAAACATTTATCACACGATTTCTAAATGCAAGAAAAATAAACTAATCTAAGCAAACTAATTTCTAATGAATCAAAGAACAATATTTACGAATGATCAAGGAATATGCTACCCCAGATTTGTACCCCTTTTCTACCATTAAAACCCACAGTTTCATTAGGCATCATTCACACCATCATTTGTCTAGAAAAATGGTTCGTAATAAAATGTGATCATCAATCCGGCATACCCTATCTAAAAACAATGACTTAGCCTATTATTGCGGTATGATTCATGTAAAAAGCATAGCGTATCTCATGATGTTTAGATCATGATAGTAAGCACATAATCGCTCTACAGCCTAGATCAGCCTGCAGGTCCAGATCTAGCGATTATAGTCATTGATACGCGCAATCAATGATCATAACAAAGCATTCAATATATATTCAATCACACATACTTTGAGCAAAATAATTCTGTAACAGCCCGGATTTCCGTTTCCAGAAATCCGTGCCGTTAGGATCATACTCTGGATGATCCCGGATCGATCACACGTGTCCGCGCATATAGCGGAAGCTAGGTGGACACATCCGAGCAGCGGTAGTCAAAGCAAGCGATTACAACACTAAATACACATCAATAATATTTAAATGTAAAGAAAAACACACACATTCCCAAAAAGGAACCAAGAAGAACCATCAGTGATGGACGTACATCACCCAAACAATGGTTCCCGATAGTGGTTCCGAAATGGAATGTGGACTAAAATGAAATAAGTAAATGTAAAACTATATATGTTTATACAAAGGTGGCCACCAGGCACACAGTAATCCAAAAGTTCAAAAGTACAAAATGTCGGGCATCAATACCCAGGCTACGGGTAAAATTCATCCGCCTGGACGTCCGTCTCCTCGTCCTCTGCCTCGGCCTCGGGATCCGGCTGATAGTCCGGGTCACTCTCGCACCGCACTCGTAACCTAAAAGATTTCAGAAAGCAGGGTGAGCTACATCATAGCTCAATAGAAGAAAAACCATCTAAATGAATTGAATATGCAGATCATGCTATCTCATGTCAGAAAACAAATCCAGATCATGTACTCAAAGCAAATCAGTTAAAAGCTGGAAACCTTATGCAATATGTCAGATGTTATGCAGATATATTATCAGAATACTTAAAGTGTGTCTATTTAACTTAAGAAACTCCGGATCAGATAGCACGGAGTAACAGAATGACCGATAGGAAACCCCAACCAAATCTGCTCACATGAACAATTTTGAAAGTGCAACAATGCCTCATCTATGGAGCGCTATTGTGCCGAGGATTTGAAAGCAAATGCACAAGTGTGCCTGGACTCCGGATATACCGCCGGGCCGGTGGGGATCATCTGGATTAAATCATCAAATCACATACTTATATACCTCACAGATCAGATAGCAGGAATTCAGAAAACAGATTTTTTTCAGATATACAGATCGGAAACAGAAATCAAAATAACAAGGATCGTGCTATGCATACATGCTTGGTAAAAACAGAAATCAGGGCATGAACATGAAATGAACATAAAATCATACTCAAAAGCGGTTTAAGTTGGTTTTCTCCTACCTCAGAACAGTTTATCTTCTAAGCAATCCAAAGCTTTTTCGACGTGTCAGGGTTTATCCTATACCATAGGCACAGTACGTTAAGTGTTAGGAGTGTCAGAGAATTAACCGGCACAACGTCCGGGGTGTCTACTTTATAAAGCCAAGACAGACAAAAACAGGGGTGAGTGATCGATCACCACCCACTGTAGATCGATCACCACATTGGTGATCGATCACCAACCTCCTTATCTCTCCCTCAACACAGTCAAGGTTGATCGATCACCACCTTGGTGATCGATCACCAACCCTTCTGTAGATCGATCACACCTTGGTGATCGATCACCACTGCAAGTTTCAAAAACTCCCCCCTCTGTCCACATCAATTTTTATACAGATTGATCGATCACCACCTTGGTGATCGATCACCAACTCCCTTGTAGATCGATCACCACCTTGGTGATCGATCACCAGCCTCATTGTAGATCGATCACCACCTTGGTGATCGATCACCACCTCGGGCCTCAACTTCTCAACTCTCTGGGGTCTCTGTTCCCCATAAGTTTATACAGATTGATCGATCACCAGTCCTTGGTGATCGATCACCAATCCTCAGTGATCGATCACCACCCTTTGGTGATCGATCACCAATGACAGCAAAGCTGTCATTAATGGAGTTCACCTTCCCTTCCATTATTGATCTCCCTCCATTGATGGTTGTTCAATCACTATTAATACATCATAAACACACCCTTTAATTACTCATTTAACCCTATTTAACATACACAACTCACCTTGTTCGAGGGTTTCTTGGGTTTCCGGCAATGACTCGGAAGAGGGTTTTCAAACCTAGATCTCGGAGCTCCTCCTCGATACGGATCCGGCGAGAAGTTCCTCAGCTCTGGTTCGACAGATCAAGGTCTCTCACACCAATCTTAAACCCCAGGTAACTCAATCACTTTGGTCTAGCTACTCTAGCTTAGAAATCCCTCATCTTCTCTCTTGCTAACCCTTTTCTTCTCTCTCAAAGGATCTCTTTCACCCTTCTTAGCACAAATCTCCAACCTATGGAGCAATTAGGGCAAGGGGATGAAGGAGAAGAGGGAATGAAAGTCTCTCCTCCCTTGTTTCCCTTCCTTCCTCTATAAGCTACCTCCTCCAAGTAGAATTTCTGTTTTGCCCTTGGTATCTGTTCCGGTGTGAAGCATGAACACAGTTGCTTCTGCGCAACGTGTTCCATCTACCCTCTACACACCTAGGATCTAGATGAAATTGCACACGTGATCTCATCTCATCACGGTGCCACATTATTTAAATTAATATAACCCTAAAATTTTTAAATTAACCTTGGTTTCCGTGCCGGGCACGTAGATCAAAGCAGTCAGGCTCGTGTTCTAATTTTCGGGGTCGTTACAAATTCCATGATAACATTAATAGACTGCGGTATTAATCATAAAAAATTGCTACTTATCTGGGGATCGCATCTTCCCTGATCAACTGATTTAGCCACTCATCCTCGGTGCACGATCTCTTTGCATGTTCAAAGTCATTCGACTTTTCATTTCTCACAAAAGATCTTTTTACAATGCCTTTCCTAAATACAATCTATGCTTTCATAAATATAAAAGAAAATTAATGTAAATCCTAAGTACAATCTACCTAGAAAAAACCCTAGAAGAGGAAGAAAAGAAGAACCCTTGAAAAATGTCAAGAAGAGTCGAAAACCAAAAATGAATAATAATGAATCCTCTCCAAGCAAAGTCGTAACTTTCATTTTATAGGGTTGAACAAACCCTATCCCTAATAACCTAAATCGATTGACGATGAAGTCTCAATCGATTGACTTTTGATTCAACATAAGTGAGGGTAAGTTTGTCTTCTTTTGTCAATCGATTGACATTCATGTTTCAATCGATTGACAACTAAGGATAGGCTCTTCATTCTCTTGGTGGATGTTGAGTTGCTTCACGGATTTCGATGCTTTATTTGACCTTTTTGCCCATAGCCCTTGTGTAGCCATTAATTACCCCCTTTTATGCTCTTTAACTATCCAACGATCAGAAACACCTGTAAGCATTAAAATCTCACAACAACCATCAGATGCTTTCATCGGACAGCTAAATGTAGGAATTAGGGTGCGAAATATAGTCACATTTCAGCACCGATCACACCCCCAAACCTACACTTTGCTAGTCCTCAAGCAAAGAGAATAATAAATATGTCAAAACAAATAAAACTAGCATCCGAAAATTTTAAATGCCACTTTCGTAGGGAGCACGATTGCATTTAGCGCATGCAATAAGCCTTTAAAGCCCTAGGTGATCCCTAGTGGAGGAGTTTTGTCTCCTGAAGGTTTTCAGCGAAGGTACCTACAAACTTCAAAACTTATGAATTTCATAATTTTTAGTCATGCCCTTCAAATAGTTAAATGACCCTAGAAAATCTTTTAAAATGGATCTGACCATGTTCATTTTATTAGTGCTCATTCAATTCAATCCATTATTTTCAATGCTCATGTTTTATGCCTTAGAGTGTTATGCAATTATCACTATTCAAATTCCTTTATCTGAGAAGAAGTATTAAACTAGGAACCTTTAGATCACAAGTCTAGACTCAATCCTTACCATGGGTATTCACTCAGAATGGAATCACTCCTGATGAATAGTTTTCTTTTTACTCAAATGTGAGATGGAATTACAATGCAATTTAGAAAAATCTCACAAGTTATAAGAAAGGCGGTGCATCAAAGAATTTTAAGAGAAATCTTATTAAGAAAGATATTTGTATTTCAAACATGCATATGCCAAGCACCATAGACATTATATAATTACTCTCCACAAGGCATTTACCACTCATGATCGGATCACAAAGGTCTTTTCTAAGCTTGTAATGGGGCTCGGGTAAATGGTTAAGAAAGAAAGGGAAAATTGGATTCAAGTTTCTCTGAGAAATCGGAACAAGAAACACACTTGATTTTCTGATTTTTCAACTTCCTTTTTCGAAGTTTCTAGAACCTTTTTCTTTTCATAAACACTTTTCTCTTTCTTTTCTTTTTCTTTTTAACACTACTTTCATATATTTCTCTACTTTTTGCACTAGACTGAATTTTCTTTTTCTCTCCCCTTTACTCCTTACATTATTAACTCTCTATTGTCCACTTTGCTTTCCTCCTTCTTTTCCAATTTCTGAGAGATTGAAGGATAAGGCTTTTAAAACTAGTGTGGGGTATGGCTAATATAGCTTACAAGGAATAATTAAGGCAAAAGAATTTTCAGTTGAGGTTCAATGGGGGTGCAACAAGATAAATATAAGGTGGGATACTTTGGGCACAAACGAGCCAATAATGGCCTTAGATCATTTCCTTTCACGATGGTAATGATGCCTATTTGCTTTGAGTTTTTACACAATGATTTCTAGTATAATGGCAAAATACACGCAAAATCAACAAATCAAAGATCAAGTATACGAGATCTCAATAATTTAAGCAGGAAGTTTAAAGATACTCCGAATTTATTTCAACCCTCATCAAGAACGAGAACAAAGTTTCAAAACTTACTGGGTTTTAGTCTTTCTTTGAGATCTAAGGATTCCACGTTATACACTTTAATTCTCAGATTTGGAATTAATGCAGAGTGATGGTATAAAATTTTTCAGGCATAGATCATGATCATCAATGTTCAATCTTTAAACTTTATGGGCATTCATAAAAACAATCATGGCGTGATAACAATTTTTTAAGAATTTCAGGTATTCCCTAATTTAAGAATATGAATAAAAATTCGAGATTTATAAGTCCTCTGGTCATCAGTCAGTCGATTGAGACTCTGGTCTCAATCGATTGACTACTACAATTTCTAGTCGGCTGGTGGTGGTTATCAGTCGATCGATTGAGACCAGTGTCTCAATCAATTGACTGATCTACTTTTAAGATCCGAAAAATAGCCCCCTTTTTTTTTTTTACACAAAATTAACCGAAAATCCCCCCCCTGCAAACCTGAACTGACCAATGTCCTCATTGGCTTTGATGTCTAGAAAGGATGTGAGACCCCCCCAAACCTGTTTAATGCAATCGAGGACCAAGAAAATAGATCAAGTGAAAGGTATGGGGATCAAAAATTAAAACACAAATAGGTACTAAACTAAATTTTTATTAAATGGATGTAAACTATTACATTTATTAAAAATAAAAATCTTAACCGAAAATCAATCAAACCTAACCTGAACTAAAACATAATAACCAACTAAAATAAAAAAGGACACCTAAAACAAGATTCTAAAGCTAACAGTCCTACTCCTTCAGTCATCCATGGTAGAATGGTCCTCCTTCGGCTTTGGAAACGCGTAATTCCACATCTCATCCGTGATGCCACCCTCACGTGGTGGTGGAAGAGGTGCGTGCGGAGGAGACGATGGTGGGGTGGATGGTGGGGGTACGAGAGGCGAGGGCGGATTCAATTTCGCCCACATGTAGGTCAGAATCAAATTCTTGGATGGGTCATGGACGGCGTCAGCGGAGTGCGTAAAAACCGATTTGACTTCTAAAGGGGATTCATCATCAAGATTGATGACTTCATGATTCGACAAATCGAGTGGTGGCTGCAGAGCGTGGTAACGTGCACGTTTTTGCGCGGGTTCCATCAACTTTTTCACAGTAGATCGAGTACGATACCGAATGGAAGACATGTCTAAAAGTTGGGGAAGAAGGAATAAAAATTTGACTAAAGAACTAACCTGCAACAGCCTTTAAATAGAGAAGAACTGCTAACACACAGACTCTAAGGAATTTTCTAAATTAAGGACTCTAAGAGGACTCAAATCTCGATTTTCGGAGTGAAAGAGATATTCTGCCAGAAATATACCTCAGTCAATTGATTGACATTTTAGTATCAATCGATTGACACAAGATGTCAAGGAAACCTTCCAGTGTACAGCCCAAATTCGGTCCTCAAAATAGCTGCTCTTTAGAAACTTGCTGTTTCGAACTGATGTAGACAGGTTGCCCACGCAAGAGTCAATCGATTGAGAATTGGCCCTCAAACGATTGACTAATGGAAGTTTTATTTTCGAGAAATTAGAAACTTAAGGTGTTCAATCGATTGAGAGTGGACTCTCAATCGATTGACTGATGCACTTTGGCACCAATCTGAGAATACACACAAACAGATACCATGCCAAAACACTCCGATTTCATTGATTTCTGTAATTTGATTACAACCATTGGTCCCCTATCACTACACATAAACTATGATTAATCAAAAACTAAAACACACAACAAGTTAGAACACTAAACACTAAACAAACACAAACACAAAACCAAAACACTAAACAAAAACACACTAAACATCATCATCATCTTCATATGCCAGATCCCTCTCCTCATCCATCGCCGCTCGCGGTCCTACGATGAATTCGTTGGCACATCCAGGGAACGATTCCTGGGCCATCCGCATGAGAAGAGAGGTCTGAAACCTTGATCGTCAATCAACACCTCCAAGTGTCGCACTCAACCCATCCATCCGCGCCTCGAGGCGAGCTACGGCTGCCTCGGCGTTAAAATCGGAGACCTCTTCGGGACGAGGTTGTCTAACACTGCCACGTTGGTGTTGTGCAGGGTTTGGTCGGGGAGGAGGAGGCACTTCATCGACGTCGATCGGTGGTGGCGCAATACGAAGAATAGCCTTGGTGCTCTTGTCCCAAACGTTGGTGCCATATTGATAAAACTGCATATCGCCCAACTCTTCATCGTCATAAATCGGGCAGCCAAGGTGGTCCAAAAGATGCATTACGTAGTGCAAGAAATGGAGGAGAATAGCTTCGCGCTTCTTGGGTACAATGGTGGTGGCAATATCCTGGTGACACCGATACATCTCCTCTAACATCAGACCGGGCGCGTCAAGCCAAGTATTCGTGTGCGTAGCGTATAGTGCCATCACCCTATTCTTCGTTCTCTCGCTCTTCGTGCCATGCTGTAACAGGTTGTTCGACATAACGATGTCCCAAAATAAAATGTCCATCTATAGGACCGCCCGTTTAGTGGATAACCCATAATCGTGCCTTCCGCCACACATATTATTGATCATGTCTTCCTGACTATGATCGATGGCGGGATCGATGTGATGGTTCAAAGGGCAAACCACGTAAAAGTTGAAGGCTCGAGCGAGATCGACAGCATGTAGGTTATACCGCCAATTGTCGATCTCGAGGCTAATGTATGGCATTCCCGTTGGCGAGAGTGGTGCGAGTACCCACTCCATCTTTTGGTAGAACAGGCGTATGATACACAGAGAGACATCTATAGGTGGAGGAGCGAGCAATATCTCTAAATGCAAGGCTTCGATGAATTCGATCGAACGGGCGCATTCCGCGATGCGACGGTATTTGGCGAGGTCGAAGAAATTCTCCGTTTGAAACTGACGATCGATATACTCGTCATTTGGGATGCGCATCGGATCGTTGGCGGGACGAGGTGGTCAGAACATTGGTGGGCCAGGCATTGCCATTCGATCGCTTACGAGGAGAATTTAGATTCTCGGCTCGGATTGGGGAGAATTTGAAATGAAGGGGACCACGGGTGTCCCCATTATATAATGTGGTTGTCAATCGATTGAGGATGAATCCTCAATCGATTGAAAATGGTTGGTCTCCACACGTCGCGAGAAGCTGTAAAGTCATCAGGCATGCGGATGCGACGTGGTACAATCCACTCCTCCACTTTTAATGTCAATCGATTGACACAGTGATGTCAATCGATTAAGAATACCCTTTTTTCAAAAAGTCGCACCGGTTAGGTGCCTTGGAAACGGGTGAAGTAAATAACCAATCAAGTAAATCGATTAAGGGGTTGGTCTCAATCGATTGACATAGTCGTGCCCCAAAAGTTAGCTGCCACGACAAGATGTGTCGATTGGCGCTTCAATTTTCGAAAATTGTCATAAATTCAAGGTGATGTCAATCAATTGAAATTGGACCCTCAATCGATTGATAAACTAGAAGGGAGATGATGATGATGATTGAATCATCAATCGATTGACAAGAAAGTATCAATCGATTGAGTACAGAAGGTCAATCGATTGAATATTTGACAGTCAATCGATTGAAAAAGACTCTATCCTAACCAAAAACAAAAGCAAAAATAAAACACGCTGGGTTACCTCCCAGGAAGCACTGAGTTTAAGTGTCGACAGCTCGACCTCTTCATTGATCAATTATTTGGGTCACTGAGGTACATCGCCTCAATCCTGAACTGTGTTATTGGCTCAAACATTGGTTTAAGTTGTTGCCCATTGACTTTGAGTCCTTGAGACTTCTAATCTCAATCGTACCATGCATGCTAGTGGAAACAACTTGAAACGGGCCTTCCCATCTAGATTTCAGTTTTCCCGGGTGGAGCTTTAGTCTGGAGTTAAACAACCAAACCTTTTGTCCACTGTGGAACTCTTTTCGAGAAATCGACTCGTCATGCAGCTTTTTATACCTTTCTTTGTACATCTTGGAATTTTCATACGCATCATAGCGTAGCTCTTCCAATTCATTCAGCTGTAGCCTTCGATTTAACCCTGCCTCTTGCATATCAAAATTAAATATTTTTATGGCCCAAAATGTCTTATGCTCCCATTCAACGGGAAGATGACATGCTTTTCAGTAAACAATCCTGAATGGAGACATTCTGATCGGTGTCTTGAATGCAGTACGTTATGCCCAAAGAGTATCAGATAGCCGGTTCGACCAATCTCTTCTATCCGGTTGTACCATCTTTCTAAAATTCGTTTGATCTCTCGATTCGACACTTCCACTTGACCACTAGTTTGCAGGTGATACGGCGTTGCAACCTTGTGGGTAACGCCATATTTCTTCATTAAAGTGGCTAAATGGCTGTTGCAGAAATGCGAACCGCCATCACTAATGATTGCTCTCGGGATCCCAAATCAGTTAAACACATTTTCTTTCAAGAATTTGACCACGACCTTGTGATCATTCGATCGGGTTGCCACAACTTCTATCCATTTGGAAACATAATCAACAGCCACAAGAATGTATGAATACCCGAACGATGGGGGAAAAGGACCCATAAAGTCGATCCCCCAAATATCAAAAATTTTAACAATCAAAATCGGGTTAAGTGGCATCATATTTCGTCGTGAAATATTTTCAAACTGTTGACATTGTTGGCATTCTTTGTAAAATTTTGCAGCGTCCCGAAAGATGGAGAGCCAGTAGAATCCGCTTTGAAGGATTTTCTGTGTGGTCTTCTGTCCTCCAAAATGGCCTCCACAGGCTCCAGCATGGCAGAAAAGACACTTAGTTGTTCTTCTTCAGGCACACATCTCCTGATGACTTGATCTAAACAGATTTTGAATAATTGTAGTTCATCCCAAAAATAGTATTTTATTTGGGAGAAAAAGATATGCTTATCATTCTTACCCCATTGAGTAGGGATTCTGCCAGTGACCAGATAATTCATGATATTGGCAAACCAAGGAACTTTTGTAGCGGTTGCATCAATTGTCATCAATTGCTCATCCGAAAAAGTGTCACGGATAGGCTCAGATACAGATGATTCTTCAGGCAAAATTCGAGACAAGTGATTAGCCACAACATTCTCTACTCTCTTTTTATCGTTGATCTCAAAATTGAACTCTTGGAGGAGCAAGATCCATCGGATCAACCTTGGTTTGGCATCTTTTTTCGCCAATAGATATTTCAATGCAGAGTGGTTTGAAAAGACCACTATTTTTTATCCAAGCAGATAAGAACGGAATTTATCGAGAGCATACACCACAGCTAATAGCTCCTTCTCGATGGTGGAGTAATTAAGTCGTGCATCAATCAATGTCTTACTGGCATAATAGATCACATGAGGTAATTTGTTCACCCTTTGCCCTAAGACTGCTCCAATAGCATAGTCGGATGCATGAATGCATCGCACATGAGTTCAAAAGATAGAGAATAATCCGGTGGTTGGATTATCGGTGCATTTGATAACAGCTCATGCAATTTCAGGAATGCTTTCATGCAATCCTCAGCAAAGTCAAAAAGGACATCTTTTCCAAGCAGAGTGCACAATGGCTTGGCGACCTTGCTAAAATCTTTGATGAATCGCCTATAAAATTCAGCATGCCCTAAAAATGATCAAATTTGTCGAACACTCTTTGGTGGGGGCAGATTAGCAATTAAGTCGACTTTTGCCCTATCAACTTCGATTCCTTTTCTTGAAACGATATGCCCCAGAACAATTCCTTGTTGGACCATAAAATGGCTTTTCTCCTAGCTAAGAATAAGTTTGAATTCCACACAACGTTGCAACACTTGTGAAAGGTGATTCACACATGAACCAAACGTCTTCCCAAAAACAGAGAAATCGTCCATGAATTCCTCGATGAATTTGTCAATCATATCCGAAAATATGGCTAGCATACATCGTTGAAAAGTATCCGGAGCATTATATAGGCCAAATGACATTCTACGATATGCAAACGTACCATAAGGACACGTGAATGTTGTCTTCTCTTGATCAGCTGGAAATACGAGCACTTGATTATATCCCGAATATCCATTGAGAAAACAGTAAAACTCCTGTCCTGCTAACTTCTCAAGGATTTGATCAATGAACGGAAGGGGAAAATGATCCTTTCTGGTAACTGTGTTCAATTTTTGATAATCAATGCACGCACGCCACCCATTAGTTTAGCGAGTGGGCACCAATTCTCCTTCAGCAGTTTCTTTCACAGTGATTCCTGACTTTTTGGGAACGATTTGGACTGAACTTATCCATTCACTATCTGAGATCGGATAGATGATTCCAGCATCGAGTAATTTAATGATTTCCTTTAAAATGACTTCTTGCATGTTCGGATTAAGTCGCTTTTGCGGTTTCCTCGATGGTGTACTATCATCTTCCAGATGTATTTTGTGCATACATACTAATGGGTCAATCCCTTTAAGATCAGTTAAGGTCCATCCGATAGCATCTTTGTGATCTTTAAGCACTTTCAACAAGTCATTCTCTTGTTCTTCTGACAACGTAGATGAAATTATCACCGGAAGCATTTATCGTGGTCCCAGAAAAGCATACTTGAGCGACTGAGGCAACTGTTTTAATTCAACAGTTGGTGGCTTCTTGACTGAAGGAGTCAGTTCAACTTTTACCTCAATGGGTAACGGTTCCACCATAGCATTAATCTCGCATGAGTCATTATCCTGGCATGATGAAAACATCTTCTTCTCTTTTGGTTGGTGCTTTTCAAATCCTTTGTCTTCATAGATGGCTAACAAAGCAGTTTCAAATTCTTCTTTGGTAAGCATTGACGGTAATGCTTCATCCACTACTTCATCCATATGATCGATGTAGAAACAGTCAATCTCATCCTCGTTGGGGAAATAGTTCATCGCATGGAATATATTCAATCTAACTTTCATATTTTCAAATGAAACATCCATGACTCCCATGTGACAATTAATGCAAGCATTTACAGTAGCCAGAAACGGACGTCCAAGGATGATAGGGACTTGATTAGTTGATTTAACAGGTGGTTCCATGTCTAAAATAACAAAGTCCACTGGAAAGACAAACTTGTCTATTCCAACCAATACATCTTCGATGATACCCCTAGGTCTTCTTTCTGACCTGTCAGCAAGTTGAAGTGTGACCGTCGTGGGTTTCAATTCACCAAATCCTAATTTCTCATACACTGAGTATGGGATCAGATTGACGCTTGCTCCCAAATCTAGTAACGTCTTTTCAATTGGTTGTCCACCAATGACACATGAAATAATTGGGACTCCAGGGTCCTTGAGTTTCTGTGGTGCTTCCAATTGCAATATCGAACTGACTTAATTGGTCAGGAACACTTTCTTTGAAACTTGAGTACGTGCCTTTCTCTTACGGGTGCACAAATCTTTGAAGAATTTGGTGTACTCAAGAACTTGTTTGATTGTTTCAAGTAATGGAAGATTTATCTTTACTTGGTTGAATGTTTCAAAGATACCTTCCATTTTTGTCGATCCCTTCCCCATTCTAGATGGAGGAGTTAGGCACTCAGGGAATGGTGCCTTAGGGATATAAGGTGCAGATTCAAGTTTCGATTCTTTTTCAAATCCTTGTTGGACAGTTGAGGGAGACTCTTCCTCTATTTCTTTTTCTTTTTCCTTCTCTCTTCCTTTTCCTTTCTCTTTCTCTTTCCTTTTCTCTGGCTCTTTCTCTTTTTCTAATTTTTTTTCTTTATCAGATTCCACAGGCATTGATGAATACTGAAATATGATGATATTTCACCCCTAAATACCTATATTTAACTATCTGATGAAGGCTATCTGATGAGAATTATTAGATTTAAAGTGTTTCAGGTAAATACAAGCCAAGTGTGGAAAACAGCCCAAGAATTCTGAAAATAATGTCAAAACACTGTAACTTTGGGTCATCGGAACTTGGTGCGACTTGCGGCTATATTTGGACCTTCAAGATGGTGGAATTATGAAATTATCAAAACACAAAAGTTGTAGATATTTTCGTCCGCTTTCCAACGGCACAAGAATCACCTCAGTCCAAGTTCGGGATAGAAAGTTATGACTAAAATACCGAAGTAGTATCTGATACAAAAAGTGTGCTGAAATTCACGGATTTTTGGGGGTCTATGCATCGACCCTTTTGGTCGATTAATCGAGGAGAAGGAGAGTCTGACACGGAATTGACTACTTTAAAGCTGATTTTGAGCCTCTTTTGTAGGGTCGATTAATCGACCCTAAATTGGCGGCTGGGGAGACTTCTGCGACCGGGGAATCTATTTAAAGCGACTCAAACACTTCGAGGGAGAATGAGAAATTAGGGAGATAGAAGATTAGAGTTTTATTTTTTTATTTTTCTTTTTCATAGTTAGACATAGAAATAGGGAGTTTTTATTTATTCCTTTTTGAGAGCTTTGTTCCTTTAATTTCTAGTACTCATTCTTCCAGTTTATTATATTTTTGCTCAAGTTTATTCCTGCAGTATTCTCGTTTCTGAAGACCATCGTACTTTTGGATCAAAGTAATTTTTTTTGAAGTTGAGGTATTTTTAATTCATTAAATTAATATTATTTTCTCTTTCTTATTTATTTATGTCATTTAATTGTAATATGTGTGGCTAAATTCATAAGGATGGGGATCTAATGATTCCCATCCGAGGGATGTACTTTTAATAATATAAATTTAGAATTAAAATATGAGATCTTATTTTATGGTTGTTGTGCTATCAAGAACGGATGAAATCCCCGCCACTAACCGGGATCGCGTGTGCCGAGCCATGCCCGGGATCTCAGATCTGTGACAGTAATTTTACCCAATCATTGTTATATGGTCTTTTTGCTTTCATCGTGTGGATCTAATTACGATTATGATCCGGGATCTAGTGTGCCGAGCTATGCTCTGGATCTTGGATCTGTAATGGTAATTTTGTCTTAATTACTCCCTAATCTGAAATCGAGTGTGCCGAGCCATGCCCTTGATTTCAGATCTATGGTGGTATTATTGTTAAAAATTTTATCCACTTTGGGGATGATTTTTATTTGAACCTGAGATCAAGTGTGTCGAGCCATGCCCTTGATCTCAGATCTATATATGAAAATCATCTAAGTCCTGATTGCAGGGATGCAACGTGGAACCTATCGGGGTTTTTGACCATTTATCTTTCATAAAAGATATTTGTTCTCAATGGTATATCTCATAGTTTAATCCGTAGATTTGTATTATGAGAAGAATGGACCAAAGATGGGAGGATTTAGTATCTTCATCTTTATCTTTATTTATGAATTATCAGTTAAGTTTTAGTTTATAGTCAGTAATTATCATCTCATCAAACTACCTAAATCATAAGACTGGTAGAATACTGTTAGATCTTAGTAGATTTCTAGAATTGCTTGTCTTTTTAGATCTTTCAAAATTAGTCCTCATGGGAACGATCTCGTACTCCGCACCCACTATATACAATCCGATTCGTGCACTTGCGAGTAAACTATCACAATTAAAATCCACATCAAGTTTTTGGCGCCGTTGCCGAGGATTAAATTAAGAAAATCTGAATTTTTGATAGACAGTAAATTTTAGAAATTTTTGAAGATTAAAATAGTATTTCTGCTTTAAAAAAAAATTAATTTAATTTTAATTTTAATTTTAATTTTAATTAAAAAAAAATTAGAGATAGGAATTAGAGAGAAAAATTAGATTTAGGAATTTGAAAAAATAAATAAATAAATAAATAAAAATTTAATTTTCTTGAGGTTTTCCTGCCCGAAACCTCCGCTCTGTGCGTCATTTGCATGCACACTAGGTCTTCTAAAGAAAGAACTTTAGAGCCTTTAAATTCAGAGATCGAATGTGCTTGCCGGTCAAATCGTAAGGACACTAGATCAAGGCAGAAATTTTCAAGGGAATCATACACTGAAGTCAGTATGACTGACAACATGAATGGGCAACTTGAACAAGAGGAAGAACCAACATTGAGAGAACTGTTCTCTCCGATCACTACAAATACCCCATCATGCATTGTATACCCCGCCACACCTGGTGGCCGGTTTGAAATTCGTACAAATGTCATTCAAATCCTTCCAATCTTTCATGGCATGGAGAGAGAAGATCCATACCAGCACGTCAAAGACTTTGTCGAAGTCTGCTCATCTGTTTACCAAAACTTCAGCAAAGAATCTGTTAGGCTACGCTTGTTTCCTTTCTCTATAAAGGATAAAGCAAAAGCCTAGTTAAACTCTCTACCGTCGGGATCCATAACCACCTGGGATCAGATGGTCAAAAAGTTTCTGTGAAAATTCTTCCCTCTGGCGAAGACTAATGTCCTTAGACGTGAAATCACGGATTTCACGCAAGAGGAAGATGAGAGATTATATGAAGCTTGGGATAGATTCATGTATCTCTTACTCAAATGTCCACACCATGGATACTCAAAGTGGAGACTGGTTCAGTGTTTCTACAATGGACTGAGTCAACCAAATAGACATCTGGTGGAGTCAATGAATGGCGAAGGATTCACAGTCTTAAGGAAATCAATCTTATGCTTTCCTAGAAAAGCTTGGCGAGGATTCTCGACCTTTGGGATTTCACAAAGACTGAACAACGGTCAAAGCCCGTGATCAAGCCGGGAGTTCAACCAAGAAAGGAGGACTATACGTAGTATAGGATTCCCCGGATTTGATGGCTAAAATTGATTTCCTCACTCAACAAGTGGAGGAATTGAAATTAAAGAAGAATGTGCATATGGTAAATACAAAACCTGAGCCATGTTCAATTTGTGCAAGTCCAATGCATATGACAGATGATTGTCCTTCAATGTAGAACTATCATGAAGACACATCTGAACAGCTAAATATTGTGAATAATTATGGGCGGAATCAAGGAAACGTTTTCAATGAGAATAACCCAAATAGCTGGAGAAACCACCCAAATTTCTCATGGAAAGAAGAGAATCAAATAATACAGCCCAGGAAGCAGGGGACAAACTTTTATCCACAACAAAAATTCAACCAAGGACCGCAGCAGAACTACGGTCAAGGGCAATTTCAGCAGCAAGAGTTCAATAATCCGAATCAATTTTAATACAATCAGAATCAGGTTGGGCAGCCAAGGCAAATGAACCAGAATTTTCAGTTTGCACAACCAATGGGAGGTTATCAAAACCAACCACAGCAAAATTTTGTGCCAATATTTCCACCACCTGGATTTAACATTCCACAGGGAAATACTGCCCAACGTCCTCATACACAAACTTCTTCTACTGAGGACCTGATGAAACTCATTCATTCTCACACATCCTCAATCTCTAAAATAGAGACCCAAATTGGGCAATTGGCCACTTTTCTCTGTGTGAGAATGAATGAGGAAGGGGCCAAATGGTTATTGAACAAACATCAACTTCAACACAAGAGGATGATCAACAACAAATTCGGGCGATCACAACATTGAGATCTGAAAAGCAGGTCGATAATAAAGTAGTGTTACCAGAGGAGGAGGAAAAGTCTGATGGAGAGAAGAAATCTGAGGAGAAAGAAGAGATTGATGATAAAGTACAAGCAAAAGAAACATCAGAAGAAAAGAGTGAACAGAAGAGAAGTTTTGTTCCTAAAGCACCGTACCCGCAAAGAATGATGGCACCACTGAAAAATCGCGATGAGAAAGAAATAAATGAGATTTTCAAGCAATTAAAAATTAATATTTCTTTCCTAGATGCCATCCGCCAAGTGCCGGCTTATGCTAAATTTTTTAAGGAATTGGTCACAATTAAAAGAAAAACAAATATTCTGAAATAGGTTTTCTTAGCCGAGTAAGTTAGTTCAGTGTTACAAGCAAAGCTCTCGATCAAATACAAGGACCCAGGTTGTCTTACAATCTCGATCATCATCGGCGATAACCGTATTGATCAGGCCCTTTTGGATTTAGGATCAAGTGTCAACTTGTAGCCTTATTCTGTGTACAAGGAGCTCGAGTTGGGAGAACTTAAGGCCACTGCGATGACCCTTCAGTTAGCTGATCGGTCAGTAAAGATCCCTCGTGGAATTGTGGAAGATGTCCTCATCAAGGTGGATTCTTTCTACTTTCCTGTGGATTTTATTGTTTTGGACACTGAACTGGCATCAAATTTGAAGAATAGCATTCCAGTGATTCTAGGAAGACCTTTTCTAGCAACCACCAATGCTCTGATCAATTGTCGAAATGGGATAATGAATCTGTCATTTGGGAATATGACAGTGAAACTCAATATTTTTAATATTGCCAAGCAGCCCATGGAGGATGATGAACATACACAAGCATGCATACTCAATGAAATCGTTGAAGACATATTTCGTGCATCTGAAGCTGAAGATCCTTTAGCAGCTTGTCTTGCTCATTTCGGAGAGAATTTTGATGTGGATCAACTGATCCAAGAAGTGAATCACATGTTGGACTCCACACCACGTCTGGGAGAAGAAAAGGAAATAGAGCATGAAACTCAAATTGAATTAATCAAGGAAAAGTCGAAAGAGGGGGAGAAAGTGTCCTTAGAACTTAAACCTCTTCCGAAAAATCTCAAGTATATCTACCTGGGGGAGAATGAAACTCAACCCGTTATAATATCATCAACATTGGATGCGCATCAAGAAGGCCAACTCATGAATGTACTCAAAGAGCACAAAAGTGCCATTGATTGGTCGATAAAAGATATCAAAGGCATTAGTCCCACGGTGTGTATGCATTGAATCCATTTGGAAGACAATGCTAAGCCGTCTAGGGAACCACAGAGGAGACTATAATGCAAGACGTGGTCCGAAATGAGGTAATCAAACTTCTAGATGCTGAAATTATATACCCCATCACTGACAGTAAATGGGTCAGCCCCACACAAGTGGTCCCTAAGTAATCGAGAGTTACAGTGGTGAAGAATGAGGAAAATATACTAGTCCCTACTAATATTCAAACAAGGTGGAGAGTGTACATTGATTATCGAAAGTTAAATTTGATGACGAGGAAAGATCGCTTTCCTCTTCCGTTTATCGATCAGATGTTGGAAAGATTGGCCGGGCATGAGTACTATTGCTTCCCCGATGGCTATTCTAGGTATAACCAAATAGTCATTGCACCTGAGGATCAGGAGAAGACCACTTTCACATGTCCTTTTGGTACTTTCTCTTACCGACGAATGCCGTTTGGGCTTTGTAATGCACCAGCTACATTCCAAAGATTTATGCTGAGTATTTTTTCGGATATGGTCGAGCGATTCCTTGAGGTCTTCATGGATGACTTCTCGATCTATGGAACAGTTTTGCTGACTGTTTAAATCATTTGTCACTAGTGCTTAAACGATGCCAGGAGAAGAATCTTATTCTTAACTGGGAAAAATGTCACTTCATGGTTAAAGATGGCATTGTTTTGGGACATATCATATCATCCCAGGGTATCGAGGTCGACAAGGCCAAAGTTGATTTAATTGCCAATCTACCACCACCTAGGACAGTGAAAGAAATCAGATCTTTTCTCAGACACGCCGGTTTTTATCAGCGTTTAATTAAAGATTTCAGCAAGATAGCGCGACCGCTATGCAGTTTACTTTCCAAGGATGCCCCGTTCGTTTTTGATGATGAATGTTTGCGAGCCTTTAAAACCATTAAGGCCGAATTGATAAAAACTCCAATAATTCAATCTCCAAACTGGGACTTCCTGTTCGAAATAATGTGCGACGCCTTTGATTATGCAATTGGAGCTGTTCTGGGGCAACAAATAGAAAAATTACCACATGTAATCTACTATGCGGGTCGTACTCTCAACGATGCCCAGTTGAACTACTTGACCACTGAAAAGGAACTTTTGGCAGTAGTTTTTGCGTTGGATAAATTTTGATGCTATTTATTAGGATCTAAAGTCGTGGTATTCACAGATCACGATGCTCTGCGTTATCTGTTCGCTAAGAAAGACGCTAAGGCACGTTTAATTAGATGGATCTTGTTGCTTCAAGAGTTCGATTTGGAGATCAAGGACAAGAAAGGCTCAGAAAATGTGGTGGCAGATCACTTGTCACGAATACTTATTGAGAGATCTGACGAGCCTGTTCCGATCTTGGAGCACTTCTCGGATGAACAGTTGTTCAGGATTGATTGTCCACCTTGGTATGCGGATCTTGTCAATTATCTAGTCACCGAGAAATTACCTCACTATTGGTCGAAGAATGAGAAATCTATTTTCTTAGCTCGGGTGAAACACTATTTTTTCGAAGATCCGTACTTATTCAAATACTGTCTTGATCAAATCATACGAAGATGTATTCCTGAATCTGAGCAACCACGAATCATCTCGTTCTATCATTAGTTGCCTTGTGGAGGTCACTTTAGTTCCAAAAAGACTGCAGCAAAGATCTTCCAAAGTGGTTTTTACTGGCCGACGATCTTTAAGGATTGTCATCAGCATTGCAAATCTTGTCACAGCTGTCAAATGCTGGGCTGAATCTCAAAGCGCAACATGATGCCGCTCAATCCAATTTTAGAAGTTGAATTATTTGATGTTTGGGGGATCGATTTTATGGGTCATTTCCCGAATTCGTTTGGAAATACGTTCATTCTTGTCGGTGTTGATTATGTCTCGAAATGGGTAGAGGCTGTGGCTTGTAAATCGAATGATCACAGAGTAGTGATCAAATTTCTCACGGATCAAGTGTTTTCTCGTTTTGACATTCCAAAGGCGATAATCAGCGATGGTGGAAAGCACTTTTGTAATAAAGTGTTCACCCAATTAATGAAGAAATATGGTGTCACGCACAAAGTCGATACGCCATACCATCCTCAAAAAAGTGGCCAAGTTGAAGTCTCTAATCGGGAACTTAAGCGGATTTTAGAAAAGACAATCCTTCCGAACCGTAAAGACCGGTCGCTAAAGTTGAATGACGCTCTATGGGCCTATCGAACGGCATTTAAAACTCCGATTGGCATATCGCCGTATCGGTTGGTCTTTGGTAAAGGATGTCACCTCCCGGTTGAGCTGGAACATCGAGCATTTTGGGCCATTAAGTCATTAAATTTTGATCTCTTGCAATCTAGTGCCCAAAGGGGTTTCGAAATAAATGAATTAGAAGAAATCCATGCTGATGCCTATGACTGTACTAAATCATACAAGGACCATATGAAACGGGTTCATGATCACTCTATTCTACGAAAATCTTTCATTGTTGGTCAACAGGTTCTACTCTACAATTCCCGACTTCATCTATTTCCGGGGAAACTAAAAACCCGTTGGAGTGGCCCTTTCAAAATCTCTCGCATACTCCCCAATGGGGCAGTTGATATTATCAACCCGAAACACGGGAATATTTTTCGAGTTAACGGTCAACGATTGAAACCGTTCCTTGAGAATCCAATTCATTCTCTGACACTCTTCCTTTGAGTGATCCAATTGCTCACCCTGATTGAGCAATTCACAAGGTCGAGCTATCGACTTTAAACTAGCGCTCATTGGGAGGCAACCCAATTATGTAGTTTTCGTTTGATTTCGTTTAGGATTTAGGTTTTATTTTATTTTATTTTTTTTCTCATGTTTATTTCTAGCATTTTATTTTTTTAGTTTGGGTTGTTTTTTTTTTTTAATTCCCTAAAATAGTGTACCCATATTTCCTTCAATAAATTTTTGGTCATGTTCCAATTTGATGCACACATTGTCTGCACCTGATCTTTGTGTTGAGGTACTTTTTCAAGCAAGTTTGGGGGTGTGCTACTTCTTTCAGTCAATGCGGACATTGTCATCTTTAGGTTTGGGGGCATGATTATCTATTTTGCGTCACTTATTTTTCTATTAAAAAAAATTAGCTTTTTCTCTATCAATCGACTCAAAGGAGTCGATTGATCGACCTACCACTCTCGATCGATCGACTCCTTTGAGTCAATTAATCGACAGTACAAAAAAAAAAAAAAAATTGAAAAAAAGAAAAGAAAAGAAATTTTTTATCTTTGAAGTCATCATGCACATTATTTTACGATTGTTTCAAACTTTAGTTGATGATGCATGTGAATTTAATTTTGAGAATACTGATGTCATATTCTGATTACTTGTATCTAAGATGATGAAGCTTAATGTGATATTTTGTGGATAATTTTGATATTCATGCTTAGAATTTTTACACTTATACCAAGCTAAGACTTAGAAATCGATGAACTGTTTTGAATGTTGAATCTTAGGTTCTTAGTGGAGACTAAACCCAGTGAGCTTTAGAGCTAATTTCTCGTCATTGATGAGTGAATACATAAACTCGGAGTTTTCTTTGAATACGAATTACTTTGTATAATCTCATACATTTTATTTTGGCTTGTGACTTTGCATGAAATCAAATTCATATCATTATGTTAGAATGTACTGTATATCTACTCAAGATAAATAGGCAAGGTTACCATCTTTTAAGGATATGATTGAAGGCCATCTTTGGCTCGTTTGTGCTTAAAATACCTTACCTTATATAAAGTTATCCTTCTAGTACCCCTTTGAGCCTATTGAAAATTTTACCTTTATACATTCTTTGATAAGCCACGTTAACCTTTAACCCTTCACCATTTCTGAAAATTCAGCTTTACCCTTCTTATTTCTGAGAAATTAGGAACGAGGGATGAAAATGAACGAAAAGAGAGTAAGTGGAGAGATACCAAGTTATGGTGTTTACTGAGAGTGTATGGTAAAAATATAAAAGAAAAAGGGGGGAGAAAAAGAAAAAAAAAATTATGAAAAATAATAAAAAATATGAGGTGCTTCAAGAAAAGGATATTCAAAAGAAAAAGAAAGTTGAGAAAAATAGAAGAATATTAAGAAAAATAGTGAGAGATTAGAAAAGAAAAAGAAGAGAAATAGAAAAATCAAAAAGGTGTTTCCTTTCCGATTTCTCAGCAGTTTTGAATCCCAACTTCCTTTTCTTTCTTACCCTTTCTTGAGCCCCATTACAACCCTACAAAAAGACCTTCATGATCTGATCTTGCATTCGTAACTGCCTTGTGGAGAGTGAATATGTGATACTTATGACACTTTATATGACATGCTTAGGATATACAAGTATCTTCTTATGAGATTTATTTTTGTTCATTGATTGCATCGTGTTTCATTTATCATGTGAGAACTTTTTATTTGCTTTATATTGATCTCTCACATGTGGGCAAAAACTTATCCATCATCGGAGTGATTTTATTTTAAGAGTATAGTTAAAGTGAGAATTGAGTCTAAACAACAGGTCCGACGATTTCTCGTTTGAACTAGTTCTGAGATGGATGAATTTTGGTTTGGGTATACACACACTTCACGTTTAAGCATGAATGGATGAGTTATCTAATTATTTGAGCATTAGACTAATTTGAATGGATGCTAGTATGATTAATATAACATTGTTATTTAAATTTGAGGATTCGCATATTGAATTGATTAATGATTTTGAGTTTTGAATGGTATGTATGTTATCAAAATAATATTTTGAAAACTTAATTTTATCGATGATTTCAAAAATGTATTGATGTTTGTGGGTAACTTCACTGTAAACCCTCAGGAGACAACTCCTCCACTAGGGATCACCTAGGGGTTTAAAGGCTTATTGCACATGCTAAGTGGAATCATGTTCCCTACGAAAGTGACATTTATTTTCTTTAGTTTGCTTTGCTCGAGAACTAGCAAAGTGTAGGTTTAGGGGTATGATGAGTACTGAAATATGATGATATTTTACCCCTAAATACCTATATTTAGATGTCCGATGAAAGCTATCTAATGAGAATTATTAGATTTGAAGTGTTTCAAGTAAATACAAGCCAAGAGTGGAAAACAGCCCAAGAATTCTGAAAATAATATCAAAACACTGTAACTTTGGGTCATCGAGAACTTGGTGTGACTTACGGCTATATTTGGACCTTCAAGACAGCTGAATTATGAAATTGTCAAAACACAAAAGTTGTAGATCTTTTCGTCCGCTTTCCAACGACACAAGCATCACCTCAATCTGAGTTCGGAATAGAAAGTTATGGCTGAAATACCGAAGTAGTATCTGATACAAAAAGTGTGCTGAAATTCACGGATTTCTGAGGGTCGATTAATCGAGGAGAAGGAGAGCTTGACACGGAATTGACTACTTTAAATCTGATTTTGAGCCTCTTTTGTAGGGTCGATGCATCGACCCTATTAGGTCGATTAATCGACCCTAAATTGGCGGCTGGGGAGACTTCTGCGACCGGAGAATCTATTTAAAGCGACTCAAACACTTCGAGGGAGAATGAGAAATTAGGGAGATAGGAGATTAGAGTTTTAGTTTTTTACTTTTCTTTTTCATAGTTAGACATAGAAATAGGGAATTTTTATTTATTCCTTTTTGAGAGCTTTATTCCTTTAATTTCCAGTACTCATTCCTCCAGTTTATTATATTTTTGCTCAAGTTTATTCCTGCATTATTCTCGTTTCTGAAGACCATCGTACTTTTGGATCAAAGTAATTTCTTTTGAAGTTGAGGTATTTTTAATTTATTAAATTAATATTATTTTCTCTTCCTTATTTATTTATGTCATTTAATTGTAATATGTGTGGCTAAATTTATAAGGATGGGGATCTAATGATTCCCATCCGAGGGATGTACTTTTAATAATATAAATTTAGGATTAAAATATAAGATCTTATTTTATGATTGTTGTGCTATCAAGAACGGATGAAATCCCCGCCACTAACCGGGATCGCGTGTGCCGAGCCATGCCCGGGATCTCAGATCTGTGACGGTAATTTTACCCAATCATTGTTATATGGTCGTTTTGCTTTCATCGTGTGGATCTAATTACTATTATGATCTGGGATCGAGTGTGCCGAGCCATGCCCTAGATCTTGGATCTGTAATGGTAATTTTATCTTAATTACTCCCTAATCTGAAATCAAGTGTGCCGAGCCATACCCTTGATTTCAGATCTATGGTGGTATTATTGTTAAAAATTTTACCCACTTTGGGGATGATTTTTATTTGAACTTGAGATCAAGTGTGTCGAGCCATGCCCTTGATCTCAGATCTATATATGAAAATCATCTAAGTCCTGATTGCAGGGATGCAACGTGGAACCTATCGGGGTTTTTGGCCATTTATCTTCCATAAAAGATATTTGTTCTCAATGGTATATCTCATAGTTTAATCCGTAGATTTGTATTATGGGAAGAACGGACCAAAGATGGGAGGATTTAGTATCTTCATCTTTATCTTTATTTATGAATTATCAGTTAAGTTTTAGTTTGTAGTCAGTAATTATCATCTCATCAAACCACCTAAATCATAAGACTGGTAGAATACTGTTAGATCTTAGTAGATTTCTGGAATTACTTGTTTTTTTAGATCTTTCAAAATTAGTCCTCATGGGAACGATCTCGTACTCCGCACCCACTATATACAATCCGATTCGTGCACTTGCGAGTAAAATATCACAATTAAAATTCACATCAGGCATCTCCACTTGATTATCAATTTCTCGTCCACTTCTTAGCACCGTAACAGCTTTCAACTGTTGACAATTCGATGGTCCTTCATCCAGTGGTGCTTGACCTCGAGGATTATTAATGGGTTGGCTAGGAAGTCTACCCTCCTCTCATTGACTCAATTGATTGGTCAATTGGCTGACTTGATTCATTATCATCTGCTGAAAAGCTTGCATGCTTCGCATCACCTTTTCTTCGAAATCAGAATCTTTCGACGTGCTGGTATACGATTGATTGAGATTCTGATTGAAATTCTGATTTTTCTGAAACTCAGAATTGGGATGATAATAAGGAGAATTCTGCTGAAAATTAGAATTCTTGTGGAAATTAGAATTCTGCTGGAAATTAGAATTCGGTTGTGGATAAAAATTTTATTGAAAATTTTGTTGTCCACTCGTTGGATTGGATCTGTACTGCTGGTTTACCTTACCAATTTGGTTTGATCCTCCCCATCCTAAGTTGGGGTGATTTCTCAATTCCGGATTGTAGGTATTTGAGTGCATGTTTCTACCTTGCCGCTGGTAAGATTGGGTTGCATTCACCTGCTCTTGAGGAGTGGGCTCATCAGGAAAGAATAACAAGGTAGTAGGGCATTCATTAGCCATGTGACCTGAGTGATCACAAATTAAACAAGCAGCGAGATTGATGGGACTCTTAGCTTGCTTGGTGGCAGCTATCAACATGTTCATTTGTTTGGACAACATGTCAACTTTTGTTGACAGATCTGAGGTATTATTGTTGACATCATATAGTCCATCTCTGGTCAACACATGAGATTTAGGTGCCATGTCTAAGTTAATTCACCCCAATGTCGCATTTTGTATTGAGGTTTGATACAACTTTTCAAACAATGCCCACAATTCGTCAACTTCTTTTGTGGCACATGATCCTCCACAAGATGCATCAACCATGCATCTCTCTTCTGGAATTAGTCCATTGTAAAAACTTTGGACCTGTTGCCACCGTGAAACTTGAAGATTGGGGCAACTCCTGATCAATTCCTTTAAACGTTTCCAACATTCATGGAATGTTTCTGTAGGTTGTTGGGAAAAGAACTAAATTTTCTGACGCAACTCAATGGCTTTGGTCATGGGAAAATATTTCTTAAGGAACTGACAATGTAGCTCTGCCCAACTTTGGATAGATTGTGGTTCTAAAGAATAGAACCAAGTTTTTGCCTTATCCCTTAAAGAGAAAGGAAAAAGTCGTAGGTTAGCTATCTCATCAGTGACATTATGAACTCTGAACATTTTGCATACCCCAGTGAATTCATTTAGATGAATGTGCGGATTTTCATTAGCCAATCCATGGAAAATCGATAACATTTGAATCATTGTTGATTTGAATTCATAGTAGTTCCCTAGAATGGGGGCATGCATGATACTATCCTGATCCTCATAAAAACCAGGATCATTATAATATTCGAGTGTTCTAGGGCCCTCATTGTGATTATTGTTCCCATTATTTCCATTATTGACGTTTTGATTGTTACCATTTATTTCTTGTCTTTGATCAGTCATGGTATCAGTTTGATGATACTGATTCCTTTGGATTCTACGATTCTCTCTATAAGATCTTTCGATCTCAAGATTAAACAATTGTAGATGGGGGTGATGAGATCGAGTAAAGCTCATACACCAATACCCAAAACAAGGATCGATAAATCCACAACAAACCCACAAGCTTCTGGTTCAATCAATCGAAAAAGTGCTCTCAATCGATTGAAACAAAACACTCAATAGTATTCTCAACAAAGTACCTTATCAGTCAATCGATTGAAGAAGTGGTCTCAATCGATTGAGATTCAAAAGTCAAAATCAGTCAACACTGAAATTTCAGCCGAAATGGCCAGTAGCAGAAGTTTAGTCAATCGATTGAAGAAGTGGTCTCAATCGATTGAAAGAATTTCACAGATCTCAGCAGAAAATATTTCAGTCTCAATCGATTGACAGAGAATCTTCAATTGATTGAGTTCTATGATGAACAGTAGCCAGTATCAGAAGAAAAGATTTTTTTTTTTTTTTTTTTAACACTCAAAACAGTCGATCGATTGACTCTTTCGTGTCAATCGATTGACAAAGCAGTACTCACAACTACAGAACATAGTCGATCGATTGAGGAAGATATCTCAATCGATTGACTGTCAAGCAATTTCAATAAATCTCTTTCCAAATTAATCAAAATTTTACCGATTTCCCCGACTGCAGCGCCAAAAACTTGATCGATTTTAAAGTGTACCCTTGCAAGTGCACAAGATCTATTGTAGCACGGTAAGAACAAGGGTGTCGAACCTACAGGGAAAAGTGAAATTTGCCTAATTCTTTTGGAGATTAAAAATAAACCCAAAGAAGTACCAAGGGGAAGATTCAATTTACCAAACACTTATCACACTATTTCTAAATGCAAGAAAAATAAACTAATCAAAGCAAACTAATTTCTAATGAATCAAAGAACAATATTTACAAATGATCAAGGAATATGTTATCCCAGATTTGTACCCCTTTTCTACCATTAAAACTCACAGTTTCATTAAGCATCATTCACACCACCATTTGTCTAGAAAAATGATTCGTAATAAAACGTGATCATCAATCCAGCATACCCTATCTAAAATAATGACTCAGCCTATTATTGCGGTATGAGTCATGTAAAAGCATCGCGTATCTCATGATGTTTAGATCACGATAGTAAGCACATAATCGCTCTGCAGTCTAGATCAGCCTCCAGGTCCAGATCTAGCAATTATAGCTGTTGATACGCGCAATCAACAGTCATAACAAAGCATTCAACATATATTCAATCACACATACTTCGAGCAAAATAATTTCATGATAACATTAATAAACTGCGATATTAATCATAAAAAATTGCTACTTATCTGGGGATCGCATCTTCCCTAATCAACTGATTTAGCCGCTCATCCTCGGTGTACGATCTCTTTGCATGTTCAAAGTCATTCCACTTTTCATTTCTCACAAAAGATCTTTTTACAATGTCTTTCCTAAATATAATGTATGCTTTCATAAATGTAAAAGAAAAATAATATAAATCCTAAGTGCAATCTACCCAGATAAAACCCTAGAAGAAGAAAAGAAGAACCCTTGAAAAATGCCAAGAAGAGTCGAAAACTAAAAATGAATAATAATGAATCCTCTCCAAGCAAAGTCGTAACTTTCATTTTATAGGGTCGAACAAACCCTATCCCTAATAGCCTCAATCAATTGAGGATGAAGTCTCAATCGATTGACTTTTGATTCAACATAAGTGAGGGCAAGCTTGTCCTCTTTTGTCAATCGATTGACATTCATGTTTCAATCGATTGACAACTAAGGGTAGACTCTTCATTCTCTTGGTGGATGTTGAGTTGCTTCATGGATTTCGATGCTTCATTTGACCTTTTTGCCCATAGCCCTTGTGTAGCCTTTAATTACCCCCTTTTATGCTCTTCAACTATCCAACGGTCAGAAATACTTGTAATCATTAAAACCTCACAACAACTATTAGATGCTTTCATCGGACAACTAAATATAAGAATCGGGTGCGAAATGCAGTCACATTTCGACACCGATCATTAAGCCGACACACCGTGTGTCGGTGTACGGGTTCTTCCCCAATGGTAAAACGAAGTCTAGCCTCACCTAAAACCCAATCTCTCACCACCGATGTTCTTACGGAGCTTATTTGTATCCGCTTTTAACTTATAGGCCAAAATTGGTGTTAAGTCAATACACCACCACGGTGTATGAGCTTTGGTTCAAAAGTCTTACACGAGGCTCAAACGAACCCGAAACTATCTCGTTTGAAAAATCCGAAATGATGACGCGTTTCCTAATGGACACACACCTGGTTAGGACCTATGGGTCCAAAATTTGGGTATTTTCCACTTCTTCAAAGGTTCTAGTTGAGACCCAAAATCGGCCTAAACGGTCGGCGTATTCGGTTAGAGGCCCAATTCAAAAATTGGGCCCAGATTCGTGTGCAACATGCACAAACACACATACACTCTACACAGGATATGGGTTCCGCTTTAATGTGTTTAGTGCGGACCCCCAATTATAACGAATGGGGTCAAGGCCACGTTACTCAAGTTAAATGATTTGACTCGGGTCAAATCAGGTAAAAAGTTGCATTCTCATCAAGGTCAACGATTCAACCTTTACAAAAATTTTGGCCTGTTACAGGATACCCGTACACCGACTAAATGTGTGTGTGGGCCATGAGAATTTGATTTAGACCCTTGGATAAAGAGCTAACGCCCAATTTTAGCGTGTGCACTTCACATTGCAGCCACCCCAAGTTAAAAGCAAAACCCCTCACGTGGGTTTTTCATTTGCTTGCAAGAGAAGAGGAAGAAAGGAGAGAAGAGGAAGAGAACCCACAAGCCCCTTCTCGTTTTCCCTTATTTGAAATCCGAACCGTCGATCTCCTCTCAAGTTCTTTCACTCCGTTGAATTGATCCGTGCTCCACTTTGCATTGCAAGGAAACACATCGATCTTAGCATTTGAAGATTGTTGAGAGGAAACGTAGCTTCGAAAGAACTCAAATCGGCCACCATAAACATGGTGTTCGCGAATGAGAACATGAAGATCATTGCGTGGTAGTGAGGAGCTTCATTTGAGCTTCGTTTCGATATAGGGCATGCAAGAATCCACGCGCTCGTCACCGAAACCCCTTTTGGTATCAATCCTCGCAAACCCCGTATCCGCGAACAAAAGAGGTAAGCTTTGGTTTAATTTGTATGAAATTAGTTTAGTGTTGGTTTGTGTAGGTTTGGAATGCGTGTAAAGGATTTTGGGTGTTTTTGGGTTCTAAGGCTGTCAAAATCGATCGCTCGATTTCTAAACCACTCGATCGGATTTGGGAAAACAGAGAATTCTAAAAATTCTGGAGAAATCAAACGATCGATTTTTTTTTGCCTTGAAAAATTGATCGATCGATTTTGACTGAAGTGCTAACACACACTCGATATTTTGGCCATAATGTGTTACTCCGAATTCGGGTTGATGCAATTCTTGAGGCGTTAGAAAGAGGACAACGAGTTCGATAACTTCTATGAAATAAAAATTGTATGAATCAAATGTTTTGAAGGTCAAAATTGAGCGAAAAGTTAGATCAAGTTCTAAATTAGCACGAAACTTACCCATTTCCGTCTCGATTTGAGAAAACACTTAAGTATGTCAAAGTTATTAGTAACGTTAAAGTTGTTAGTCACTAAAGTCAATCTTTAATGCGTCATAGTGTATGTGATGTAGATGGAGAGTTGGAGACTGTTGATAGGATATTTGTTTTGCTCTCGTTCCCGCACGACGTCGAATATGAGGTAGTGGAAAATTATATACTCAATTACATTAGATTTCGATTCATAGATTTGTATGATGTATTTGACTGGAATGGTGATTATTTATAAATTGATTTTTGAAATATGAGTTTGCTTTTGAATTTTGAAATATCGAATCCTTGAACTAAGTCTGAACTTGAATTGATCCAAATGCATCGAATGTTTGAAAACTTTGAAAGTATAGACTCGTATGATCTTGATCTATTTTTTATACGGTTTTAAAACTTGATATTTGATTGTATTTGAATAATTGAAAGTTTTGAATCATTGACTTGTACTTGAAATTTTAAATGCGAAACTTTGAAAATGAATGATGTGCAGTGAAATATGATAATATTTCACCCCTAAAAATTTATATTTAGTCATCTGATGAAAGCTATCTAACATGATTTGTCAAGTTTTCTAAGTTTCAGGACAAATTAGTCATTAAATGCATTAAGGAGCACAAAAGGATGCAAAGTGGAAAGAGATAAGATCATTGAAGCAAAGCACGCATGAGACCCAAACCATTTGACTAGGTCGATCGATCAACCCTCTTAGGTCGATTGATCGACACAATCTGAAAAGATTTAAAATTTAAAATTCAAACTTTAATCTAATTGATCAATCAGCCTAATTCAAATTTGAATTTGAATTCCTGATTTGGATGATATTTAAAGGAAAATCTGAGGATTCGGAACGGGCTGTTTCCGCTTGCATTTTTCTATTTTTCTACTTTCAAGTGCAAGGGCACTTGGTCCAAGTTTCTTTGTTAGTTTTTAGTATTCATCTTCAAGTCATAAGATAGATATTAGTTTTCTCATTTTATTCACTTTCGAGGAGTTGTACGAAACTTGGATCAAAGCTATTCGTGGATTTTGTTGAAGCCCTTTTTACGGTATTTTAATGTTGATGTTGATGTATTTTTCAATCATGCTATTTACTTTCATTATGTGTGGCTAATCTCATTTAAAGGATAGGGATCTAATGAACCCTATCCGAGGGAATCATGTATGTTAATATAAATCTGTGAGAGAGATGTCAAAGGCTTTTAAAGGCTCTAATATTATTATTGAAAATGGTAAAATCTGATTTCAATCTGAGATTTAGAAGCTAATCATGCCCTATCATTTCAGATTTGCAATAATGATTTTATCCTAATTATTACCCATCTCGGGGTGAAGTTCTACTGTCATCTGAGGTGTGAGTGTTAATCACACACTCATGGTGTATTAATCATATATCTCCTTGATCTCGGATTGATAGTGTGACTTTACCCCAGTGGTGAGTTCCAATCACTATTTGAGGTGTGGGTGTTAATCATACACTCATGGGGTGTTAATCATACATCTCATTGATCTTAGATTGTACTTTGAAAGTTACTGAGTATTATCCGAGCTGTGAGTGTTAATCATACA
The DNA here is from genome assembly GCA_021018995.1 of Chloranthus sessilifolius. NCBI lineage: Eukaryota > Viridiplantae > Streptophyta > Magnoliopsida > Chloranthales > Chloranthaceae > Chloranthus > Chloranthus sessilifolius. Next base: position 7,521,168 of record CM037596.1, read on the forward strand.
CTCATGAGATGTTAATCATACATCTCCGTGATCTCAGATCTATACTTTAGAACTCACATGTGTTTGGGGCGGTGCTTTTTTTTAGATATCTGTTAAAGATCTCACATCTCAATCCACAGATTTGTATTACACAAATGATAAACCTATGATGGGAGGATTTAGCATCCCAATCCTTATCTTTCATTATTTGTTTAAATCTTGAATTTCATTAATATTTATCTCATTCATCAAAAGCTCTCAAAGTATTAGATTAGTAGTTACTGTGATAAATTTGTGTTTGTTCTTTTAATTAGTTGCTATCTCTTTTTTAAATTTTCTAACCAATCATCGTGGGAACGATCTCGTACTCTAAACCCACTTACTACATCACGATTCGTGCACTTGCGAGTACAACTTAATTTTTACAGCAATGAACTTGAATTAAGAACTGTAAATCTGAATTTAGAACTCGAATCCAAACTTGAATCTTGATCCGAACCTGAAATCCTTTGATTTTTGAATCCGAACTTGAATTTGGATTTGAACCTTGAATCCCAGAATTTCGTACATTGATTCTGTGGACTCTGAACATGAACTTCAAATCGTAAATCGAATTGGTACGAGAGTTAATCCATGAATCGAATCGGCACGGCGGTATAATCATGAATCGAATTAGTACTGCAATTAATCCGTGAATCGAATCGGCACAGCAGCATATCCATGAATTGAACCGGCACGGCGGCATATCTGTGAATTGAACAGGCACAATGGTATATCCGTAAATCGAATAATAAGTCAGGTAAATTAAAGTGGACGTTATGGTAGATTATATGTACACCATGGATCAAAATGCCGGAAAATCGGTACGTATCATCCGGTCAAAAAATTGGTACGTACCGGAAAAGTAATGTATCGGATGATACATTGAATGTATCGTCCGACATTTACATATATAAAGACGATACAATACATTTAATGTACCGTATCGTTAGGGTCCGATACCGATACATATCGTCCGATACGTATCGGTATCTGGCGATATTTTGATCCATGATATACACACTCTGGACCGCTAGGGCAGATTATATGTGTACTTGTGGACTTATAGGGGCGGATTATATGTGTTTCAATGGACCGCTAGGGGGGATTATATGTGTATCTGTGGACCGCTAGGGTAGATTATTCATACAACTATGGACCGCTAGGGCGGATTATATGTAAGTGAATCATACTTGATCCTTGAATTTGAATCAAACTTGATCCTTGAATCTGAATCAAATCCGGTCTTTGAATCCGAATTGAACTTGATCTTTGAACCCGAATCGAACTTGAACTTGAATCCTTGTGAAACTCCACCTAAGAGATGTGATTTTCAAAAAAAATTTTGATATGAAAACGTTCTTTTTGAAATTCCTTACCCATGGCAGCTAGACTGTGACTAAATGTTGGTGAGAGTCATCATCCATGGCAGCTAAACTTTGACCATCAAGGCGTTCGAGTCTTTCATTGAAAAAATAGTGGCCCCACGCAGCTAATAATAGAGATATCATTTGGCTCCAATCTTTCACAAAATGGATCTTCAGATTATGTTGCACCTATCAGATAGTCCTTTTTCAATTCCACATGGTACAAATCTCCAAAACATAACCCTAAAGTCACGTTTAAGCGTGTGTGTAATTTGGTTTTAGGGCTAGGGCTACGTTATTGGGATCTATGCCATGTGTAATAGAGAAAGGACCATCATATACATGCGCAATCATCTCAAGATCCATTTTGTAGAAGATTGGAGCGAAATGAGATCTCCATCGTCTAATGTAAGGCAATCAATGCTATTTGGCGTAGGTGACCTGAAAGATTCCATGGTGTCACGGGGTCGCACTTCCGCAACCTCAGTCCCGTGCGGCACCTAACGCACGTTTTGCTAGGTCAGCCTACTTCTGATAACAATCGTCGCGAGGGCGTCCTTCGACACGCTTTCAACCCGCGCGGTGCTTCGCTACCGCGTGCAACGAAGCCAACCCTTTCAGCACATCAGCTCTGATACCACCGGCCTAGAGGACGAGAACTCCTCCCAACATGATTGCCTCTATTTCACGACCTACCATTCGGCTCATCGTGCCCCTTACGAGACGCCAATCTGCACCGCTGCGCTAACTTGGCCTTCTCAAGCTTCACCATGTGCACTGCACTAGTATCTCGCTCGTCTACCGAACCAAGCCCACAGCCTTGTGCCTCGTGCTCGTGTGCCCAACTGAGTCCCACGCAGCTTGCCTTCGTGTGCGTTCCGAATTACTAGCACACGTTCGTCTTTAGCCCACATGCTGTCGTGCTCAACTGAGTCCCACGCAGCGCCTTAGTGTTCTCACGCGAGGTTGCCCAGCCGTATGCACCGCGATGCGTAGTCCGGGGCCATACATCAACCTCCCTCGGGTTCCACACGGCATCGCTGCGTCGACGTCCTAGGCTCACCCTTTCAGGCCTAGGAGACACTTACGCCCACTCTGGCAACGCAAGGCCCCGTGTGCGGGGGAATAGCTCTCTAACTCCCTTCCCCTATATAAGGGTAAAATAGTCATTCAGCTAGAATAGCAGGAGAACCTCAAACCTATTGGTTTGACATACCGCAACGCCTCATGCATCGCTAGCCCACCTTGGCTATGTCGCGTCCATGTCGCGACCGTGACGCTCCGCGTCATACCCTCATGCGACCGTGTCGCGTCCTCGCAGCGCGACCACGTCGCAAGACCAACATGGCCCCATGTCGCGTGCCCTCCTGGCACCACATGCCGTGCCACATGCACCGTGCTGCAAGCTCAAGTCTTGGCCCCGTCACAATGGGCTCTATTAAAGCTGCCAATTGATTGGTATGGTCCAACCGTCCCCCCCCCCGGGCGCACACACACACACACACACACGCACACAAAAAAAAAAAAAAAGTAATGAAAATATTTAGAAATTTTTTGCATTAAAAAAAAGTATATTAAAAAATATTTGTATAAAACACATTTAAAATATAACAATTTAAAAAAAAAAAACTTTTTAAACGTATTTCGAATGTTTTATAAAAACAAATTTATTTTATATAAAACTTGGAATAGAAAAAATCTTTTAAATCTATTTTTAACATTTTATAAAACAAAATGCATTTTAAATGAATTTTTTGCTAAACAATATCGATTTCGGTAACTATGGGTAAATGCACCCAATTGACTCAATACGGTTCCCCAACTTTGATGGTCTAGGTTAGCTACTGATATACGATGATTATGAAGATTTAATGAAACATTTCCAAATTAAAAGAGATAGAAATTAATTACTTAAATATATTTTAATTTATTTAAATTTTAAAAATAATAATTTTAAACAATAAAATTCGGGAATTATAGAATCTGCTTGCATCAACCGATCAACGATAAATAATAAAAAAATATAATATATATGATCACAATCATAAAATTTTGAAAATTTTAAAATATTTGTCAAATTCTGAAAAAGTTGAAAAATTCAATGAATCCTGTGCCTACGATATGTGGGCTCACTTAAAATGATTGAATTGCGCCAAGACTTCCCCAATAGCTGGCTTGAAAATAAAATTGAGAATAGAAATCTATCCACATAGTGTAAGAAGTTTCTATTTTGGTGGCCATCACTATGGTCAAACCCGTTGACCAGTGAATGGTATAAGATCAACCTTAAGATGTACAATTGCTATTCTGGTGAGTTTGAAGAGAATAGGCAACTGCTTGTTGAGTCTTTCAGTTAAAGTATGATTGTGATTTCTAATCACACTATAATTAGCAATTTCAGTCCTTAATGGGATAGGACTCTTTGGCTATAAATATAAGGGGTGCCTGGTCCCAACGATAGCTCGACGTAATTCAATCCTCCCTATTGGCAAGAGCATCCCCATTGTGCTAGGAGACATTGAACGCGAGAACATCGTTGAAGATCGGCAACCAACCATCGATGGCTAACGCTCAAGGTGCGCATATTTATAGGTTATAAATTTATTGTTTTTGATTGATCATGCGCCTAGATCTTTAGGCTTAATTTTGGATGGTCGGATCGTCAGATCCATTTAGATTCCATCAATTGGTATCAGAGCCATGATTGGCGTTATGATCGATCAAAGCTTTAAAGTAAATTTTTTTTTTTTTTAATGGCTGTTTTTTTATAAATAAAAAAAAAAAAAAAAATTTTGGCCGTGATGGGATTCTCCGCCACGGTGGCATTAGCCAACTTCGGCGGGGCCGTAGTCCCTCTCTGGACCGTGGCTGAGTCACCACTTGGGCATGGGTAAGCCCTTAAAGGCTGCCAGCATGAACTTCAAAAAAAAAAGGGCATTGCCGATGGGCCTTTTCCGTGCCGGATTGACCGTGACCGGCCGTCGTCGTGGGATGGATCACAAGACCCTCGGGTCTTGTAACCGAGAGGCGGGGTGGGCAACTCATAAATCAAAAAAAAAAACTTGGGATTTATTGTGGCGGTCCGGGCGTGCCATTTTCCCCCCGGCACTTCCGACTTAATGGGGCCAATCGGCGATGTCTGGGACCAGTGGCCTTGAGTCACCGGTGAGGCGTGGGTTGGCTGAAAGAAATTTCTTCTTGTTGTAACAACAAAAAAAAAAACTTTAAGAAGAAGAAGAAGAAGAAGAAGAAAGAGGATGGGGCGGGTCCGTTTCCACCCCTTCGGGCTGGCCTATTTGGCCCCAGCCGACCAGTGGCTTATTTGGCCCAACCGACCGGCTGGCCTATTTGGTCAGGCCGTTTTGCCCTGGCCGTCGGCCCTTTGGACCATTGGCCTGACCCATGGGCCCCTGGCCCAGTCGGCTTTTGGCCCATGGCCCGATCTGCACCAGACCACAGGGCCCTTGGCTGAGGCCCACTCGGTCATTAAGGCCCATGGCCCGGTTTTGGTACCCGCCCAATATAACCACCATATTTCCTAATCTTCTCGGGCCTTTTCTGGGCTATTTATAGGTCCGTTTTTCGGACATTATATATGCATTTTGACTATCTCGGACATTCCGGATCCGTTTTTGAGGTCTATTTTTGATAACGAGCTCTCTATTATGATATTTTCATGACCTGATGTTATTTTTTCCATTTTTTAATTGTGTAATCAATTTTTTGTTCAAGTATCATTCATTAGAATTGGGTAGTGGAGATTGTGCTCTACCACCATGGCTGGTACTTACACTTTATAATGCTCGTTTGTTGTCTTTTTTGACACCTCCTCATAACACGTTTTGTGAGCATCTAAATTATTATCAAGCCTAATTTGAAAACATGGCTTTGGAAAGACTCTTCTGCCCAACGGTGATGATCTTTCCTAGTGCCGTGGTTTTCATAGTGAGATTTAATTTTATTCAAAAATGTGTTACAAATCCAGTGTAAATGTGTAGTGAACGTTGGCGTTACAACATAAGGGATTCTTCTGCCCAACGGTGATGAATCACTTAATGTTATATGATGGCTGTGTTTCACTATTCATTATTTTGTGTGTGGGTCTTTGCTGTGTGTTGTGACTCGACCCAACGGAGGGTCATAACGACGCAATTAGTACCACCATCATTAATATAGATTGAGGAAGCGGCTAGTGTGTTATGACTCGACCCAACGGAGGCTCATAATGACACAAATTATTTCTCAATAAAATCACATTGGTTTTAATTTTTATATTCCTTGACATATTTTAACTTTCGCGTCACATACTATAATTATAACCTTGTGAAATTGATAATTACTTCGATTGTATGTGGACATAATAAAACCCTTAATTATTGTGCAGCATTGAACCCGTCTATCATAACCAGTATGATTGGTGGAATTGAACTTTTGAGTGGATCAAATTATAAGAAATGGAAGGAACAAGTTGCAATTGTTCTAGGCTGCATGGATCTTGACTATGCTATACGATCTGATAAACCCAAGGAGCTCACTGCTGATGCCTCGGCTGAGGATCTGGCAGTAAACCATACGGATTTAGAAAAATGGGATAGATCAAATCGTATGAGCCTCATGATCATCAAGAGTTCCATTCTTTGATGCGATTAGGGAGGTATTCACGACTACTGCAAAAGAATACATGCAAGCCATTAAGGAACAATTTCAAGGGACTTCTAAAGCCCTTGCCAGTAGTCTAATTGTTAAAATGGGAACCATGAAATATGATGGTCATAGCGGCGTCCGGGAGCACATTATGAAAATGAGTGGCATGGCCACTCAATTGAAAGAACTGGACATGGGTTTTTCTGAGGGTTATCTTGTTCACTTCATTATGACTTCTCTTCCTGCGCAATTTGGCCAGTTCAAGATCAATTATAACACGCAGAAAGAGAAGTGGAAGATGAACGAGTTAATCGCTCACTGTGTCCAAGAAGAAGAACGACTTCGGGCTGAAAAACCTGAAAGTGCCCATTACGCCGCTCTTGGCACATCGAAACGAAATTTCAAGATAAAACCGGGACAATATAAAGGAAAGAACGTGAAAGCTCCTCCACCGAAAACCAAATAAGGAGAAGCTAGCACATCTACTCTTATGGATATGGTGAGAAGCATGTTATGCAACTCTACGTTGCCTACGTTCTTGTGGGGAGAAGCCTTGAAAACAGCGGTGCATATCCTAAATCGAGTTCCTAATAAGGCAGTTCCCAAGACTCCTTATGAGCTATGGGTAGGAAGAAAACCGACTTTAGGATATTTACACATTTGGGGCTGTTTCGCTGAAGCAAAGGTGTACAACCCACAATTAGGAAAATTGGACCCTAAAACTATAAGTTGTCATTTCATTGGTTACCCTGATAGATCAAAAGGCTACAGATTTTATTGCCCCACTCATAGTACCCGGATTGTTGAGACTAGACATGCAAAATTCTTTGAGGATCGTGAGATCAGTGGGAGTATAGAGCTTAGGAAAATCACTTTTGAGGAGAATCGGGTTATAATTCCTATCCCTTTTATCCAAGAAAAAGTGGCACCAACACCAGTTATTCAAGCCAGTGTTGATGCACCTGTGGCTATACCTATTGACACACCCCACATTGAGGAGGCTCTTGCTCCCATGGTGACTGCCACTGATCTACCATTGCGTAGATCAGAGAGAGCAAAGAAGCCTGTCATTTCTGATGACTATATAGTTTACCTAAATGAGAGTGAGTTTGATTTTGGAAAGGAATCAGATCCTGTTTCCTTTAGCCAAGCCATGAAGAGCGACAAATCCACTCAATGGCTCGAAGCCATGAAAGATGAGTTGGAATCAATGAAACATAACTCGGTCTGGGATCTTTGTGAGTTACCTAATGGAGTCAAGCCTGTAGGCTGTAAATGGGTTTTTAAAACCAAGCAAGACTCCAAAGGTAATATAGAAAGATACAAGGCCAGGTTAGTCGCTAAAGGTTTCACTCAAAAAGAAGGAATAGACTATAAAGAGACATTCTCTCCTGTCTCTAGAAAGGAATCCTTTCGGATAGTCATGGCATTAGTAACTCATTTTGACTTAGAATTGCATCAAATGGATGTTAAAACTGCTTTTCTGAATGGCGACTTGCATGAAGATGTCTTTATGACACAACTTTGAAGGTTTTCGAGGTTGAGGGGAAGTCATTTAGTTTGTAGACTCAAAAGGTCTCTATATGGTTTAAAGCAGGCATCTCGACAATGGTACTTAAAATTTCACGAAGTCATTTCAAATTTTGGTTTTAAAGAAAACACTGTGGATCAATGCATATATCTTAAAATCAGTGGGAGTAAGTTTATCATCCTTGTTTTATACGTTGATGATATCTTACTTGCGAGTAGCAATTTGGGCATGTTATATGAGACAAAGAACTTTTTATCAAAGAGTTTTGATATGAAAGATCTTGGTGAAGCTTCCTACGTGATAGGAATTGAGATTCATCGAGATAGAGCCCGTGGCCTATTGGGATTGTCTCAAAGAGCTTATATTGATAAAGTTCTTAAAAGGTTTAACATGCACAATTGTTCTGCTACTGTGATAAATTTAGTCTACTTCAGAGTCCCAGGATCAATCTGGAGAGAAAACAGATGGAGACAATTCCCTATGCATCGGCAGTTGGGAGTCTCATGTATGCACAAGTCTGTACTCGTCCAGATATAGCGTATATAGTTGGCATGCTTGGCAGGTACCAATGTAATCCTGGTTTGGATCATTGGAAAGCGGCTAAGAAGGTTTTTCGCTATTTACAAGGGACTAAAGGACACATGCTCACATACAAAAGGTCGAATAACCTTGAAGTTATTGGTTATTCAGATGCTGACTATGCTGGGTGTCAAGACACTCGTAGGTCCACATCGGGTTATATTTTTATGCTTGCAGGTGGACCTATATCTTGGAAGAGCGTTAAACAAACGCTGACTACTTCGTCCACTATGGAAGCAGAATTCATTGCATGTTTTGAGGCAACATGTGAGGCGATTTGGTTGAGGAATTTTATCTCAGGGCTTCGAGTTGTTGATACTATTTCAAAGCCACTGAGAATCTTTTGTGACAATTCCGCTGCGATTGCTATCTCCAATAACAACAAGATTAGTGGGGGTTCCAAATATATTGATATAAAGTATCTTGTTGTCAGGGAGAAAGTTCAGAATCAAATTGTATCTATTGAAAAGATAAGTACGACACTCATGTTGGCTGACCCTCTCACGAAAGGTTTACCTCCCAAGCTCTTTTTGGAGCATGTTGCGCGCATGGGGTTAACGGATAATTTTGATAGCCTTTGAGAGTGGGTATATGCGAGTGAATACATTTGTTTAATTGATTCAGAAATAAAATTTATTTATTTGCTTTTCCATTTTTATGCAAATAAATCCTTAGAACATATGGTGCCAGTAGATGGCAATAAAGTAGGACCAATATTAGATTGCGTTTACATGTAATCACCATTCAGTTATGTAAACTTACAATCTATGTGAAATCATACTAGTTGGAATCCATGTCGGTGATGACTTCCAATACAAGAATCGATGAGCGGTCATATATCGATGATATGATATATTGACTACATTGATTACGTGTTGAAATTCTCCTTTGGAGATGATAATAAAGACTTTGATTGAGATTGATTGTGATTTACCATTCAAAGAAAGTTAGCTAACATTGGGCAATCGGAGTTTATTGACATAGTTTGGCCAAGTGGGAGACTGTAAGAAGTTTCTATTTTGGTGGCCATCACTATGGTCAAACCCGTTGACCAGTGAATGGTATAAGATCAACCTTAAGATGTACAATTGCTATTCTGGTGAGTTTGAAGAGAATAGGCAACTGCTTGTTGAGTCTTTCAGTTAAAGTATGATTGTGATTTCTAATCACACTATAATTAGCAATTTCAGTCCTTAATGGGATAGGACTCTTTGGCTATAAATATAAGGGGTGCCTGGTCCCAACGATAGCTCGACGTAATTCAATCCTCCCTATTGGCAAGAGCATCCCCATTGTGCTAGGAGACATTGAACGCGAGAACATCGTTGAAGATCGGCAACCAACCATCGATGGCTAACGCTCAAGGTGCGCATATTTATAGGTTATAAATTTATTGTTTTTGATTGATCATGCGCCTAGATCTTTAGGCTTAATTTTGGATGGTCGGATCGTCAGATCCATTTAGATTCCATCACATAGATCGCATTCAATTAAGGATCGAAAAATTATTCTGCTGAACCAGTAAAACTGAACCGAAGCCAACCCAAAATTGAAAAAACCGAAATCAATTGGCAATTGGTTCAGTTTTGGTTTTGGGTGGCCGAAACTGAAAATAAAAATTGAAAAAAATAAATAAAGATAAATAATTAAAAAATTGAAACCAAAACCAATTCCAAAACTGAAAAAATAGGTTTCGGTCCAGTTAACCAAAATTCTACCATTGTCACAAATTTCTCCTAAATTCACCAAAATAGGGGTCGGGCGAAACTTTTGGCTAAATTTCATCGATTTTTTTTAAATTACCGAAAATTCATTAAATTCGGTGAAATTAACGAAAATTTTCCGAAATTAATGGAATTTTTTATTTTAATCATTTTAAATAATAAATAAGATTTTTATAAATATTAAGCATAGTTTTTATTTATATTTTTTGTATTCCTCGAAATTTTTCCGAAACTATTTAAAAAATTTCCTGAAACTTATGATTGACTACTGAAATATTGCCGAAACGAAAATTTTCACCATGCTTCTACCATTACTGATAGATTGTTGTGTCAACTGTCAGGGAAAGGAAATCCTCCCGATCAGTGGGGAATCTTCAAATTCAAGGACGCATTTCTTGCCAAGGAGCTACGAAAGTTGAGTTAGGGCTCTGATCCTTTCCTCCCTAGGATCATATAGATAGACATATCACGGTGTCCCCTTGCCTTGCGAGGCACCCTATCTCTTACTGTGTTGGGGCTAGTGCCGTCAAAGAGGCTCCACAAGAGTGGACTCCTAATTGTGTGGATCACCGTGTTGCACATGATCTAAGTCCCATAATATTAACACGAAAAAAATATCTTTTCCAAAAGAACTTTGTTTTTTTTCAAAAATAATATTTTTTAAACCCCTTTTTTTTTCTATACAAAAAAAAGAAGCATTTTTCCCTTTTTTTCATTTGAAACCCGGTGTTATTTTAGACAATAATTATTATTTTTTATTTTAAGAGTCGTATCATTTCCGTACTTAGACTTGTTCACTATGATGATTATAAAAGGAAAGACTCCGCCCAGAGTTGTACTTCTTTTAGATTGGGACCATGGTTTAAAATCTCGCTCGAGATAGACGTCGCCGGCTTCGGCGAGATGAGATTCTTGTGTGAATTGTTGAGAGATAAAATTTCAAAAACAGTATATTTAAATTATAATTTATATAAGGTGTTAGATTTGTAGACTATTGAAAGTATATTACTCATTCTCATCATACGTACAACACTATCTTATCTTACTAAATTTATATCTATGCGATGATCTCGTAAATGGCCGTCATGGTAAGTTCAAATTTATGCACACTAATGTTACAAATTTTTTTTTTTAACGGCTAGTGTTGAAGATCTTTGATCGGATATTATACAATTGATTTATCTGTGTGATTCTTTAAGTACTAATTAAGATGTGTTCCAATCTGTCATGACCCAGAATCCTTACTCGATCTCGAGGGCCTAAAATTCTGTGTTATGACATCGCATGTTGGTTAAGGCGATAGGCGGACATACACAATCTATAAATTGACTTAGCATATAAATCGAGGCATTTAAGATAGCATTAAATGATAAATGACTCATAAATTAGCAACGAAAATCGTAGTTGACAATAAATAAATAATTTATAATCATACATCTAAGATAGGAAAAAAAAATAAGTTTTACGTAGGGTAAAAGGATCCCAAACGTAAACTCACAAAGTACTAAAGACCAAAATGTGTTTCTCAAAGGAAATAAAATTCAATGTCTAAAACTAAATAACGCTCAAGGTTCATAGAAGTCAGCCGGATCTACGTTATCATCAAGTGGTACCCGACGTCATCATCTACATGAGCCGCCTCCGGAACAGCAGCTTCCGTGTCATCATAAACAGGATAAATAGAGTCTTCACCTGAAACTGTTAGATTTTGGGAGGGGGTGAGTTTACTTAGTCGCATAAACTCAGCGGGTTGCACAATCGATCCACCATAACTTACCCAGGTGGTCGTGTGTGTAATTGCTTGAATTGCGATGTATTTTGAAAATAAAATCAACATTTTAATAAAACAACAAAACTACCCATACTCACAGCATATCATAATCAAACTAAAAGGGGCATAGTATAAAATGAAAAGTACATGATATTTCTATTTTCTTATCTATTTTTCTATTTTTCTCATCAACTTAGCATACGTGACATATCGTAAGTCTTATTATTATTTCATACGCCTACACAACGTATTTCGTATCATAATTATCTTATTTAAACGACCTGTGCCAGGATCGCTGCTCGAGACTATCACGCGAGGTCCATGTGTAGATAACCACCTAACCTCCATATCATAATATAAACTATCATCCAGCCAGATGAAGTTGCCGGCATAGTAACCATAATGTCCCATTAGTTTGAGACAAAGCTATAGTATTCTTAAGATCTGCCTTGGTTGTAGACATTGGACCACCCTTACGGTGGCTCGTAAGGTATGGCACATGTAAAAATTTAATTCATGTTTAGCTGGCCTTCACAGCGTATCTTAACATATTATATCATTATTCAATTCTTCGCTTAGGTCCCCTCCCCGATTTCACATTTGTGTGGGCTTAAGTCCCCACTTTCTTAACGTACATGAATTTTAATGTATTCATTTATCATCTTTATTTAAAACTTAGTTTGAATGGGGCACAGTGCGATAGGCTTCACAAATTACGCTTTTCAATGAATAGGTTATATAGTAACTTGAATGTACTTTATGTGGCATCCCATACTACTATAGAGGGTTGCATCCGTATATGAATGCCTACATTTCAAGTTTCACATGACCGTGAAAGAAATCCCACCGTAACGAAGTCTTATATCATGTGTCATATCTTATTCTTAACTTATATGCGTATGCTCTATCGTGATTTTTTACATGATGAATGTCATATGATAATAGTGAACATACGTAAGAAGAAACTATAAAATAAGCCTTAAGCATTTCATATTTTTGAAGAAAATTAATATAGAGCATAACACTTGAAATATTGAAATAAAATAGAGAATAAGAAATATTTAACTACATTTATTTTGTAATAGGGTTGAAAATATACTTCATTAGAGTTAATTGTATATATGAAACTTTGTGATTGATTGGTATAGTAAACAGATGTATTTTGAATTCTAAAAGGGCACACGTGCCCATTCAAGGGTTGTAGGAGCCTCAAAAGAGATAACGCATAATAAGTGTTAAAAAACGTTAATGTTTGACCCCTTAAACTTTTAAATTTCTGTCCGATAAAAGTTATTTAATATATTTTATATCGTTTTAGTGATTTACAGGTCATGAGATAAGTTGAGCATCAAATAATTCAAGAGTTTAGAGAATGATGTCAAATCCGTGCAATTTTGGATTATCTAAAACTTATCCTAACTTGCAGCTCAATTTTGACCTTTAAAACATCCGATTCGTGAAATTATTATTTCACACAAAGTTGGAAAGCTCATTCTCATTTTTTCAATATTGCAAGAATCATGTTAATCCGAATTCGGAGTAAAAAGTTATAGCCAAAATACCGAGGCTATGTATGTTGAAGAGTTTGATCGAATTTTATGAAAATTTCAGAAAAATGATCCTAACTGAATAATTTAAGATGGATTTAGAGGCACCCACCTGTTGAAGCGTGATTCGAATCTTGCGATGATTTGGGTTAATGGAGAGCGGATTCGAGAGACAATATGCCCGAGTCTTTTCGCGAGAATTCCTTTCTTACGATAGATCGATGGCGGTGATGAGGAACTTTGATGGTGAAAGATTCTCTGGTAAGATAAAAAAATCAATGGAGATCCGACAAAGAGTTGTGAAAGATAGAACTGCCGGAGCTTTTACAGAAAAGAGAGAATAGAGAGAGACAATTGAGAGAAAAAGTGAATATATTTCTAATTTCCTTTCTAGGTTAACTCTAATTAAGACTTTCCGTACAAGATTTAAAGCTTTTACAGAGAAGAGAGAATAGAGAGACAACTGAGAGAAAAAGCGAATATATTTCTAATTTCCTTTCTAGGTTAACTCTAATTATGACTTTCCGTACAAGATTTAATAAAATAGTAGTTTTTTCCGCGCAAGGAGAATTCATACGTGACTTGAAATGCTTGAGAAGAGGTTTCGTTTCAGCGCTTTGTGTAAACGCTAAAGCAAATAGTGATTCTCTCCGGAAATTACAGTTATACCCTTTGACCTGCTTCACTCTTCAAACGAGCGTAATTTTTTATATTCTTGTCGAAAATCAACGAATTATATATCGTTGGAATCATATCGGCGAGTACTTCGCAATGAGTCTAATATTGCTATAAACAAAATCATATTATTTCTAAAAGTTGGTGGGTTCCGATGTGGAGCGTTAGCACCATGCACTGTGTGGTACATCATCTACTACCGTTAAATAAAGTCAAAAAAATTGGATTATTACACAATCATTAACAGGCACTTATTTAAATTGATCCAATGCCACGTGGCATAACAATGCAGTATTATTTAAAGGTTTAAGATCATTCAAAAGTTTATTTTCATTTCACGCCATCTCACTAGGACGCAAGACGTCTCGGCCTGGGCTCTCCAAGACAACTCGAATATACGAATTTACAAGCCATGATTGGAACCCTCAGCCTGTTAGCTAGATATAAGATTCCATTGATGTAAGGAAAATTATAATGAGCGAATCTCCAACAACTGACTGCTTATGTGTCACGATGCAAGTGGCTGAGTTGACTTACGCTCACATCGCTCCATGTAAGTCATCCCTTGAATGGTCTGCTGTCTACAGTCTTCTATATATCAGTTTCCGTTTACACCATCTTTAACTAAAATTTACTTTTTTAATAAATAAAAAATTTATTAATCCTAAAATCAATCCCTAAATATGGTTTAAAAGAAAGGAAAATTAGTAAATTAAAAAAAAAATTTATTTATTCAAAAAATGAGATAAGAATATTGGTATCCTAAAGATGGAATACCACTATTCATGTTTCATTTAATATGGACCTGACCATTGCCCCCGAAATTGTAATGAAAATATTTAAAAAGTATTAGTTTTTGCATAAAAAAAAGAATATTAAAAAATATTTGTATAAAACACATTTAAAATATCACAATTTTTTAAAAATATAAATTTTTTTAATAAAAAATACTTTTTGAACGTAATTTGAATGTTTTATAAAAATAAATTCATTTTAAATAAACTTTGGAATAGAAATATGTTTTAAATGTATTTCTAACGTTTTATAAAACAAAATGCATTTTAAATGAATTTTTTTCGCAAAAAAATATCGATTTTGGTAACTATGTGTAAATGCACCCAATTGAGTTGATCAATACGGTTCCCCAACTCTGAGAGTTTACGTTAGGTAACTTAACAAGACACCATTCCAAGTGACTGATTGACTAATATACTATGATTATGAAGATTTAAGGAAACACTTCTAAATTAAAAGAGATAGAAATTAATTACTAAAATATATTTAAATATATTTAAAATTTAAAAATAATAATTTTAAGCAATAAAATACGGGAATTATAGAATGTACCTGCATCAAACAATCTATGATAAATAATAAAAAATATAATATATGTGATAACAATCATAAAAGTTTGAAAATTTTAAAATATTTGTCAAATTTTGAAGAAGTTGAAAATTTTCGATGAATCATGTGCGTACGACTTGTTGGCTCACTTAAAATGATTGAATTGTGCCGAGACTTCCCCAATAGCTGGCTTGGAAATAAAAATGAGAAAGAAATCCATCCACATTGATTGCATTCAATTAGGGATCGAAAAATTATCCTGCTGCACCACTAAAAGTGGACCGAAACCAACCCAAAACTGAAAAAACTGAAATCAATTGGCAAGTGGTTCAATTTTGGTTTTGGGTGGCCGAAATTGAAAATAAAAATTGAAAAAAAATAAAGATAAATAATTAAAAAATCGAAACCAAAACCAAAACCAAAAGTGAAAAAATTGGTTTCGGTCCGATTAACCAATATTCTACCATTGTGGCAAATTTCTCCCAAATTCACCGAAATAGGGGTCGGGTGAAACTTTCGGCGAAATTTCATTGATTTTTTTTAAATTACCAAAAATTCATTAATTTTGGTGAAATTAACGAAAATTTGCCGAAATTAATGGAATTTTTTATTTTAATCATTTTAAATAATAAATAAGTTTTTTATAAATATTAAGCATAACTTATATTTATATTTTTTGTATTCCCCGAAATTTTCCCGAAACTATTTAAAAATTTTCTTGAAATTTATGACTGACTACTGAAATATTGCCGAAACGAAAATTTTCACCATGCTCCTACCATTACTGGTAGATTGTTGTGTCAATTGTCAGGGAAAGGAAATCCTCCCGATCATGGGGGAATCCTCGAATTCAGGGACGCAATTCGTGCCAAGGAGCTACGAAAGTTGAGCCACTATGACAGCCCGAATTTTCGCACCCGAAAACCCGTGCCATCAGGATCATGCACTGGATGATCCCTGGGACAAAACACCTAGTATCTGCTCATATAGCGGAAATCAGAGCAGACACTTTCCAGCAGTGGCAGATCGAGTCATCATAAAGGACAAATACAAAGGAAGAAGTAAACACCACAATGCATATATAATATAAAAAGAATATATATCCTCAAAAAGGAATCAAGAAGAACCAAGGGTGGTAGACATCCATTACTCAAAAACAATGGTTTCCAATGGTGGTTCCTATAGAATGTATATGAAAATAATAACAACATCTAGTATAACATAATACAGAAGTGGCCACCAGGCTTACAGATAATCTAACATACAAAACCAGAAGCCCAAAAATATAAGGCTCGTATACCCAGGCTAAGGGTAGAACTCGTCAGCCTGGATATCCGTCTCCTCGTCCTCGGCCTCAGCCTCTACCTCCGGCTGATAGTCAGGGTCACTCTCTGAACCCAGGATCTTAGTCTTTGAACCTATTGTATAGAAAACAGGGTGAGCTACTATCTAAGCTCAATAGAAGAAATACAAATAAATTTCATATGAAATTGGAAAACATGGCATACTGGATACATAATACAAACAGGAAATCAAACAAAGAGAGTATGCAGAGTACAAACAGAGCAGAATGAATGCAGGCAGAAAATCAGGCATGTAAAATAATCAAAATGCAAAGGTACAAGGACAAACATAGCCACAGAGTGATCAAATGCATGCATGCTGTAGTTATTATCTTAAATTCTATATACTTAAATAACTCCCATGTGTATATCACGTGGTAGCCAGATGTGTGCCGATGAGTAACCCCGACCATCGTCGTTCAATGAACAATTTCAGAGTCTTGCATCAAGTCTCTAACAAAGGAGAGAAACTTGTGCCGAGGTTTACAATAAGATACACAGATATTCCGTCGTGCCGGCCGTGAGTATCCTGTCACGTCAGGGGGGTTCGTCACATGAACTTTAAATCAGAGCATATATGAATCAGGGATCAGAATAGAGCAGGGATACAGAACAAGAGGTAACAGAGCTTCATTTTACGTAAGACATGTTTTAAAACAGAAGAAATTAGATACGAATGCTGGGAAACCATGCAATCAAAATCAGATACAATTTACTTTGAAATCCCCTACCTCAGGACTTATCTTTCTAAGCAAATCCAAAGCCTTATAAGGTGTCTAGGCTTCGACCTAGATCAAGCAAAGTGTATACTACGTGTCAGAACATAAGAGAAAACACTGCCCCCCAGTGTTTGCTTCCCAAAACCCAAAACAGAAAATAGTTCCAGAACATAGGCTTCGATCGATCAATCACCCTACTTGATCGATCGGATTCACATTTGATCGATTAATCCCTTTATTGATCGATCGGATGCCCCACAGTTTACACAATCAGAGCTGAGGATACCTGATCGATCAGTCTCTTATTGATCGTTTGGATCTCCAAGTCGATAGATCATTACCCATGTTTGATCGATCAAACCCATCTTCAACACCCTTCAGAACTGACCTAACCTTGATCGATCAGTCTCATATTTGATCGATTAAGTCTCAAATTCGATCGATCAATCCCTATGTTTAATCGATTGGGGCAAAAACTCAGAAAAGCAAAGCTCCTGTTCTATGGTTCTATTATAAAATTTGATCGATCAAATCCTTGATTCGATCGATCAGTCTCATGCCTGATCGATCAATTCCCAATTGATCGATCAGTTCATGCCTGATCGATCACATCCTATTTAATCGATCAGTGCCAAAATTCTATCGATCAAACCACCAGTTTGATCGATCGGAACCATCGGGCACCAACTTCTCAAGAAAGGTCACCCTTCTTCCTCACATAAACACAAGGAGAATCGATCGATCAATCCCTATGTTTGATCAATCGGATTTCAGACTGATCGATCAATTATCCCAATTGATCGATCGGACATGACAGCCAAGCTGTCATTAATAGGGGTTGTTGAAATCAACCTATGTCAACCCTAACTCATTATGATTCCTCATGACTCAAGCACACACACATAAATGCATATTTATTACTCTTAAATCTACCAAAACCCATAATAACTCACCTCTTAATGGTTGTTCCCTTAACTCACGACATCCTCGGTTCAAGAGGGTTTGGAATCTGAATTGGGAAGTTCGTCTAGGTGAGTTCTTCAATGAACCAGAGGTTGCATCATATGCTAACCCAAAAGTGTATTTTGCTCACTCTCAAATGATTAACACACAACATTTCGCTACCTCGCGTTTTAAATCCAAGGTTCCGTAATCGAGGGTTTCTCACAGAGGGAGTTCTCGCCTAAGGGTTTGCAAAATAGGGTTCAAATCAGAGGAATAAGGAATTAGGTCTCCTCTATCTTCCTTCCTTTACAAGCTACAAGGGAAATATCCTAGATATTTCCATCTCTAATGGTCTTTGCTTCGGTGTTGAGTGCACAAACACACACACACGTACCTAACATCCTACAAAGGATCCTATCGAACCTCAGATTTGTGTCTATCACTTCGCATGCACACAAAAATAAAAGTGTTAGTATTAATAATCATTTTTCCAAATTTTCAAATTGTCTCGCTTTCCTTGCCGTCACGGATATCAAGGTTGTCAGAAGGTTCTTGGAAATTTCAAGTTGTTACAGCCATGGCTCTGATCCTTTCCTCCCTAAGAGAGATCATTGATCGGTATCGAAATGTGACTATATTTCGCACCTTAATCCCCACACTTAGCTGTCTGGTGAAAGCATCTGATGGTTGTTGTGAGGTTTTAATGATTACAGGTGTTTCTGACCGTTGGATCGTTAAAGAGCACAAAAGAGGATAATTAAAGGCTACACAAGAGCTATGGACAAAAAGGTCATAAGAAGCATCGAAATCCGTGAAGAAGCTCAACATCCATTAAGGGAATAAAGATTCTACCCCTATGTGTCAATCGATTGACACATGCATGTCAATCGATTGACAGAAGAAGAAAAGTTTGCCCTCACTTATTTCGAATCAAAAGTCAATCGATTGAGATTTTATTCTCAATCGATTGAGGCTATTAGGGATAGGGTTTGCTCACCCCTATAAAAAGAAAGCTACGGCTTTGCCTTGGGAGACCCTCTTTTTCATCATTTTTGGTTTCGACTCTTTTGGGGATTATTTTTGGAGGGCTTTTCTTCTTCTTCTTCTTTGAGAGTTTTCTCTGGGTAGATTGCACTTAGGCTTTTACATTGTTCATTCTTTTACATTTTATGAAATCATAGATTGTATTTAGGAAAGGCATTGTAAAAAGATCTTTGGTGATAAATGAAAAGAAGAATGGCTTTCAATGTGCAAAGAGATCGTACACCAAGGATGAGCGGCTAAATCATTTGTTCAAGGAGGATGCGATCCCCAGATAAGTAACATTTTTATGATTAACTCCATCATTTCCTAATGTCATCATGGAATCGTTCTGCTAAAAGTGTGTTAGATTGAATATATGTTGAATGCTTTATTATGACCGTTGATTGGGCGTATCAACTACCATAATTGCTAGATCTGGACCTGCAGGCTGATCTAGGCTGCAGAGCGATTATGTGTTTATTGTCGTGATCTAAACATCATGAGATACGCTATGCTTTTTACACGATTCATACCGCAATGATAGGCTGAGTCATCATTTTTAGATAGGGTATGTCAGATTGATGATCATGTTTTCTTACGAATCATTTTTCTAAATAAATGAGGGTGTGATTGATGTGATTTGGAATTGTGGGATTGGTGATAGAAAGTTTATAAGTCTGGGGTAGCAAATTCCTTGATCATTCTTAAATATTGTTCTTTTATCCATCAGAAATTATTTTGCTCAGATTAGTTTATTTTTCTTACATTTAGAAATAGTGTAAGTGTTTGTTAAATTGAATCTCTCCCTTGGTACCTCCTTGGGTGTTTTTAAATCTCTGAAAGAATTAGATAAATTTCTCATTTTCCTGTGTGTTCGACACTCCTGTTCTTACCGTGCTACAATAGATCTTGTGCACTTGCAAGGGTACACTTCAAAATCGATCAAGTTTTTGGCGTCGGTGCCGGGGATATCGGTGAAATTTTGATTAATTCGGAAAGAAATTTGTTGAAATTGCTTGACAGTCAATCGATTGAGATCTTTTCCTCAATCAATCGACTGTATTTTGTGGTTGTGAGTGTGGATTTGTCAATCAATTGACACGAAAGAGTCAATCGATCGACTGTTTTGAGTATTAATTCTTAATATTCCAACAAGTAAAAAAATAAAAAAAATAAAAAAATTTCATTAAAAAAATATAAATAAATAAAAATAAAAAATTAGAAAAATAAAATCTTTATTTCCGAAATTTTGGAAGTGTTTAGATTGTGAAATCTGAAATTTGGTGCTCAAAGGTTGATTTTTGATTTTCGAACTTTAAAATTTGCAATTTGAATTTTTAAAATTTAATTTCTAAATTAAATTTTGATTTTCTTGTGTGAATTTTGATTTTTGAATTTTAAAATTAGTATTTTGATTTTTGATTTGCAAAATCTTCTTTCCCGTGTTTTCTTCTCTTTAGTAAGATTTTGTGGAGTTTCTTTTAGGAAGTAGAGGATTTTTAGGATCTCTTGTTTAGGAAGTATAGGAGTCTTTTATTCTTTTCCTTCCTTTTCTCTATTAGATAAGATTTTATAGGATTGTGTGGGATTGCCTTTAGGTTTTAAAATTTGAATTTTGAAATTCAAATCTTGATTTTAATTTTCAACTTTTAGATTTTAAATTTGTAATTTCAAATTTTGATTTTCAAAATTGAATTTTTAATTTTGAATTTTGAAATTTAAATTTTAAAATCTCAATTTTCGAATTTAATTTTCATTTTTGAAATTCGAATTAAAAAAAAAAAAAATTCTTTTCTGTGGATACTGGCTATTGTTCATCATAGAACTCAATCGATTGAAAATTTTATGTCAATCGATTGAGACTGGAATATCATTTTCTGTGAATTTTTGAAATTCTTTCGATCGATTGACATTTCTTTGTGAATCGATTGACTAGACCTCTGATTGTTTGCCATCTCAGTTGAAATTTTTGAGATGACTTGCGTTAACTTTTGAATCTCAATCGATTGAGACCACTTTTTCAATCGATTGACAAATAAGTCTCTGTGTGTGCTTTGTGTCAATCGATTGAAACTTTTGCTTTAATCGATCGAAGCTGATACTTGTGGTTTGTTGTGGAATCATCAATCCTTTTTGTGAGTGTCGGTGCATGAGCTTTACTCAATCTCATCACCCACATCTACAACCGTTTAATATTAAAATCAAAAGATCTTGTAGAGAGAATCGTAGAATCCAGAGGAATCAGTATCATCATACTGAAACCATGACAGATCAAAGGCAAGAAAGGAATAGGAACAACCAGAATGCCAATAATGGAAATAATGAAAATAATGGGAACAATAATTACGAGGGCCCAAGAACATTGGAATATTATAATGATCCTAATTTTTACGAGGATCAGGATAGTATCATGCATGCCCCCATTCCAGAGAACCATTAAGAATTCAAATCAGCAATGATTCAAATGTTGCCAATTTTCCATTGATTGGCCAATGAAAATCTGCACGTTCATCTAAATGAGTTCACTGGGGTATGCAAAATGTTCAGAGTTTACAATGTCACTGATGAGATAGCTAAGCTACGACTCTTTCATTTCTTTTTAAGGGATAAGGCAAAAACTTGGTTCTATTCCTTAGAATCACAATCTATCCAGAGTTGGGCAGAGCTACATCGTCAGTTCCTTAAAAAATATTTTCCCATGACCAAAGCCATTGAGTTGCGTCAGAAGATTCAGTTATATTCCCAACAACCTACAGAAACATTTCATGAATGTTGGGAACGTTTTAAGGAATTGATCAAAAGTTGCCCCAATCATCAAGTTCCAAGGTGGCAATAAGTCTAAAGTTTTTACAGTGGACTGATTCCTGAAGAGAGACGCATGGTTGATGCATATTGTGGTGGATCATGTGCCACAAAAGAGGCTGACGATGGGGTGAACCTCTATACAAAATGCGACATTGGGGTGAACTAACTTGGACATGGCACCTAAATCTCATGTGTTGACAAGAGACAGATTATATGATGTCAACAATAATACCGCAGATCTGTCAACAAAAATTGATAAGCTGTCCAAACAAATGAACTTGTTGTTAGCTGCAACCAAGCAAGCTAAAACTCCCATCACCCCCACTGCTTGTTCAATTTGTGACCACCCAGGTCACATGGCTAATGAGTGCCCTACTACCTTGTCATTCTTTCCTGATGAACTTACTCCTCAAGAGCAGGTGAATGCGACCCAATCTTATCAGCGGCAAGGTAGAAACAAGTACTCAAACACCTACAGTCCGGAATGAAAAAATCACCCCAACTTAGGATGGGGAGGATCAAACCAAACTGGCCAGGTAAACCAGCAGTACAGACCCAATGCAATGGGTGGAAAATAAAACTTTCGTCCACAACAGAATTCTAATTTCCAGCAGATTTCTAATTTTCAGCATAATTTTAATTTCCAGTAGAATTCTCCTTATTATCACCCAAATTCTGAGTACCGAAAAAATTAGAATTTCAACCAGAATCTTAATCAATCGCATACCAGCACTTTGAAAGATTCTTATTTGGAAGAAAAGGTGATGTGAAACATGCAAGCTTTTCAGCAGATGATAATGGATCAAGTCAGCCAATTGACCGATCAATTAAGTCAACGAGAGGAAAGTAGACTTCCCAGCCAACCTATTAACAATCCTCGAGGTTAGGCACCACCAGATGAAGGACCATCGAATAGTTAACAGTTGAAAGTTGTTACGGTGTTGAGAAGCGGGCGAGAGGTTGATAATCAAGTAGAAATGCCTGTGGAATCTGATAAGGAAGAAGAAGCAGAAAAAGGCAAAGAGCCAGAGAAAGGAAAAGAGAAAGAAATAGAGAAAGAGTCTCCTCCAACTGTCCAACAAAGACGTGAAAAAAAATCAGAACTTGAATCTGTACCTTATATCCCTAAGGCACCATTCCCTGAGTGCCTAACTCCTCCATCTAGAATGGGGAAGGGACCAACAAAAATGAAAGAAATCTTTGAAACATTCAAGCAAGTAAAGATAAATCTTTCATTACATGAAACAATCAAACAAGTTTCTGAGTACGCCAAATTCTTCACAGATTTGTGCACTCGTAAGAGAAAGGCACGTACTCAAGTTTCAAGAAAAGTGTTCTTGACTAATCAAGTCAGTTCGATATTGCAATTGGAAGCGCCACAGAAACTGAAGGACCCTGGAGTTCCAATTGTTTCATGTGTCATTGGTGGGCAACCAATTGGAAAGGCATTACTGGATTTGGGAGCAAGTGTCAATCTGATCCCATACTCAGTGTACGAGAAATTAGGATTGGGTGAATTGAAACCCACGACAGTCACACTCCAACTTGCTGATAGGTCAAAAAGGAGACTAGGGGTATCATTAAAGATGTTTTGGTTGGAATAGACAAATTTTTCTTTCCAATGGACTTTGTTATTTTGGACATAGAATCACCTGTTAAATCAATTAATCAAGTCCCTATCATCCTTAGACGTCCGTTTCTCGCCACAGCAAATGCTTGCATGAATTTTCGAACGGGAGTCATGGATGTTTCTTTTGGAAATATGAAAGTCAGACTGAATATATTTCATGCGATGAATCATTTCCCCAATAAGGATGAGGTTGACTGTTTCTACATAGATCAGGTAGACGAAGTAGTGGATGAAGCTTTACCGTCAATGCTTACCAAAGAGGAATTTGAAACTGCTTTATTAGCCATCTATGAGGAAAAAGGATTTGAAAGGGAACAATCAGAAGAGAAGAGGTCAAGTTCATCATGTCAAGACGATAAGTTATGTGAAATTGTGATTAAGGTAGAGCCATTACCTGTTGAGGTAAAGGATGAGCTGACTCTATTGATCGAGCAGCCACCAACTGTTGAATTGAAACTGTTACCTAAGTCACTCAAATATCCTTTTCTGGGACCTCGAGAAACACTTCCGGTAATAATTTCATCTATATTGTCGGAAGAGCAAGAGAATGATTTGTTGAAAGTGCTGAAGAATCACAAAGAGGCTATCGGATGGACCTTAACCGATCTAAAAGGGATTGACCCATCAGTATGTATGCACAAAATACATCTGGAAGATGATAGTACACCATCGAGGGAACCGGAGAGGCGACTTAATCCGAACATGTAAGAAGTCGTTTTAAAGGAAATCATTAAATTACTCGATGCTGGAATCATTTATCCGATCTCTGATAGTGAATGGGTAAGTCCAGTTCAAATAGTTCCCAAAAAGTCTGGAATCACTGTGAAGGAAACTACTGAAGGAGAATTGGTGCCTACTCGTGAAACTACTGGGTGGCGTGTGTGCATTGATTATCGAAAATTGAACACGGCTACCAGAAAAGATCATTTTCCCCTTCTATTCATTGATCAAATTCTCGAGAAGTTAGCAGGGCAGGAGTTATACTGTTTTCTTGATAGATATTCGGGATACAACCAAGTGCCCGTTTTTCCAGCTGATCAAGAGAAGACAACATTCACGTGTCCCTATGGTACGTTTGCATATCGCAAAATGCCATTCGGCCTAGGTAATGCTCCGGCCACTTTTCAACGATGTATGTTAGCCATATTTTTGGATATGATTGACAAATTCATCGAGGTATTCATAGACGATTTCTCTATTTTTGGAAAAACATTTGGTTCATGTTTGAATCACCTTTCACAAGTATTACAACGTTGTGTAGACTCCAAACTTATTCTCAGCTGGGAGAAGAGTCATTTTATGGTTCAACAAGGAATTGTGTTAGGGCATATTATTTCAAAGAAAGGAATCGAAGTTGACAAGGTAAAAGTCGACTTGATTGCTAATTTGCCACCACTGAAGAGTGTTTGACAAATCCGATCATTTCTAGGGCATGCAGGATTTTATAGAAGGTTCATTAAAGATTTTAGCAAGGTGGCTAAACTATTGTGTACCTTGCTTGAAAAAGATGTTCTCTTTGACTTTGATGAGGATTGCATGAAGGCATTCCTGAAATTGCGTAAGCTGTTATGAATCGCACCGATAATCCAACCACCGAATTATTCTCTCCCTTTTGAACTCATGTGCAATGCATTCGACTATGCTATTGGAGCAGTCTTAGGGCAAAGGGTAAACAAGTTATCTCATGTGATCTACTATACCAGTAAGACATTGCTTGATGCACAACTAAATTACACCACCACCGAGAAGGAATTATTAGCAGTGGTGTATGCACTGAAAAAATTCCATTCCTATTTGCTTGGATAAAAAATAGTGGTCTTTTCATACCACTCTGCATTGAAATATCTGTTAACGAAAAAGGACACCAAACCAAGGTTGATCCGATGGATTTTGCTCCTCCAAGAGTTTAATTTTGAGATCAAATATAAAAAGGGGGTTGAAAATTTTGTAGCTGATCATTTGTCAAGATTTTTGCCTGAAGAATCATCTGTATCTGAGACTATCCGTGACACTTTTTCGGATGAACAATTGATGGCAATTGATGTAACAGCTATAAAAGTTTCTTGGTTTGCCAATATCGTGAATTATCTGGTCACTGGCAGAATCCCTACGCATTAGGGTAACAATGATAAGAATCTCTTTTTCTCCCAAATAAAATATTATTTTTAGGATGAACCACAATTGTTCAAATTCTGTTCAGATCAAATCATCAGAAGATGTGTTCCTAAAGAAGAACAACTGAGTATCATTAATTTTTGTCATGCTGGAGCCTGTGGAAGCCATTTCGGAGGACAAAAGACCGCACAGAAAATTCTTCAAAGCGGATTCTACTGGCCCTCCATCTTTTGGGACATTGCAAAATTTTGCAAGGAGTGCCAACGATGTCAACAGCTTGGAAATATTTCAAGACAAAATATGATGCCACTTAATCCGATTTTGATTGTTGAAATTTTTTATATTTGGGGGATCGACTTCATGGGTCCTTTTCCCCCATCATTTGGTTATTCATACATACTAGTCGCCGTTGACTACGTTTCCAAATGGATAGAAGCTATGGCAACCCGATCGAATGATCACATGGTCGTGGTCAAATTCTTGAAAGAAAATGTGTTTAACCGATTTGGGATCCCAAGAGCAATCGTTAGTGGTGGCGGTTCGCATTTCTGCAACAGCCACTTTGCCACTTTAATGAAGAAATACGACGTCACCCATAAGATAGCAACGTCGTACCACCCACAGACTAGTGGTCAAGTGAAAGTGTCAAATCGAGAGATCAAACGAGTTTTAGAAAAGACGGTAAGACCGGATAGAAGAGATTGGTCGAATCGGCTATCTAATGCTCTTTGGGCATACCGAATTGCATTTAAGACCCCGATCGGAATGTCGCCATTAAGGATTGTATATGGGAAAGCATGTCATATTCCTGTCGAATTGGAGCATAAGGCATTCTGGGCTATAAAAAGATTTAATTTTGATATGCAAGAAGCAGGGTCCAATCGAAGGCTACAGCTGAACAAATTAGAAGAGCTACGCTATGATGCGTATGAAAATTCGAAAATGTACAAGGAAAGATATAAAAAGTTGCACGATCAATCAATTTCTCGAAAAGAGTTCCACATTGGATAAAAAGTCTGGTTGTTCAACTCCAGACTCAAGCTTCACACGAGAAAATTAAAATCTCGGTGGGAAGGCCCATTTCAGGTTGTTTCCACTACAATGCACGGTGTGATTGAGATCAGAAATCTCATAGATAATCGAATTTTTAAAGTCAATGGGCAACGACTCAAACCAATGTTTGAGCCCATGACCCAGATGAGGATTGAGGCAACGTACCTCAGTGACCCAGAAAATTGAACAATGAAGTGGTCGAGCTGTCGACACATAAACTCAGCGCTTCCTGGGAGGCAACCCAGTGTGTTTGTTTTTATTTTTGTATTTTTATTTGAGAAAAGTCTTTTTCAATCGATTGACTGTCAAACAATCAATCGATTGACATTCTTTACTCAATTGATTGACACTCACCCTGTCAATCGATTGATGTTCTATCATCATCATCATCTTTCCACTTCGTTTGTCAATCGATTGAGAGTCAAATTTCAATCGATTGGCACCACCTTGAATTTATGGCCAATTTTCAGAATTCGGAATGTCAATCGACACATCTTGTCGTTGAAGCTAACTTTTGGGGCACGTCTATGTCAATCGATTGAGACTAACCCCTCAATCGATTGACTTGATTGCCTATTTACTCCGTCTGTTCTCGAGGAACCTAAACGGTGCGACTTTTCGCAAAAAAAGTCATTCTCCATCGATTGACATTACTGCGTCTGTAATATCCCAAAATTTTGCATTAAACAGTGACCTCGAGATCCGTGCCCGACTGGTCATGGGTTTGACCAAGCAAGGGTCAAACAGTGAACTCATAAAGTTACGTACTAATGTGAGATTAGTGTGATCTAAGTGTAGGGTATAGTGTTGAGTTGCAGTCACATACACCTATCTCGAGTGTATGCGCTTAACACCATGCCAAGGGGGGATATAAGGGTTTAATAACCCTAAATTCATTATTTTGAGTTGTTGAAGAGAGTTAAGAGGAGAGAGAGAGAGAGAGAGAGAGAGGGAGAGGCTAGTTAATGCAAGGAGTGAATGCAAGTTAAGGAAGAGAAATTCGAGCATTTAAAGTCGGATTCGACGCAAGGGATCCGTAAGAGTTAAAGCTGGAACCCTAGCCTTTCCAACCTCTAGATCTAATCAATTTGAGATTGATTGAAGGTAAATTTCTTGTGAATTAAATGCATAGGTTATAGGAGATAGATTATAGTCAAAAGATTTAAAATGATAGATTAAAGGCTTAGAAAAAGGAAGGAAAAAGAATAGGAAAAGATTTGGAAGAACAGCCCGAAAGGGGGGTGAATTTGGCCAAATCGATTAATCAAAATTGGGATTCGATTAATCGATTTTGGCCAAGAAGTTGAAAAGTCAAAGGACTCGAAATCGATTAAATCGAACTAAGTTTTGATTAATCGACTTTGGATTTCGATTAATCGATTTAGGTGTCGATTAATCGACTGGGAACCTCCAGTGGCTGGAGGAAAGTGACCTGGGGAAATCGACTAATTGAATTAGGATTTCGATTAATCGATTTCGGATTTCGATTAATCGATTTGGGATGGATTAATCGATTTTGAGAATTCGATTACTCGAATTGAGAATCGAACTGAATGAGTTGAGAATTTCGATTAATCGATTTGGGATCGATTAATCGATTGTGGATCTCGATTAATCAATTTTGGGAATCGATTTTAGATCTCGATTAATCAATTTTGGAAATCGATTAATCGAATCAGGTTCGATTAATCAACTTTGGAGTTCGATTAATCGACAGTCTATTTTTGTTGACTTCTGAGTTTGACTTTGAGATTCTCGGAGGGTCTTGGACCTTCTTTATTACATCTTTAGTGATGTGTTGCATGTATTATGATATACCATAGGTGGTACGTGTGATCATGAGCACAAGGAGCCACGTGGGACCTTGATGCATTGAGTTATTAGAGACTTGAGGTAGGAAACATCTTGAACATGTACTTTAATTTGCAAGAGCATGTATGTAGTGATATAGAATTGAATTGAAAAATATTTATTACTAAAGTTTTATGAAAAGGGTGTGTGTGTGACATCAATAAGAGCATTTAATAATAAGCTATCCCCAGGGGATGAGGAAGTAAAGTAATAAGAGCATCAAGTGTGATGCAAGTGAATAGATACATCCCAGGGATGTATCTAAGATTGAATAATGTCTGATAAGGCCTAACTGATATAAGATTGCACACTTACACGGTGAACAACTATATGTAAAGCACCTGATATTTTTGTTGGTTGAGGATTGATAGGATACCCCACCGACGTGGCGGGATATCCCACGACTGACGCCGCAGAATATCTGTGACCGATACGACGGCGAAACCGTAAGCCAGTACGGAGGTTTATCCATACACAGTAAGCACATCCCAGGGATGTTGAGATAAGATTGAACCCCGCCACCGATTCTCAGGGAAAAGGGGCTTGGATAGTATTGTATTCCCATGGAATACGTTTGAAAACTGTCTATTTAGATGACGATGAAGGGTATCTCATCGGGGCTCGATGTTATATTTCTCGGGGATTACTTAAGTTGAAAGATTAAGTTTTGGTTTAGTCCTTTTCACTGTCATTCATGATCAAGTAAAAGAGATGTGAAAATCATAAACTATTATTAAAAGTAAATGTACATTGCCACCTTCTTAAACTATTTTTTTTAGTAACTACATAGATCCATCATGCTTAGAATATCATGGAATATATGTGAGGTTTTAACTTATATGTTTACTGTGATTATTCCCTATTGAGCTAGGATGTAGCTCACCCCTTAGACTATAACGTCGTAGGTCCATTATTAGCAGCTGCTGAGGCTTCTGGGGACGTGGAACCTGGTGAGTCGGACCACGCACCTGGTGACGAGTTGGAGCCACCTCCAGAGGGCTTCTTCTAGAGGACTCTGCTGTGCATTGGAGAGTTATTTTTGAGAGCTTAATTGGTACAGCTTGATATGTCAAGCCTTAATTAGTCTTTTAAACAATGTAATTAAATTAAGATATTCTTTTGGGCGAACCATTCGGGATGATCAGTTATCATTGATGGTTCGGATCAGTTCTCTATTCATGCAGTGGCATGATAGCAGAACTGTCTTTTGAGATGTATAGAACTATATTTTTTCGTAATTTATAGTTATTGCTTCAATTCATTATTATTGTTTGATATACCAGTGTTCCGTCCTTAGCCAAGGGGCACGGTCAAGATGATCGTGCTGATGGCACGGGTTTTGGGGTACCAAAATCCGAGCTGTCACAATGTCAATCGAGTGACATTAAGAGTGGATGAGTGGATTGTACCACATTGCATCCGCATGCCTGGTGTCTTTTCAACTTCTCGCGATGTGTGGAGGACAACCGTTTTCAATCGATTGAGGATCCATCCTCAATCGATTGACATTCAAATTATATAATGGGGACACCACCCGTGGCCCCCTTCATCTCAAATCCCCTCCAATCCGAGCCGAGAGTCCACCTTCTTATTCTCCTCGTACGTGATCGAAATGGCAGAGCCTGGCCCACAGATGTTCCGACCACCTTGTCCTGCCAACAATCCGATGCATATTCCCAATGACAAGTGTGTTGATATCCAATTTTCAACGGAGAATTTCTTTGATCTCGCCAAATATTGTCACATCGCGGAATGCGCCCGTTCAATCGAATTCATCAAAGCTTTGCGCTTAAAAATGTTACTTGCCTCTCCACCTATTGATGTCTCTCTCCGTATCATTCACCTGTTTCACCAGAAGATGGAGTGGGTATCGGCACCACTCTCGCCAATCGAAATGCCATTCATTAGTCTTGAGATCGACAATTGGAGGTATAACTTGCACGCCGCCAATCTCGCCCGTGCATTCAATTTTTATGTGGTTCGCCCATTGAACCACCACATCGATCCAGCCATTGATCTTAGTCAGGATGACATGATCAACAATATGTGTGGAGGACGCCGCGATTTTGGTTTGCCCACTAAACCAGCCGTCCTACCGATGGACATCTTGTTTTGAGACATCGTCATGTCGAACAATCTATTATCGCATGGTACGAAGAGCGAGAGGACGAATAATAAGGTGTTGGCATTATATGCGGCGCACACGAATACATGGTTTGATGCGCCCGATTTGATGCTAGAGGAGATGTATCGGTGTCACCAGGACATCGCAACTACCACTGCACCGAAGAAGCGAGAAGCTATTCTGCTATATTTCCCGCACTACGAGATGCATCTTTTGGACCACCTTGGCTGCCCGATTTACGATGATGAAGAGATGGATGATATGCAGTTTTATGACTATGGCACCAACGTTTGGGACAAGAGCATCAAGGCTATTCTTTGTGTTGCGCCACCTCCGACCGACGTCGATGAAGTACCTCCTCCTCCCCGACCAAACCCCGCACAACGCCAACGCGGTGGTGTTAGACGACCTCGTCCCGAAGAGGTCCCTGATTTTAACGCAGAGGCAGCAGTAGGTCGCCTCGAAGCGCGGATGGATGGGTTGAGTGCGACACTTGGAGGTGTTGATCGACGGTCTAGGTTTCAGACTTCTCTCCTCATGCGGATGGCCCGAGAATCGTTCCATGGGCGTGCCGATAGATTCATCGCAAGAGCGCGAACGGCGATGAATGAGGAGGGAGACCCTGAATTTGATGATGATGATGTTTAGTGTTTTTGTTTGTTAGTATTTGTGTTTGTTGTTTTCATTTGTTTGATATATTTTTAGTTTTGTTTTTTAGGTAGGATCAATTATAGTTTGTTTAGTTAATCATTTAGTTGATAGTGGGATCAATGGTGTAATCAAATCATTTCAATCAATGCAATCAGAATATTTTTGGTGTGTTAATTTTTATGTTCATTCTCGGATTAGTGCATAAGTGCATCAGTCAATCGATTGAGATTAATCTCTCAATCGAGTGAGCACTTCTATGAGAAATTCTCGAAAAGTAACTCCCATTACTCAATCGATTGAGGGACAACTCTCAATCGATTGAATCCTGCATTGGAAACTTTCTAATCTGTCAGGAACAGAAAGTCTCTCTCAGACACTGTTTCGAAAAAGTCCAGTTTGTACTTTCCGTGGCACCTAGTGTCAATCGATTGACACTAAAATGTCAATCGATTGACTGATGTGTATTTCTGGAAGAATACCTCTTCCACTCCGAAAATCAAGATTTGAACCATCCTAGAGTCCGTAGTTTAGAAGTTTCTTTGAGTCCTAGGAGTCTGTACTTAGAACGTTTTCTCTATTTATACTCCTCTTAGGGTAGTCCTTTTCATTAGTCAAACTTTTATTCCCTCTTCCCTATTCCCGATTTGTCGTCAAGAAGTTGATGGAACCGGCACGCAAACGACTCCGTCGAGAACCGCCACGGGAACCTCTAGATTTTTCCACGAGGGAAGTCATTGATCTTGACCTCCTATCAGATCCCGCAGTCCCCTCGAGTTTTACGCACTCCATTGTAGCCGTCACCGACCCATCAAAGAACTTGATTCTGACCTACTTGTTGGCGGAATTGAACCCGCTCCCACCTCTCGTACCACCGCCTCCTACCCCACCATCATCTCCACCACACGCGCCTCTTCGACCACCACGTGTGGGCGGCATCACGGAGGAGATGTGGAATTATGCGTTTCTGAAGCCAAAAGAAGGAAGTTCCATCATGGATGACTGAAGGATAAGGACTGTCAGCTTTAGGGTTTAGTTTTAGGAGTCCTTTTTATTTTTAGCTGATTCTCATGTTTTCGCTTAAGTTATTATTAAAAAAAATTTAGACTAGGTTATTTTCAATTTTCAATAAGTGTAATAATTTGCACCAGTTAAAATAAAGTTTAGTTTAGTTAAATATTTGTGTTTTTAATTTTTTATCACAGTATTTTTCACTTGGTTAGCTTTCTTGGTCCTCGAGGGGGGAGTCTCCCATACTTTACAAAATCAAAGCCAATGAGGACATTGGACAGTTCAGGTTTGGGGGGAGGGGTATTTTCGATTAATTTTTTATATAAAAAAAAGGGTGTTTTTCGGATCTTAAAAGAGTATCAGTCAATCGATTGAGATCAGTGCCTCAATAGATCGACTGATGACTAGCAGCCTATTGGAAATTGTAGCAGTCAATCGATTGAGACTAGTGTCTCAATCGATCGACTGATGACCAGAAAGACTTATGAATTTCGAATTTTATTCATATTCTTAAATTGTTGATAACCGGAAACTCTTTAAAAATTGTTATCATGCCATGATTGTTTTACAATACTCATAAAGTTTAAAAGTTGAATATTGGTGATCATGATCTATGCATGAAACTTTTGTGCCATCACTTTGCTTTAATTCCAAATCTGAGAATTAAGTGTATAACCTGGAATCCTAAGATCACAAAGAAGGACTAAAACCCAGTGAGCTTTGGAACTTGGCTTCGTTTTTTATGAGTGCTGAAATAAATTCGGAGTATCTTTAAATTTCCTGCTTAAATTATTGAAATCTCGTATACTCTATATTTGATTTGTTGATTTCACGTGTGTTATACCATTACATTAGAAATCACAGTGTAAAAACTCGAGGCAAATAGGCATTGTTACCGTCATGAAAGGAAATGATCTAAGGTCATTATTGGTTCGTTTGTGCCCAAAATGCCCCACCTTATATTGATTTATCTTGTTGCACCCTTTTTGAGCCTCAACTGAAGGATTTTACCTTAACTATTCCTTGTTAAGCTGTATTGACCATACCCCACATAAATTTGAAAAAGCCTTACTCTTTTATCTCTGAGAAATTAGGGATGAGACCAGGGAAAGAAATTGAGAACTGTTGTAATAATATCTGTAAGGAATATATGACAGAAAAAAGTAAAAAGGGTGAGAGAAAAAGAAAATTCAGTATAGTGCAAGAAGTAGAGAAATATATGAAAGAGGTGTTAAAAAGAAAAAGAAAAGAAAAGAAAAAGGTTCTAGAAACTTCGAAAAAGGAAGTTGAAAAATCAAAAAATCAAGTATGTTTCTTGTTCCGATTTCTCAGAGAAATTTGAATCCAATTTTTCCTTTCTTTCTTAACCTTTACCCGAGCCCCATTACAACCTTAGAGAAGACCTTTTTGATCCAATCATGAGTGGTAAATGTCTTGTGGAGAGTGATTATACAATGTCTATGGTGCTTGGTATATGTATGTTTCAAATACAAATATCTGTTTCAGTGAGGTTTCTTTCGAAATTCTTTGATGCACCGTCTTTCTTATAACATGTGAGATTTTTTCAATTTGTATTGTAATTTCAATCTCACATATGAGTGAAAACTAAAACTATTTATCAGGAGCAATTTCATTCTGAGTGTATACCTATGGTAAGGATTGAGTCTAGACATATAATCTAAAGATTCCTAGTTTAAACTTCTTCTTAGATAAAAGAATTTTAGTAGTAATAAGTGCATAACACTCTGAGGCATAAATCATGAACACTGGAAAAGCAATGGATTGAATTGAATGAGCACTAATAAAATGAACATGGTCAGAAGCATCTAAAGGATTTTTCATGAGCATTTATCTACTTAAAGGGCATGACTAAATATTCTGAAAATTATAAGCTTTGAAGTTTGTAGGTACCTTCGCTGGAAACCTTCAGGAGACACAACTCCTCCACTAGGGATCACCTATGGGTTTAAAGGTTTGTTGCATATGCTAAATGCAATCGTGTTCCCTACGAAAGTGGCATTTATTTTATTTGCTTTTATATATTTTTCATTCTCTTTGCTCGAGGACTAGCAAAGTATAGGTTTGGGGGTGTGATCGGTGTCGAAATGTGACTATATTTCGCACCTTAATTCCTACACTTAGTTGTCCGGTGAAAGCATCTGATGGTTGTTGTGAGGTTTTAATGATTACAGGTGTTTCTAATCGTTGGATCGTTAAAGAGCATAAAAGAGGATAATTAAAGGCTACACAAGGGCTACGGACAAAAAGGTCATAAGAAGCATCGAAATCTGTGAAGAAGCTCAACATCTATTAAGGGAATATAGATTCTACCCCTATGTGTCAATCGATTGACACATGAATGTCAATCGATTGACAGAAGAAGACAAGTTTGCCCTCACTTATTTCTAATCAAAAGTCAATTGATTGAGATTTTATTATCAATCGATTGAGGCTATTAGGGATAGGGTTTGCTCACCCCTATAAAAAGAAAGCTACAGCTTTGCCTTGGGAGACCCTCTTTTTCATCATTTTTGGTTTCGACTCTTTTGGGGATATTTTTTGGAGGGGTTTTCTTCTTCTTCTTCTCTGAAGGTTTTCTCTTGGTAGATTGTACTTAGACTTTTGCATTGTTTATTCTTTTACATTTTATGAAATAATAGATTGTATTTAGGAAAGGCATTGTAAAAAGATCTTTGGTGATAAATGAAAAGTAGAATGACTTTGAATGTGCAAAGAGATCGTACATCAAGGATGAGCGGCTAAATCATTTGTTCAAGGAGGATGCGATCCCCAGATAAGTAACATTTTTATGATTAACTCCATCATTTCGTAATGTCATCATGGAATCGTTCTGCTAAAAGTGTGTTAGATTGAATATATGTTGAATGCTTTATTATGACCGTTGATTGCGTGTATCAACGACCATAATCGCTAGATCTGGACATGCAGGCTGATCTAGGCTACAGAGCGATTATGTGCCTATTATCGTGATCTAAACATCATGAGATACGCTATACTTTTTATATGATTCATACCGCAATGATAGGCTGAGTCATCGTTTTTAGATAGGGTATGTCGGATTGATGATCATGTTTTCTTACGAATCATTTTTCTAGATAAATGAGGGTGTGATTGATGTGATTTGGAATTGTGGGGTTGGTGATAGAAAGTTTATAAATCTGGGGTAGCAAATTCCGTGATCATTCTTAAATATTGTTCTTTTATCCATCAGAAATCATTTTGCTCAGATTAGTTTATTTTTCTTACATTTAGAAATAGTGTAAGTGTTTGATAAATTGAATATCTCCCTTAGTACTTCCTTGAGTGTTTTTAAATCTCTGAAAGAATTAGATAAATTTCTCATTTCCCTGTAGGTTCGACATCCCCGTTCTTACCGTACTACAATAGATCTTGTGCACTTGCAAGGGTACACTTTAAAACCGATCAATTATATATCAATCTTTTCATATAGATAGACATATCACGTTGTCCCCTTGCCTTGCAAGGCACCCTATCTCTTAGTGTGCTAGGGCTAGTGCCGTCAAAGAGGCTCCACAAGAGTGGACTCCTAATCGTGCGGATCACCTTGTTGCACATGACCAAAGTTCCATAATATTAACTCAAAAAAAATATCTTTTCTAAAATATTTTTGTTTTTTCCAAAAATAATACCTTTTACCCCTTTTTTTATATACTAAAAAAAGAAGTATTTTTCCCTTTTTTTCATTTGAAACCCGTGTGTTATTTTAAACAATTATTATTATTTTTTATTTTTAAACTTTCCCTTTTTTCCCTGAAATTTACCCTCTTACTGGCATATTTTAAGAGTCGTTGCATTTCCGTACCTAGACTTGCTCACTATGATGAGTTCAAAAGGAAAGACTCTTCCTAGAGTTGTACTTCTTTTAGATTGGGACATTGGTTTGAAATCTTGCCCAAGACTAGACGTCTCCGGCTTCCGCGAAATGTGATTCTTGTGTGAATTGTTGAGATAAAATATCAAAAATAGTATATTTAAATTATAATTTATATAAGGTATTGGATTTGTAGACTATTGAAAGTATATTACTCATTCTCATTATACACGCAATGCTATCTTATCTTACCAAATTTATATTTATGTGATGATCTCGTAAATGGCTGTCATGGTTTGTCCAAATTTATGCACACTAATGTTACAATTTTTTTTTTAACGGCTAGTGTTAAAGATCTTTGATCGGACATTATACAATTGATTTATCCGTGTGATTCTTTAACTAATTAAGATGTGTTCCAATCATTAACAGGCACTTGGACAGTTTAAATTGATCCAATGTCACGTGGCATAACAGTGGAGTATTATTTAATGGTTTAAGATCATTCAAAAGTTTATTTTCATTTCACGCCATCTCGTTGGAACACAAGACGTCTCGGTCTAGGCTCTCCAAGACAACTCAGAAATATGAATTTACAAACCATGATTGGAACCCTCAACCTGTTAACTAGATATAAGATTCCATTGATGTAAGGAAAAGTATAATGAGCGAATCTCGAACAACAGATTGCTTATATGTCACGATGCAAGTGGTTGGCTTGACTTGCGCTTACATCGCGCGGTGTAAGTCATCCCATGAATGGTCTGGGGTCTGCAATCTTCTATATATAAGGATCCATTTACATCATCTTTAACTAAATTTTATTTTTTTAATAAATAAAAAATTTATTATTTATAAAATTAATCCCTAAATATGGTTTAAAAGAAAGAAAAATTAGTAAATTAAAAAAAAAAAATTATTTATTCAAAAAATGAGATAAGAATATTGGTATCCTAAAGATGAAATACCACTATTCATATGTCATTTAATACGAGATACCCGTTGGAAATGCTCTCTAACCTATAACTAGTTGTTAGAGTGCCTAGGTGGCACAAGCTGCACAACAACTAATTATGGGATACCTGTTACTGTTAGAGATGCTCTAATGTCCCTTTTGTTCAAAATGGGGGAACCGTGTTTAGGTGTGGGTGCACATACCAGCCTAGTTTGGTATTAGATGCATGGCCCGTACATTATATGAATAG
Organism: Chloranthus sessilifolius; assembly: GCA_021018995.1. Classification (NCBI taxonomy): domain Eukaryota; kingdom Viridiplantae; phylum Streptophyta; class Magnoliopsida; order Chloranthales; family Chloranthaceae; genus Chloranthus; species Chloranthus sessilifolius. The sequence goes on from CM037596.1 coordinate 7,558,694, forward strand.
CATGTGTGCCTACCACTTTTAATAGGAAAGACACACTTGTCAAACTTGGGTAGCTTTATTTACAAGTCAAGAACCTTCTTTCTCAACCTTGGTTTCACATAGTTAAGCTGCTGACTGGCTTTGTATCAGATGATGCAGATGGTTTTATGTCCCAATCTTCCCACATAATAGATCGATGCCTCTTGAGTTGCGCTTAACTATATTGTTTCATCATATATGCTGTGTAATCTAGTGCAAAATGACAATCTTTTCAAGATTCTCAAAAATTTCTCCGAATTTCACTTAAATAGGAATCGGCTGAAACTTTCGGCGAAATTTTCGTCACTACTCCGAAATCACCCAAAAATTAGTAATTTCAGTGAAATTAATGAAACTTTTTTAAAGTTAATATATTTTTTAAATTTTTCTTTATTTTTAAATAATAAATAATATTTTTATAAATATTAAATATAGTACTCCTCGAAACTTTTTCAAAGTTTTCCCAAAATTTATCAAAAATTAACCGAACCGACCCTCCACCAAAATATTGGTGCACAACAAAATTTGTCACAGCGATCTGAAGACCCTATGCTTGACTGGTGGAATGAGATAAACTTTTATACCAATTATGGTGCACAATCATAGTCACCAAATTCTCCTAATTTTTGAAAATTTGCAAATACTTCAAAATATTAAGGTTCTACGAATTGATAATGAATTATTCACAAATCTTTAAAAAAATCATTTATCTTTTAAAATGCACCAAATTTTGAATAATTCACATATAATTAAAAATAGTTCAAAAAGTTATAATTTTAAATATATTTTAAAATTTTTTAAATTTTTAACATTTTTTTTTTCTCTAAACTTTTCCTTAAATTTGCCCATTTCTTTGAAGTTTAACCTTAGCGGATTATTGTTGAACCCTAATTTGGTCACTGCAAATTCGTTGGAATTAAAACTCTTTATCAAGGTAGAAAGAAAGGCACAGTCAGGTGGGATACCAGAAAAAGACAAAATAAAGTACTTTTGAATTCATAATCTTTGATTTCACCTATGTTCAAACTATTTATCTCTTGAGATGATGGGCTTATCATCATACGATTATTTTATTTATTTATTTCCTTAACAACAAATTTGGGCGGATGAGTTTCATGAGTTGTAGTGGTTATATTTTTGAGATGTGTGCTACATCAAATTAAAAAATGACCATCTGATAGTACACTCATGATCTCGAGATCTATCCTGGGAAAGAATCACACAAAGAGATCTTAAACGTCCGATTCAAAAAAGTCATCTATTATCAGCATGCGTGAACTCAAAGATTCGGTGATTGAATTAAAAAGATGCTTGACAAAATATCCCTATGAAGAACCGTTCGCTTAAATGCGCCAGCGACTTCCACTACAATCCGGGCCACCACAGCTGGCGGGGAAATAAATTACATGAAAGACCTAATCCTATTGACCACTTTACATACATCCTGCCATTAGGTACACCCAATCAAGCCACGTGGAATATATATTTTCTTTGTGATTTTATATGTTTCATTTACATGGCCTTCACTTTACTACACTTAATACCAGAGTCATCCATACCATAGAATTGGAACCATTAACTGACGGCTAAAAAATTAATGCTTTGAATATTCAATGGAGTTCATTTTTGGTTTCAATTTTTTTTAAAGAAGATATGGAGAAATGGTCCTTTTTTAATTTAACGTGCCACACATTAGAAAAAAAAAAAAGAAAAAAAAAGTGTCCATATAATCAGATTTGAGTTTATAAGTTTCAGGTGATGTTATGATTGCTTTGTTTGGAATATGTGCCACCTGAAAGAAAAAAAATGTACCTTTTCATATGAGAAACCCATGATCTCAAGATCTCTATTGAATTGAGGTACTAAAAATAAAACCAACTGCTGACATTAGAGTGCGGATATCAAATATTTAAAATCTCTCAATGAGCGTGATTTTGGTATAGATTGCCCTTTAATGCATAATCTATTACTTTGAAATAATTAATTGTGTAAGATCATTTAAGTACTAGTTTGGTTTTACTCTTGTCACAGGCATTTAAATATTATTTTGGTGTTTAAATGATTTTACACCATTAATGATTAAAGATGCATGTGGGCGATCCATATCATCGAAGTCATAGATTATAGATTGACATACAACCATAATATCAAATATTGACCGATACCGATAAGTATCATTTTTCGGCAAACAAATACTTATCGGTTTCATAACTTGGTATCGGTATCGGCCGATACGTATCCGTTTGAGTTGAGATTTTTATTTTATTTTTACAAATAGGCTAATACGTATCGGCCGATTCTTATCGGTCCTCTATGGTCTGATACCCGATACCGATTCCAAGTTTGACACCTTGCGTACAACAAGCCAAAAATGATATTTTATGATGATTTAAATCATCTAATATGAGGACTTTAATATCAAATGTGATTTTCAATTGTAATGGCTGATATTAAAATTCATCAATGAGATAGTTCACATCTAATTATATGCATGTTTCAATATTAGATTGCCACTTGGCAAATTTACATGGATCAAAGATGTACACCATCTTTGATCGTGAAGTGAAAAGTGAAAAGTCCAACTTTTTTGCCATAAGAGTCCATGGCAGCTAGACTTCGACATTGAAGGCGTCAAGTCTTTCAATGAAAAATATAAGACTTTCACCGACCTTATAGAAAAATATGGCAGCTAGAATTTGATCGTTGATGGCTGAGGGATCAAATTCTTTTATAATTTTGATGTTCCACCATAAAATATTGTTGACTGTCTCGGAACTGACGACGTCAGAAATTATTTTTTGTCCTAATCTTTCACACAATAGATCTTGAGATCATGACACACCTATCAGGCAGTCACATGTTGATTCCACGGGGCAAATATCTCCAAAAGTGATAGTCTAATAGGTACGCCGATTATCACGATCACTTTTGGTGATTTGTGCCATGTGGAATCAAGATATAGTAGTCTGATATGTGATTCATAATCTCAAGATCTATTGTCTGAAAGATTAGGACAAAAAATGATCTCCATTGTCGGAATCAAGGTAGTCAACCAATGTTTATGATGGAACATTAAAAATATAAAAATCACAATTTTCACTTTTTAACACTGTATATTTCAACCTCTACCAACTAAGTTTCACTTTTTAACACTGTATAATTCAACCTCTACCAACAAACATACCAATTGACGCAACAGGGTCACGAAAACAAAAGGGCACTTTAGAAAACAATGCCTCAAAAACAAACATTTTAGCAAATAAGACCCAACTTCAAACGTTGTAGAAAAACTGTGCTTTCATAGATTTTGGAACTTCAGAAAATCGTAAAAGCACAATTTTTCACAGGGAAAAATGTGCTTTCACGATTTTTTTAAGTTTTAAAATCCGTAAAAATACTGTTTTCTTAAAACATTTGAAGTCGGGTCTTTTTTTTTTTGCTTAAAAGTTTGTTTTTCTACTTATCCCAAAACAAAAGCCAAAATGATACAGGAAAAGAACATCCAGAAAGGCAACGCTATGACTCATATTGCCCAATTAAAAGAAGCCACTTAAAAGCTTAAACAATAAAATAGATCCTCAAGTGTTTTTTTTTTTTTGTTTGAAAGAAGACATGATTAGGAAGGAGTTCATAAGGCTTTAAAAAAAACAATCAACAACAATAAAAACAAGAACCAATCTTCAAACCAAGGAGCTTTGGCATTGCCAACACCCCCCCAGAGAGGAAATCTAGTCCACTATTGCGTCCATCAAGCTTCAGCGATAAGAGTGTCCCCGAGGGAAGAAGCCTCCTGTGCATGCCCACTAGTGACTATTCTCAAAGATTTCAAACGTATCTCCAATACTTGATCGGCCAAAACCTCAGTTTCTCTCAAACTTCTTCCACAATCTAGCAACATTGACTGCTATTGTCACAAAAAGTCTTTCCTGTATGTCATCAAAGAACTGAAAATATGCCTTCCTCCAAGACTTGTTGAACAACAGAAATCCCCAAATTCCCCAAAATCCCACTACAAATCCTGGTGCCATGCTAATGTAGAACCAAAATATTTCTGATCCGTGATCAGCTTCACCACCATTATCATTCTCGCTATCAAGTGTTGGATCTTGATTTGTTTCATCTTCTGGGCATTTTTCTGTAAGTGGAGGCCCACAAAGTTTAGCATTGCCAATATAACAAGACAGATCATTGAGAGTTCGAAGTTGGTTGCCTGAAGGAATTTTTCCTGACAAGTTGTTGTATGAGAAGTTCAAGTAACTTAAAGAATTTATAGAGGACATGCTTTGAGGAATTGAACCTGAAAGATGATTTCTACTGAAATCAAGAGATTCCAATAGCTTCAACTTGCCGATATTTCCTGGAATCGTTCCTTCCAATTCATTTATTGACAAATTCAACATCCGCAATCCGATGAGAGTAGTTAGTTCTTGAGGGAGTTTTCCAGATAGATTGTTGTTGGATAGGTCTATGGTCGTCACAAGTGAAAGGATCTTACTATATTCGCGTTCAGCACCTTTTACCAACAATGAAATGCTCTCTTCATAACTGCCACTCAATGTCACATTAAATATCTCCATTTCATCGTCTTCATATAGATTCAATACATCCTCATTCTTCTGCTGTGTTATAACCATTGCGGAAAGATTTCCAAAACACCATGGCATGGTGCCTGATAGGTTGTTACTTGCAAGATCCAAAACCTGAAGCTTAGTAAGATGACATAGTTGTGGAGGAATGTTACCATGTAACATATTTGAACGTAATCGAAAAATTTTGAGATCTGCTAGACTTTTTCCTATCCCTATTGGTATTCTTCCGGAAAACCAATTTTTCCCAAGATCAAGAGTAATCAAGCTCCGACAATTTTCTAAGCACGAAGGAATTTCTTTAGAGAGATTGTTGTTGCTCAAGTGCAATGATTTTAGCCGACTCAACGAACAAACCCAACTAGGAATGCCTCCAGACAGATTGTTGTTGGAGAAATCCATGACAATAAGACCTTTTGAGACTGTCTTACATCGAGGGAGTTCTCCTGATAAATGATTTGATGCGAGATTGAGAACGTTCAAATTCTTCAATCTACATAATGAGAAAGAGTGAATGGATCCAGAAAATTGGTTGTTGGAGAGATCTAGTACAACTATAGTAAGAGGCATCTTTGGCAATGGACCATCCAACTGGTTGAAACTCAAATCTAGTGAGCTAGGAGCAGAATAATTTGATATATCTGGAATCTTGCCGCTGATCTGGTTGTTAGAGAGATCCAAAGAATTAAAGCTTGAATTCCAAATCCAATCTGGAATATCACCTGAAATACTTGCATTGGACAAATCTACATCGAGAGAATAATGTTGAGTTCGTAGCCAGATAGGAAATTTGGGCCCCACTTGGCAAGACCCCATTCTGAGATGATGCCAGAGATGAAAAGGAGGAAGCCAATCAGAATTTACCTTGAAAGCCAATGAGTTTGAAGAAATGTCTAACGAGCCTAAGTTTGTGAGATTAGCGAAATTAGCTTCAGAGATTACACCCTCTAACAAATTATTAGAGATGTCCAAATCAACTAAGTTGGAAAGTTGTCCAAGACCTTCTGGAACAATCCCATCCAATTTATTATTACTAAGATTTAATTCAGCTAACCATGACAAATTTCCAAGAGAAACAGGAATGGGACCCCTAAGTACATTGTTACCAAGATTTAATTCATCTAAGGATGACAAATTTCCAAGAAAAACAGGAATGGGACCACTGAGTTCATTGTTACCAAGATTTAATTCAACCAAGGATGACAAATTTCCAAGAAAAACAGGAATGGGACCACTGAGTTCATTGTTACCAAGATTTAATTCAACCAAGGATGACAAATTTCCAAGAGAAACAGGAATGGGGCCACTAAGTTCATTGTTACCAAGATTTAATTCAGTCAAGGACGACAATCTTCCCAGAGAAGTAGGAATGAGACCACTGAATTCATTATAACTGAGATCTAACTGAGGCAAAGACAGCAAACTTCCGAGAGACGCAGGTATTGAGCCATTTAATTTATTTCGGTTAAGTTGTAAATAACTCAACAACGACAATTTTCCAAGAGATGAAGGAATTGGACCTCTAAGTTGGTTATTTAGAATACCAAGATATTTTAAAGATTTAAACTCGCCTAACTCATCTGGCAAAGACCCGTTGAGGTGATTTTCGTTTAAATCCAAATACTCTAATAAGCTCTCCCGGAAACATCCGGTCAAACTTTTTAAAATTCCCTCTATCTCTCCCCTAATCTCATTAAATGACAAGTCTAACATCTGCAAGTTGCAAAGACCACCCACGGATCTCCACATCACACTTTGCAATTCATTCGCGCTTAGATCAAGGAAAGCAAGAGAAGTCAAGTTCAAAAACGCACTAGAAATTGGACCTCGAAAGGAATTCCACCGAAGATCAAGATGGACCAGACTGCTGACATTGAATATCCAATCGGGAATGGTAGAGTTGAAATCGTTGTACGAGAGATCGAGAAAAACAAGAGATGTAAAATTAACATATCGAAGTGGTGACGGAGGATTACCAAGATTACAAGAGGCTAAGTGTAATTCTCGTAAAGAGGGAAGCATGTTGGCTACTTGTATCCAATCAGCAGATGCCTTTGCAAGGTCTACACCACTCAAGTCAAGGTATTGCAAAGAAGAAAGACGAGAAAGCCATTGAACGTTGTCGACATTCAATTCATTATCCATAGATATAAGATCAAGAAAACGCAAGCTAGAGAGATTTCCAAGCTGATAAGGAATCGTCCCGGCAAAACTCGCAAGGGAGAGGTCCAGATATGTCAATCTTTGGAGGGAACCGATGAAATTTGGAATACGAGTTTGGTTGAAATTGTTCAGACTTAAGTCCAAGTACTTCAAGTGTTTCAAATCGAGCAAAGATGGATTTATCTCACCTCCCAAGGACTCGGTAGAATAGACATCATGCTCATTTCGGAAATCAAGCTTGACGACGTGCCCGGTTTGATTGTTGCAACCCACTCCATTCCACTTGCAGCAATCTTCTTCATCTCCTTCCACCCACGACGAAAGCCGCTTACCAGGATCGGTCAGATCTTGTTTGAAGTTGAGAAGGGCTTCTCTCTCTTTTTTTATGCAAGCAACACTAGAATCTCCATTGCATAAACCTACAAATAGAGTGGTTTCTAAGTAAAGAAACCAAAGAAATAGAATAAGAACTTCAAAGGATCTGCCCATGCTGGTTATGCAACACTCAACAAGTAAGGACTTCCCTAATGCATGCATATTTGAAAACCGTTCAATGGCCACTATAAATAGAGAATAGGTTTTAATTCTTTTTAATAAAAAAAAGGAGGATAAGATTTATGTTTAATGTTGGAAAAGTCATAAAGATTGATTTCTTAATAAAAAGAATATATGGTACCTCTGTTGCAGCCAATGCATTCTCTTAAAGCCCCCATGTCCCATAGCCCTTGAAAATCATTGATTGCTTCGGAATAGATGATGAAAATCTTGTTTCACCCCGATCCTCCAAACAATAGATCTTGGGATTATATCGCACCTATCAAACGATCAGTTTTTTATTCCATGTCTTACAAATCCCCAAATAATAGTCGTTGAATCATATGACACTCATCACGCTAAATCATGAATTTAGGATATTTTTTTGAGATCAGTGACACATGGAATAAAAAATTGACCGTCTGGTAAGTGAAAAATGATCTTAAGATCTATTTTGTGAAAGATCGGAGTGAAACATGATCTCCATCATCCAATCCAAAGAAATCAATAGATTGCAAGAGACTAAAACGTGAGTACTTTCAGAGAATGCCTGAGCACAAACAGAGGTACTCAAGAATATATGGTCAGAATTTAGAGTGGCCCCACACTGTTTGTAGAAAAATAAGGCAGCAAGACTTTGACTTTGACCTTCAATTCTTTGATTTCAAAATCAAAAGTGAGACATATGCGTATAGTTCACGGCATGACTCATTGCACACTTAGTGGGAGCTAAGCACTGCAGCCAGTATGGCGTGCCCTATAAGTTGTCTTTAAAATTGTCTACCAAACAGCTCAAACGGCCCAACCTGCCTTTGTTATAGTTATGCACATCTGTCTCTATTGGAGTGCACAGATCGAACGGCTCATACCCTGGCACATTGTATAAAGCCTCTACTTTATAATAAAGAGCCTTTTACTAGAGACTTTATTATTAGTATTTTAATTTTTGTTATTTTTACTAGATGCTAGAGCCAGGAAAATACAATGGAACAAATCGTTTTTCCCTTGATAATGATGTTTGCAGGGTCTATCTTTGGTGCACGGGTCATCACATGGTACACCCAAAATCCTTAGAATTTGCAACTACGGAAAAAAAAACAATTCACTGAATTAATCAAAAACTTTGGTAGTGATTTCAGTCTTAACCTTAATTAGCCTAGAGGGGCAAATAGCCAATCAAATTAAACTATTTTCTAAGGCTGTGTTTAAGATTACTCTTTGGAGGCCAAGAGCAGCCCAATAAAAAAGCATGCTTAAATTGCCCTTTTAAAGAGCCCTAAATTCAGATCTCTCACTCTTTGAGAGGGCTAAGAACAATTACAATCATACATATCTCATACTAAAGGTGCTCTGCGCGCTAGAGCAGAGAGCTGCTCTTTTCTTCCAATGAACAATCCCAAACACAACCTAAGTCTATAAGTAATCACATACCTATAAAATTCCATGGGCTTAACGCAACCTAATCTGCTTATAAGGTGAGGATTGCCCTAGGTTTTTATATAGCCCAATGCCACGATACCAAGGCAATGTGGGACTATCAATCACAATCTCTCACATATAATATGTCATTTTACATCCCTGTAGTTACCTATTCTAATACCATGTAGAAATTAAATCCTCACCTTACAAGCCAGTTTTGGGGTTGAGTTTGGCCCATAAGATTTTACGTGGTATCAGAGCAGGTAATCACAGTGATGTAGAGAGACACATTATACATGAGAGTAGGGCTATGCATTTTTTAGGCCAAATCGACCAAACCGACTAGGATTGAACCCCCGGTTTTGGTCCGATTTGGAAAAAAGAAAAATCGAAAAGTTCAAGTTGGTTTCGGTTCTGGGCCTTCCCAAGCCAAAATTGGCCGAATCGAACCGATTGTAAGTAAATTGTTATATATATATATATATATATATATATATATATATATATATATATATATATATATATATATAGGGTTGTGCATTTTATAGGCCGAACCGACCAAACCGACCAAGGTTGAACCCCCGATTTTTGTCCGGTTTGGAAAAAAGAAAAATCGAAAAGTTCAGGTTGGTTTTGGTTCCAGGCCTTCCCAAGCCAAAATCGGCCGAACCAAACCGATTCTAAGTAAATTGTTTTAATATATGTATACATACATATATATATATATATATATATATATATATATATATATATATATATATATATATATATATATATATAGTCAACTTATATATCTATATATTAATCTCTTCAGGTATTCTTCTCTATCCAAACTCTGATTAATCAGAGTGAATGTGATATATTTATTTTTGTTATCTGTTTTGGTAAGGGTGAATAAATTATATATAAAAGTAAAACGACTCCAAAAAAAAAATGAAAATAGTAAAAGTGTAAAGTAGGTTGAGAAATTGGGAAAATTTAGATATGCAAGTAGAACTTACCGGAAAACCAAAACTAACAGAACCAAACTGAAACCGAATAGAATCTGGTTGTATTGGCTCAACAAATGGACGATTTAGTTTGGTTTGATTTGAACGTTTAGAAACCGATTACATCACGGTTGGGTTTGTAATTTTGGTCCAAAACCGACCAAACCAAGGATCAAAATTTCAGCCGAAATTACCAAAATTTTGGTCCAAATTATCGGTTTCGGTCCTCACTGAAACGATAATTTGGACTGAAATTTCGGTCATATTTTGTATGGGACTCAAAACTTCTGCCAAATTATCAGTTTTCGGCAGAAACCGAAATTTTACCCGAAATTTTGATCCTTGGACCAAACTGAACCGAATACACCCCTACGTGAGAGGGCGTGATCAATAGTCCCACATCACTTGGGTCAATGGCCTTGGGTTATATATAAACCGGGGGCAATTCTCAACTTATAAGCCGGTTTTGTGAGGCTGGATTAGGCTCATGAAGCTCTACATGGTATCAGTGCAGGTACCATAGCAAGACAACTCAATAACTCAATCAAATTCTATAATATTTATGAGAACATGATACGTAATAACATAACTTCAAAATTTCGATGAAATGACATTTTAAGAGAACTTTGTTTATCTTGTTTTTCTTTCTTTTCTACTTTGTCTGGATTATTTGTTTTTTCACTTGCTTTCTTTGTCTGGATGATCTCAAACAACTAACTTAGACGAGTAGAATGTGGAATCGAAAATTGACCGTTTGATAGATGCGCTATCATCTTAAGATCCCTTCTGTGGAAAGTTGGAGCGAAAAACAAATCCATCGTCAATATAAAGCAGTCAACGGTTATTTGGTTAGGTGCCCACCATGATGCAGGAGACTTTAGTGCTACCCTATTTTCAAACTTAATGGGGCCTAATAGTTGTGTAAGTTGATTGAGCCACGTAGTGGGCCTACACTGCTTGTAAGAAAGACTTTTTGTAGGGTAACCAACCCATTCCACACGGGTGAGATACTTATTTGAGACAGGTGGCATGTGTTTCTTCAATTGTCTTTACTACATAGAATGCGAGAAGGGAAATGTTGAGACCAGTGACGAAAATATTATAATTTTAAGTTTTTGCTAAAAATAATAAATGGTGGATAAGTTTTGATCGGGAGCCATTTCGGTTCATTTCGGAAAACTTTCAGGAAAAATTAGAAAAAGTTTGGAGAAAATTATGGGGCATATAAACAAGTAAATATCAATTATATATAATATTAATAAAAAAATTATTTATTTTCACCGAAAGTAATGAAATTTCAGCATTTCAGAGAAATCACTGAAATCTCGCCAAAGTTCAACCCTTATTTTAGTGAATTTCAGAGAAATTTGTCACTCTACTTCTAGTTACGTCAAATATTTTATTTCACGCTAATCTCTACTCTTTCTTGTGTCCCTCTCGGACCTCTTTGTGCATGTGCATCTCAGTGCATTCCGTGGCATGGGGTTTCGTCAGTTCTACCCAAGGTATCAAAAATCGCTAAACTGATATATATCGGTATCCCGTATCGGTATCGCGATACCAATATGCCTCGGTCCAAATATATATATATAGGAAAAGGGATCCGTCCTCCCATGGAGGACGGTCACCGTCCTCCAACTTTTCACGTGGCACCTAAAATATTGTTTCAATGTCACGTGGACCGTGGGTGCATTGCTTAGATCATCTATAAAAAAATAATAATTAAAAACTGATCTCTATCATGTATTTTTTAAATCGTGAAATGTGAATCAATGAATATCGTCAAACTTTGACTTGTGAATTAAAAAAAAAATTAAATTTTTTTTTTAATATTAATCTAAACTGTCCACCTGTGCTTCTTGTGGCACCCAAAAAATGTTTTGGGTGCCACGTGGAGCTTCACATGGATCTTGGAGGACGGTCACCGTCCTCCATTGAAAGACCTAATCGGCTCCCATATATATATATATATATATATATGAAAATAGACCGATACGTATCGGCGGAGGGCAAACTAATACTGATTTTGATACCTTGGTTCTATCATATAATTCAAAAGATTAGTACAGAGATCTGGCCAGTCAAAGATTAGGTGGCAAAACTTCTATCGTATGATTGATACATGTAGCATTTCGAACTCATCCAGCTTGAAAATAACAAGCCTTTTGTGTTTGTGAAACCCCGGCCTGGGTTAGTAAAGTGCCGACTAAGCTTGATCCACCCTGGGTTAGTAAAGTGCCACCAAAACTACTATAAAAACTCATGTTGTATTGAGGTTTCTTGGCCCTGTCAGATACGCCTTTTACGTCAGAGGCCCTATATTTTCACCTTTACCCAAATCGACTAGCCGGGAGCCTAGCCGACCCTAAGGATAGCAAAAAGTTCAAATTACCCCCTTTCTTTAACGCATAAACACATCATCTTCATCCTCATTTTAATCTGGTACAATTTTTAAAGTCAGAGGTGGCTAAGGTGACGATGACATCTTCTCCTCAATCCAAACTATTCCGATCTGCTATTTGGATCGACCCAAATACACCTTTTTCGTCAAAGACTGTAGTAGATTAGAATGAGGAAGAAGAGGATACACCTATATAATTTAAATTTTTAAATATTTGCATTTTTCTATATTTACACGATGTGAAACGAGATCTACTCCGATCCAAACTATACCGATCTGCTATTTGGATCGACCCAGATACTCTTTTTTCATCAGAGACGGTAGGAGATTAGAATGAGGAAGAAGAAGATACACCTATATAATTTAAAATTTTAAATATTTACATTTTTCTATATTTACGCGATATGAAACGAGATCTATGTCATCTGATTTGAAGGCCACAATATAAAATCAATAGTGTCAAAGATAGATATGAAAAAATGCGATATCGACTTTCATACATGATCGATATCGACTCTTATACCTGATCGATCTGAAGCCATTTAAGAAATTAAATCAGCGACTATTTATAAAGTCGCGATCGACTATTTACAGAGTCGCCATCGACTCTGTACAGAGTCGTCATCGATTATATATTTAAAAAAAAAAAAAAAAAAAAAAAAAAAAAAAAAAAAAAAAAAAAATTATTTTATATAATCGATGACGACTCTATACAGAGTCGATGGCGACTCTATATAGAGTTATCATCGATTATATATATTAATTTTTATTTTATATATATATATATATATATATATATATATATATATATATATATATATATATATATATATATATATATATATATATATTTTATTATTATATATAATTGATGGCGACTCTATACAGAGTCGATGGCGACTCGGTACAGAGTCGTCATCGATTATATAATTTTATTTTATTTTTAATTATTATTATTTATATATAATCGATAGCGACTCTATACAAATTCGATGACGACTCTTAAAATGATCGATACCGATTGTGTTAAGAGTCGCCATCGATTGTTAAATTTTTATTTTTTTTAAAAGAGGCGATATTGTCTTCTTTTCATGTCTATCTTTGACGCCATCTATTTTATTATGTGGCCTTCAAATCAAACAGCATAAATTCGGCTTCACATTGCGTAAATATAGAAAAATATAAATATTTAAAATTTTAAATCATATAGAACAAAAAAAAGTGTAAGAAGGAGTATTTCGGACTTTTTGTGCTAGCTAAAAATGGCTTGACTAAAAGCTGATCAATTTAGGTAAAGGTGAAAATACAGAGCCTCTGACGTAAAAGGCGTATCTGACAAGCCAGTCAGATAAATTTTCCTTTATTTAAAGATATTTTTTTATGTAAAAATATTAATATTCTATTCACCAATGTTTTTTTACAAGTTCAACATTTGGATCTCTGGGTCTTTAGTAGGGGTAGCGCTTTGGTAGAACACGTATTCTTTGACATACAGTTGACCCGATGCTCTCTTTCCCATTGCTTTAATGTAGTGAAGGTCCAGAGACTATATACAGTGCACCAATAGGACAAGCGAGCTGACCTGATACCCGACCCGACTGGATAATTTATCGGGTAAGTACGTAAACTTGACCGGTCAGGTCTTGTCGAGTATGAGACATAAACTAACACATTAAAACATGTTTTTCTTTTTTCTTAAACACTCTTATTTTTTTGAAAAATTCACAATTTTTATATTTTAAATGTGTTTTTTTTTTTTAATTCCAATTTTTTTACTACTTCTGTCCAAAAAAATAATATTTTTAAATATTTGCTTTACTCTTCCCACCTTGTCTCCTGAATTTTATGTATTTTTTTACATTTTGGTCGTTTTTTTTGCCTTGGCGGTTTTTTCCCGAATTTCGACTTGGTGACTATCCAATATGGGTGCAAACAAGTCGGGTTTAGAGTCAACTTGAATCCGACATGTTAAACTACATCCTAGACTTGAACCCAACCTAATTTGCTCGTGTCTAACCTCGACCTGCACCCGGCTTGTTGAAAAAACTCTGATCTGCCTCTTTATTCTAGTACATTGTGAGAGTTTTTCCCTAATGGAGGTTGTTCTAGAAAATATTAGAAGCAAGCTTGTGATCACGTCGGAGGAATCGATCGAAATACAAGCAGAGGAAGGAACTAGTGGATCATTCAATGATCTATATCATTGGAAAGATAATATCCTCAAAAAAAAAGTCAACATGAATGCGTTCAAAACTGCAATCAAGAAAATATGGAATCTGGTAAACAATCTTATATAGAATGAGTTTGGTGAAAATGTCTTTCTTTTCCAATTTGAAGATAGGGCACATCTCACAAGAATCAAGAGGCTAGGACCATGGAGTTCCAAAAATCAGTTACTCATAACCTCTAATTACAACCCCAAGTGTGTCGGTAGAACGAATTATTTTCAATAAATCAGCAGTTTGGATTTGATTTCTTGCATCTACCATTAGAAGCCATGACAAAGAAAATAGGAGAAAAAAGGGGATCACATATTAGTGACATACTGCAAGTTGAAGTTGCATATAATAGAATAGGTTGCAGACGGTATCTATGCGTTCAGATCGATATTGATATATCAAAGCCTCTCCGTCAAGGAGTTCTCCTGAAACTAGTGAGAGAAGTTGATAAGAAATGGATCAAAATATAATATGAAAAGCTACCACATTTCTGTTTCTCATGTGGTGTTATCAGCCATAATAATCGTGAATGCATGAAAGGAGACGATGAGCGAGGTATCCAGTATGGGTCGTGGTTACGTTCTTCCCCGCGTGAGTTAGAGGTGTTCTCAAAGTCGCCAGACGAAGTTATCAAAGAAGATGAAGTCACCTCCTCAGAGACGGGAGTGGGTAACTCCATTCCCAGAGACAACCAGAAGAATTCGTTGCAGATTCAAAGGGCCCTTAAAATCCGTGCAGATCTCCAATTTAAACTTGATTTTATCGCATAACCGCACTAACTTACCTCATGCCCAACCTCAGACTGTTGGTAGTACCCACATAACCTCTTGCCCAAAACCTCCTCTTACCCAAAACTTCTATCCTGATGCCACGTGTCCCACACCCCAACCTAACTCACCCCAAAAAACCATACTAAATCTTCCAACAGTTTCAAAAGGCTCATCTTCCCCAACCGCCTCTTACCCAGCTCCACGTGTCCAACATCACAACCCAACAATTCCCAACAACCCTTTGAATACCCTTCAACAGTGCGGAACTGCACCTCTCGCCCATCTAATCTTGACCAACTCCATGTGCCCACCACCTCTTGCCCAACAATTCTATCTCAACACCAAATGTCATATTAACTAAAACAAATCTTTCATTCAGAGGAGTAAAAATTCTTGCACGGAATTCTGGGTTTTCCAGTCATCACCAAAAACCTCTCAACCAATCCCCATCCTCTTCTTCCCTTTACCTATCGACATCTTTACAGGAGGTATCCCAACAAACCAATAAAAGAAAGAGAACCCTTTCCCAGGAAGCCATTTTCAAATGATGACCCTAAATACAATAACCCCCTCGATCTTGCGATTGATTCTTCATTGGCGGTGCTTGCTAAACAACCCTGTCGAGAGCCATTAAAATTTTATGTTGGAACTGTCGAAGATTTGGGAACAACGAACAAAACTAACCTCAAAAAGAATGGATTGCAGGTCTAATAAGTAATCGGTTTTCCACAATAAAGCCAATCTACCTAATCTGCCAATAAGGACTACAAAGAGACCCGTAGAGCGAGACTGACAAAAATGGCGATTGACAGGTCTATATAGTGAACCCCGATCTCATCTCCGACATCTTACTTGGATACTCTTAGAAAATGTCCACAACCAATTCGCCCTTCCTGGATTTGTTGTGGGGATTTTAATGAAATCTTGTCACAGGATGAGAAGGACGACGGGCGTCTCAGACCCGATAATCAAATTAGTCAATTTCAGGAATGTGTGGACATCTGTGGATTTCGTGATCTTGGTTTTAGTGAGCATAGATTCACATGGAACAATGAGCGAGACGATGATGAACTCATCCAGGAAAGACTTGACCGAATACTCGTGAATTATGATTGGAATCTACTATTCCCTGAGGCTCATGTCTCTCACATCAAATGTTCCGTATCCGACCATGTTGCCCTCCTCCTATCCACTGGCTCCCAAATTCTAGCCACGGACGCCCAACTTCTAACCCAAACTTCCCATCACCTCACTTTCCAATTCGAAGCCATGTGGATCCGCGATATGGAATGTGAGAAATTGATTTATGATCATTGGGATCTTATGGACCATCCAGACCAGCTCACCAAATTTGGTCTCACCAAATTCTCTAGAAAAGTCGAGCATGTCTCCGGAGCACTCAAGCAATGGGATCACAACTCTTTTGGCAATGTTCAAAAAATGATATCTGAAAAAACCAAGATACTCCAATCTACTCCCTCGGGGCCTATCCAAAAGAAGTTATAGCGTGAATTAAATGAATTATATGAAAGACAGGAGATTCTATAGCGACAACGATCGAATGAATTATGGCTAAAGGAAGGTGACAAGAACTCTGGCTTTTCCACGCAAAAGCTTCTCAAAGGAGAAAATAGAACAAAATCTCTGGTTTGTTCAACCGTGAAGGTGTCTAGGTTGATTCTGAACCACTGATTTTTCAAGAGGTCCAAATTTTCTACCAAGATCTATTCACTTCATCCAACCCAAGCCGCATTGATGAAGCTTTGGAAGTCATAAATGCTAAAGTAAACCCATTTCAAAATCAATACCTATCTCAGCCGTTCACGGAGTCCGAAGTTGTTAAAGCTATCAAACATATGAAACCACTCTCTGCCTTGGGTCCTGATGGTATGCCCTCTATCTTCTTCCAAAAATTCTGGTCCATTGTTGGTCATTCAATATCTAGTAGAACCTTAAGTTATTTAAATAGGTTGGTTGATTTATCTTCTATTAATCGAAAAAATATTATCTTGATTCCAAAAATAAAAAGTCCATCAAAAGCATCTAACTTTCGCTCGATTAGCCTTTGCAATATCATATACAAAATTATTGCGAAAGTATTGGCCAACAGACTCAAAACCATCCTCCCAAAAATTATTTCCGTTTCTCAAAGTGATTTTGTCCCACGTCATTTCATCACAAACAATGTCTTAACGGCCTTTGAAGCTAATCATTTCCTGAAATTTAGCCCTAATAAATCTGCTAGAGGATGTGCCATCAAACTCGACATGAACAAAGCCTATGACCAAGTCAAATGGGTGCTTCTTGAAGCTTCTATGAAAAAAATGGGCTTCAATGACAGATGGATATCCTTAATCATGGGTTGCGTCAAGTCAGTCTCTTACTCTTTTCTAATAAATGGAAAAATATCGGGCCACATTCTCCCATCTAGGAGTCTTAGACAAGAGGACCCCCTCTCCTCGTACCTTTTCATCCTTTGTTCGGGAGTCTTTTTTGCTTTGATTGATAATTCGATCAAGTCAAAAAAAAATTCAGATTTAAAAATTTGTAAACATGAGCCTGTGCTCTCACATTTATTTTTTGCAAATGATAGCATGTTGTATATAAAGGCTTCAGTGAATGAATGCGCTGAACTTGCCAACATCCTCACCATCTACGAGGCATCCTCCGGGCAGCAAATAAACTATGAAAAATCCTTGATCTCTTTTGACAAATCAATTTCTAGTTCTTATAAAACACATATCCTTCATGTGTTAGGCATCAAAGGTGAGAAATCTCTGGACAAATATTTGGGCCTATCGTCGAGTATTAGAAGATCAAAATCTCAAGTCTTCGGTAACATAAAAGATCGAATATGGCGTAAATTACAAGGTTGGAAAGAAAAGCTCCTCTCATCTGTCGAAAAAGAGATTCTAATCAAAGTCATCGCTCAGGCAATTCCAAATTATGCTATGAATTGCTTCAAGCTTCCTAACATATTTATTCATCAAATCTTAATGCTCATTGCCCGATTTTGGTGGAGTAATGATAAAACTGATAGTATTCATTGGAGGAGTTGGAATAAACTATGCAAGTCAAAATTTATGGGGGAATTGGGTTTTAGAAATCTGAAGGCCTTTAATGATACATTGCTTGCTAAACAAGTTTGGCGCATTACTGAATTCCCAAATTCCTTCACAACACGACTGTTTAAGGCAAAATATTTCTCATATTCATCTTTCATGAATGCAAAAGTCAGCCACAACCCGTCGTATAGTTGGCGAAGTCTACTATCAGTCAAGAAAATTATTCACAAAGGTTTGCTTCATAGGATAGGGGATGGTAGAAACACTGATATATGGGAGGATTGCTGGATATCGAGACCAAGTATCTTCAAACCCATTAGTCCTTTCTCGAGACAATCGATTAGATGGGTAAAAAATATCATCCTTCAGCATCCCCGACGTTGGAATGAAGAACTTATTAGCCAACATTTTATGGAAGATAATGTTATTAAGTTCTCAAGATAGAGAAGTTCAAATAGTATGGGCATATGACAAAAAAGGAAAATTCACAGTTAAATCGGCCTATTACATTGCCCTAGATAACTATCACGACACAACCTTTCAATCCACTACCAGTTCCGACTCCGATTAAAAAATTTGGGATCTTATCTGGAAAAGTAGTGTCCCAAACAAAATTAAAATATTCATGTGGCGTTGATGTGTCCTTAAATTTGTACTCGCAAGTGCACGAATCGTGATGTAGTCAGTGGGTGCAAAGTACAAGATCGTTCCCACGAGGATTGGTTAGAAAATGTAAAAACAGAAATATCAATTAACTAAAAGAATTTCCACAGATCTTTTACAGTAACCAACAATCTAGGGTTCTGATAAATGAGATAAATGCTAATAGATAAATACTAAAAGAATTTAACAATTAATGAAAGATAAGGATTGGGATGCTAAATTCTCCCATCGTGGGTTTATCATTTACAGAATACCAATCTGTGGATTGAGATATGAGATCTTTAACAGATTTCTCAAAAGAAGCACTGCCCTATACACGCGTGAGTTCTAAAATATAGATCTGAGATCACGGAGATGTATAATTAACATCCCATAAGTGTATGATTAACACTCACACCTCGGACAATATTTAGAACCCAATCTCTAGGGTAATTTCTAAAGTACGATCTAAGATCAAGGAGATGTATGATTAACACCCCATGGGTGTATAATTAACACCCACACCTTAGATCGTGATTGGAACTCACCACTGGGATAAAGTCATACTATCAATCCGAGATCAAGGAGATCTATGATTAACACCCCATGAGTGTATGATTAACACTCACACCTCAGATAGCAGTAAAACTTCACCTCGAGATGGGTAATAATTAGGATAAAATCATTATTGCAGATCTGAAATCATAGGGCATGATTAGCTCCTAGATCTCGGACTGAAATGATGATTTCACCATTTTTAATGAATATTAAGGTCTTAAAAAGTATCTGACATCTCAATTACACTGATTTATATTAATATAAATGAATACCTCGGATGAGGTTCATTAGATCCCCATCCTTAATGAAACTAGCCACACATAACTGAAATAAGCAATAAAATAAATGCAGGGGTTGAAAATGCCATTAAAATACCGTAAAGAATTATCCACAAAAATCCACGAAAGCTTTAATCCAAAGTACGTACACCTCCTTCTTGAAAGTGGATCCAAATCAGAAAACTAAGACTTATCTTCCTTCTCAAAATAAATAATAAAGATAGTTCAAGAAAATGGAACTCAATGCCCTTACACGTTGAAAAGCAGAGAACTAAAAATAAAAGAATGCGCAGAAAAATGAAAACTCTCAAAAACAGAAGTCCCAAAAGAAGAATGCAGAAAAGTAATAGAATCCGAATTATCTCTCCCCAAGGACTCCCCGAATGAATATATCTCTAAGAATATCTTTTTCCTTAATTGCCAAAACAGAAGCCGCTTTTTTCTCCAAGATTTTATTCCGTGAAAAGAGTACCAAGATTCTCGCGGCCAAACAAAATTCTGAACTTAAATTCAAATTTGGTCGATCGATCGACCATATCAGATTCTGTTTTAAATTTCAAATCTTCCGGATCAGGTCGATCGATCAACCAAAAAGGGTCGATCAATCGACCTCCCAGATTTTCGTGAACTCCCGCTACACTTTGCATTCAGATATTGCCTCGGTATTTCGGCCATAACGTTCTATCCCGAAGTCGGATTTAGGAGATTCTTATGGCGTTGGAAAGCTGACGACGAGATCTACAACTTTTGTGTTTTAATAATTTTCTAAATCTGATGTTGTGAAGGGTCAAATGGAGCTCCAAGTCAGGATAAGTTCCGCATGATCCAAAGTAGCACGAATTTGACGTTATATTCTGAACTTTTGGGTTATTTCATGCTCAACACATCTTCAGGCCTGTAAATCACTAAAGCTATATAAAACATGTTAAATGGCTTTCATCGGATAGCTAACTGTAGGTCTTTAGGGGTGAAATATCATCATATTTCACTGCACATCAGGCATGCTTGTAATGATCTCCTCCGCACCCGGGTAAATCTTCAGAAGAAAATGTCGCATATTGACTCATATTGCCCGGTTTATGGTGCAGCCCCAAAAACATTGATCCACTCCCTCAAGGACTACACCATAGTTGTACAATTTTGATTTGCATCTTCTCTTGATCATTTTAGTAAAGTGTCTCATACTTTCTATTTTACCGATTGAATACTTCAAATTCACTCTTTGCTAGACAATGACGTAATCGAATACTTTTTTATGATTGCCTGGGCGATCTGAAATTATAGAAATCAGATTAATTCGGGAGGGAGTAGGCCTAATATTCCCCTTACAGTGAAAGAAGTCAAAATCTACTTAAGCAAATTTCGAAGAGCCAACTCCCCACCTATCCATAGCAACTTGGCAGTCAATGCCAATTCTCCAAAAAGGTGGAAACCTCCTCCAATTAACTCTTTCAAAGTTAATTGCGATGGAGCTGCGTGCAAAAAATCTAAGTCGGGAGGCATTGGTGTGGCCATCAGAAATGATAAGGGTTCTCTAGTATCTTCATTGGCCAATCGTCATCCTCATGTGTCCTCTCCAGATCATGTTGAAGCCTTGGTCATTCTCCATGGTATTCAACTAGCCTCGACCCATAACGTGCAGAATATTACTATTGAAGGTGATTCTTCAAATGTTCTAAACTGCATTACTAGGGAAGACATTAACTCTTTAAATCTGGATTGTGTGCCTTAACAAGCGCGCGATGTCATAACACAGACTTCTAAGCCCTTGAGATCGGCTAGGATTCTGGGTTGTGACAGAGATAGCTAAAGGCTTCGGGCTCTTTGAGTTTTTGCCTTAACAAGCGTGCGGTGTCATAACACTAAATTCTAACACCTCTAGCTATCTGCATTCTTATGGCTCGGGGCTCTTTGAGTTATGTGTGTGCAAGGCCAAAGATTTTATTCCCTATCTGTACCCTTTAGTCAAAGAATTAATCATTAAAATATATATGGGTCTTCCCATGTGGGCTCGTCTAGTCTATAGGCCCGTAATGGTGCATATACCGTATGTAGCAAACGTGCAGTGTTGAAAGCGTGGCCCAAACTTTTGGAATAGGCATAATCAACCTTCTAATCTTAGAATACTGTTTAAATGCATCTTCCTCCTACGCTATGAAGGTGTACATGCCCCGAAAATTGTGTAGCAAGGATCCGACGGTCGAAACTTATTTGAGTCACACGGGAGTCAATCATTAGTCAAATTTCACAAATGACCTGTCCGTTTTCAATAGATCAACAAGATCTATCTAATGAGATTATCGTAACATCACTTTGAATTACGTATTTTAGAACTTATGTACCTTCATTGTAGGTCACATTCTTCTCTCTTAAAGATGAGCGAGGGACCCTTAGTTATTCTTAGACCACTCTATAATCCTATAAGGTCTTAGAGTTCAATGTAATATCTAAGAGTTAAAGTCTAACTCACCCTTGTAATAATGCCGATTTAATATCAGTATTTCTAATATCTCCTTCTAGTTGAATTGAATGTTTGAATTATAGTTCGAAATATTATGTGTAATATTGCATCCCTTATGGTTAGTAGTTTTCTCATTATAGGCTTCATTTGCATTATGTGACATTCATCACTTAGAAATATGTTAGGCATATATATGATAGGTTAAAAAAGAATAAGATACAGCACACGACTTTTAAGCCTTCGTCATGGTGGGGTTCCTTTCACGGTCATGGTGAGGTTATGAACTATGGTTGAGAATGATGATGTTATAATAAATGAATTGATGCGAAGCAACCTTATCGTTCATGTCCCTGATCGACATCCAAGTTGATTCAAAAGAGATGTTTCTAGATGAACTTGTTGTCTATATAAAATAATCATATATGGAAAGGAATAAGAATAGATATTTTTTCTTTCAACCATATTTCGATTGTTAATACAATATATAAGGACCGCTACTACAAGTAGTACTATACCTTTGGTCATGAAATCTCGATTGCTTGTTTAAATATGAACAATGTCCCAGGCTTGAGTTATTCTTTGAGTAGTAGGAGGTACCTTCCAACTATTTTCAAAGATTGCATTAGACACCAAAAGCATCCTCATCAATCCCTGATTGATTAATTCATCGTCGGAATAGCAAAGTACCACCATCAAGCAACTAGTGCTTCAAAAATCTAGTATTTTTATCATTTCCAATGAGAATTTTTATATAATTCTTTGCCTTATCTCTATTTCCTATTTGTGACAGGCCAAATTTTCCCGATACATTATTCTGAGAGATATTTTTTTTTTCTTTAAGCTTTAAACCAAATGCAAATATCTGGACCGCCAGATCACAGAACATAATCTGAAACACAGAATACTTGGTGCATCCACATATAAGCGTGAAAATCAAAACAGATAATTACATAACATAGCAAAAATCACTATGACAAAACTAAAATTTCTATTCTATTATTCAACATAATCCACTTAACGTACCAAGTCCAAAAACCCAAAATCTTACTGAGTCTGAATTCACTACCTATGGACAACTCCTTAGGAAGAAGACCTTCGTCTTTCATATCGTTCTCAAGCTCTGAAGTTCGGATTAGAATCTACACTTGTGACGTATAGTCGAGGTGAGCTAACAGTCTAAGCTCAATAGGGAAAACTCAATAGCTGTTACATTTTTATCACATCAATGCATAGATTCAATGATAATTTTCAAAGCATTTTCACATCGAATTGGAAAGTATGTTCATATCAAAACAATATTCGAAGAATCTTTTTAGCTATCAATTACAAAACAAAACTTTAAGTAATGACCAAGGTTCAAGTATTTTCATGTCAAACAAAAAACAACACAAAACTTCTTATTTCTTATTTTCTAAGATCCGGACGAATTTACAACCAAGGGTCAAGTTCAGATCAAGGTTCAGGATCGATTCATTTACATATAATCCGCCTTAGCGATCCACAGCTATACATATAATCTGCCCTAGCAGTCCACAATGTGTACATATAATCCGCCATAGCGGCCCACTTCAATTTTCCTGACTTATGGTTCAATTCACGGATATGCCACCGTGTTGGTTCGATTCACGGAGACTGCCATACCAGCTTGATTCACGGATTAACTGTTGTACCAATTAGATTCACAAGTTAACTGTCGTATCAGTTTGATTCACGGATTAACTACAGTACCAGTTCGATTCACAGATATGTTGTCGTGCCGATTCAATTCACAGAGACTGCCGTATCAGTTCGATTCACAGTTATCCATCGTGTCGGTTCAATTTCAAGTTAGAGTTCAAGTTTCAAGTTCGGATTCAAGAACGGATCGAGGTTTTGGATTTGAATACGGATTCAGGTTCAAGCTCGGTGTTCGAAATCAATGGATTCAAGGTTCGAACTTAGAGTTCGAATTCCAGTTCTAAATTCCAATTTACAATTTACATTTCAAGTTCATTTTCAAAGTTTCAAGTTCAAGAATTCAAGTACAAGTTTAAATACATGTTCAAGGATTCAAAAACTTTCAATTACAAGTGCAATTATAATTTGAAATCACAATTATATCAAAGCATCTACGAAATCAAAGTCAAAATGCAAATGTACATAGAGATTTCCCCACCTTAAGTTTGGAGTCGTTCAAAGCAATACCTAGGTCCTTATCGACGACATCCCATTCCCAATCTACATCACATATATGATGATGTATCAAGGACTGATTCTAATTACTAATAACTTTGACGTATTTAAGTATTTTTTTTAAATCGAAGCGGAAATGGGCAAGTTCGTGCTAACTCAGAACTTGACCCAAATTTTTACTCAATTTTAACCTTCAAAATATTTTATTGATAAATTTATTAATTCACAAAGTTATAGAGCTTGTTGCTCTCTTTCCAACGCCTCTAAAATTGCGTCAATTGGAGTTCGAAGTAAAAAGTTATGACCAAAATACAGAAGTTGTGTCGGCACTTCAGTCCAAAATCGAACAATCGATTTCCAAAATCGATCGATCGGTTTCTCCAGCAATTTTTTTCAATCTCAAGCATCATAAAATCGATCGATCAATTTTGACAGGTTCAAAACTCATTCGGCTTCCTCTTCCTTGGTTCAAATCACTCAAAATCAAAGGATCTTCATTCCCTTTACACACAAACCAACACTAAACTAATTCTAACCAAATTAAATCAAATCTTACCTTTTTAATTTGCGAGATTGGAGCACACGATGGATAACTCCGACAATGCCGAAACCCACACTCCTCTTGAATCCAATGATTTTGAAACCCAATCTTCTCGCAATAGCAACGGGATGAAACTCAAAGTCAATCTCCACGAATTGTGCCCTACGAACTCACTAGATCCTTGCGAGATGAAGATCGTTCAAACGGGGGTTTCAAATCGAGGTTTCTTACCAAAATGAAAGAGTGTTTGGGGAAAATGGGTTCCCGCGCTCTTGAATTATCACCATATCGACGATCGGCATTCCCTTGCGGCAATCAATCGATGAAGAAGAATAAATCTAATGAGAAATCGACCAAAAATCCATGGGATTGCTCCTCTCTCTAGCTCCCTCTCTTTCTAAAATCTCTCTCTTTCTCAACGTCTCTAGCAAATGAAACTTCCAAAGGAAGTTTTACTTATGTGCATGGGATTTGTTTTGGTGTGAAGCATGCACACCAACTAGTGTGTTAAGCCTTATCCAAATAAGCTTTAACTTGGTGTGAAGCTCTAACATCTAAGTTGTGTATTTATCATACATTCTAAGGTCCAAGTTAAGGCCCAATGCCTGCCTAATTAGTCGAACTCCACGGGCTAGATAGATCACCGATTCTTTCATCGAAAGTTCCTTTTGAAAGCAATCACCTAAATGGAATTTCTTTCGTCCTGATGCAAAATTTTTCTTCATAATACACTGTCTCAAATATTTTCTGTTGATATGAAATCATAGTATTAAATTTAGCTTAATTAAATAGATATAAAATTAACTTTATTGAGATATTAAATGAAGCTAATATATCCTTTTCTAATTCTGCTGATAAACTAATCTAGAGGCTCGATAAATCTGAATCCTTCTCCTCCAAATTGATGTACAACCTCCTTCCCTCTGTACTTTGCCCCGAGCTGCCTTGGCTATGGATCTGGAAGGCCCGTTCCCTTACTAGAGTTGTTTCTTTCGTTTGGTTGACTGTTATGGATAAAATCCTCACTGTTGAAAACCTCCAGCGCCGAGGCTTCTAACTCGCTAATAGATGTGTTCTATGCCTATCCAATATTGAAGATATCAATCACCTCTTCCTCCATTGTACTTATTCGTCTGAGGTACGAAGCCTTTTGTTATCCTGGTGTAATCATAGTTGGATTAAGCCAATTCTCGATGAGCTCTTATATAGGGGCGTGGGATATAAGTGGTTGCTCTAAAAGAAAGAATGGGTGCTGGAAACTTATCCTCCTCACTGCTCTATGGTTAACATGGAAAGAAAGGAATAACAAGATCTTTGAAGACAAAGGTTGTCATCCTAGTCTCCTCGCGGATCGTATCAAGATTAAGGATTTGCAATGGGCCAAAAGTTTTAACCTTATAGGCACTGATTCCATTTAGGATGGTCTCAGGGATTGGGATAATGTATGGGAGATGTAACTTTCTGGGTCCTTCTGGAGATGTAAGATGTAGATTTTCTTTTCCATGGTAGTTTTTGGCCCTCTGAGATGATGAGTTCGTTGCTCATCCTCCTCTTGTAGTTTTTTATTATTGAATATATATTGTGGCTGATTCATAAAAAATAAAAAATAAAAAAAATAGATACTATTCCTGGAAAATTGAGAGGCTACATATGCAAAGTAAAACTTAGTATTTGTATTTCCATTATTAAGCCATCTAAGTCTCACCTTCCTCTTCTCAAAGTCGATCCTCTACAATATCTAAGATCTTTTTGAATTCCTTAACCGCTTGTTTTCCGGCCTTTGTAATTGTTTTAGACAATGGTTCCTCTTGAAGCTTATTTTGAAGATATAACATTTATTTTGATTAATTTTCTTCTTCTTCATAAAATTCTTAGCGTTCTTACCTTCAATCGCTAGATTCATAGACTTTAATTTTTTAGTAAGCCTAAAGGTTAGGTTTCCTTCAACTAGAGAATTCCACGCGTCACATATTACATCCTTGAAGCCTTCTACAATATCTCACTTCGAAAATTACTTGAATACGGTCAAATATTTGTTCACAGATATATATATATAACTTACTGATAATTGCAAACGGATAAAAAGTTTATGCGGGGACTAATGAACCAACCCATTGAAAAAATCATCTGACCATTACGAATTAACTAACACTTGATCCAATCAACACATAATCCTTCGATAACAAGACTTATTATTAGAGGATAAAGAAGAACTCATCATTTCCATAATATTCGTAATGCCATATGCAGCCCAAATATTATAGAATCCATCGAGTACCCTTGAAGGAACCTGGTTACCCCTGATTCCCCCACCCACCCCCCAAAATCTGATGATATTAAAATCCTTATGTGTAATCCACGGATCATGAATTGAAGGAGTAGAGCAATGAAATCCGCCCATAGTCCGTTTCTTTCAACAAGCAAATTAAAACAATACATTATCATAATGATGTACGATAAGGAATATATTTTATTTTTTTTATCAGTAAAGCTCAAAATTTTGTTGGCAGACTGCAACCGGGCATTGAAACCCCCCCACAACAACCATTTCTCAAAATTTTCTAAGTGTTGTCTCACCGCAACCGAGCATCGAAACCAAGAAAGAAAGTATATCGATAAGTTAGAACCGATTTGGGAAGCGTAATTCAGCCCGCGAACGCGAGCGTGTTCCTGCGCCACTTCACGAACAATGGAAATCCACAGATTATCTAAGATACTTGCCATTTTTTGAGTAGAAACTCAGATTCTGGGTTTTCTCGATTTCTCGAACGTGGCCTTAAATTTGGGTGACGGTTTATTTATTTGTACAATATTAATAAAGTATAATTCTTGATTATGATGTGCATTATAAATAAAAAAAAATCAATATTTTTTTTTGAGGATTTTTTTTTCAATTTTAGACAATAGAGTTTAGATTTGTACAGTATAAAATTTTCTAACATTTAATTTGTTTATTTATTATTATTATTTTTATACTATGCAATTTTTTATATTTAATGTTGTTGATGAATTATAACATGTAATCACACACTACAAAAAATATAACTATTAGCGACAGTTTTTTCTCCAAAAATTGCTGCTATTAATAAAAAACCTATTAAGACTATTAGCGGCAAGCATATTAGCAGCAATTTTTTATTAATAGCTGCAGTTTTTGGCTGCCCCTAATAATCTTATTTTTTGTAGTGCCGGTGAATTTGATTGGGGCGTGCCAATAAATTAATTCACTATAAAAGATAAGACTATTAGCGGCGGTCAATAGTAGCAACTTTTTTGTTAAAGGCTATTGAGACTATTAGCGACGAGGGTATTAGTGATTGTTTTTTTGTTAATAGCGGCACTTTTAGCTGTCACTAATAGTCATATTTTTTGTAGTGATTCAAGTTGGATCACGCAAACAAACAATTTATATAAATCATTTGTATTGTTTATACATTACTTCTTTTTTTCTCTTTTCTTGATATGTGCATCACACGAGTTTCTTGCTAGTACCTAACAATAGAAGAGTATATGCCACATGGCTTGATATGGGTGCTTGTGAATTCGGATGGTAATATCCATGTAAAGGATCGAAGGGTACAAGTTCAGTTAACGGAACTGAATTCAATTTTACGATTTTTGTTCCAATTTTTTTTTTTTCTTCAATTTTTTTATTTTAGATTGGTTTTTTAAACCTACTCAACCGATTTTGAGTAAGACTTAGATGGTTCGAAAAGAAAATGTATAGGCCACTATTGGAAGAAACAAATTGATGATTGCCGTCTTGCTGTAGTGCCCGTGTGCATTATACACAACACACTTGTATGGACAACTTTTGAAAAACAAGACTTCAAGCCCATCAAAGGTCAAAGTTGATTCGAAATGGATGTGTGGGAACGCTATAGAAACGAGCGGAGAAATAAGAGTCGTAAAGCCGATTCGAAATAGATGGGATAAGGCATGATGATGATAATGTGGGGGACCACTATTTCTTTTTTCAAAATTTAGCTGTCATATTTTTATTTAAGAATTGTCTCTTTTGAGAGTCACTTAGGCCAAACTGAATCTAAGTTGCTTCTTCAAACACATATCATTTTCAACTAGAAGTGGTCATGTGTCTTTATTTGAAAAAGGACTTCTGACCCATTTTTTTACTCGTAAAAAGGCTTTTCAGAAACAATTTTACTAAATAAAGAGTGTTTAAATGATCTTTCATCATTAACTGTTTAAGATGTGAATAATCCATAGTGTTGATGTAATAGATCATAGCTTGAAGGACAATGTTTTCAAAAATCACTCTCATCGGAAGCTTTTAAATATTTGATCTGTACACTTTAGTACCAGCAGCTATTGTTCTTATTTTTAGTGGTTGATATATATATATATATATATATATATATATATATATATATATATATATATATATATGATGTTTTAGCTGAGACAAGTTTTAAACAAAGGATTGCCAATTGGACAACTTATATAGTTTATAGATGTACGGGCATGACTTAACAGTATACTACACTTTAATGGTGTAACATCAAAAGCCTGAATTAATGGTGTAAGATCGTTTAAACACCAATTTGGTGTTTAAATGTCGTTGAGAAGCCATTATCCATTTTATTGAGCTGTGTGGGGCCACTATATTTTTTTTTGGGGGGAACGTATTCCGTGGAAGTCGTAGGCACATTTCAGTGATTGGCGGTGTTGCACGGCACGCATGACGGGGGTAGCTTTATTAACACCCATGGAATCTTATAGGGTACCAAAAACCATTGAATGACTTTGAATCATAGTGACAAATTTTATTTTCGGTAATTTTTCAGTGGGGTGTCCTTTCGGTACATTTCGGATTAATTTCGATACCTTTTGGAAAAAATTTGGGAAAGTTTCAAGGATCAAAAAAATATTTAATATTTTTTAAAAAAATTACTACAATATATACTAAATTACCAACATAAAAAATAAATAAATAAACAAATACTGAAATTTACCAAAATTTGGCCGAAAAATACTGAAATTACCAAAAGTACCAAAAATTTCTCAAAAATACCGAAATTTTTGTTTGACTCCCTTTTCGACAAATTTCGCAAAATTTCGCTGAATTTCGGTAAAATTTGTCACTAAGCTTTGAATCAGATGATGGAGATCGTTTTTTAACTCCAATCATCCGCTAAAGGGATATTTAGACCACGAGTGTACTATCATAGGACCATTTTTTAGGGTCCTGCTACAAGCAGACCTATTTTTTCTTCACACACACCACTTAATGAAAAGACTTTGCATTTTGGGGATCTGTGTCATGTGAAAACATCATCTTAATAGTTTGATTTAAGGTTATGATTTAGGCCCTGTTTGATAGCAATGAAACTCCAAAGAGGAAATGAAATCAATTTTTTTGTTGATTTCCTAGGAAATGATTTCCTCTATAAATGGATTTTCCACTGTTTGAATAGTGTGTTTGAGAAATGAATTTCATTGGAAATTGATTTCTCTTGCTTGATTAGTATCTTTGAAAATAAATTTTTAAATTTTGATCATTTATTAATAAAGTCACATATTAACTAATAATTTTTCTAATGATATTCTATTATGTTACAAATTAATATCATCGTAAGCACTATTTATTACTAAGTTACATAAGTTAGAGTTTGAAAAGTTAAACTCAAATAAAAAGTCAAATTTTGACCCACTTAAAATTTTGATAAAAAAAAAATATGTAAAGCTAAATAACAAAGTTGTAAATTCTAGTATCTACTGTAAGTTTATACATTAAAATGAAATTAAATTTCTATAAAAGTCAAACTTTGATTAAAAGAAAATTTTGCAATGTACCCACAAGTTATAAAAGTCAATTTGTAAATTAATATAACAATATTCATATATATCGTTAGGTTACACTAGTCAAAATTTGATCAAATATTCACTTTTAATAAAAGTCAAACTTTGACTAAATGTAAAACTTTGATTAATAAAATTTTTTAAGACTAAAGTACAAAGTTATATAGTAAATGCTAATATGTATTATATATTGAAACAAAATTAAAATTTTAAACTTGAATGAAAATTCAATTTTTAAAAAAAGTCAAACTTTGACTAAATTTTTTAATTTTGACCAATAAAAATTCGATAATCTACCGCCAACCTACAAATTAACATAACAATATTCGTATCCACCGCTAGGTTACTATAGTAAAAACTTTGACTAAATATCAACTTTTTAAAAAGTCAAACTTTGACTAAATATAAAAAAAATTAAAATAAAATTTGGTAATGTAATAAAAAGTAATAAATTAAAAAATGATAATCTCATTGGGGATACATAAGTTCAAAAAAATTAAATTGTGTTAAAAAGTCAAAGTTTGACCAAATATCAAACTTTGACTGATTAAAATTTATATTACCAAAATATAAATAACAATAGTAATAATCACTATCTACTGTCAAGATACACTTCTCAACTTTTGACTAAAGTCAATATTTGAATAAAAGTCAAACTTTGACTAATAAAAATGAGGTAATGTATTTTTAAATTATAAATAAAAATAATGATAGATATTTTTAATTATAATATTTCACTAATAAAAATTTATAACATTTTATAGAAAATCAAACTTTGACTAAAAGTAAAGCTTTGACCAAGAAAAAATTGTACTGATACGATATAAATTTATGTAGTAGTAGACTCTATCTATAAACAGGTTTCAAGTTTAACTAAAAATAAAATTTGTGTAAAAGTCAAATTTGACCAAAAGTCAAAGTTTGACCAAAAGTCAAAGTTTGACTAAAGGTCAAACTATTGACTAATACAATTGAGAATCTAGTATCAAATTATACATCAATACGGCAATATCCTTTTTTCGTCATCAAATTATTAGAGTCTAAGTTTAATAAAAAATAAATTTTAATTAAAAGTCAAAGTTTGATCTTAAGTCAACCTTTGACCCTTAAAATTTTGATAATATATTACTAACTTACAACTTATTATCATATTTAAGTAGTCAAAGTTTCATCAAAAGTCAAACCTTTATATAGCTTATAAATCCAATTAAAGTTTGATTAAAATTCAAACTTTGATCAAAGTCAAATATTAGCTTAAAAGAGTATGATCTAGATAATGTAATGGTCATAGTGATTGTACTGGTATGATGGTCATAGAAATTGAAGTTACTTTTTAATAGTCAATTTTTTATTTATATTTTTGCTTTTAAGTTTTTTACAAGTAACTTTAGATTTTCAATAACAAAACATTATTATTTTGTTAGTAGGAAACTCAATTTCAGCCACTTGAAGGATTGAAATGATTTCCTTCTAAAATGATTTGGTGTATGAAAATTCAATTTCCATGCGGGACGACTTAATTTCATTTTCATCTCCTTAAATAGCTATCAAATAACAACAATTGGAAACTAAGTTTCATTTCTAAAATGAAATTACATTTCCATGTTATCAAACAAGGCCTTAGAGATCTTTCATGCAAAAGATCGGCGTGAAACGCGCACGTTCTTTATCATCTGATTTCGTACAATTAATATGATGGCAAAACTATTAGTTTTCCGTTCTCTAATTAAATTACCAAAATATTGTCATCTTCAACTACCCGATCTCCCTATATTCTCCATTAATGCCAACCAATTGGTTCTCTATTTTATTTTATATAAATACCGAATCGGTTGTTTCTCTCATCTTCTTCTCATCTTGTTCATTGTCCGCTTTCCTTAAAACTTTGGACCCGAATAAATAGTCTTTGTGTTTAGCTTGACATCGGACAATCATAGCCTTGTCTACTTTACGTCAACCAATTTATTTCTCCCCCTAATTTGGCTCAAAATTTATTAGTTCTACTTTAATATTCAAATTAATGAGTTTTTTGCAAATACCCCTGTGTTATGCTGAAATTGCATAAAAACCTTTGAGTTATGCCTATTTACACTTACCCTTGCCATTAAATGACAATTAATTAGGCGTCATTTTTTCAATTAAATGACTTGTTTGTCCTTAATAAATATTATATACAAAATGACTATTGTATTTTTATCAACTTTGACCACATTTTAAACGGTGGATAAGTATCGAATCTTGTCCAAATTTTTTGAGTGGAACATGATTGATCTCCTATAAGTTGCCGTGTTACCTAATTTTCAATTTGCATGACCATAATGCTCGCTTGACTCGTGGGTAGCCCTAAAATGCAATCCTCATTTGTGCTATCCCGACTCTATCATCATTACGAACCAACAGACTATCATGGACACCCAAATCAAATATCAAGTAACACGGCAACTTAGAAGAGATCAATCATGCTCCACCTAAAAAATTTGGGCAGGATCTAATACTTATCCACCGCTTAAAATACGATTAAATTTGAGAAAAATATAATTGTCACTTTATATATAATATTAAATAAAGTCAAATGCGTCATTTAATTGAAGAAATGATGCCTAATTAACTGTCATTTAATAGCAGGGGTATTTGTAAAGGAAACATAAAAATAGAGGGTGTAGTGTAAATAGAAATAACTTAGGCAGTTTAATACAATTTCAGCTGCACAAACCAAATTCTAATAAAAATTCATTTCTTTTTGTAAATAAGTACGATGACTACCATGTTTTACTAAGTAGTTGGTATTAGGTGCATTACACGAGTGTAATGCTACGTATAGCCTAGGGCCATCAAAGTTACACGACTGTAATGCTATGTATAGCCTAAGGTCATCAAAGTCCCTCACCCACTTACGGATACGCGAATTGGTTCGTAGCCAGCCAGTATGAGTTAGAGATGCATGATGAGTTAGAAAAACAATGCCTACTTTTCAGCAATTTTAACCTATTATCTTACTCATGTATCAAATATCGGATGATATAAAGATCGGCAATACATATCAGTTTTTTTGACAAATTGGCACAGTTACGTATTGAGTACCCAAATCGATATCAATATAGGCTGATACGTATCAGGTATCGGCAGATACCTGTATTTTTTTTTTCTTTTTTTCTTTTTTTTGTCTTTCCTAATAGGCCGATCCGTATCGGTATCGGTTAATTCGTATTGGTCCTCTATAGACCGATACCCAATTCCGATACCGATTTTGACTCATTGATCCTACTTTAAACAGCTTTACCGAAAAAAATGCTTCTATAGTTTTTAGGGGTTTCAAAACTGGTGCAAGTAATGTAAAATGTAGATTGCCGCATGTCATGTGGATTGGCCTACCATCCACATGCCATCCGTTGGGCGGAAGATGCCTTTCCAGTGGAAAGTTTCCACCATTTGGATTTAAACTCACGCTCATGCATATTTTTAAAAGAAATCATAGTTTTTACTATCTAAATGCGTATTTTACGAATTATTTATGAAACTTATCTCATCTTTTTTAAAAAATTATTTATTTTTAAATATTTCCATCACTTCTTTCCAATTGCTTCCCCATTTTTTCTGAAATTTACCCATTTTTTTTATGTTTTTTGCCTCACAGATTGTTTCCCAAATTCCGACTTGGTAACTATGCCTTCAGGTACGTTTTATTGCAATCCATGATAAAGATATTGCCAAAACGCACTCTCTGATTGTTAGCTTTTCTTCTTCTTAGTTAAAAATATAGTAAATATAGTTCGTATCATTGGATGGATAAATTTTTTATTGTGGCATCGTTTTTGGTTCCCAATTTTTTTTTGTTGCGCCAAGAAACCTCAATACAGCATGAGTTTTGTTGGGTTTTTGCTTAATTTATGATTACAATTAAAGGTTCGTTTGAGAATTAGTTTGGTCATCTAATAGTCAATAGAGATTTATATGGGTTTAATTTCTATTTTAAGATGGATTAATATAGGTTCCTATTAAATAGGATATGAAAGATATGAAAGAAGTGTCCAAACCAAATTAGAAAGTGAAGAATTTTGACGTGTGAGATTTTTTGGGTTTTGGATTTGGGATCCCGTTTAGTTTTGTTTTGGTAGAGAGAGAGAATATGGGTTTTATTTTGCATGTGAGTCTTGTTTATTTGGGCACCGGTATTTGTGGTTCTCCTTTAATTGTTGGGTAAGATTGAAGAATTCGATCTCCATTGTTTGTAATCTTTGTGCATCTTTTTCGTGATAATAGAAACATTTTTGTTTGTGTCACGACTCAAAATCCTACCCAATCTTGAGGGCCTAAAATCTCGTATCATGACCCAGCACGCTTGTTAAGGCGATAAGCGGACATACATACCTTATAAGATCTTACATAAAACTCGGCTTTCAAAAATCGTGAATCAAATTTTCTTCTCATATCAAAATTTCCTTCATTACACTTACATTGAAATTAGAGTCCACAATATTAAATGACCGAAAATAAAAGTATGATCACTACTAGAAAGTCTTTCTAAATATTTAACACATATCTGACTATCCAAGCTGGTCATCCATATCGTCACCCTCATAAACCGTATAATCTACTAATACATCAATCCATTAGGCAGTGTAGTCCATATCTTCACCTGCAACTGTTAGTTTTTGAGTGGAGTGAGTTTACTAAGTCACATAAACTCAGTGGGTTGCACAACCGATCAACCACAATCTACTCGGATAATCGTGGGTGCAACCTTGTGAGTGGAAGTGAAACCTTTACAATTTCATATAAACAACATAATAAAATTTCTTGTAAACATTGTATAACTATAAAACTGAAAAAAATATAACCAATATCAATGCAAATGATGCTTCTAATGCTTATACTTTTCCTACTTGTTTTGCCATCTTAACTTACGTGGCATATAGAATGTCTTATTATTACTTCATACGCCTACATAACGTACTTCATATATTACTTATCTTATTTAAACGATCTGTGTCAGGATTGCTGCTAGAGCCTATCACGCGAGATCCATGTGTAGATAACCACCTAACCTCTATATTATAACATAAACCACCATTCAACCCGATGAGGTTGCGCGCATAAAAATCAGTGTCCTCTTAAGTCGAGACACTGTCGTATCATATTATCCTTAAGAATCGTTTTGACTGCAAACGTTGAATCTTGCGGTAGCACGCAAGACATAGCACGTGTAAGAACTTAATTTATGTTTGGCTGACCTTCACAACGTATCTTAACATATCGTAACATTATTCGATTTTGGGCTCAGGACCCCGCCCCGATCTCATATTTGTGCGGGCTTAAGTCCCCACTTTCTTAACATCTTGTAGCTTAACATATTCATATTCTATCATTTCTTAAACTTAATTTGAATGAGTCACAGTGCGATAAACTTCACAAATCATACTTTTCAAGGGATGGGTTCGGTAATAACCTGGATGTACTTCGTATAACAGCTCACACTCCCATAGAGGTGTTGCATCCGTACATGGATCCCTACATTCCATGTTCCACGTGGCCGTGAAAAAAATCTCACCGTAACAAAGGCTTATAAGTCATGCGTCATATCTTATTCCTTTTTAATCTATTGTATACATGCCCCAACGTATCATCTAAGTGATAGATGTCACACAAAATAAATAAAGCATATAATAATAAAAGCATCTAATCATAAGGGGATTAATATTACTCGTAGTATTTCGAACTATAATTCAAACACACAATTCAATTATAAGAAGATATTTGAAATACTGACATCAAACCGGTATCAATGAAATGGTGAGTTAGACTTTAACTCTCAGATATTGCAATAAACTCTAATACCTTATAAGATTAAAGAGTGGTCTAAGAGTAACTAAGGGTGCCTTGCTTATCTTTAAGAGAGAGAAGACGGTGACCTACGATGAACATACATGGGTTCTGAAATACATAACTCAAAGTGATGTTGTGTTAATCTCATTAAATAGGTCTTATCGATCTGATGAAAACAGACTGGTCATTTGTGAAATTTGGCTAAGAATTGACTCCGATATAACTCAAACAAGTTTCACTCGTCGGGTCCTTGTTACACGATTTTCATTGTAGATATAGTTCAATTTAGATCGATCTAAACTTATAGATATATTCAGGGTATAGGATATTTTCGTCTCTCGAAGTTTCGACCCTAAATTTAGTCATTTCATCTAGAAAGTCATCGATTGGGGTCAAGATTTTATTAAATACGATTATCGAGGTGTCTACACTCTCATGGTGTGAGTAAAATATGCACCCAACAAGTTATTCTAAGTTTAGGAGTTGGATTTGGACCATTTCTTGACGATTGGTTTGCGATTTCTCAAAATGCGTGTTTAGCTATATTAGATATACGAGCCCATTAAGGGTTTATAAACTAGACGGGCCCACAAGGCCCATGATCCTTTGTAATTATTGGGGGTCTTGAATGACATATATTATCAGTAGATCAGACCTTATTTGTATGGGTGATGGCCCAATTTTTCTAAAGAAAGTCATAGACTCAAAATTTATTGATGGCCTAATGACCAAGAATCTTGCATTTTGTGAATCCTGAGATTCGGTGAAGATTTTAAATCCGAAATTTTTGGTGTACCTAAATCAATGAAAAAAAGACTTTTTCGCCCACTAAACTTTTATCGAATGTAGAAAAATCCACATGAAATGACGCCCAAAGTGATCTATAATATGAAGGGCTCATGTGTGGATTTAGGCAACTTTGTTTTTGAGCCATCGAATTTCATCAAGAGCGATCAGGCCTAGAGACGTTAAAATTTTTTGCCAAACATTAGGTTGGGTCCGTGTTTGTGTCATACATGGGTTTGACCAAAAACAGGGTCAAAGAGACCCCTTTACCCGACTTATAGAGGGAACATACTATTTACCTAGTTTCCTACAATTTTCAAGCATCGAATGGTGGGCCAGGAAATGCAGTAAAAATCAAATGATCTATTGGGTCAAAAGTAGGTTTTCCATAACTCACAAAGGACCTAGACACGTGGTATGGCCCAATTCCCAAAAATTTGAGGGGCCAAAGTGATCCCTGACGCAAATTTCCATGTGGAACATAGGTTGAAGCCTATAAGATATATATTTTTGTTTCTATTTTTGACAACAGAAAAAAAAATGATGCTAAAATATGTTTTGTTTGCTTTCTTCTTCCTTAGCAAAAACCTTCATTAATGGAGTTTGGGAGGGAAGTTTTTATTACATATATTTTCGTTTTTCCTTTTTAAAACATAATATCAATATAACATTCATATGTATGATGGCTTCAGTAATCTAGGATCCAAGTTTGCTTCATCATCATCAACCCAAGGTGTATAGCATCTCTTTCTATAGCTTCTATGTTCTATTTTTAAATTTAAACATGAATTATAAAATAAACTAAAATCATCTACTAAGCGTCTTTTCTTTAAATTTTTGTGCAAGTAAATCAGAGATTCAAAAGGCGTAAATGGTGTAATGCAAGTAGATTGAAGGGGATAAGAGGGCACCCACCTGCTTGCAATCGTCGGTGTTTGGCGTGGTTTTGGTGGGATGGGCGAGACCGAAACGTTGCGGAATAAAAGTCGGCTCGGATTGATATGGTCCAAGCCCCGCAGCGATAAGATCAATTTTTAAAATTGCCGTTGCTATTTTGTGAATAGAGGAGGTGAAAGGTGGTTGCCGTTTGGGTTAACAGGGTGAGAGAGAGAGGGGAGTTGTAGGGGGTTTCAAGAGAGAGAGAGAGAGAGAGAGTTTTAATATTAAAAAAAAAAGCCCTTTGGTTTTTATTTATAGAGAGAGAGAGAGAGAAAGAGGAGGGCGTGAGAGATGAAAATTGGGCATGTCGATCCAATAAAAAGGGCAAGAGTCTCAATTGGGCTCTAATTGATAGTAATCAAATCCCAAGATTTAAGAGGTTTAATTGGATATAATCGCCTAAGGTGGAATCATATGAGGATTGGTGCCAACTAGCGTAACGGATTCCAATTCAGATTTCTTTCCCTTCTTTGTTATGTATGTGGGCTGAGTTAGAGTGTGGAGCACTCACACAAAGTTTGGTGCTCTACAACATCTAACGCCATCGAATAGGCCTCCTCATATCAGGGTCATAACAGTTTGACTGTCCGTGGACGTAGGCTTAGGCCGAATCACATAAATCATGTTCTTATTTATGGTATGATATCTTTATCTTTCTACCTTCTTGTGATATTGATTATTTGGTTTATTGGTTGTCTTCTTTGCACGTAAAAATCATCAACGTAATTAGAAGTGCAAACACCTTGTAAGTGATTTTTGCATAACAAGTTTTTATAGTAGTTTTGGTTGCACTTTACTAACCCAAGGTGGATCACGCTTAGCCGGCACTTTACTAACCCAGGCCGGGGTTTCACAAACACAAAAGGCTTGTTATTTTCAGGCCGGATGAGCTCGAAATTGGGGAGCACTACATGTATCAATCATACAATAGAAGTTTTGCCACCTAATCTTCGACTAGCCAGATCTCTATACTAATCTTTTGAATTTTTTGGAAGAACCAAGGTATCAAAATTGGTATTGGTTTGCCCTCGACTGATTTTGATACGTATCGGCCTATTTTCAGGAATATATATATATATATATATATATATATATATATATATATATATATATATTAGAATCGAGGCGTATTGGTATCGAGATACCGATATGTATCAGTTTAGCGATTTTTAATACCTTGGGTAGAACGGACGAAACCTCATGCCACGGGATGGAGTGAGATGCACATGCACAAAGAGGTCCGAGAGGGACGCAAGAAAGAGTGGAGATTAGCATGATA
This sequence comes from Chloranthus sessilifolius, assembly GCA_021018995.1. Taxonomy (NCBI): domain Eukaryota; kingdom Viridiplantae; phylum Streptophyta; class Magnoliopsida; order Chloranthales; family Chloranthaceae; genus Chloranthus; species Chloranthus sessilifolius. Next base: position 7,598,157 of record CM037596.1, read on the forward strand.
GAAGATATTTGACGTAATTAGAAGCAAGAGTGACAAATTTACTAAAATAAGGGGTTGGACTTTGGCGAGATTTCAGTGATTTCTCTTAAATGCTGAAATTTCAGTACTTTCGGCAAAAACAGTGAAATGTCACCGAAATTTATTTTATTTTTTTTAAAGAAATTTAGTCAATTTTAATTAATAAATAATTATTTTATAAATATTATATATAATTGATGTTTACTTGTTTATACGCCCCACAAGTATCTCCTAACTTTTTCTAATTTTTCCTGAAAGTTTTCCGAAATGAACCGAAATGGCCCCCGATCAAAACTTATCCACCATTTATTATTTTTAGCAAAAACTTAAAATTATAATATTTTCGTCACTGGTCTCAACATTCCCCCTCTCGCATTCTATGTAGTAAAGACAATTGAAGAAACACATGCCACCTGTCTCAAATAAGTATCTCACCTGTGTGGAATGGGTTGGTTACCCTACAAAAAGTCTTTCGTATAAGCAGTGCTGGCCCACTACGTGGCTCAATCAACTTACACAACTATCAGGTCCCCATTAAGTTTGAAAATAGGGTAGCTTTAAAATCATCCACTGCAACATGATGGGCACCTACCCAAAGAACCGTTCACTGCTTTAAATCAGACGATGAATTTGTTTTTCGCTCTAACTTTCCAGGAAAGGGATCTTGAGATGATAACGCACTTATCAAACGGTTAATTTTCGATTTCACATTTCACTCAGCCGTTCATCCAAGTCATTTATTTGAGATAATCCAGACAAAGAAACCAAGAAAAAAAAAGAGATAATCCGCAATTATCGAGTCGTCTTGCTATGGTACCTGCACTGATACCATGTAGAACTTTATGAGCTTCACTCAACCTCACAAAATCGGCTTATAAGGTGAGGGTTGCCCCTGATTTATATATAGCCCAAGGCCCATTGACCCAGGCAATGTGGGACTATTGATCACGCCCTCTCACGTAGGGGTGTATTCAGTTCAGTTTGATCCATGGATCAAAATTTCGGTTTCGGCCAAAAACCGATAATTTGGCTGAAATTTGAGTCCCATACAAAATATGACCGAAATTTCAGTCCAAATTATCGTTTCGGTGAGGACCAAAACTGATAATTTGGACAGGAATTTCGATCATTTAGGCCGAAATTTTGATCCTTGGTTTGTTCGATTTTGGACCAAAATCACAAGTCAAACCGCGATGTAATCGGTTTCTAAACGTTCAAATCAAACCAAACTAAACAGTCCAACCACTACAAAAAATAAGACTATTAGCGACAATTTTTTTTAATAAAAAACTGCCGCTATTAGTCCTGTCACTACAAAAAACTGCCGTTACAAAAATAATAGCGACAGTTTTTTGTAGCGACAGGATTAATAGGGACAGTTTTTTATTTAAAAAAATTGCCGCTAATAGTCATATTTTTTGTAGTGAACTGTTGAGTCAAACCAACCCGATTCTATTCAATTGGTTTCGGTTTGGTTCAGTTAGTTTCGATTTTCCTGTAAGTTCTAATTGCACATCAAAATTTTTCCAATTTCCCAACATGCTTTACACTTTTACTATTTTCGTTTTTTTTTTCGAGTCGTTTTACTTTATAATTTATTCATCCTTACCAAAACAGATAACAAAAATAAATATATCGCATTCACCCTAATTAATCAGAGTTTTGATAAAGAAGAATACTGAAGAGATTAATATATAGATATCTAAGTTGACTATATATATATATATATATATATATATATATATATATATATATATAAACAATTTACTTATAATCGGTTCGGTCGGGTTGGTGTCGGCTTGGGAAGGCCCAGAACCAAAACCAACCCAAACTTTTCGATTTTTCTTTTTTCCAAATCGGACTAAAACCGGGGGTTCAATCGTGGTTGGCTTGGTCAGTTCGGCCTAAAAAATGCACAGCCCTACACTCGTGTATAATGTGTCTCTCTACATCGCTGTGGTTACCTGCTCTGATACAACATAAAATTTTATAGGCCTAACTCAACCATAAAATTGGCTTGTAAGGTGAGGATTTTCTACATGGTATTAGAACAGGAAACTACAGGGATGTAAGAAGACATGTTATACGTGAGAGATCGTGATCGATAGTCCCACATCACATGAGTATCGTGGCCTTAGGCTATATAAAAACCTAGGACAATCCTCACCTTACAAGCCAATTAGGTTGAGTTAGGCTCATGAAATTTTACAGGTATGTGATTATTTATAGACTTAGGCTGTGTTTGGGATTGCTCTTTGGAAGCAAAGAGCAACTCTCTGCTCTAGCGCAAAATACCTTTAGCATGAGATATGTTTGATTGTAAGTGTTCTTAGCCCTTTTAGAGAGTGATAGATCTGAATTTGGGGCTCTTTAAAAGAGCAATTTAAATATGCTCTTTTATTGGGCTTTTCTTTGCCTCCAAAGAGCAATTTAAATATGCTCTTTTATTGGGCTTTTCTTTGCCTCCAAAGAGCAATCCTAAACAAAGCCTTAGAAAATAGGTTAAGAATGAAATCACTACTTAAATTTTGATTAATTCAGTGAATTATCTTTTTCTATAGGTGCAAATTCTAAGTTTTTTGGGTGCATCATGTGGATGACCCGTGCACCGTAGATAGACCCTGCAAACATCATTATCAAGCGAAACGATTTGTTCCACTTTATTTTCTTGGCTCTAGCATCTAGTAAAAATAATCATAATTAAAATACTAATAATAAAATCTTTAGAAAAAAACTCTTTATTATAAAGTAAAGACTTTAAACAATGTGCGTACCATTACTCCTGTTGGTGGGTTTTAGCCATTCGATCTGTGCACTCCAATAGAGACAGATGTGCGTCCCTATCACAGAGGCAGGTTGGGCCGTTTGAGCTGTTTGGTAGACAATTTTAAAGATAACTTATAGGTCACGCCATTACTGACTGCAGTGCTTAGCCCCACTTAGTGTAATGTGAACTATACGCACATATCTCACTTTTGATTTTGAAATCAAAGAATTGAGGGTCAAAGTCAATGTCTTGCTGCCTTATCTTTCTACAACCGCGTGGGGCACTCTATTTTGAAATCAAAGAATTGATTACCTCTAATTGCACTCGCATTCTGATCTCTTGTAATCTATTGATTTCTTTGGATTGGATGATGGAGATCATGTTTCGCTCTGATCTATTACAAAATAGATTTTAAGATCATTTCCCACTTATCATACGGTAAATTTTTTATTCTATGTGTCACTGATCTCTAAAAAATACCCCAAATTCATGATTTAGCTCGATAAGTGTCATAATTCAATGACCATTGTTTGGGGATATGTGAGACATGGAATAAAAAATTGACCGTTTGATAGGTGCGATGTGATCCCAAGATCTATTTTTTGGAAGATCGGGGTGAAACACGATCTCTATCATCTATTCCAAAGCAATCAATGATTTGTGGGATATGAGGGCTTTCAGAGAATGCATTGGCCGCAACAGAGGTACCATCCATTCTTTTATCTCTTATTTTTATAAAGAAATCAATCTTTATGACTTTTCCAACATTAAACATAAAATCTTATCGTCCTTTTCTTTAATTAAAAAGAATTAAACCCTATTCTCTATTTATAGTATAGATCAAAATCTCGGTTTCGGTTTCAGTTTCGGTCAGGACCCGAATCGTAAATTGGTTAAAATTTTATAAATTTCGGGTATTTTTTAAAATATGCTCCGAACTTCATTGAATTTTGCCAAATTTTATTTTCTTAATTTTTTTTAAGCTATTTAATATTATTAGAACAAATATATATCATGTTTCGGTTTCGTTCATAACCTGAATCATAAATTGGTCAAAATTTTGGTAATTTTCGATCAACTTTTCGATAAATTTCGGAAAACGCAATCTAAAAATCATATGTACTTACACTAGCTTTTTAAGTGATTGCACTAAGGTTTAAAAAAACTTTTGTATTTTAGAGATATGTGATACGTGAAAATGCAATTTGGGCCATCTGATCTAAAGTTTATGATCTATAAATCCTTAGTGGACAAGATTGGCATGAAATATAATTTTTATCATTTGATTAAATATAGTCAAAGGCTATATATTAGACGGTAATTTGATATCAAACCGTAATTTGAAAATGCAATTTGAACCGTCTGATCTAAAAGTTCATGATTTATAGATCCTTAGTGGACAAGATTGACACGAAATATAATCTTCTTTATGTGATTCAATATAATCAAAGGCTATTATATCATATATAAATTGTGTTTTACTTTAATCTTATCTATCAAGGATCTATACATCATGAACTTTATTTTAGACGGTCGAGATTATATTTTCATACGTCATGTGTAACTAAATTGAAAAGTCATGATATATAGTAATAAAACCCCTAATCCCTGATATATAGTAATGAAACGCCTCTCTCTCTCTCTTATTCTAACTCACCAAACCCAAACCCAAACCCACACGTCTCTCTCTCGTCTATACCTAGACGGCAGGAAAAAAAAAAACAGAGGAGAGAAGAAGAAGAAGAAAGAAAGGAAGGAAAAATAGAAGAAGAACAAGAAGAAATGGGTAAATTTTTTTTTTCAAAATCTGGGTTTAAACCCTATTAAAAAAGAAAGGAAAAAAAAATTATTATTATTTTTTTTTGTGCAAAACCCAAAAAAATTATTATTATTATTTTTTTTTCGCAAAACCTGGGTTTAAACCCGACTAAAAAATATTTCAAAATTGAAATATGTGATCTCAAATTATAGGCCGGAAATTTCAATTTTCAAAATTATCGGATAATTTCAAATTGTTGGCCGATAATTTGAAAATTCAGCCGATAATTTCAGATTTCCCGTGTTTGGAGGGGGGGGTTGTGTTTGTGGTTTTCCGTTGCGGTCTTGACCGGAACCGAGACGTCTCGGTCGGCCGAGATTTTGATTCATGTTTTATAGTAGCCATTGAACAGTTTTCAAATATGCATGCATTAGGGAAGTCCTTACTTGTTGAGTGTTGCATAACTAGCATGGGCAGATCCTTTGAAGTTCTTATTCTATTTCTTTGGTTTCTTTACTTAGAAACCGCTCTATTTGTAGGTTTATGCAATGGAGATTCTAGTGTTGCTTGCATAAAAAAAGAGAGAGAAGCCCTTCTCAACTTCGAACAAGATCTGACCGATCCTGGTAAGCGGCTTTCGTCGTGGGTGGAAGGAGGTGAAGAAGATTGCTGCAAATGGAATGGAGTGGGTTGCAACAATCAAACCGGGCACGTCGTCAAGCTTGATTTACGAAATGAACATGATGGCTATTCTAACGATTCATTGGGAGGTGAGATAAATCCATCTTTGCTCGATTTGAAACACTTGAACTACTTGGACTTAAGTCTGAACAATTTCAACCAAACTCGTATTCCAAATTTCCGGGAGAGCTTATTAGAGCATTTGGATTTAAACGAAAATCAACTCAACGGGTCTTTGCCAGATGAGTTAGGCGAGTTTAAATCTTTAAAATATCTTTGTATTCTAAATAACCAACTTAGAGGTCCAATTCCTTCATCTCTTGGAAAATTGTCATTGCTGAGTGATTTACAACTTAACGGCAATAAATTCAATGGCTCAATACCTGCGTCTCTCGGAAGTTTGTTGTCTTTGCCTCAGTTAGATCTCAGTTATAATGAATTCAGTGGTTTCATTCCTACTTCTCTGGGAAGATTGTCGTCCTTGACTAAATTGTTTCTCAATATTAATAAATTAAGCGGTCCAATTCCTACTTCGTTTGGAAATTTGTCATCCTTAGCTGAATTAAATCTTGGTAACAATGAACTCAGTGGTCCCATTCCTGTTTCTCTTGGAAATTTGTCGTCCTTAACTGAATTACATCTCGATAACAATGAACTCAGTGGTCTCATTCCTGTATCTCTTGGAAGGTTATCATCTTTGATAGAATTACATCTGGATAATAATCAATTCAGTGGTTCGATTCCTAGTTCGGTTGGAAGATTGTCATCCTTGACGAGATTAGATCTTAGCAATAATAAATTCGATGGGATTGATCCAGAAGGTCTTGGGCAACTTTCCAACTTATTTGATTTGGATATCTCTAATAATTTGTTAGAGGGTGTAATATCTGAAGCTAATTTTGCTAATCTCACAAGCTTATCATTGTTAGACATTTCTTCAAACTCATTGGCTTTCAAGGTAAAATCTGATTGGCTTCCTCCTTTTCAACTCACGCGTCTCAGAATGGGCTCTTGCCCAGTGGGGCCCAAATTTCCTACCTGGCTACGAACTCAACATTATTCTCTCGATCTAGATTTGTCCAATGCAAGTATTTCAGATGATATTCCAGATTGGATTTGGAACTCAAGCTTTCCTTATTTGGATCTCTCTAACAACCAGATCAGTGGCAAGATTCCAGATATATCAAATTATTCTGCTCTTAGGTCACTACATTTGAGTTTCAACTAGTTGGATGGTCCATTGCCACAGATGCCTCTTACTATAGTTGTACTAGATCTCTCCAACAACCAATTTTCTGGATCCATTCACTCTTTCTCATTATGTAGATTGAAGAATTTGAAGGTTCTTTATCTTGCATCAAATCATTTATCAGGAGAACTTTCTCGATGTAAGACGGTCACAAAAGATCTTATTGTCATGGATTTCTCCAACAACCTGTCTGGAGGCATTCCTAGTTGGGTTTGTTCATTGAGTTGGCTCAAATCATTGCACTTGAGCAACAACAATCTCTCTAGAGAAATACCTTTGTGCTTAGAAAATTGTCGAAGCTTGATTACTCTTGATCTTGGGAAAAATCGGTTTTCCGGAAGAATACCGATAGGGATAGGGAAAAGTCTAGCAGATCTCAGAATTCTTCGATTACGTTCAAATATGTTACATGGTAACATTCCTCCACAACTAGTTGGTAGTGGGAAAGATAATGGTGGTGAAGCTGATCACAGATCAGAAATGTTTTGGTTCTACATTAGCATGGCACCAGGATTTGTAGTGGGGTTTTGGGGAATTTGGGGATTTCTGTTGTTCAACAAGTCTTGGAGGAAGGCGTATTTTCAATTCTTCGATGACATACAGGAAAGGCTTTTGGTGACAGTAGCAGTGAATGTTGCTAGATTGCGGAAGAAGTTTGAGAGAAACTGATGGTTTGGCCGATCAAGTATTGGAGATACCTTCGAAATCTTTGAGAATAGTTACTGGTGGGGGCACATGAGGCTTCTTCCTTCGGGGACACTCTTAGCGCTGAAGCTTGAAGGATGCAACAGTGGACTAGATTTTCTTTATGAGGGTGATGGCGATGCTGAAGCTCCTTGGTCTGAAGATTGGTCATTGTTTTTATTGTTGTTGTTTTGTTTTTAAGCCATATGAACTGCTTTCTAATTATGTCTTCTTTCAAAAAAAAAAAAAAAAAAAAAACCTTCAATTCTATTTTGTTGTTCAAGCTTTAAGTCGCTTGTTTTAATTGGGCAATTCGAGTCATAGTGTTGCCCTTTCTGGATGTTCTTTTCCTTATCATTTTGGCTTTTGTTTTCATTGACCTTGTGTCAATTGGTATGTTTTGAAAGTGAAACTTAGTTGGTAGAAGTTGAATTATACCGTGTTTGAAAGTGGAAATTGTAATTTTTATATTTTTAATGTTCCATCATAAATAATGGTTGACTGCCTTGAATCCGACGATGGAGATCATTTTTTATCCTAATCTTTCTCATTAAAGATATTGAGATCATGGCACAACTATCAGACGATCAAATTTTGATTCTACATGACGCAAATCCCCAAAAATAATCAATATCGGACTATCACTTTTGGAGATATTTGCCACATGAAATCAACATGTGACCACCCGATAGGTGTGTCATGATCTCAAGATGTACTGTGTGGGAGATTAGGACAAAAAATGATCTCCACCGTGTTTGGATTTAAGGCAGTCAACCATATTTTAAGGTGGAACATTAAAATTATAAAAAAAATTGCAAGAAAAGAATTTGACCCCTCAGGCCCCAACGATCAAAGTCTAGCTGCCATATTTTTCTATGAGGTCGGTGAGGCCACTATTTTGTTCATTGAAAGACTTGACGCCGTCACGATCAAAGTCTAGCTGCCATGGATTCTTATACCAAACTTTTCATCTCACACTATTCAAGTGTTATTTTGTTCTACCATGTGGTGTACATTTTTTTATGAATCTAAATTGTTCGAGTGCCAATCTATCATTGAAACATGCCTATAACTAGGTGTGAGCTATCGCTCTGATGAATTTTAAAATCAGCCATTAAAATTGAAAATAACAGTTGATATTAAAGTCCACAAATCGGATAGTTCAAATCTCCATAAAATATCATTTTAGGTTTGTTATACGTCAATCTATGAACTATCACTTTGATGGTATGAATCACCCACATCTTCAATCATTAATGGTATAAGTTAAATCATTTAATTAAACACGATAGTGATGTTTAAATGACGGCCACAAGAGTCGGGCCCTATGCTTTTGAAGGACCCAACTCTCCTAACAAAAGCACCAAAAAAGTGCTTAAATGATCTTACACAATTAATCATATAAGATATGAGTAATTCATACCATCAAAGTAATAAATTATGCATTAAAGGGCAATCTATCCAAAAACCATTCTCATAGGGAGATTTTAAATACTCTAACATCTGTAATTTAATATCAGCTGTTGGTTTATTTTTAGTACCTGAATTAATGAGAGATCTTGAGAGCATGGGTTTCCTATCAAATGGTCCTTTTTTTTTTATTCACGTGGCACATATTCCAAATACAGCAATCATAACATCACGTGAAACTTATAAACTCAATTCTGATTTTAAGGTCACTTTTTTTTATATGTATGGCACATTAAATTAAAAAAATAACCATTTGCTGCTATGGCCATGATCTCCATATCTCTCTTTTAAAAGATTGGGATGAAAATTGATCTCATATATGATTTAAAGCAGTCAAGCTTTCAGCATTGGTGAATTAAAAGATTTGTTGGATGAACAATTGTACATAAAATTTCTTAGCGGTCAATATTAAGGGGCTACGATCAGATGGTTCCAATTCTATAGTATGGATGACTGTTGAACTAAGTGTAGTAAGTGATGGCCTTGGAAATGAAACACATAAAATGATTAAAATATATATATTCCACGTGGCTTGATTGGGTGTACCTAATGGCAGGATTTATGTAAAGTGGTCAATAGAATTAGGCCTCTTTCTTATAATTATTTCTGAGCCAGCACTGGGGGCTCAGATTGTAGTGCGTCGTGGCGCTGAACGGCTCCTGATATGGGATATTTTGTCAAGTATTTTTTTGTCTATTCTTTCATACGATGGATTTAGAGATTATGGGTGTATCATCATACGATCATTTTTTGATTTTACATGATGGATCTAGAAATCATGAGTGTACCATCAGACGGTCATTTTTTGATTTTACGTAACACACATTTAAAAAAAGTGACCATTACATGCATCTCAAAAAAGTGGCCACTACAACACATGGAACTCATCCCGCTCAAATTTGTTGTTAAGGCTACTATTTCATCCTGCTCACTATTTTGGAATTCGTGTAACAGGTAAAGAGAAAAAAAGATTAAACGTCTAATGGTAATCTCATGATATCAAGAGATTCAAAGCAGTCAATGAGATTTGAACATAGGTGAACTCAAAGATTAAGAATTCAAAAATACTTTATTTTGTCTTTTTCTCTTATATCTGCCTTGGTAAAGAGTTTTAATTCCAATGAATATGTAGTGACCAAGTTAGGGTTCGGCAATAACTGTCTAATGTTAAAATTTAAAAAAATGGGCAAATTTAGGGAAAAGTTTGGACGAATAAAAAAAAAGATAAAAAATTTAAAAATTTTCAAAAAATATTTAAAATTATAACTTTTTGAACTTTTTTTAATTATATGTGAATTATTCGCAAATTTTATGAATTTTAAAAGATAAATGATTTTTTTAAAGATTCGTGAATTGGAACCTTAATATTTTGAAGTATTTGCAAATTTTTAAAAATTAGGAGAACATATTTGGTGACTATGATTGTGCACCATAGCTGGTGTACAAGTCTGTATCACTTCACTAGATCGGTCAAACATAGGGTCTTCAAATCAATGTGACAAATTTCATTTTCCGCAATATTTCGGTAGAGGATCATTTCGGTTAATTTTCGATAAATTTTGGGAAAACTTTGAAAAAGTTTTTGAGGAGTACAAAAAATATATTTATTATTTGTAAATATATTATTTATTATTTAAAATTGGAGAAATTTTTAAAAATATATTAACTTTAATGAAATTTCATTAATTTCGTTGAAATTACTAAATTTTGGGTGATTTCAGAGTAATCAGTGAAATTTTACTGAAAGTTTCGGCCAACTCCTATTCAAGTGAAATTCAAAGAAATTTTGGAGAATTTTGGAAAAATTTATCATTATGCTCTAGATCACACGGCATATATGATGAAATAATATGACTGTGTCCCAAATAAGTGACCAGTTAATCAAATAACGGGGTGGGTGGTACCAAAGCTAAGAGCATCTCAAGAGGTATCGATCTATTGTATCGGACACGGGGACATAAAACAATTTGCATCATCTGATACAAAGCAGTTAGCAGCTTAACTATGTGAAACCAAGGTTGAGAAAGAAGATTCTTGACTTGTAAATAAAGCTACCCAAGGTTGACAATTGTGTCTTTCCTATTAAAAGTGGTAGACACACGTGCTATTCATATAATGTACGGGCGGCCATGCATCTAATACCAAACAAAGTTGGTAAGTGCACCCATACCTCAACACGGTTCCCCCATTTTTAACACAAGGGATATTAGAGCATCTCTAACAGGTAGCCCATGACTAGTTGTTGTGCAGCTTGTGCCACATAGGCACTCTAACCACTAGTTATGGGTTAGAGAGCATTTCCAACAGGTATCTCATATTAAATGGAGTATAAATAGTGATATCACATTTTTAGGATACCAATATTCTTGTCTCATTTTTGAATAAATAATTATTATTTTTTATTCACTAATTTTCCTTTCTTTTAGACAATATTTAGGGATTAATTTTATGATTAATAAATTTTTTATTTATTAAAAAAGTAAAATTTAGTTAGAGATTGTGTAAATTGATACTTATACATAGAAGACCGCAAATGGCAGACCATTCATGGGACGACTTACATGGCGCAATGTAAGCGCAAGTCAAGCCAGCTACTTGCATCGTGACACATAAGCAGTCTATTGTTGGAGATTGGCTCATTATAATTTTCCTTAAATCAATGGAATCTTATATCTAGCTAACAAGTTGAGGGTTCCAATCATGGTTTGTAAATTCGTATTTCCAAGTAGTCTTGGAGAGCTCAGACCCAGACATCTTGTGTCCCAGCAAGATGGCGTGAAATGAAAATAAACTTTTGAATGATCTTAAGCCATTAAATAATAGTCTAAGTGGCTGTTAATGATTGGAACGCATCTTAATTACTTAAAGAATCACACGAATAAATCAATTGTATAATGCCTGATCAAAGATCTTCAACACTAGCCGTTAAAAAAAAAAAGTAATATTAGTGTGCATAAATTTGGACAAACCATGACAGCCATTTGTGAGATCATCACATAAATATAAATTTGGTAAGATAAGATAGACGTCTAGTCTTGCGCGATATTTTAAACCATGGTCCCAATCTAAAATAAGTACAACTCTAGGAAGAGTCATTAATTCCTTTTATATTGGGTTGCAATAGAGCCGAGCCAGTTCTATAATTCGGCTCGGCTCGGCCCGGCCAGAAAAATAAGAGCTTTTCTCTTTAGAGCTCGGCTCGAGAGCCGAGCCGAGCTTGGTAGTTTGTAACTCGAATTAATAGAGCCGAGCTAGAGCTAAGGCTGGCTCGGCCCGACTCGGTTTATATATATATATATAAGTAATTAACTTTGAGAGGTCTATTTTACCCTTCAAAGTAACCGTTTAAGTTTATCTAACGGTTACTTTGAAGGGTAAATAAGAATTGCCCCCCACTTGCCCTAGTTTATCTAACGATTTATTTATTTTATATATTACGTGATCGTGTTTAATCATGCATTTAAATCTTTTTTAGAATGGATATTAATTGAGTAGAAGTTTTAAAAACGTATTAGGAGAAATTTTTTTATAATAAAACATACTTGGCTCGAAGCTCAGCTCGAGCTCGGAGAGCCGAGCTAGAGCTTGAAATTTTCGAGCTCGAAGAGCCTAGAGCTGACTTCCAGCTCGGCTCGTATAATGTAGAGCCGAGCTAGAGCTAACCCAAGCTCGGGCTCGGCCCGGCTCGGTTGCAGCCCTACTTTTATAATCATCATAGTGAATAAGTCTAGGTACAGAAATGAAACGACTCTTAAAATATGCCAGTAAAAGGGTAAATTTCAAGGGAAAAAGGGGAAAGTTTAAAATTAAAAAATAATAATTATTGTTTAAAATAACACACGGGTTTCAATGAAAAAAAGGGAAAATTGCTTTTTTTTTTTGTATAGAAAAAAAAGGGGTTTAAAAAATATTATTTTTGAAAAAAACAAAAATATTTTGGGAAAGGTATTTTTTTCGTGTTAATTATGGGACTTTGGTCATGTGCAAAGGTGATCCACACGATTAGGAGTCCACTCTTGTGGAGCCTCTTTGACAGCACTAGCCCCAGCACACTAAGAGATAGGGTGCCTCGCAGGGGGAGGGGACACCGTGATATGTCTATCTATATGAAAAGATTGATACATGATCTCTCTTAGGGAGGAAAGGATCAGGGCCGTGGCTCAACTTTCGTAGCTCCTTGGCACGAAATGCGTCCCTAAATTTGAAGATTCCCCCATGATCAGGAGGATTTCCTTTCCCTGACAGTTGACACAACAATCTACCAGTAATGGTAGAAGCACGGTGAAAATTTTTCGTTTCGGCAATAATTCAGTAGTCAGTCATAAATTTCAGGAAATTTTTTAAATAGTTTTGGGAAAATTTCGGGGAATACAAAAAATATAAATATAAGCTATGCTTAATATTTATAAAAATCTTATTTATTATTTAAAATGATTAAAATAAAAAATTCTATTAATTTCAACAAATTTTTCGTTATTTTCACCGAAATTAATGAATTTTTGGTAATTTAAAAAAAATCGATGAAATTTCGCCGAAAGTTTCGCCCGACCCCTATTTTGGTGAATTTGGGAGAAATTTGTCACAATGGTAGAAAGATTGGTTAACCAATTTTTTCAGTTTTGGATTTGGTTTTGGTTTCGATTTTTTAATTATTTATCTTTATTTTTATTTTCAATTTCGGCCACTCAAAACCAAAACTAAACCACTTGCCAATCGATCTCGGTTTTTTCAATTTTGGGTTGGTTTCGGTCCAGTTTTACCGGTTTAGCTGGATAATTTTTCGATCCCGAATTGAATGCGAACAATGTGGAAGGATTTCTTTCTCTTTTTTATTTCCAAGCCAGCTATTGGGGAAGTCTTGGCGCAATTCAATCATTTTAAGTGAGCTCACATGTCTTACCCACATGATTCATCGAATTTTTCAACTTCTTCAGAATTTGACAAATATTTTAAAATTTTCAAACTTTTATGATTGCTATCATATATTTTTTATTTTTTATTATTTATCATAGATCGGTTGATGCAAATAGATTCTATAATTCCTGTATTTTATTGCTTAAAATTATTATTTTTAAAATTTAAATAAATTTAAATATATTTTAGCAACTAATTTCTATCTCTTTTAATTTAGAAGTGTTTCCTTAAACCTTCATAATCATAGTATATTAGTAATCAGTCACTTGGTGTCTTGTTAAGTTACCTAACCTACACTCTCAAAGTTGGGGAACCGTATTGATTACCTCAATTGGGTGCATTTACCCACAGTTACCAAAATCGATATTTTTTTGCAAAAAAAATTCTTTTAAAATGCACTTGGTTTTATAAAACGTTAAAAGTACATTTTTTTTTTTTTGATAACCTGGGTATTCGGGTCTCTTTAGAGCATCCGCTTAATCTCAGGAGCACATGCGCACCCCAAATTCAGCACATGTCGGGTCAGCACGGGATATAAATTCTTAGGGTGGCCTCAAGGAAAAGAGGGGATTCGAACTCAGGTCTCCTGCTTTTGGAAGCAGGTACCTAGCCAGCTCACCTAACCTCTTGAGGTTTATACATTTAAAACATATTTTCTATTCCAAAATTTATTTTAAATGAATTATTTTTATAAAACATTCAAAATACGTTCAAAAAGTATTTTTTATTTTAAAAATTTGTATTTTTAAAAATTTGTGATATTTTAAATGTGTTTCATGCAAATATTTTTTAATATTATTTTTTTTTTATGCAAAAAGTATTACTTTTCAAATATTTTCATTACAGATTTGGGGGCAATGGTGAGGTCCAAGCAGGTTGAACACGATTTTGAGTTCAATCAAAGGTCTTCTATTTCCAAGGGCTGCAAATATGAAAGTCGGTTCAAACTGATTGGACCATACCAATGCCTTTTCTCCAAGGGTAGCTTTAATAGAGCCCATGGAATCTTCCAGGTCAGCTATGCCCAATAGCAATGATTGCCTTATATCATTCGATGGAGATTTTCTTTCGCTCCAATTTTCAACATAATTGATCTTGAGATTATAGCGCACCTATAAGACGGTCCTTTCTCTATTACACATGACATAGATTCCAAAAACATAGCCCTAAAATCTAATGACACACATCGCGCTTAAACATCACTTTAGAGCTATGTTTTAGAGATTTGTATGTGAAATCGAAAAAGGACCGTGTTATATGTATGTCATAATTTGAAGGTTCATTTTGTGAAAGATTCGAGTCAATGATATCTCTATTGTCTGATTTAGGGTAATTAATTTTGGGCCCTTTTTCCAAATGCTTTCCAATTATTTCCGGGAGTCCCACTTCATAAATATTCAGTATTTATCTATCATCTGTGTGGGGCCACTATTTTTTTTCATTGAAAGACTTAGACGTCTTGATGGTCAAAGTCTAGCTGCCATGGATAACGGCTCTCACCGACATTTGGTCCCAGGATGTTTGCTTAAATGATCTTATACCAATAAGATCATCTCACAGTACTGTAGACTTATCATCTCACAGTACTGTATCGTGTGGTTGTGGTGTACGTTCAAGTGCCAATCTATTATTTAAGCATGCCTATAAGTGGAGGTGAATCATCCATTGATGAACTTTAATATAGGCCATTAAAATTAAAAACCCACAGTTAATATTAAAGTCTACACATAAGATGCTTTAAACAACCCTAAAATATCATTTTTGGACCTGCTGTGTGTTAAACTATGATCTATCATTTTGACGATATTAATTACTCACATCTTAAATTATTCATGGTGCAAGATCATTTAAACACCAACATGGTGTTTAAATGACGGTCACGAGAGTGAGACCCTATTTTTTAGGGATAATATATGGCTCCTGACCCACATTTAAACACCAAATGGTCAAATAATCTTACACCATTAAACTGTCAGGTTTTATCTCACATCATTGAAGTATGATTTATCAGTGTCATGTGGCATACAATTATGATCAACCTAAATTTCCTAAGTACAATCCATTGTTGGAACATATCCTAGCCAAATGATCATGCTTAAGTCCATGTAAACCACTTAAAGTGTTGGGGCTTCCGTGATTTCCTTTCCGAGGGACGCACATTTTTTCAAGTGTTGGGTTTACGTCACTCTTTCTATTTATTTTTTTTAAAATTTTATGTTTGAGGTTCGTTTTAAATATGGTAGACCCGTTAGCATGTCTTGGGCCTCTTCGAATTTCTCTTTATTTGGCATATGATCGTTACTAATCGGATACCAAAGAGAGACATTTATAGACACCGAAATTTAACCCAAGGCCCGATCGACTCATACTTCGAGAACGGCGCACTCTCGAGTTTCGGAAAGTACCTCCCAAACCCTTAGAACTTAATTTAATCTTTAAAACAATTTTCAAACCCTTAGGAAGCAACCCTAACCTTTTCAAACCCTTAGAAAGTCTAAAACGAACTCAGAACTCATTTCAAATCAATCAAAACAATTGATGAAAAAGGAGTGCCAAAGTTTATACAGACAGTTTCCTAACCTAAGGTCTATACCATTGAAAAGTACAGATTCTCAGCTTTCCAACGAGCCAAGGATTGCCTAATTTTGAGTTGTACATCAAAAGTTATGACGATTTGAAAAACACGAATTTATACAGTAAATTGTAAAATCAGATCCTAACTTCTCAAAAAGCTCATTTTTAAAAAATGGTTGATTTGGAAATTGGGGGTTTAACTTGTGGACCATCATCCCAAAGCTTGGGATTTATTTCTTTATGACCCATATGCCCCTCCCAACCTTAGGTATCTCCATTTTCCCATTTAGGTTATCACCCTATCATCTACAATTAAAAAAACTCAACTCTCTTTTCTCCGAACTCTTTAAACCTCAAAAACCTTTGATCTAGGATTACCTAATTTCTAAACCCATTAATGACTTAATCACTCACTAATCCACCCTTTCTCTATAAATAGAGAATCACCCTCCCCTTGTTTAAGGACTTCTGAAATCCTAAAGCAAAAATTATACAGAAATCTCTTCCCATTTTCAAGCTCTAAACCATCCAAGCCTTAGAATCATAGTTGTTCCTACACCATTACTCTTCCATGTCCATCACCCCCAAGCTTTAGAACCTTGGTCATCTATCTCACACCATAATTCTTAACCCTTTTGTGCTATCGGTAGCTCATCGGAGTCATCATTCACGCGAAGATCCGGCGACAGTGCTACAAGGGCCCGAGAGCTCCGATTCTCCCCTCATTTTCTCTACCTTCTATATTTGCTTTTCCTCTATTCTGGAATTTAGGTCGTTACGCCGTCGAAGTTTCAGTGTTTGCGGAGAGCCCAATAGGAACGATGTGCCTTCGGACAAAAGGAAGTGCCTCTCTTTTTTATATTTATTTTTTGTCATAATAGAGACCTCTTACGAGCGGGTCAGTCGGGTGCCTAACACCTTCCCAATTGATAATCGAAACCCATACCCAAGAGCCTTTGACGTAGGCCGGATTGGAGTCAAATCGAACACTTCAGTACACACGATATTGATTTTGGATATCCTGGGACACCAAAAGCTCCGGGTGGTGACTCCATCGTCGTGACGGATTGTTGAAATCCACGATTGCACATTTCCACATAAGAGATCTTGAGATGATAGCGCACTTATCAAATGGTCAATTGTCGATTCCACATTCCACTCAGCCGTTCGTCCAAATCGATTGTTTAAGATAATCGAGAAAAAGAAAGTAAGTAAAAAAATAGAGAATCCAAACAAAGTATGGAAGAAAGGACAACAAGATAAACAAAGTTCTCATAAAATGTCAAATAAAGTAACATTACGTTTTTGAAAAATAATAAATATATATTTATGAGAATATGATACGTAATAAGATAGCTTCAGGATTTAGATCAAATCTCCACAGAACTATATTAAATAAATATTATAGAATTTGATCGAGTTATCGAGTCGTCCTGCTATGGTACTGGTGTGAATTTTAATTGTAATGTTTTACTCGCAAGCGTACGAATCAGATTGTATATAGTGGGTGCGGAGTACGAGATCGTTCCCACGAGGATTATTTTTAAAAGATCTAAAAAGACAAGACAGTAACTCTAAAAATCTACTGAGATTCAACAGTACCCTACAAATATTATGATCTAAGCGGTTTGATGAGATGACAATTACTGACTACAAACTAAAACTTAACTGATAATTCAAAAGTAAAGGTAAAGATAAAGATACTAAATCCTCGCATCTTTGGTCCGTTCTTCCCGTAATATAAATCTAAGGATTAAATTATGAGATATATCATTAAAAACAAACATCTTTTATGAAAGATAAATGGTTAAAACCCCGATAGGTTTCACGTTGCATCCCTGCAATCAGGACTTAGATGATTTTCATATATAGATCTGGGATCAAGGGCATGACTCGACACACTTGATCTAAGGTTTAAATAAAAATCATTCCCAAAGTGGGTGAAAATTCCAACAAGAATACCACCATAGATTTGAAATCAAGGGCATGGCTCGGCACACTTGATTTCATATTAGAGAGTAATTAAGATAAACTTACCATTACAGATCCAGGATCCAGGGCATGGCTCGGCACACTCGATCCCGAATCATAATCGTAATTAGATTCACACGATGAAAGCAAAAAGACTATATAACAATGATTGGGGTAAAATTACCGTCACAGATCTGAGATCCCGGGCATGACTCGGCACACGCGATCCCAGTTAGTGGCGGGAATTTTATTCGTTCGTGATAGCACAACGACCATAAAATAAGATCTCATATTTTAATCCTAAATTTATATTATTAAAAGTATATCCCTCGGATGGGAATCATTAGATCCTCATCCCTATAAATTTAGCCACACATATTGAAATTAAATGACATAAATAAATAAGGAAGGAAAAATAATATCAATTTAATGAACTAAAAATACCTTAAGCTTCAATAGAAATTATTTGATCCAAAAGTACGATGATCTTCAAAAACGAAATTAATGCAGGAATTAACTGAACAAAAAAATAATAAACTGAATGAATGAATACTGAAAAGTTAAAGGAACAAAGCTCTCAAAAAGGAATAATAAAAACTCTCTATCTCTACTTTTACTCTAAAAAATAAAAACTCTCTAAAACTAATCTTAATTAATTCTCTCGAAGTGTTTGAGTTGGCTTTAAATAATATTCAAGTCGTGCGAGTTTCCTGGCTCGAAAAGTCAGGGTCGATTGATCGACCTTATAGGGTCGATCGATCGACCCTCCACAAATCTCTAAAAATTTACTTTAAGAAGTCCTTTTCGTCTCAAATTCCATCATTTTGGTCGATTGATCGACCTTCCCAGATTTTCGTGAACTCTTGCTCAACGTTACATCAGATACTACCTCGGTATTTTGGCCATAACTTTCTATCCCGAACTTAGATTGAGGTAATTCTTATGTTGTTAGAAAGCTAACAGCAAGATCTACAACTTTTGTGTTTTGATAATTTCACAATTCGGCCGTCTTGAAGGTCCAAATTGAGCTGGAAGTCATACCAAGTTCTCGATGACCCAAAGTTGCAGTATTTTGACATTATTTTCAGAATTCTTGGGTTGTTTTCTGCACTTTGCTAGTATTTACCTGAAACACTTTAAATTTAATAATTCTTATCAGATAGCTTTCGTCGGATAGCTAAATGTAGGTATTTAGGGGTGAAATATCATCATATTTCACTACTCATCAGGTACCAACTCTAATACCATGTAGAATTCCATGAGCCTAACTTAACCTCACAAAATCAGCTTATAAGGTGAGGATTGCAGCCGGTTTATATATAGCCCAAGGCCATTGACTCAGTGCGATGTGAGGCTATTGATCACGCCCTAGGGGTGTATTTGGTTCGGTTTAATCAGTTTTAGACCAAAACCACAAACCAAATCGCGATCTAATCGGTTTCTAAACTTTCAAACCAAACCAAACTAAACCATCCAACTGTTCACCCAAACCAACCTGATTCTATTCAGTTTCGGTTAGTTTCAGTTTTCCTGTAAGTTTTACTTGTACATCAAAATTTTCCTAATTTCGCAACCTGCTTTACACTTTTACTATTTTCATTTTTTTTGAAGTCGTTTTACTTTTATAATTTATTCACTCTTCTCAAAACAGATAACAAAAATAAATATATCACATTCTCTAATTAATCAGAGTTTGGATAAAGAAGAATACCTGAAGAAATTAATATATATATATATAATTTACTTACAATCAGTTCGATTCGGCCGGTTTCGACTTGGGAAGGCCCGGAACCGAAACCAAACCGAACTTTTCGGTTTTTCTTTTTATCAAACGAAACCCAAACCGGTACTCATCCAAACCGGACCAAAACCAAGGGCCACTCTAAATTCTGACCATATATTCTTGAGTACCTCTGTTTGTGCTCATGCATTCTCTGAAAGCACCCACGTTCTAGTCCCTCGCAATCTATTGGTTGCTTCAGATTGGATGATGGAGATCGTGTTTCACCCTACAAAATAGATCTTAAGATCATTTCCCACTTACCAAACGGTCAATTTTTTATTCCATGTGTCACTGATTTCTATAAAATGACCCTAAATTTACGATTTAGCGTGACGAGTGTCATATGATTCAACGACCATTGTCTCGGGATTTGTGAGACATAGAATTAAAAACTGATAGTTTGATAGGTGTGATATGATCCCAAGATCTATTGTTTGGAAGTCGGTTTCGGCCTGAGAAGGCCCAGAACTGAAACCAAACCGAACTTTTCGATTTTTCTTTTTATCAAACGAAACCCAAACCGGTACTCATCCAAACCGGACCAATATCGGGGGCCACTGTAAATTCTGACCATATATTCTAGAGTACCTCTGTTTTTGCTCACGCATTCTCTAAAAGCACCCAAGTTCTAGTCCCTTGCAATCTATTGATTGCTTCGGATTGGATGATGGAGATCGTGTTTCACCCTGATCATCTACAAAATAGATCTTAAGATCATTTTCCACTTACCAGACAGTCAATTTTTTATTCCATGTGTCACGGATTTCTATAAAATGACCCTAAATTCATGATTTAGCGTGATGAGTGTCATTTGATTCAACGACCTTGTTTGGGGATTTGTGCGACATAGAATAAAAAAGTGACCGTTTGATAGGTGTGATATGATCCCAAGATCTATTGTTTGAAAGATCGCGGTGAAACATGATCTCCATCATCTATTCTGAAGCAATCAATGATTTTCAAAGTTCAAGGGATATGAGACATGGGGGCTTTCAGAGAATGCATTAGCCGCAATAGAGATACCATATATTTATGGAAAATTTGCACTTTCAGCCCTATAATTTTATATATTTGCAAAAATGTTCCTATAGTTTCAATCTTTGTGCAATAAGCCAGCTCCAAGCCAAGCCGTTTCCACATCAACATTGTGAATGACACACTTCGTAATATATTTTTTTGTGCTCTTAGCTATATGTGATCAAACATATAAATACTTGTATGTAGTAGAACATAAGAAATAGAGTGCAAAGAGTTGAAGAACTAGTGACAGAAGAAAAGTCCAAAAAGAAGGTTAATAGAAAGAGTGAGCTTAGAGAGATTGTACAAAGAGAGGTTGATTTCTTTGTGGATAGCAATCAAAACTTCAATTCTTCGGAACGAGCTTGCGGGTTGTGCAAGTCATCGGTGTTCTTCATAGTGGATTCTCTCGTCACTCCCGTGGATGTAGGCATAACCGAACCATGTAAATCTCGCATATGAGTATCTCTACTTGCTATTTACTTTCTTATCTAGTTGTTTACTTTGATTGGTTGCTAGTTGTATAGTTAATAGTTTGTTGGTTATGAAATTACAGTGTAAGTTCCTACCCAAGGTGTTTCTCTTTGGTGGTTAGCTATCGCAGTGCCAAGGGTATCCCTCGTCGGGTTACAACAATTGGTATCAAAGCCACTTGTCAGATTAGGGTAGTAAAGCTCTGATTTTAGTGTTGGGCTTGAGTCTTGTGCTATGCACACAAGGTGTTTGTTGAAATCCCTGAGAGAAGCTAGTTTGTTAAACAAGCGGATAAATGACATCGACTAGTGGAACAGTTAAAGTTGGGAAGTATGAAAAAGATAAATTCAGTGGGAAGAATGATTTTTCCTATTGAAAAATGCAAATGAAAAATTTATTAATCTCACAGAAATTGCACAAATCTTTGGCGAGTAAAGAAAAGAAGCACATAGAAATGACCGATGAGGATTGGGAAGAGCTAGATCTTGAAGCATGAGCGTCGATCATTCTATGCCTTGAAAGAGATGTTACTTTCTTGGTTGATGGTGAGGTAATGGCTGCAGATGTGTGATCAAAGTCAGAGGTAAACTTCATGACGAAGACTCTAACAAATCGTACCTATTTGAAGTCCAAATTGTATACTTGCAAGATGGAGGAAGGCACACCAATCCGGGAGTACATCAACAAATTTGATAGGTGCATATCAGATTTGAAGGACATTGATGTGAAGGTAGATGATGAGGATCAAACACTTCTACTACTTCTTTAGTTGTCAAAGTCTTATGAGAACCTTGTACAAACATTGATGCTTGTGGGTGAAAATCTTACAATGAATGAGACTAGAACTCCACTTCTAGCGGATGATCTTCAAAAGATGGCAACTAGTGGAATGGCTACTAGTGATAACAAGGAGCAAGCACAAGGGCTATTTGTAAGAGGTAGAACCAATGTGTGAGGAAAAGGCAAGGGAGGAAAATCTAGGTCAAGTTCTAGACCTCTTGCGAAAAGATCGTGTTTCAAATGCGGTGAGCTTGGGCATTTCAAAGCAAATTCCCCTAACAAAAGAGCAGGATAGAAGAAGAATAACAAGAACAACAACAACGGGAAGGTACAAAGCAAGCAAGAGGCTAGTTATGTATCAGAAGAAGGGGCAATGATGAATGTTACTCCGTCATTGGTGATGAAGAAATCTTCAATAAGTGGATTCTTGATTTGGGTTGCTCTTACCATATGTGTCATAATAGGAAGTGGTTTACTACCTATAGAAGCATTGATGGTGGAACCGTATTGATGGGAAATAATCATTTTTGTAAAACGGCGGGGCTTGATTCAATTAGAATCAAAATGCATGATGGAGTGGTCAAAACTTTGATGGATGTGAGACATGTCCCTGATTTATGGAAGAACCTTATTTCTGTTGGTGCTTTGGACTCCGGTGGTTCTTTTGTAGTGATGAAAGGTATTCGTCAAGAAAATCTCTATGCTCTTTTGGGTATGACGATGACAGTAAGTGCAGCGGTTGGAACAAGTGGAAGTGATGGAGACCCATGTGAGTGCTCTCGGTTATGGCATAGGCGACTTGGGCACATGTCAGAAAGGGTCTAAATCTATTCGGTAAAGAAGGTTTGTTGAAGAATTTGAAAAAGTCTTGCATGAATTTTTGCGAGCATTGCGTGTATGGTAAAACATATCGGGTTCAATTCAAATCAAGCAAACAAAGAAGCAGAGGTATATTAGACTATGTGCATACAGATGTTTGGGGTCCGGCTACAGTTACTTCCAAGGGTGGTTCAAGGTACTTTGTCACATTTGTCGATAATTATTCAAGGTATGCTTGGATTTATTTCTTGAAGCATAAGAATGAGGTATTCGACACGTTCAAGAAGTGGAAGGCAATGGTTGAGAACATAATGGGCAAGAAATTGAAAACACTGCAATCTGATAATAGTACAAAGTATACAGAGTGTGCTTTCAAGGAGTTTTGTGATCAGGAAGGTATTGTTCGACACTGGACAATCAGGAAAATATCACAACAGAATGGGGTCGCAGAGAGAATGAATCGTACATTGCAGGAGAAAGCAATGTGCATACTATCATATGCTCGTTTGGGCAGAGAATGGTGGGCAAAGTCGGTTGCTATAACTTGCTACATTATCAATCGGTCTCCTCATTCAAAGTTAGATGGAGATGTATGATGTGAATTTTAATTGTGATTTTTACTCGCAAGTGCACGAATCGGATTGTATATAGTGGGTGCGGAGTACGAGATCGTTCCCACGATGACTAATTTTGGAAGATCTAAAAAGACAAGTAATTCCAGAAATCTACTAAGATCTAACAGTATTCTACCAGTCTTATGATTTAGGTAGTTTGATGAGATGATAATTAATAACTACAAACTAAAACTTAACTGATAATTTAAAAATAAAGATAAAGATGAAGATACTAAATCCTCCCATCTTTGGTCCGTTCTTCCCATAATACAAATCTACAGATTAAACTATGAGATATACCATTGAGAACAAATATCTTTTATGGAAGATAAATGGTCAAAAACTTTGATAGGTTCCACGTTGCATCCCTGCAATCAGGACTTAGATGATTTTCATATACAGATCTGAGATCAAGGGCATGACTCGGCACACTTGATCTCAGGTTCAAATAAAAATCATCCCCAAAGTAGGTAAAAATTTCAACAATAATACCACCATAGATCTGAAATCAAGGGCATGGCTCGGCACACTCGATTTCAGATTAGGGAGTAATTAAGATAAAATTACCATTATAGATCCAAGATCCAGGGCATGGCTCGGCACACTCGATCCCGGATCATAATCATAATTAGAACCACACGATGAAAGCAAAAAGATCATATAACAATGATTGGGTAAAATTACCGTCACAGATCTGAGATCTCGGGCATGGGTCGGCACACGCGATCCCGGTTAGTGGCGGGGATTTCATCCGTTCTTGATAGCATAACATGCATAAAATAAGATCTCATATTTTAATCCTAAATTTATATTCTTAAAAGTATATCCCTCGAATGGGAATCATTAGATCCCCATCCTTATGAATTTAGCCACACATATTACAATTAAATGACATAAATAAATAAGGAAGAGAAAATAATATTAATTTAATGAATTAAAAATACCTCAACTTCAAAAGAAATTACTTTGATCCAAAAGTACGATGGTCTTCAGAAACGAGAATAATGCAGGAATAAACTTGAGCAAAAATATAATAAACTGGAGGAATGAGTACTGGAAATTAAAGGAACAAAGCTCTAAAAAAGGAATAAATAAAAACTCCCTATTTCTATGTCTAACTATGAAAAAGAAAAGCAAAAAACTAAAACTCTAATCTCCTATCTCCCTAATTTCTAATTCTCCCTCGAAGTGGTTGAGTCGCTTTAAATAGATTTCCGATCGCAGAAGTCTCCCCAGCTGCCAATTTAGGGTCGATTAATCGACCCAATAGGGTCAAAATCAGCTTTAAAGTAGTCAATTCCGTGTCAGACTCTCCTCCTCGATTAATCGACCCTCAGAAATCCATGAATTTCAGCACACTTTTTGTATCAGATATTGCTTCGGTATGTCAGCCATAACATTCTGTCTCGAACTCGGATTGAGGTGATTCTTACGCCGTTGGAAAGCTGACGAAAAGATCTACAACTTTTGTGTTTTGACAATTTCATAATTCAGCCATCTTGAAGGTCCACATTTAGCCGCAAGTCGCACCAAGTTCTAAATGACCCAAAGTTACAGTGTTTTGACATTATTTTTAGAATTCTTGGGCTGTTTTCCACACTTGGCTTGTATTTACCTGAAACACTTCAAATCTAATAATTCTCATCAGATAGCCTTCATCGGACAGCTAAATATAGGTAATTAGGGGTGAAATATTATCATATTTCAGTACTCATCAATGTACCTTACAGGTTATGGTTAGGAGAACATGCAGATTATGAGAGACTCAAAATTTTCGGGTGCACGGCCTACTACCACGTCAATGAGGGGAAGGTTGACGCGAGAGCTAAGAAGGTAATATTCTTGGGGTATACAGCAAGTGTAAAAGGTTATCGTCTTTGGTGTGTGGAGGATTCTAAGTTCATAATCAGTAGGGATATTATTTTTTTATGAAAACTCTATGGTAGCTTCTTCGAAAGCTACGGTGCCTGGTGATGACGGTATTGGGACTTCAAAGTCTCAAGTAGTTGAGATAGAACTTAAAGACCAATCAAGTTCTAGTCGTGTTCAAGAGGAGGATCATGGAGACACTCACGATGAGAGTGATGATGAGCTTGAACATGAGGCAGTTAACCAAGAGAATGTACAAGTACTGGATAGTTTGGCTTTCACTAGGCCAAGGCAAACATATAAGAAAGTTCAGAAGCTGGGGTCAGACAAGCCTTTGAGGCACTATGGGCAAGTGAAGTTGGTCGAGTACGCACTCTCGATGGATGATGAGTCAATCACCTTCAAGGAAGCTATTCGAGACAACAATAGTAAGATTTAGTTGGCTACGATGGAAGAACAAATGGAGTCTCTTCGAAAGAACTAAATATGGGAGGTCGTCCCATTGCCCATAGGAAAAAAAGCTATTGGTTGTAAGTGGGTGTACAAGAAGAAAGAGGATCCTTCCGAGCTCGATGGTACAAGGTACAAGGCAAGGCTAGTTGTGACGGAGGTACGCAATATGGCTACCCGGGCCATCCGCAGCACCCCTCGAGCCGCTTGTACTTCGCGTAGAGGCAGTGGAGACTTGGTGCCTGGGGCACGCAATGTGGTGCGAAGAGGGCACGCGACATCTTGGTGTCGAGACGGTACGACATGTGGTGTCATGAGGGCACGCGACATGAGGCCAGAAGGGCCTTGCGACGTGGTCGCGCTGTGAGGACGCGACACGGTCGCATAGGGGGTAAGATGCGGGAGTGACACAGCCACAACATGGACGCAATATGGCCAGCCAGGCTAGCGATGCAGGGCGTTGTGGTGTGAATAGTAAAGTATGTCAAACCAAGGGATTTGAGGTTCTCTTGTCATTCTGACTGACTTACTATTTTACCCTTATATGGGAGAAGGGAGCTCGGGAGCTATTTTCCTACACACGTTGCCTTGCGTTGCCAGAGGGGACACAAGTGTCTCCTAGGACTGAAAGGGTGGGCCTAGGACGTCAACGCAGTGATGCCGTATAGCACTTAAGGCGAGGTTAAAGTATGACCCGAGCTATGTGTCGCTGTGCATACGGCTGGGCAACTTCACGAGAGTTGCGTGAGATTCAATTAAGCACGACAACACGTGGGCCAAGTATGAGCGTGTGCTAGTAATTCAAAACCCACAAGAAGGCAGGCTGCGTGGGACTCAGTTGAGCACACTAGCACAAGGCACATTGGTGCAAGCGAGCGTGTCGTAAGGGGTACGATACATCAGATGGTTGGCCGCGAAACAGAGGTAACCACGAGGGGGAGTTCGCGTCCTCTAGGCGAGTGGTATCAGAGCTGATGAAGAGATTAATTGACTTTATTGTATATGGTAGCGAGGCATCGCGCGGGTTAATGGTGTGTCGAAGGACGCCCCCGCGACAGTTGGTATCAGAGATAGGCTAACTTAGCGCATCGAGTGCTAGGTGCCGCACGGGCTGACACTGCTGGAAGAGTGACCCAGTGACATAGTGACTAAGGGGTTTGCACAAAGAGAGGGAGAAGATTACAATGAGATCTTTTCTTCGGTGGTGAAACATACTTCTATTCGGGTGCTATTGAGTATTATTGCTCATGGTGATCTTGAGCTAGA
This sequence comes from Chloranthus sessilifolius, assembly GCA_021018995.1. Lineage (NCBI taxonomy): Eukaryota > Viridiplantae > Streptophyta > Magnoliopsida > Chloranthales > Chloranthaceae > Chloranthus > Chloranthus sessilifolius. The sequence goes on from CM037596.1 coordinate 7,625,316, forward strand.
ACAATTCGATATCAAAACAATCTTCTTGCACGGAGATTTAGATAAGGAAATCTATATGCATCAACCTGAGGGCTACAAGGTTGAGGATAAGGAACGTCAGGTATGTTGATGTGATATTTTAATTATGATGTTTTACTCGCAAGTGCACGAATCGGATTGTATATAGTGGGTGCGGAGTACGAGATCGTTCCCACAAGGACTAATTTTGAAAGATCTAAAAAGACAAGTAATTCCAGAAATCCACTAACATCTAACAGTATTCTACCAGTCTTATGATTTAGGTGGTTTGATGAGATGATAATTACTGACTACAAACTAAAATTTAATTGATAATTCAAAAATAAAGATAAAGATGAAGATACTAAATCCTCCCATCTTTGGTCCATTCTTCCCGTAATATAAATCTAAGGATTAAATTATGAGATATACCATTGAAAATAAACATCTTTTATGGAAGATAAATGGTCAAAACCCTGATAGGTTCCACGTTGCATCCCTGCAATCAGGACTTAGATGATTTTCATATATAGATCTGGGATCAAGGGCATGGCTCGGCACACTTGATCTTAGGTTCAAATAAAAATCATCCCCAAAGTGGGTGAAAATTCTAATAAGAATACCACCATAAATCTGAAATCAAGGGCATGGCTCGGCACACTTGATTTCAGATTAGGGAGTAATTAAGATAAAATTACCATTATAGATCCAAGATCCAGGGCATGGCTCGACACACTCGATCCCGAATCATAATCGTAATTATATCCACACGATTAAAGCAAAAAGACCATATGACAATGATTGGATAAAATTACCGTCACAGATCTAAGATCCCGGGCATGGCTCAGCACACGCGATACCGGTTAGTGACGGGGATTTCATCCGTTCATGATAGCACAACAACCATAAAATAAGATCTCATATTTTAATCCTAAATTTATATTATTAAAAGTGCATCCCTCGGATGGGAATCATTAGATCCCCATCCCTATGAATTTAGTCACACATATTATAATTAAATGACATAAATAAATAAGGAAGGGAAAATAACATTAATTTAATAAATTAAAAATACCTCAAACTTCAACAAAAATTACTTTGATCCAAATGTACGATGATCTTCAGAAACGAAATTAATGCAGGAATAAACTTGAGCAAAAATATAATAAACTGGAGGAATGAGTACTGAAAAATTAAAGGAACAAAGCTCTCAAAAAGGAATAAATAAAAACTCCCTATTTCTATGTCTAACTATGAAAAAGAAAAGTAAAAAACTAAAACTCTAATCTCCTATCTCCCTAATTTCTAATTCTCCCTCGAAGTGTTTGAGTCGCTTTAAATAGATTTCCCGTCGCAGAAGTTTCCCCAGCCGCCAATTTAGGGTCGATGCATCGACCCTACAAAAGAGGCTCAAAATCAGCTTTAAAGTAGTCAATTCCGTGTCAGACTCTCCTTCTCCTCGATTAATCAACCAAAAGGGTCGATGCATCGACCCTCAGAAATCCGTGAATTTCAGCACACTTTTTGTATCAGATAGTACTTCGGTATTTCAGCCATAACGTTCTGTCCCAAACTCGGATGGAGGTGATTCTTATGCCGGTGGAAAGCGGACAAAATTATCTACAACTTTTGTGTTTTGACAATTTCATAATTCAGCCGTCTTGAAGGTCTAAATTTAGCCGCAAGTTGCACCAAGTTCTCGATGACCCAAAGTTACAGTATTTTGACATTATTTTCAGAATTCTTGAGCTGTTTTCCACACTTGGCTTGTATTTACCTGAAACACTTCAAATCTAATAATTCTCATCAGATAGCCTTCATCGGACAGCTAAATATAGGTATTTAGGGGTAAAATATCATCATATTTTAGTACTCATCATACCCCCAAACCTACACTTTGTTAGTCTTCGAGCAAAGCAAACTAAAGAAAATAAATGCCCCTTTCGTAGGGAACACGATTGTACTTAGCATGTGCAACAAGCCTTTAAACCCCTAGGTGATCCCTAGTGGAGGAGTTGTGTCTCCTGAGGGTTTACAGTGAAGTTACCCACAAACTTCAGTACAATTTTGAAATCATCGATAAAATTGAGTTTTCAAAATATGATTTTGATAACATATATACCATTTAAAACTCAAAATCATTAATCAATTCAATATGCGAATCCTCAATTTTAAATAACAATGTTATACTAATCATACTAGCATCCATTCAAATTAGTCTAATGCTCAAATCATTAGATAACTCATCAATTCATGCTTGAACGTGAAGTGTGTGCATACCCAAACCAAAATTCATCCGTCTCAGAACTAGTTCAAACGAGAAACCGTCAGACCTGTTGTTTAGACTCAATCCTCACTTTAGGTATACTCTTAAAATAAAATCACTCCGATGATGGGTAAGTTTTCGCTCACATGTGAGAGATCAATACAAAGTAAATAAAAAGTTCTCACATGATAAATGAAACACGATGCAATCAATGAACAAAAATAAATCTCATAAGAAGATACTTGTATATCCTAAGAATGTCATACCAAGTGTCATAAGTATCACATATTCACTCTCTATAAGGCAGTTACCAATGCAAGATCAGATCATGAAGGACTTTTTGTAGGGTTGTAATGGGGCTCAGGAAAGGGTAAGAAAGAAAGGAAAGTTGAGATTCAAAATTTCTGAGAAATCGGAAAGGAAACACCTTTTTTATTTTTCTATTTCTCTTCTTTTTCTTTTCTAATCTCTCACTATTTTTCTCAATATTCTTCTATTTTTCTCAACTTTCTTTTTCTTTTGAATTTCCTTTTCTTGAAGCACCTCATATTTTTCATTATTTTTCATAATTATTTTTTTCTTTTTCTCCCCCTTTTTTCTTTTATATTTTTGTCATACACTCTCAGTAAACACCACAACTCAGTAACTCTCCACTTACTCTCTTTTTTTTCACTCTCATCCCTTGTTCCTAATTTCTCAAAAATAAGAAGGGTAAAGCTTGAATTTTCAGAAATTGTGAAGGGTTAAAGGTTAACGTGGCTTATCAAAAAATGTATAAAGGTAAATTTTTCAATAGGCTCAAAGGGGTACTAGAAGGATAAATTTATATAAGGAGAGATATTTTAAGCACAAACGAGCTAAAGATGGCCTTCAATCATATCCTTAAAAGATGGTAACCTTGCCTATTTGTCTTGAGTAGATATACAGTACATTCTAACATAATGATATGAATTTGATTTCATGCAAAGTCACAAGCCAAAATAAAATGTATGAGATTATACAAAGTAATTCGTATTCAAAGAAAACTTCGAGTTTATGTATTCACTCATCAATGACGAGAAATTAGCTCTAAAGCTCACTGGGTTTAGTCTCCACTAAGAACCTAAGATTCAACATTCAAAATAGTTCATCGATTTCTAAGTCTTAGCTTGGTATAAGTGTATAAATTCTAAGCATGAATATCAAAATTATCTATAAAATATCACATTAAGCTTCATCATGTTAGATACAAGTAATTAGAATATGACATCAGTATTCTCAAAATTAAATTCACATGCATCATAAACTAAAGTTTGAAAACAATCGTAAAATAATGTGCATGATGACTTCAAAGATAAAAAATATTTTTTTTTTTTTTTTTTTTTTTTTTGGTACTGTCGATTAATCGACTCAAAGGAGTCGATCGATCGAGAGTGGTAGGTCGATCAATCGAATCCTTTGAGTCGATTGATCGAGAAAAAGCTAATTTTTTTTTTTTTTTTAATAGAAAAATAAGTGACGAAAAATAGATAATCATACCCCCAAACCTAAAGATGACAATGTCCGCATTGACTGAAAGAAGTAGCGCACCCCCAAACCTGTTTGAAAAAGTACCTCAACACAAAGATCAGGTGTAGAGAATATGTGCATCAAATTGGAACATGACCAAAAATTTATTGAAGGGAATATGGTTACACTATTTTAGGGAATTAAAAAAAAAACAACCTAAACTAAAAAAATAAAATGCTAGAAATAAACATGAGAAAAAAAATAAAATAAAATAAAACCTCCATCCTAAAAGAAACAAAACGGAAACTACACAATTGGGTTGCCTCCCAATGAGCGCTAGTTTAAAGTCGATAACTCGACCTTGTGAATTGCTCAATCAGGGTGAGCAATTGGATCACTCAAAGGAAGAGTGTCAGAGAATGTAATTGCATTCTCAAGGAACGGTTTCAATCGTTGACCATTAACTCGAAAAACATTCCCGTGTTTCGGGTTGATAATATCAACTGCCCCATTGGGGAGTATGCGAGATATTTTGAAAGGGCCACTCCAACGGTTTTAGTTTCCCCGGAAATAGATGAAGTCGACAATTGTAATGTAGAACCTGTTGACCAACAACGAAAGATTTTCGTAGAATAGAATGATCATGAACCTGTTTCATACGGTCCTTGTACGATTTAGCACAGTCATAGGCATCAGCACAGATTTCTTCTAATTCATTTATTTGGAAACCCCTTTGGGCACCATGATGTGATATTTTAATGTAATGTTTTACTCGCAAGTGCACGAATCGGTTTGTATATAGTGAGTGCGGAGTACGAGATCGTTCCCACGAGGATTAATGTTGAAACATCTAAAAGAGACAAGCAATTCTAGAAATCTACTAAGATCTAACAGTATTCTACCAGTTTTATGATTTAAGCGGTTGATGGTAATTAATGACTACAAACTAAAATTTCATTGATGATTCACAAATAAAAGTGAAGATGATGATGATAAAGATGAAGATACTAAATCCTCCTATCTTTGGTCCGTTCTTCCTATAATATAAATCTAAGGATTAAATTATGAAATATTTTATTGGTAACAAACATCTTTTATGGAAGATCAATGGTCAACACCCTAATAGGTTCCACGTTGCATCCCTGCAATCAGGACTTAGATGATTTTCATATTATAGATCTGGGATCAAGGGCACGGCTAGGCACACATGATCTCAGGTTCAAATAAAAACCATCCCCAAGGTGGGTGAAAATTCCAACAAGAATACCACTTACAAATCTGAAATCAAGGGCATGGCTCGGCACACTTTATTCAGATTAGGGATTATTTAAGATAAAATTACCATTACAGAGCCAAGATCCAGGGCATGGCTCGGCACACTCGATCCCAGAACATAATCGTAATTAGATCCACACGATGAAAGCAAAAAGACCATAACAATGATTGGGTAAAATTACCGTCACAGATCTGAGATCCCAGGCATGACTCGGCACACGCGATCCCGATTAGTGGCGGGGATTTCATCCATTCATGATAGCACAACAACCATAAAAATAAAATCTCATATTTTAATCCTTAATTTATATTATTAAAAGTACATCCCTCGGATGGGAATCATTAGATCCCCATCTCTATAAATTTAGCCACACATATTGTAAGTAAATGACATAAATAAATAAAGACGGGAAAATAACATTAATTAAAATTACCTCAAACTACAAAATAAATTACGTTGATCCACACGGATGATAATCTTCAGAAACGAAATAAATGCAGGAAATAAACTTTGAACAAAATTTAGGAATGAATACTGAAAAATTAAAGGGAACAAAGCTCTTAAAAAGAAATAATAAAACTTCCCTATTTCTAGGTCTAACTATGAAAAATAATGGCTAAAAACTAAGAACACTAAAAACTAAAACTCTCTAAAAAAACTCTAATTCTAATCTCCTACGTTCTTCTAATGCTGAAAAAGATATATCCTCTCCGAAGTGTTTGAGTCGCTTTAAATAAACCCCGTCGCGCGGAAGTCTCCCAAGCCTACTTTTCCGGGTCGATTAATCGACCAATGGATGTCGATGCATCGAGCCGACCAAGAGTCCCAAAAAATAGACTTTTAGTGTCAGATTCGTGTCAGACTAAAATTCTGGCTCGATTATTCGACCTGTATGGTCGATGCATCGACCCCAGAAATCCGTGAAATTCAGCACTGCTTCTCGGTTCAGACACTGCCTCAGTATTTTGGCCATAACATTCTGTCCCGAACTCGGATTGAGACGATTCTTACGCCGTTGGAAAGCTGACGAAAAGATCTACAACTTACATGTTTTGACAATTTCGTAATTCAACCGTCTTGAAGGTCCAAATGTAGCCGCAAGTCGCACCAAGTTCTTGATTACCCGAAGTTGCAGTGTTTTGACATTATATTCAGAATTCTTGTACTGTTTTCTATACTTGGCTTGTATTTACCTGAAACACTTCAAATCTAATCAATCTCATCAGATAGCCTTCATCGGACAGCTAAATATAGGTATTTAGGGGTGAAATATCCTCATTTTTCAGTACTCATCATACCCCCAAACCTACACTTTGCTAGTCCTCGAGCAAAGCGAACTAAAGAAAATAAACGCCACTTTCGTAGGGAACACGATTGCACTTAGCATGTGCAACAAGCCTTTAAACCCCTAGGTGATCCTAGTGGAGGAGTTGTGTCTCCTGAGGGTTTACAGTGAAGTTACCCACAAACTTCAATATATTTTTGAAATCATCGATAAAATTGAGTTTTCAAAACATGATTTTGATAACATATATACCATTGAAAAATAAAAATCATTAATCAATTCAACATGCGAATTCTCAATTTTAAATAATAATGTTATACTAATCATACTAATATCCATTCAAATTAGTCTAATGCTCAAATCGTTAGGTAGCTCATCCATTCATGCCTAAACGTGAAGTGTGTGCATAACCAAACCAAAATTCATTCATCTCAGAACCAATTCAAACGGAAAACCGTTGGATCTGTTGTTTTGACTCAATCCTCATTTTAGGTATACTCTCAAAATATAAAGACACCGATAGTGGATAAGTTTTCGCACATATGTGAGAGGTCAATACAAAGCAAATAAAAAGGTCTCACATGATAAATGAAACACGATGCAATCAATGAACAAAAATAAATCTCATAAGAAGATACTTGTATATCCTAAGCATGTCATATCAAGTGTCATAAGTATCACATATTTACTCTCCACAAGGCAGTTACTAATGCAAGATCAGATCATGAAGGTCTTTTTTGGGTTGTAATGGGGCTCAGGAAAGGGTAAGAAAGAATTGGAAGTTGGGATTCAAAGTCTCTGAGAAATTGGAAAAGAAACACCTTTTTTATTTATTCTATTTCTCTTCTTTTTCTTTTCTACTCTCTTTTTTTTCTTAAAGCACCTCAGATTTTTCATTCTTTTTCACAATTTTCTTTTTTTCTTTTTCTCTCCCCTTTTTCTTTTTATTTTTGCCATACACTCTCAGTAAACACCACAACTCAGTATCTCTCCACTTACTCTCTTTTCGTTCACTCTCATCCCTCGTTCCTAATTTCTCAGAAATAAGAAGGGTAAAGCTGAATTTTCAGAAATGGTGAAGGGTTAAAGGTTAACGTGGCTTATCAAAGAATGTAGAAAGGTAAATTTTCAATAGGCTCAAAGGGGTACTAGAAAGATAAATTTATTTGAGGTGGGGCATTTTAAGCACAAACGAGCCAAAGATGGCCTTCAATCATGTCCTTAAAAGATAGTAACTTTGCCTATTTGTCTTGAGTAGATATACAGTACATTCTAACATAATGATATGAATTTGATTTCATGCAAAGTCACAAGTCAAAATGAAGTGTATGAGATTATGCAAAATAAGTCGTATTCAAAGAAAACTCCGAGTTTATATATTCACTTATCAATGACGGGAAATTAGCTCTAAAGCTCACTGGGTTTAGTCTCCATTGAGAACCTAAGATTCAACATTCAAAATAGTTCATCGACTTCTAAGTCTTAGCTTGGTATCAGTGTAAAAATTCTAGGCATGAATATCAAAATTATCCACAACATATCACATTAAGCTTCATCATCTTAGATACAAGTAATCAAAATATGACACTAGTATTCTCAAAATTAAATTCACATGCATCATCAACTAAAGTTTGAAAACAATCGTAAAATAATGTGCATGATAACTTCAAAAATAAATTTTTTTTTTTTTTTTTTTTTTCAAATAAAACAAATAAATGACGCAAAATAATTAACCATACCCCCAAACCTAAAGATGACAATGTCCTCATTGGTATTTGAAAAGTATAGCGCACCCCAAACTTTTGAAAAAAGTACCTCAACACAAAGATCAGGTGCAGAGAATATTTGTATCAAATTGGAACATGACAAAAAACATATTGAAGAGAATATGGTTACACTATTGAGGGAATAAAAAAAACAATCTAAACTCAACACAACAAAACAAAAAAAAAAAAAAAAAAAAAAACTAAAAAATCTTAAATCCTAAACCAAACGAAAACTACACAATTGGGTTGCCTCCCAATGAGCGCTAGTTTAAAGTCGATAGCTCGACCTTGGGAATTGCTCAGTCAGGATGAGCCAGTGGCTCACTCAAAGAAATAGTGTCAGAGGATGCAATCGTATTCTCAAGGAATGGTTTCAATCGCTGACCGTTAACTCGCAAAACATTCCAGTGTTTTGGGTTGATAATATCTACTGCCCCATTGGGGAGTATTCGAGAGATTTTGAAAGGACCACTCCACCGGGTTTTTAGTTTCCCTGGAAATAGATGAAGTCGGGAATTGTAGAGTAGAACTAGTTGACCAACAACGAACGATTTCCGCAGAATAGATTGATCATGAACCCGTTTCATACGGTCCTTATACGATTTAGCACAGTCATATGCATCAGCACGGAGTTCCTCTAATTCATTTATTTGGAGACCCCGTTGGGTACCAGATTTCAAGAAATCAAAATTCAATGACTTAACGGCCCAAAATGCTCGATGTTCCAATTCAACCGGGAGGTGACATCCTTTACCAAAGACCAACCGATACGGCGACATGCCAATCGGAGTTTTAAATGCAGTTCGATACGCCCATAGAGCGTCGTCTAACTTTAACGACCAGTCTTTACGGTTCGGATTGATTGTCTTTTCTAAAATCCCCTTAAGTTCCCGATTAGAGACTTCAACTTGGCCACTTGTCTGAGGGTGGTATGGTGTAGCAACTTTGTGTGTGACACCATATTTCTTCATTAATTGGGTGAACACTTTATTGCAAAAGTGCTTTCCACCATCACTGATTATCGCCTTAGGAATGCCAAAACATGAAAACACTTGATCCTTGAGAAATTTGATCACTACTCTGTGATCATTAGATTTACAAGCCACGGCCTCTACCCATTTCGAAACATAGTCAACGCCGACAAGAATGAACTTATTTCCAAACGAATTCGGGAAAAGACCCATAAAATCGATCCCCCAAACATCAAATAACTCAACTTCTAAAATTGGATTGAGCGGCATCATGTTGCGCTTTGAGATTCGGCCTAGCATTTGACAATTGTGACAGGATTTGCAACGTTGATGGCAATCCTTAAATATCGTCGGCCAGTAAAAACCACTTTGAAAGATCTTAGCTGCAGTCTTTTTGGAACTAAAGTGACTTCCACAAGCTAACTCATGACAGAACGAGATGATTCGTGGTTGCTCAGATTCAGGAATACATCTTCGTATGATTTGATCAGGACAGTATTTGAATAAGTACGGATCGTCAAAAAAATAGTGTTTCACCCGAGCTAAGAAAATAGATTTCTCATTCCTCGACCAATGGTGAGGTAATTTCTCGGTGACTAGGAAATTGACAAGATCCGCATACCAAGGTGGGCAATCAATCCTGAACAACTGTTCATCTGAGAAGTGCTCCAAGATCGGAACAGGCTCGTCAGGTTTCTCAATAATTATTCGGGACAAGTGATCGGCCACCACATTTTCTGAACCTTTCTTGTCCTTGATCTCCAAATCGAACTCTTGCAACAACAAGATCCACCTAATTAAACGTGCCTTAGCCTCTTTCTTAGCGAACAGATATCGCAGAGCAGCGTGATCTGTGAATACCACAACTTTAGATCCTAATAAATAGGATCGAAATTTATCCAACGCGAAAACTACCGCCAAAAGTTCCTTTTCAGTGGTCGAGTAGTTCAACTGGACATCGTTGAGAGTGCGACTCGCATAGTAGATTACATGCGGTAATTTTTCTATTCGTTGCCCTAAAACAGCTCCAATTGCATAATCAGAGGCGTCGCACATAATTTTGACGGAAAGCCCGGTTGATTGAATTATTGGAGCTTTATCAATTCGGCCTTAATGGTTTCAAAGGCCGCAAACATTTATCATCAAAGATGAATGGGACATCTTTGGAAAGTAAAAGCCGCAGAGCGGCGTGCTATCTTCTTGAAATCTTTAATAAAACGCGTAAAACCGGCGTGGCCCGGAAAAGATCGATTTTCTTCACTTGGTAGGTGCAATTAAATCAACTTTAGCCTTATCGATCTTGATACCACAGGACGATATGATGTGTCCCAAAACAATGCCATCTTTAACCATGAAGTGACATTTCTCCCGATTAAGAACAAGATTCTTCTCACGGCATCGTGCAAGCACTAGCGACAAATGATTCAAACAACGAAAATCGTTGCCATGTATCGAGAAGTCGTCCATGAAGACTTCCAAGAATCGCCGACCATATCCGAAAAAATACTCAAAGATACATCTTTGGAATGTGGTGCATTACAAAAGCAAGCGGCATTACGTCGGTAGGAGAAAGTACCAAAGGACATGTGAAAGTGGTCTTCTCTCGATCCTCCCACAATGACTATTTGGTTATACCGGAATAGCCATCGAGAAAGCAATAGTACTCATGCCGCCAATCTTTCTAACATCCGATCGATAAACGGAAGTGGAAAGTGATCTTTCCGTCATCAAATTTAACTTCGATAATCAATGCACACTCTCCACCTGTTTGAATTTTTGTAGGGACGATATGTTTTCTTCATTCTTAACCCTTTGTGATTCCCGATTTCTTAGGGACCACTTGTGTGGGCTGACCTATTCTTGTCGAGATGGGGTATATGATTCCAAGCATCTAAAAGTTTGATTACCTCATTTCGGACCACATCTTGCATTATAGGGTTCAGTCTCCTCTGTGGTTCCCTAGAAGGCTTAGCATTGTCTTCCAAATGGATTCGGTGCATACACACCGTTGGACTAATGCCTTTGATATCTTTTATCGACCAACCGAGGGCACTTTTGTGCTCTTTGAGTACATTCATGAGTTGGCCTTGCTGATTCGCATCCAGTGTTGATGATATGATAGAGTTGAGTTTCATTCTCCCCCAGGTAGGCATACTTGAGATTTTTCGGAAGAGGTTTAAGTTCTAAGGACACTTTCTCCTCCTCTTTCGGCTTTTCCTTGATTAATTCAATTTGAGTTCCACACTCTATTTCCTGTTCTTCACCCATACCTGGTGTGGAATCCAACATGTGATTTACTTCTTGGATTAGGTGATCCACATCAAAATTTTCTCCAAAATGCGCAAGGCAAGCTGCTAGAGGATCGTCAGATTCAGATGCATTAAATATTTCCTCTACAATTTCATCGAGTATGCATGCTTGTGCATGTTCGTCATCCTCCATGGGCTGCTTGGCAATATTAAAAATGTTGAGTTCCACTGTCATATTCCCAAATGACAGATTCATGATCCCATTTCGACAATTGATCAGCGCATTGGAGGTTGCTAGGAATGGTCTTCCTAGAATCACTGGAATATTATTCTTCAAATTTGATGTCGGTTCAGTGTCTAGAACAACAAAATCTACAGAAAAGTAGAAAGAATCCACCTTGATAAGGACATCTTCTACAATTCCTCGAGGGATCTTTACGGACCGATCAGCTAACTGAAGGGTCATCGCAGTGGTCTTAAGTTCTCCCAATTCGAGCTCCTTATACACAGAATAAGGCAACAAGTTGACACTTGCTCCTGAGTCCAAAAGGGCCTGATCAATACGGTTATCGCCGATGATGATCGAGATTGTAGGACAACCTGGGTCCTTGTATTTGATTGGGAGCTTTGCTTGCAACACTGAACTAACCAGCTCGGCTAAGAAAGCCTTTTTCGGAATATTGGTCTTTCTTTTGATTGTGACCAATTCCTTCAAAAATTTAGCATAAGCAGGTACTTGACGGATGGCATCCAGAAAAGGAATATTAATTTTAATTGCTTGAAAATCTCATTTATTCCTTCCACGTCACGATTTCTCAGTGGTGCCATCAATCTTTGCGGGTACGGTGCTTTCGGAACTAGACTTTTCTTCTGTTCACTCTTGTCATCTGATATTTCCTTTGCTTGTACTTTGTCATCAATTTCTTCTCTCTTTTCAGATTTCTTCTTTCCATCAGACTCTTCCTCCTCCTCTAGCAACACTACTTTGTTATCGACCTGCTTTCCAGTTCTCAACGTTGTGATCGCCCGAATTTGTTGTTGATTCTCTTGTGTTGAAGTTGATGTTTGTTCAACAACCATTTGGCCCCTTGGGTTAGGAACAGGTTGGCTTGGAAACGAACCTTTTTCTCTTTCACAGAGAAAGGATGCCAATTGCCCAATTTGGGTCTCAATTTTAGAGATTGAGGACGTGTGAGAATGAATGAGTTTCATCAGATCCTCAGTAGAAGGGGTTTGTGTATGAGGACGTTGGGCAGGATTTCCCTGTGGGTTGTTAAATCCAGGTGGTGGAAATGTCGGCACAAAATTTTGTTGTGGTTGGTTTTGATAACCTCCCATTGGCTGCGTAAACTGAAAATTCTGGTTCATTTGCCGTGGCTGCCCAACCTGATTTTGATTGTATTGAAATTGATTCGGGTTATTGAACCCTTGCTGCTGAAATTGCCCTTGACCGTAGTTCTGCTGCGGTCCTTGATTGAAATTTTGTTGGGGATAAAAGTTCGTCCCCTGTTTCCTGGGCTGCATTCTTTGATTATCTTGTTTCCATGAGAAATTAGGGTGGTATCTCCAGCTATTTGGGTTATTCTCATTGAAAACGTGTCCTTGATTCCGCCCATAATTATTCACAACATTTAACTGTTCAGATGTGTCTTCATGATAGTTCTGCATTGAAGGACAATCATCTGCCATATGCATTGGACTTGCACAAATTGAACATGGCTCAGGTTGTGTATTGACCATATGCACATTCTTCTTTACTTTCAATTCCTCAACTTGTTGAGTGAGGAAATCAATTTTAGCCATCAGATCTGGGGAATCGTTTACTACATATAGTCCTCCTTTCTTGATTGAACTCCCGGCTTGATCACGGGCTTTGACTGGTTGTTCCCGAGTCTTTGTGAAATCCCAGTGCTGAGAATCCTCAGCTAGCTTTTCTAAGAAAGCATAAGATTCGGTTTCTTTAAGGCTCAGGAATCCTCCGCCATTCATTGACTCCACCAGATGTCTATTTGCTTGATTCAGTCCATTGTAGAAACACTGGACCAGTCTCCACTTGGAGTATCCATGGTGCGGACATTTGAGTAAGAGATCCATGAATCTATCCCAAGCTTCATATAATCTCTCATCTTCCTCTTGCGTGAAATCCGTGATTTCACGTCTAAGGACATTCGTTTTCGCCATAGGGAAGAACTTTGACAGAAACTTTTTGACCATCTGATCCCAGGTGGTTATGGATCCCGATGGTAGAGAATTTAACCATGCTTTTGCTTTATCCTTTATAGAGAAAGGAAATAGTAGCGACTATGATTCTTATTTGAAGTTTTGGTAAGCAGATGAGCGGAACTTGACGAAGTCTTTAACATCTTGGTATGGATCTTCGCTCCATGCCATGAAAGATTGGAAGGATTTGGATGACATTTGTCCGAATTTCAAACCGCCACGGTGTGTGGGGTATACAATGCAGGATGGGGTATTTGTAGTTATCGGAGAAAACAGTTCTCTCAATGTTGGTTCTTCCTCTTGTTCGAGTTGCCCATTCATGTTGTCAGTCATATTGACTTCAGTGGATGATTCACTTAAAAATTTCTGCCTTGATCTAGCGTCCTTACGGTTTGATCGGCAGGCACGTTCGATCTCAGAATTTAAAGGTTCTAAATTTCTCTCTTTAGAAGACCTAGTGTGCATACAAAGGATGCACAGAGGGGAGGTTTCCGGCAGAAAAACCTCAAAACAAAAATAAATTTTTTTTTTTTTTTTTTTTTTTTTTAAAATCGATTGATCGAGTCACACTCGATCAATCGAGGCCAAATCGATGCATCGACAATAGGGGTCGATGAATCGACTCCAAAAAAAAAAATATATATATATATATATATATTTTTTAGTTAAGCAGAAATACTATCTTACTCCTCGAAAATTCCTAAAATTTACTGTCTACCAAAAATTCAGATTTTCTCAATTTGATCCCCGGCAACGGTGCCAAAAACTTGATGTGATATTTTAATGTAATGTTTTACTTGCAAGTGCACGAATCGGTTTGTATATAGTGAGTGCGGAGTACGAGATCGTTCTCACGAGGATTAATGTTGAAACATCTAAAAGAGACAAGCAATTCTAGAAATCTACTAAGATCTAACAGTATTCTACCAGTTTTATAATTTAAGCGGTTGATGGTAATTAATGACTACAAACTAAAATTCAATTGATGATTCACAAATAAAAGTGAAGATGATGATGATAAAGATGAAGATACTTAATCCTCCCATCTTTGGTCCGTTCTTCCTATAATATAAATCTAAGGATTAAATTATGAGATATTTCATTGGTAACAAACATCTTTTATGGAAGATCAATGGTCAACACCCTAATAGGTTCCACGTTGCATCCCTGCAATCAGGACTTAGATGATTTTCATATTATAGATCTGGGATCAAGGGCACGGCTAGGCACACATGATCTCAGGTTCAAATAAAAACCATCCCCAAGGTGGGTGAAAATTCCAACAAGAATACCACTTACAAATCTGAAATCAAGGGCATGGCTCGGCACACTTTATTCAGATTAGGGATTATTTAAGATAAAATTACCCATTCTGAGCAAGATCCGAGGGCATGGCTAAACACACTCGATCCCGAACATAATCGTAATTAGATCCACGATGAAAGCAAAAGACCATAACAATGATTGGGTAAAATTACCATCACGGATCTGAGATCCGGGCATGACTGCACCTGATCCGGTTAGTGGCGGGGACTTCATCCATTCATGATAGCACAACAACCATAAAAATAAAATCTCATTTTAATCCTTAATTTATATTATTAAAAGTACATCCCTCGGATGGGAATCATTAGATCCCCATCCCTATAAATTTAGCCACACATATTGTAAGTAATGACATAAATAAATAAAGACGAGAAAATAACATTAATTAAAATTACCTCAAACTTCAAAATAAATTACGTTGATCCACACGGATGATAATCTTCAGAAACGAAATAAATGCAGGAAATAAACTTTGAACAAAATCTAGGAATGAATACTGAAAAATTAAAGGGAACAAAGCTCTTAAAAAGAAATAATAAAACTTCCCTATTTCTAGGTCTAACTATGAAAAATAATGGCTAAAAACTAAGAACACTAAAAACTAAAACTCTCTAAAAAAACTCTAATTCTAATCTCCTACGTTCTTCTAATGCTGAAAAAGATATATCCTCTCCGAAGTGTTTGAGTCGCTTTAAATAAACCCCGTCGCGCGGAAGTCTCCCAAGCCTACTTTTAAGATTGATTAATCGACCAATGGATGTCGATGCATCGAGCGACCAAGAGTCCCAAAAATAGACTTTTAATGTCGATTAGTGTCGACTGAAATTAGCTCGATTAATCGACCTGTATGGTCGATGCATCGACCCCAGAAATCCGTGAAATTCAGCACTGCTTCTCGGTTCAAACACTGCCTCAGTATTTTGGCCATAACTTTCTGTCCCGAACTCGAATTGAGACGATTCTTAGCCGTTGGAAAGCTGACGAAAAGATCTACAACTTTCATGTTTTGACAATTTTGTAATTCAACCGTCTTGAAGGTCCAAATGTAGCCGCAAGTCGCACCAAGTTCTTGATTACCCGAAGTTGCAGTGTTTTGACATTATATTCAGAATTCTTGTACTGTTTTCTATACTTGGCTTGTATTTACCTGAAACACTTCAAATCTAATCAATCTCATCAGATAGCCTTCATCGGACAGCTAAATATAGGTATTTAGGGGTGAAATATCCTCATTTTTCAGTACTCATCACACCAGATTGCAAGAGATCAAAATTTAATGACTTAATGGCCCAAAATGCTCGATGTTCCAGCTCAACCGGGAGGTGACATCCTTTACCAAAGACCAACTGATACGGCGACATGCCAATCGGAGTTTTAAACGTCGTTCGATACGCCCATAGAGCGTCATTCAACTTTAGCGACCAGTCTTTACGATTCGGATGGATTGTCTTTTCTAAAATCCGCTTAAGTTCCCGATTAGAGACTTCAACTTGGCCACTTGTCTAAGGATGGTATGGTGTAGCGACTTTGTGCGTGACACCATATTTCTTCATTAATTGGGTGAACACTTTATTACAAAAGTGCTTTCCACCATCGCTGATTATCGCCTTTTGAATGCCAAAACAAGAAAACACTTGATCCTTGAGAAATTTGATCACTACTCTGTGATCATTCGATTTACACGCCACAGTCTCTACCCATTTCGAGACATAATCAACACCGACAAGAATGAACGTATTTCCAAACAAATTCGGGAAAGGACCCATAAAATCAATCTCCCAAACATCAAATAATTCAACTTCTAAAATTGGATTGAGCGGCATCATGTTGCGCTTTGAGATAAGATTAGACAAATTTGTGAGAAGATTTGCAATGTTGATGACAATCCTTAAAGATCGCCTACCAAGAAAACTACTTTGGAAGATCTTTGCGGCAGTCTTTTTGGAACTAAAGTGACCTCCACAAGGCAACTCATGACAGAACGAGATGATTCGTGGTTGCTCAGATTCAGGAATACATCTTCGTATAATTTGATCAGGACAGTATTTGAACAAGTACGGATCTTCGAAAAAATAGTGTTTCACACGAGCTAAGAAAATGGATTTCTCATTCTTCGACCAATGGTGAGGTAATTTCTCGGTGACTAGATAATTGACAAGATCCGCATACCAAGGTGGATAATCAATCCTGAACAACTGTTCATCCGGGAAGTCCTCCAAGATCGGAACAGGCTCGTCAGATCTCTCAATAGTTATTCGTGACAAGTGGTCTGCCACCACATTTTCTGAGCCTTTCTTATCCTTGATCTCCAAATCGAACTCTTGCAGCAACAAGATCCATCTAATTAAACGTGCCTTAGCGTCTTTCTTAGCGAACAGATAACGCAGAGCAGCGTGATCTATGAATACCACGACTTTAGATCCTAATAAATATGATCGAAATTTATCCAACGCGAAAACTACTGCCAAAAGTTCCTTTTCAGTGGTCGAGTAGTTCAACTGGGCATCGTTGAGAGTACGACTTGCATAGTAGATTACATGCAGTAATTTTTCTATTCGTTGCCCCAGAACAGCTCCAATTGCATAATCAGAGGCGTCGCACATTATTTCGAACGGAAAGTCCCAGTTTGGAGATTGAATTATTGGAGCTTTTATCAATTCGGCCTTAATGGTGTCAAAGGCTCGCAAACATTCATCATCAAAAACGAACGGGGCATCCTTGGAAAGTAAACTGCATAGCGGTCGCGCTATCTTGCTGAAATCTTTAATAAAATATCGATAAAAATCGGTGTGTCCGAGAAAAGATCTGATTTCTTTCACTGTCCTAGGTGGTGGTAGATTGGCAATTAAATCAACTTTGGCCTTGTCGACCTCGATACCCTGGGACGATATGATATGTCCCAAAACAATGCCATCTTTAACCATGAAGTGACATTTTTCTCAGTTAAGAACAAGGTTCTTCTCTTGGCATCGTTCAAGCACTAGTGACAAATGATTCAAACAGTCAGCAAAACTATTTCCATGGATTGAGAAGTCGTCCATGAAGACCTCGAGGAATCGCTTGACCATATCCGAAAAAATACTCAGCATACATCTTTGGAATGTAGCTGGTGCATTACAAAGCCCAAACGGCATTCGTCGGTAGGAGAAAGTACCAAAAGGACATGTGAAAGTGGTCTTCTCCTGATCCTCAGGTGCAATGACTATTTGGTTATACCCGGAATAGCCATCGAGGAAGCAATAGTACTCATGCCCGACCAATCTTTCCAACATCTGATCGATAAATGGAAGAGGAAAGTGATCTTTCCTCGTCATCAAATTTAACTTTCGATAATCAATGCACACTCTCCACCCTGTTTGAATTTTTGTAGGGACTAGTATGTTTTCCTCATTCTTCACCACTGTGACTCCCGCTTTCTTAGGGACCACTTGTGTGGGGCTGACCCATTTACTGTCAGAGATGGGGTATATAATTCTAGCATCTAGAAGTTTGATTACCTCATTTCGGACCACGTCTTGCATTATAGGGTTTAGTCTCCTCTGTGGTTCCCTAGAAGGCTTAGCATTGTCTTCCAAATGGATTCGATGCATACAAACAGTGGGGCTAATGCCTTTGATATCTTTTATCGACCAACCGATGACACTTTTGTGCTCTTTGAGTACATTCATGAGTTGGCCTTCCTGATCCGCATCCAATGTTGATGAAATTATAACGGGTTGAGTTTGATTCTTCCCCAGGTAGACATACTTGAGATTTTTCGGAAGAGGTTTAAGTTCTAAGGACGCTTTCTCCTCCTCTTTCGACTTTTCCTTAATTAATTCAATTTGAGTTCCACACTCTATATCCTTCTTTCTCCCAGACGTGGTGTGGAGTCCAACATGTGATTCACTTCTTGGATCAGTTGATCCACATCAAAATTCTCTCTAAATGCGCAAGACAAGCTGCTAAAGGATCTTCAGCTTCGGATGCACGAAATATGTCTTCAACGATTTCATCGAGTATGCATGCTTGTGCATGTTCATCATCCTCCATGGGCTGCTTGGCAATATTAAAAATATTGAGTTCCACTGTCATATTCCCAAATGACAGATTCATGATCCCATTTCGACAATTGATCAACGCATTGGAGGTTGCTAGAAGAGGTCTTCATAGAATCACTGGAATGTTATTCTTTAAATTTGATACCGGTTCAGTGTCCAACACAACAAAATCTACAGGAAAGTAGAAAGAATCCACCTTGATGAGGACATCTTCCACAATTCCTCGAGGGATCTTTACGAACCGATCAGATAACTGAAGGGTCATCGCAGTGGCCTTAAGTTCTCCCAACTCGAGCTCCTTGTACACAGAACCGGTATCAAATTTGAAGCTGAAGATCCCTCGAGGAACAAGTTGACACTTGCTCCTAAATCAAAAAGGGCCTGATCAATACAGTTATCGCCGATGATGATCGAGATTGTAGGACAACCTAGGTCCTTGTATTTGATTGGGAGCTTTGCTTGTAACACTGAACTAACTTGCTCGGTTAAGAAAGTCTTTTTCAGAATATTTGTCTTTCTTTTAATTGTGACCAATTCCTTCAAAAATTTAGCATAAGCCGGCACTTGGCGGATGACATCTAGGAAAGGAATATTAATTTTTAATTGCTTGAAAATCTCATTTATTCCTTCCTCATCGCGATTTTTCAGTGGTGCCATCAATCTTTGCGGGTACGGTGCTTTAGGAACAAAACTTAACTTCTGTTCACTCTTTTCTTCTGATGTTTCTTTTGCTTGTACTTTATCATCAATTTCTTCTTTCTCCTCAGATTTCTTCTCCCCATCAGACTTTTCCTCCTCCTCTGGCAACACTACTTTGTTATCGACCTGCTTTTCAGATCTCAATGTTGTGATCGCTCGAATTTGTTGTTGATCATCCTCTTGTGTTGAAGTTGATGTTTGTTCAACAACCATTTGGCCCCGTGGGTTAGGAACCGGTTGGCTCGGAAACGATCCTTTTTCTCTTTCACAGAGAAAAGTGGCAAATTGCCCAATTTGGGCCTCTATTTTAGAGATTGAGGATGTGTGAGAATGAATGAGTTTCATCAGGTCCTCAGTAGAAGGAGTTTGTGTATGAGGACGTTGGGCAGTATTTCCTTGTGGAATGTTAAATCCAGGTGGTGAAAATATTGGCACAAAATTTTGCTGTGGTTGGTTTTTATAACCTCCCATTGGTTGTGCAAACTGAAAATTCTGGTTCATTTGCCTTGACTGCCCAACCTGATTCTGATTGTATTGAAATTGATTCAGGTTATTGAACCCTTGCTACTGAAATTGCCCTTGACCGTAGTTCTGCTGCGGTCCTTGGTTAAAATTTTGTTGAGGATAAAAGTTCGTCCCCTGCTTCCTGGGCTGTATTATTTGATTCTCTTATTTCCATGAAAATTTGGGTGGTTTCTCCAGCTATTTGGGTTATTCTCATTGAAAACGTTTCCTTGATTCCGCCCATAATTATTCACAACATTTAGCTGTTCAGATGTGTCTTCATGATAGTTCTGCATTGAAGGACAATCATCTGTCATATGCATTGGACTTGCACAAATTGAACATGACTCAGGTTGTGTATTTACCATATGCACATTCTTCTTTAATTTCAATTCCTCCACTTGTTGAGTGAGGAAATCAATTTTAGCCATCAAATCCGGGGAATCCTTTACTACGTATAGTCCTCCTTTCTTGGTTGAACTCCCGGCTTGATCACGGGCTTTGACTGGTTGTTCTCGAGTCTTTGCGAAATCCCAGTGCTGAGAATCCTCAGCAAGCTTTTCTAGGAAAGCATAAGATTCAGTTTCCTTAAGACTCAGGAATCCTCCGCCATTCATTGACTCCACCAGATGTCTATTTGGTTGACTCAGTCCATTGTAGAAACACTGAACCAGTCTCCACTTTGAGTATCCATGGTGTGGACATTTAGTAAGAGATCCATGAATCTATCCCAAGCTTCATATAATCTCTCATCTTCCTCTTGCGTGAAATCCGTGATTTCAAGTCTAAGGACATTAGTCTTCGCCATAGGGAAGAACTTTGACAGAAACCTTTTGACCATCTGATCCCAGGTGGTTATGGATCCCGATGGTAGAGAGTTTAACCAGGCTTTTGCTTTATCCTTTATAGAGAAAGGAAATAAGCGTAGCCTAACAGATTCTTCGCTGAAGTTTTGGTAAACAGATGAGTAGACTTCGACAAAGTCTTTGACGTGCTGGTATGGATCTTCTCTCTCCATGCCATGAAAGATTGGAAGGATTTGAATGACATTTGTACGAATTTCAAACCGGCCACCAGGTGTGGCGGGGTATACAATGCATAATGGGGTATTTGTAGTGATCGGAGAGAACAGTTCTCTCAATGTTGGTTCTTCCTCTTATTCAAGTTGCTCATTCATGTTGTCAGTCATACTGACTTCAGTGGATGATTCCCTTGAAAATTTCTGCCTTGATCTAGCATCCTTACGATTTGACCGGCAAGCACGTTCGATCTCTGAATTTAAAGGCTCTAAAGTTCTTTCTTTAGAAGTCCTAGTGTGCATGCAAATGACGCACAGAGCGGAGGTTTCGGGCAGGAAAACCTCAAGAAAATTACAAAAAAAAAAAAAAAAATTCAAAATTTTTAAAATTTTTTTTTTAAAAAATATATAAATAAATAAATAATAATAATAATAATTATTATTATTATTATTTTAAAGCAGAAATACTATTTTAATCTCCGAAAATTTTTAAAATTTACTGTCTACCAAAAATTCAGATTTTCTTAATTTAATCCCCGACAACGGCGCCAAAAACTTGATGTGATATTTTAATGTAATATTTTACTCGCAAGTGCACGAATCAGATTGTATATAGTGGTTGTGGAGTACGAGATCGTTCCCACGAGGACTAATTTTGAAAGATCTAAAAAGACAAGCAATTCCAGAAATCCACTAAGATCTAACAGTATTCTACCAGTCTTATAATTTAGGTGGTTTGATGAGATGATAATTACTGACTACAAACTGAAATTTAATTGATAATTCAAAAATAAAGATAAAGATGAAGATACTAAATCCTCCCATCTTTGGTCCGTTCTTCCCGTAATATAAATCTAAGGATTAAATTATGAGATATACCATTGAAAACAAACATCTTTTATGGAAGATAAATGGTCAAAATCCCGATAGGTTCCATGTTGCATCCCTGCAATCAGGACTTAGATGATTTTCATATATAGATATGAGATCAAGGGCATGGCTCGGTACACTTGATCTCAGGTTCAAATAAAAATCATCCCCAAAGTAGGTGAAAATTCTAACAAGAATACCACCATAGATCTGAAATCAAGGGCATGGCTCGGCACACTTGATTTCAGATTAGGGAGTAATTAAGATAAAATTACTATTACAGATCTAAGATCCAGGGCATGGCTCGGCACACTCGATCCCGGATCATAACCGTAATTATATCCACACGATGAAAGCAAAGAGACCATATAACAATGATTGGGTAAAATTACCGTCACAGATCTGAGATCCCGGGCATGGCTCGGCACACGCGATCCCGGTTAGTGGCGGGGATTTCATCCGTTCATGATAGCACAACAACCATAAAATAAGATCTTATATTTTAATCCTAAATTTATATTATTAAAAGTACATCCCTCGGATGAGAATCATTAGATCCCCATCCCTATAAATTTAGCCACACATATTGTAATTAAATGACAGAAATAAATAAGGAAGGGAAAATAATATTAATTTAATGAATTGAAAATACCTCAAACTTCAACAGAAATTACTTTGATCCAAATGTACAATGATCTTCAGAAACGAAATTAATGCAGGAAAAAACTTGAGCAAAAATATAATAAATTGGAGGAATGAGTACTGAAAAATTAAAGGAACAAAGCTCTCAAAAAGGAATAAATAAAAACACCCTATTTCTATGTCTAACTATAAAAAAGAAAAGTAAAAAACTAAAACTCTAATCTCCTATCTCCCTAATTTCTAATTCTCCCTCGAAGTGTTTGAGTCGCTTTAAATAGATTCCCCATCGCAGAAGTCTCCCCAGCCACCAATTTAGGGTCGATTAATCGACCCAATAGGGTCGATGCATCGACCCTACAAAAGTGGCTCAAAATCAACTTTAAAGTAGTCAATTCCGTGTCAGACTCTCCTTCTCCTCGATTAATCGACCAAAAGGGTCGATGCATCGACCCCCAGAAATCCGTGAATTTTAGCACACTTTTTATATCAGACACTGCTTCGGTATTGCAGCCATAACTTTCTGTCCCCCACTCGGATTGAGGTGATTCTTATGCCGTTGGAAAGCTGACGAAAAGATCGACAACGTTTGTGTTTTGACAATTTCATAATTCGGCCGTCTTGAAGGTCCAAATTTAGCCGCAAGTCGCACCAAGTTCTCGATGACCCAAAGTTACAGTGTTTTGACATTATTTTCAGAATTCTTAGGCTGTTTTCCACACTTGACTTGTATTTACCTGAAACACTTCAAATCTCATAATTCTCATCAGATAGCCTTCATCGGACAGCTAAATATAGGTATTTAGGGGTGAAATATCATCATATTTCAGTACTCATCATATGTCGCTTGAGGAAATCGCTATATGCATTGAAGCAATCTCCTCGATAGTGGTACAAGCGATTTGACTCCTTCATGTTAAAGCATGGGTTCTCCAAAAGTGAGTATGGTTGTTGTGTTTATATTCGGAAACTTCATGGAGGTGATTATATCTCTCTTCTGTTGTATGTGGATGACATGTTTATTGCTTCAAAGAACAAGGTAGAGATAGATAGGCTAAAATCTCAGCTCGGTAATGAGTTTGAGATGAAGGGCGTGAGCCTTGCTAAGAAAATATTGAGTATGGAGATTAGAAGAGAGAGTTCGAATCGTCGATTGTTCTTGAGTCAGAAAAGATACATTGAGCAGGTTATCGCGAGATTAGGGATGCAAGGTGCTAAACCAGTGGTGACTCCATTGGCTCCATATTTCAGGCTCTCTAGTAAACAATCTCCAACTATAGCGGAAGAGAAGGCACGCATAGAGCGTGTACCTTATGCTAGTGCAGTCGGCAGTTTACTATACGCCATGGTGTGTACACGTCCAGATATTTCACAGGCGGTCAGTGTGGTCAGTAGGTTCATGACGAACCCAGGGAAGGCACATTGGGAGGCGGTGAAGTGGGTCCTGAGGTACTTGAAAGGTACCGCTGATACGAGTTTATGCTTTGGTGGATATACATGTCAGATTAGCGAGTTTGTGAACTCAGATTATGCAGGTAATTTAGACAGGCGACAATCTACTACTGGTTATATGTTTAGTATATATGGTGCTCCAATTAGTTGGCGATCGATGTTATAGGCTACAGTGGCACTTTCTACTACAAAGGCTGAGTACATGGCCATGACAGAGGGAGTGAAGGAAGCACTGTGGCTATGGGGTCTTCTAAATGATTTGGGAATTAAGCAGAATTGTGTGGACTTGTGGTGTGATAGCCAAAGTGCGATTCACTTGGTTAAGAATCAGGTTCATCATGCTCATACCAAGCATATCGATGTCAGGTATTATTTTGTGCGAGATGTCGTAGAAGGTAATGTTTCTCTCATAAAGGTACACACAAATGAGGTGATTTAGACGGACGACGATCTACTACTGGTTATATGTTTAGTATATATGGTTCTCCAGTTAGTTGGTGATCGATGTTACAGGCTATAGTGCACTTTCTACTACAGAGGCTGAGTACATGGCAATAGCAGAGGCAGTGAAGGAAGCATTGTGGTTATGGGGTCTTCTAAATGATTTGGGGATTAAGCAGGACTATGTGGACTTGTGGTGTGATAGCCAAAGTGCGATTCACTTGGCTAAGAATCAGGTTCATCATGCTCATACCAAGCATATCGATGTCAGGTATCATTTTGTGTCAAATGTCGTAGAAGAAGGTAATGTTTCTCTCATGAAAGTACACACAAATGAGAATCCATCAAACATGTCAACCGAGGTGGTGACAGGTAGCAAGTTTCAGCATTGCTTTGACTTACTTCATATCAACCCGTGTTAATTACCCATGAGGGTATGGCTCTTCGGGGTGGTGTTGGGGTGAGGTAGTCTTCATCCCGGTTGTAGGAACTACGGTGGCTTGATCCCGATTGAGGGTACGTAGGCAGCCATAGTTAGAATGGTGCAGTCGGTTGGGTCTATAGCTCAGTTATGTTGAGGTACATTTCTAGATGTTTGAAGCCTCTTCTTGTGTTCGTCCAAAATTTGAGGTCTATCAAATGATATACGAGGTGGAGAATTGTGAATTACACACTTAGTAACATATTTTTTAGTACTCTTAATTATATGTGGTCAAACATATAAATACATGTGTGTACTAGAACATAAGAAATAGAGTGAAAAGAGTTGAAGAACTAGTGAGAGAAGGAAAGTCCAAGAAGAAGGTTAATATGAAGAGTGAGCTTGGAGAGATTGTACAAAGAGAGGTTAATTTCTTTGTGGATAGCAATCAAAGCCTTCCATTCTTCGAAACGAGCTTGCTGTTTGCGCAAGTCGTTGGTGTTCTTCATAGTGGATTCTCTCATCACCCCCATGGATGTAGGCATAGCCGAACCACATAAATCTCACTTGTGAGTATCTCTACTTGTTATTTACTTTCTTATCTAGTTGTTTACTTTGATTGATGACTAGTTGTGTAGTTCATAGCTTATTGGTTGTGGAATTATGGTGTAAGTTCCTACCCAAGATGTTTTTCTTTAGTAGTTAGCTTCCGCAGTGCCAAGGGTATCACTTGCCGGTTTACAACAAGCACCGACCTTGTAAATGTCAAAAAAATCATTCACTTTTATAATCTTTTATATTTACCTTTAACTTTTCATTATTTACTTTTTACTTTACTTTTAATTTTAACTTTTTTTAAAAAATCGAGAAAGCGGCGACAAATCGACGACAAAGTGGCAAAATAGTGAGAGAAAATTTTTAGATAAATTTTTTTTTACTTTTAAACAAATATACTATTCCGCTATCTTCCTCAAATAATCCGCTAGCTTCCAAAAATAATTCACTAACTTGCCGCTAACTTACATTAGTGACCGCAAATGTAAGTTACCGGTCGCTAACATAAGTTACCGCTAGCTTAGCTCATTTAAGTTAGCGGTAAGTTAGCGGATTATTTTATCATCACTTTTTTTTGTTAATTAATTGATGATAAATCCAATGTAATTGTGACTGGCTCCGGCGCATCTCTATTTTCATCGTTTACCCTTACATCACCTCTCATAGAAACATAAATCGGGGTTTCAGCTACAATTCCTTCGAAGCTAGAGTCCTCGTCGCCGAAGAATTCTTCAGGCTCCGGAAGATTGAATTGTGGGCGTTCAAATCCGGGTGGGCTGTAGTTGATATTCTATAGAGCAAGTTATCAATGGCTGAATGAGTAGTCTTAAATCCCTTAGTGGATCTTGTTCTAGCCCCAACAGATAGATTAAGTATATCCAGACCCGATCCAGAATAGCATGCATCCGTTGGAGGACAGCTGTTTGCACGGACCTGCAAAGAAATTGAACTTTGAACTTTGGCTCTTTCCCATAAGAGTTTTGATTCTGTGGACCATCTCGTCACCCAACTTTGTACAATGCCTTTCTTCATCCTGAACTCTAGATCCCGATGATAATACCCCCAAAACTGATTGTTGCAACGACGGCAAAGCAAGTCACCAGCTCTCTTTTGTCTGCATCCTCCATCTATTTTGGCCCCAAAACTTCTTCAATGACTTCCACCACAGCCGTCCCGATCTTCCCGAATTGCCCCCATAAATGGTTTGAATCACCACCACTTGCACCCTATTCTGCCATTCTCTGGAAAGTTCTCTACCTACAATAGTCATAGGCCCTTAATTTTGTATGTTTTAGAACGTAGATATGATGATGTGGTGCATGCATGCATGGGAAAGGGCGTTCTTGATCAATAATAAAACTGAGCTACATCAACGGATCAAACCGTGCATTGATAAAAATGGACAGTCTAGATGCACAAAAATTTATAGTCTCTAAGAAACGGCCTCATGTTCGAAAATATCCCGTTGGAAATGAGGAAATGTTTCTTGGGAACATATATTAGACGCTTTCGAAGGAACCCATGCATTGAATGGCAGAGATGACCGAAATACCCTTAAGACATATTCTAAGTGTATTGATTGAGAAGGGTTCTTAGGGTAAATTGAATGTCAATCCAGATTTTAGATGAAAATGTCTAAGGCTGCCAACATCCTCGGGCTGGCCCGCCAGCCTGTTTAGCCCGGCCCTAAAAGCATAGGGCTAAGGCTCAAGAATGAGGTGATAGTGCCAGGCTAGGGCCTCATATCCTAAAGCCCTTTGTGCATAAGGCCATTTAAGGGTTTAGCGAGTTAAAGCCCATAAGCCCGGCGTGGCCATGCATCTCCTTTAATAGTATTTTATATATATATATATATATATATATATATATATATATATATATATATAACCTTCAATATTATTGATAGATTCATTGAATGAATAGTTGTAATGATAATTTTGTTATTTGAATAATGATAAAGAAAGAGTTAATATGTTTTTCCCTCATTCGATATATCTCTTTATCTTTATCGGGAAAAAGAAAAAAGTTTACACATTTTAAATAAGATAATTGTAAACGACAAAGCCCGAAGCCCGTCCCGGCCTGCTAAATTAGGGTTAGGGTTGAACATATCAAAGACCACCTAAGTTAGAGCCGGGCTAGGGCCTAGCCTTGGCCCATAGAATTGGTCTGGGTTTTAGGGTGGCCTGGCCCTAACCCGGCCCGTTGACAGCCATAAATAGGACTGAAACTGGGAACTAGGGGTGGCAATGGATCGGGCCTCAGCTGCGCTTGGGTGAAACTTTATGTATACATCATATATAAGAGCCCAATGGGCTTATGAGCTTAAGACCAAGCCCAGCCCGTTTAAATTGCGGCCTTATAGTGGTAGCCAAGGCACAGACTACAAGCTTTATTTCAAGCTTGAACCCTCCTTAAACCGGGCTGGGCCAAATAGGTTGGGTCGGGCTACCTGTCTCATTTCCACCCTTACTTAGAGCTGAGCCAAGCCCGCTAGGCCTTCAACAAATGCCAAGCCTAACAAATGCTGGTGAGTTGGCCGGCACATTTGCAGTGCTTACGTGCTCTTGTTACAAAATTCTCCAAATTAATCAAAATTTTATAAAGTTTTATCATAAAATTGTTCTGCTTAATAGAGGCAGTTTTGGTGCGACTATTAGTCTTATTTTTTTCCTAGTGTTTTGACCAAACAAAGTGCAGCGGCTGCTCTTTAAAATAGCAATTTAAAGTTGATCTTTTAAATAAAGCTTACATTATGTCTCCAGTATTAACAACTAAAGGCTGTGTACACATTCCATTAATGTGTTGGGGAAAAAAAAACTTACGTTCTGTTAGTCAAAGCAGTGGATGTCTCTAAAATTAACAACTACGGGTGGAAATTTGGGAACAGAAAACGATGTCATGTGTTGAAAAACCCGCTGCATTCCAAACTACCGTTTAGAAAGGCCCAGTTACCACACATCACTTCGAGAGAAAAAATAAAGCAGGAAGGCTTTAGTGTTGCTTTAAAGAGTGATTTAGAGCTGATCTTTTAAAGAAAGCTTACATTACGTCTCTAAAATTAACAACTAAGGCTGTGTACACTTACGCCTGTCGGCGGGATCTCTAATCGCCGTATCTGCCAATACAGGATCATAGTGGCCGATACACCTCGGTCAAAAATACAAATTAATTTTTCTTTTAATAGGCTTATACGTATCGGTATTAGCCGAGTCGGGAAAACCGATACTTGAGACAAATACCCATTAACATGGTCAAAAAAACAAAAAAAGAAAGCCCTTACAGTCTGTTAGTCAGAGCAGTCAATGTCTCTACAATTAACAACTAAGTTTGGAAAATTGGGAAACAAAAAAAACGATATCATGTGTTGAAAAAGTGGGGCATTCCAAACTACCGTCTAGAAGGGGCCAATCACCATACATCACTTCCAGAGAAAAACATAAAGCAGGAAGACTTTTTAGACTGGACTCTTTGCTTTAAAAGTGAGCCATTTCAACGGTACCTGATTCGCAGGTTCGGTAGGGCTGCTTTGAGGCAGGCGGTGGAGAGTATTTTTTGTCCTAATCTTTCCCGCAATGAATCTTGAGATCATCAATTGTAACGATCTATTATTTTTGACTTTCTTTTATTGGTATTAGATGGTATTTTGTACATTACATGGTGTTAGTGTTCTACACCAAAACTCATCCTAGTTAAAAAAATACACATTTTAATTTTTTAAAAAGATTTTATATTTAAAACTGTCTTTATTTAATAAAGTTGTGTGGTGACCTAGTGGTTGAAAGACTTTGTTTATAAACAAGAGGTTTAAGGATCAAACTTTACTATGTGACACCGAATTAATGTCTGATCTCTATCGCCCTAACCGTCGTCGATTCGCCGATCACGCTTCAAGAGGTGGGTACCCACTAATCCATTCGTCATTCTCAGATCTCGTCGCGTAGGATACGTTCGATCGCGTATTGACGGGATAAATAAATCTTACCTGTGTATGCTTTTATCTATAAATATCGTTATTAAAAATAATGAAATTATTATTAACCCTTAGCCATAGATTATATTGCATTTATTTTCTTCGCTCTTGTATATATTTCATTTATTATTGTCTTTTCGCTTAGATCGACTGTGCTCTTGTATATATTTTATTTATTTAATTATTTTTCGTCTAGATTTATTTCGCTCTTGAGAATGTTTATTTATTTTATCATTTTTCATTTAGATCTACTTCACTCTTTGATATATTTTATTTAATTATTTTCTTGTTCGTTTAGAATTATTTTGAGCTTGCAAGCGTGCCTAATATATATTATTATATGTATATACATAAATAATATAGAGTATTTGGTGCCAAAGTAAATCGAGGTTGGTGTGAGTAATTGAGATCAAGGGTTTTTCGTCATTTAAAGGGTGCGATCAAGAATCTCCTATAATTAAGAGCTACAAATCTATTTGAACCTAAACCCCAGTTCGATCAATTGGAACTGACCTTGCATAGTAGTAATCGATTGACCATTTTTTTTGGCAATCTACTTCATAATTTTACTTATAATGTTGGTGTGTTAAGGGGATTGATGTTATGGTGTTGTGAACCACCATTGATTGTACTAATTTACTTCACTGCCAAAAAATTGGTCCATATATATATCACTGACAAAAAAATTGGTTTAATCTAACTCAAAAACTTCGGTATTATACAACTATTTATTAGCACAAAAAATTGTAAAAAAAGAGATTTATTGGCACAAAACGTGAGTATTATACAATTTGGGTAATATACAACTATTTATTAGTGTCCCAAAAAAAATGTAGCATCATTTGCACTCGTTAGACCCGTGAAAAATACACGCGTTTCCACAATAAAATCGTTGATTGCCTTGAATCTCTATTATCTTTTATCGTTGATTCAACTCATCTAATGTTGGACTGTGACTCATCTGATGTGGACCATGACCTATTTGATGTTGGATTATGACCCATCTGATGTTGGACCTCGACCCATCTGATGTTGGTCCGTAACCCATCTGGTATTGGACCGTGACCTATGTGATGTGGCCCATGACCCATTTGATGTGGACTATGACCCATCTGATGTTGGACCGTGACCCATCTGATGTATCGAATCGTGACCCACCTGATGTGGAGCTCGACCCATCTGATGTTGGAACTTGGCCCATTCGATGTTGGACCGTGACACATCTGATGTTAGACTTTGGCCCATCTGATGTGGACCAGCTCATCTGATTTTATTTCATAGGATGATATTAAATTAATTAAAGTATCTCTTACAATATATGATGATATATTTAAAGAAAATATGATTTTAGATGGTAATATAAAATTAATAAATATTATATACTTATATTTTAGTATTATTTTATTCTCATATAAAATAAAGGTAGTTGGTTACTACCTTATTTTAATATTATAAAATTATCTTATAAGATACATGAGTAGTAGTATTCTCTGTTAGAGTTCAATTAGTTTCTTTTCTATAGATGGATCGACTTATTAAAATCGATCAATCGATCTTAAACCAAATGACAACTTACACCTCATTAAATCTGATCTATCGATTTTCATTTTTCGATCGATCGATTCTCACCGAATAGACGACCTGATTCACACCAAAATTTCACTATTGCACGATCAAAAATTTAGTGCACATTAATCACTTGCACTTTGCGATCGATGGTCGTGATGCACTTAACTTTAAAAATAATCATATTTAATTTGGGTATTTAATAATGATAAATAATAATATATAAAAGTCTGGCTTTTATCGCTTCAATATAACCACTTCGGTAACATGAAATGTTAGGAATTCGATACCTCGTGAACATCGAACTCCGATCTTCTCGTTATTGAGAATACACTTATGACTACCCTATTCTATATTGTACTGGAATGTGTATAAATATATATATATATATATATATATATATATATAAGAAAATCTAATGTAAATCTTTCTGTACGTCTGACTTTTTGTATTTTAATCTTGAATTACATTATATGAGTTATGAGTAAGTTAGGACATATGTACAAGAGTATATGAGATCATGTCTACACTTGGGCGTGGTGATTCGCTGAGATGGTATCGAAACGAGAAATACACCGTATTCACATGCCTTACAACTCATGATGGAATGGGACTCATGACGAGTTGAGTGAGTGTGAATTCAGTGTAACCTCGTATACGGTGGCATTTACGACGACCCAATCACCCCGAGTTCAAATATGATAGTATAAATTATGAGTTAAGTTATGAGGTTCGACCATAGGCATTAGCTGTGGTGAGATTTCTTCTACGGTCATGTGAAACTCGAAATATTAGCGTCCATGTACGGATGCAACACCTCTATGGTAGTATAGACTACCACACGAAGTACATTCAGGTTACTACGGAACCTTTTTCTTGGGAAGCGTAAATTAGGAAAGTTACTTCACTATAGTTTGTCCTAGGATTAAATATAAGAGTATGATAAGATATGAGTATGAGATAAGATAATTTATAATACGAGTACGATAATAAGACATCACTGTGTAGGCCAGCAAAAGATAAAGAACTTAAGCCTCTGTACGTGCCGTTCCTTGGGTAGCCACCGTAAGGGCAACAACGTCTTTCAGCCAAGATGGATCTCTGGGAGAGATTATGAGTATGAGTATGTTATGAGTGACTTTGGCCATTATGTCTTCCCATTACCTGGATGGTGGTGTATGAGTATGACACGAGAGCGTTATGATATTGTGGTATGATCCTATGTTGACCCTCCCATGGTAGCTCGAGCAGCGACTCTTGCATAGGTCGTTTAGGATTTTACGAGTATGTTAGTTACGCTCATGCGATGTACAGACGTATGTGCGAGAATGATAATAAGACATGGTATGATATGTTATGAGATATGATAAGGTACGTTAGGATATGAGTGTCTAGATCATGGTCTTGCATTTATGATATGATATGAGTTTCATGATATACATGTGATTTTGTCTCTCCTTTGCTATCTGCTTTAAGATATTATGTTTATCACTCACTTAATG
This sequence comes from Chloranthus sessilifolius, assembly GCA_021018995.1. Classification (NCBI taxonomy): domain Eukaryota; kingdom Viridiplantae; phylum Streptophyta; class Magnoliopsida; order Chloranthales; family Chloranthaceae; genus Chloranthus; species Chloranthus sessilifolius. The sequence goes on from CM037596.1 coordinate 7,657,840, forward strand.
CACTCATAATGCACCTGAGTAGTATGAGGTGGATTGGTGGTGTATCCACTGAGTTTACGTGACTGAGTAAACTCATCCTACGATAATCTAACAGTTACAGGTGATTACGCTAGTGGAGTAGACGCGAACCATCTAGATCTCGCCGACGTTGATTTTAGTGATCCCGTGAGCGTTGAGTACCAGGAGCCTTTGAAGGGTAATGCTATCGGTTATCAGGAGGACTACGGTGCTGATCTTGATTCGAGTGCCGGTTACTGATCATTGTGGACTTGGTATTGAGTTTTATTGATACTAGTATTGAAAATTTTATAGTTTATTTTATCGGATTTTTCTCCGACTGGATTTACATTTTATTGGTGGATTGTGGTTTTATCACACTTATTTAGTATTTATGATTGCATTTATATTCCACCCAATTGGTTGAATTTTACGGATTTCGTGGAACCATTATTTCGCAAGAACTCTGATTAGATGTATGTCCGCTTAGCATATCCGGGATATGTGCGGGTCATAACTCAAAATTCTAGGCCCTCGGGATAGGGTAGAATTTCAGGTCGTGACATCAACGAATGAACATGCCATTATTTGATTCCACATGGCACATCTCTCAAAAAGAGTGGCCTGAAATGTTTTAGTGCAGGGCCATATAATTTTCAAGTCACTTTTTGAGATGTGTACCACGTAAAATAAAAAATTGTCTATCTAATGGTACGCCGATGGTCTCAAGGTCCTTTGAGTGGAAGATTGGGCCAAAAAATATCCCTAATATCTGATATCAAGCAATCAATTATTTTCAACATAGGTGCCATCAATAATTTGGTAGGAGTGACTTGAGCTATTTTTAACATGGAAAAAGAAAAGCTAAAAACTTAAAGAGTGCTTCGGATATCCCTCCGACGGATGGATATCTGAAGCTCAATGTAGATGGGGCTTTCGGTGATGATGGGGCTTCCATAGGTGGAGTTATTAGAAACGAGAGGGGTGAAGCTATGATTGCATATTTTGAACCTACTATCACCGATAATATTTTGCATTGCGAACGTTTGGCGATAGCTCGAGGTGTAGAAATGAGGGTAGAAATTGGCACAAATAATCTTCAGATTGAATCAGATTCCAGCAAAGCTATTGATGCAATTTTGGGAACCAATAGACAATGGAAATATCGAAAGGAGATCGATCGGATTAGCAGCCTCAGGGGGAGATTTTCTAATATATCTTTCAAGCATATTTGGCGCAAAACCAATGAATGTGCTGATTTCTTAGCTAAGCTTGGTTATATGTTGATTCTGTGCAATGGTACCTTTTAGATTTCCCTTCGGTTTGATATGCATGTATAATCGATGTTGATTTTTTCTTAATAATAAGGGGTGAGGGCCCCATAACCTCGCTTACCTATCAAAAAAAAAAAACACGTACACAAGGCCATGAGGGCATAGTTATTGAGTCGGAATTTTGTTAAAATATGGGTGAAGCAAAAAAACATGAAAAAATCATCAGTAAAATTCGGAAAAAATGGGGAACCAAATGAGAAGAAGTGAACAAAATATTTAAAAATAAATAATCTTTTGACAAAAATGAGGAAATGTTCATAAATAATTCATAAAATATGTGTTTAAAACGTAAAAATTATGATTTCTTTTGAAAATATGACTATTTTTGAAATACGCCTTTTAAACATGTTTTCGATATTTTGATAACTCTGCATGAGCGTGAGTTTAAATCCGTATGGTGGTAAGGCATCTTCCGCACAATGGATGACATGTGGATGGTAGGCCAAATCCGCGGCAATCTACATTACTTGCACCAGTAGTTTTGAAACCCCTAAAAACCATGGAAGCATTATTTCGTAAAACTGTTGAAAATAGGATCAAAGAGTCAAAATCGGTATCAGTACATGGAGGACCTATATGAATCGGCCGATACCGATAAAGATCGGCCCATTTGAAAAAAACAAAAAACAAAAATACAGGTATCAGTCCATTCCCGATACTGTTACCGAGTTATACTCAATACGTATCGGTGCCTATATGTATTGATTTGCTGAAAAACAGATATGTATCGCCAATCGGTATCGGCATCGGCCAATATTTGATACCATGAGTAGGATAATAGGTTTAAATTATTGAAAAGTAGGCATGTTTTTCTAATTTTGTCTTAAATGGCACTGGGTTCTCCATGCAACTCTAACTCATACTGGTTTGCTGCATACCGATTCGCGTATCTGTAAGTGGGTGAGGGACTTTGATGACCCTAGGCTATACATAGCGATATGCCGTGTAGTACACGTGTAATGCACCTAATACCAACTAGATAGATAAAATGTTTATTACTAAAATATGGCAGCATCCAACTTATTTACAAAAATAAATGAATTTATTTTAGAATTAGGGTAATTTGGGTTTGTGCAACTAATTTATACAGATTGTTGGTTTCATGAAGACGTAGGTATGCATATCTATCTTGGTGCGTGGTTGGTTTTCCAATGGAGTTGGTAATTTGGTATTAGGTGCCCCAGCTGCACATTAAAGCGGTACATTGATTGCCCTTACACTGCTTGACGAAATGCTTCAAGGAAGCATTTTATTGTGTTTGTTGTAGCCTTGCAGGAGAGTTGAGTCGCAGTTAGGACAAGAGAACACCATCTAAACATTATAAAAAACAAGACTATTAGCTGCACAAAAACTGCTGCTAATCTTGTCGCTATTGAAACTACTAATTTTTTTGCTAATAGTAGCAATTTTTGGTGCCACTAATAGTTTTGTAGTGAAACTTCAATCCTAAATGCCGACCAATAATAGCGATTGGAGGTGGAGCGATGGGAACAACAATGGGCACGGCAATGGCGACTAGAACGGCATCGGTGACAGCAACGACAAGAATGGCAACGGGAACAGTGACAGCTAATAGGGCTTTTGAATGGAGAAATGGTGACTGGAAGTGTGTTTATTAGTGTTTTCATAAAGCAGAGGTCGCCAAACTTATAAGTCTTTGTTTTAACCCAAAATTCTATCCCATCCCGAGGGCCTAGAATTTCGAGTTATGACCCGCACATATCCCGAATATGTTAAGCGGACATACACTTAATCAGAGTTCTCACGCATATCTAGTTCCACGAAATCCGTGAAAGCCAACATACCATGGTGGAATATAAAGCAATCATAAATGCTGAATAAATCTGATAAAATGCGATAGAATACTATAAATCCATAAATAATATGTAAGTCAAATCGGAGACAAATCCGATAAACATGAAAGCATAGAGTCAATGATAATAATATAAAGCAAAATCCAATACCGAGTCTACTAAATCAATATTCGGCGCTCGAATCAAAATCAACACTGTAGGCTTGATAACCGGCAACGTCATCCTCCAAAGGCTCTTGGTAATCAACGTCCGCGGGATCAATGAAATCAGCGTCAGCGAGATCTGGATGACCGATGTCTATTCCACTAGTGTAATCACCTGCAACTGTTAGATTATCGTGGGATGGGTTTACTCAGTCACGTAAACTCAGTGGGATACACCACCAATCCACCCGATTCTACTCAGGTGCATTGTGGGTACATCTTGTGAGTGATAACATAGTATATCAAAAGAATCAGAACATAATAACAAAATCAAGTGCATATCGTAAGCTCATATCCTACTTATTAATGCGAGATCATGATCTAGACACTTACATCCTAACGTACCTTACCATATCTCATATTATATCATACCTCATATCATATTTTATTATTCTCGCGCATACGTCTGTACATCGCATAAGCGTAACTAACATACTCATAAAATCTTAAACGACCTGTACCAGAGTCACTGCTCGAGCTACCATGTGAGGGTCACCATAGTATCATATCACCATATCATAACACCCTCCATATCATATCATATCATACACCCCATCCAGTCACAGGGGCGGCCGACGACTAATAACTCATAATGTCTCCTAGAGATATCCATCTTGACTGAAAGACGTTGTTACCCTTACAGTGGCTACGCAAGGAACGACACGTACAGATACTTAAGTTCTTTATTTTTTGCTGGCCTACACAGCAAAAGATAAAGAACTTAAGTATCTGATACGCAAGGACGCCAATATTCTGAATTTCAAGTGACTGTAGAAGAAATCTCACCACAGCTAATGCCTATAGTCGAACATCATAACTTAACTCATAATTTATACTATCATATATGAATTCGAGGTGATCGGATCGCCATAATGCCACCGTATACGAGGTTACACTGAATTCATACTCACCCGACTCGTCATGGGTCCCATTCTACCATGAGTTGTAAGGCATGTGAATATGGTGTATTTCCTGCTTCGATATCATCTCAGCGAATCACCACGCCCAAGCGTAGGCATGATCTCATACACTTTCGTACTCATGATCTAACATATCCTTAACTCGTATAAATTGATTAAGTTGTAAATACAAAAGTATCACACATACAGAACGGTTTACACTTAGAGTTTGATTATGTTTATATTTATATTTATTTACATACCACACCAATATAGTTACAGAATTGGGTTATAAGTGTAATTTCGATAATCGTAAAGGTCAGAGTTCGATTTCTTAAAGGCATCGAAGTGGTCGCGTTGAAGAGATAAAATGATACATATATAGTATATTATAATTAAATGCTCGAATAAAAAAAAAAGACAGTCCAATTTAAAGTGGAGTGCATCACGACCATCGATCGAAACCATAAAGTGATTTTAGGTGTATTGGGTTTTGGTCGTGCAAGTGAAGTTATAAGGTAAAACAAATATAATTAAAGTTATTTGTTCGGACACAAATCAATCGGTTGAAAAGTGTAACCCAATCGATTGAATTTAAATAGGTGCACTTAATCAGTTCGGTTCAAGATCAATCGATTGAAAAGTGTAACTCAGTCGATTGAATTTAGATAAGTGTACACAATCGGTTCAATTCAAAGTCAATCGATTGAAGAATACATAAGTGTACATAGTTGGTTTAATTCAGAGTCAATCGATTGAGAAGTGGAGCTCAATCGATTGAAGAATAATTTAAAATAAGGCTTTTAGTTCTTAGCAAATAAACGAACTAATAATATAATAATCCATTCACTATTCCAATTATCTATTCACTACCAACAACCTCAATCGATTGATTATATTAATCGATTGAAATATCACAACATTCGAATAAAATAAAAAGGCAGTGAGTGTTAGGAATATTATAATAATCTATTATACGAAACTATTATTATAATCACTCATTTAATACCAAACAACCTCAATCGATTGATCATATCAAATCAATCGATTGAGACATCCTTTCATTAAAGATGTTAGAAGCAGTTAAAGTTCCTTTGCTTATTAAAAACAAACTACTCAAATCAATCGATTGAATCGCGTGAATCAATCTATTGAATTAAACAAACATTCTCTGCTCGGTTTTGAAGTCGATCAATTGAAAATTGTGTCTCAATTGATTGACTGTCGCAGATTCGAAATAAAATAGGGTTCCGAAATAAAACCCAAAATACATCTGAAAAATTCATAAAAATAATATAAAATAAGGATTATTTATTATTTTAATCCTAAAAGCGATTTTATAATAAAACAATTTTAGATTCATTTTAAATAGCTCATCGATACTCGATCGAACGTATCCTACGTGATGGGATCTGAGAAGGACGAGATGGATGGATGAGTACCCACCTCTTGAAGCGTGATCGGTGAATCGACAGTGGTTAGGGTGATAGAGATCGGCGTCCACACGATGGTCCGTCTACGATTACGCCACCTTCACCTAGATCTTGATGGTAGAAAGAAAAATAATCACAGTGGTTCTTGTGGAATAACACACTATAGTTTTTAGGGTGAATGACGGCTTCAAAATTTAAAATAGAGGTTTAAAACTCACGTAGTAAAGTTTGATCCTTAGAACTCTTGTTTATAAGTAAAGTCTTTCAACCACTAGGCCACCAAACAACTTGTGTCAAATAAAGAGAATTTTAAATATAAAACCTTTAAAAAAAATCAAAATGTGTATTTTCTCAACTAGGATAGGTTCCGGTGTAAAGCACTAACACCCTGCAAGGTACAAAACACCATCTAATACCAATAAAAGAAAGTAAAAAATTTTGAGTCGTTACACTTGATATCTTCTTTACTTCTATTGATAAGAAGGTAACTCTTGGAGTTGAAGATGATAGTGAAAAGAAATGGCGGATTTGACTTAGTGTTAAAATTTTATCTCGAGGCATTGTGGGCGAATATTTGAAAAAGTACACCAATTCTGATGGTGTATTCTGGATTCATGATTTTTTAACACCGTCAAAGCCTATCATCTTATTTACTGGTTGATTGTGTTAAATTTAGGGCTCCCAATGGGCCAAGCCAGCCTAGATTTTAGCCCGCACCTAACCTAAAAAAAATGGTATTTTTTATTAAGTAAACCCGGCCCAGTATCCGGACCGAGTTAAGTATGTTGCAACACGGATAAATTCGGCCTGAGCTTGGGTTGAGTGTTGCAACATCCGGCCTACACCCGACCCGGATATTTTATATATATATATATATATATATATATATATATATATATATATATAATATATATATATTTTGTTGTTGGATAATTGGATGGTTTAATTTATTTTCAAGCAATCGTTGCATAGCTTTTTAGCTACACAACTTGGATAGCTTGTTAATAGATTTTCAAACAACCGTTGTCCATTATAACCATTGTGCAACAAATTAAAATAAAATATTTGAATAAAATCATATACCTAAGCAATGATAATATAATTATTTAAATAAATTTTTAACCTTCTTCAAACTTTTATTAGAAAAAAAAACAATCCAACCCAATTTTATTAGAAAAAACATCCCCAAAAAATAATCCAACCAAATTTTATTAAAAAAAAAAAAGTTGGAGAAAAGCCCAAAAAAAAAAAAACAATCGAAAAAAAGGGTTGGGCTAAGCAATGATAATATAATTATTTAAATAAAATTTTAACCTTCTTCAAACTTTTATTAGAAAAAAAAACAATCCAACCCAATTTTATTAGAAAAAACATCCCCAAAAAATAATCCAACCAAATTTTATTAAAAAAAAAAAAGTTGGAGAAAAGCCCAAAAAAAAAAAAATAATCGAAAAAAAGGGCTGGGCTTAGGCTGAATACATCATAGCCCGAGTTAGGGCCGAGCGAAAAAAATTGGGAACGCGACCCGGATAGGTTAGGGCCGGATTGAACCCCAACCCGGCCCATTGAGAGCCCTAATTAAATTAGATAGAAATCATGTTTCATGTCAATCTTTGGTGTTAAAGATCCCTACCTCATGTCTTTTAAATTAAAAAGCTGAGTTGGTGTTTCATATGGCACCGGTCTCAAAAATATTAAAATTTTCCTTTTAACTCATGTGTTACAGTACAAATCTTGTGTGCAAGTTGTAGCTCGCTCTTTCATCCCTTGCATCAATTATAACTCTCATAATAAAATAGTTCATATTCGTAATATTATGAGTCGACTTCAAACGGGTTCGAGGAGGATAGATTGGTCCAATCTTGCATCATTATATTTGAGAGAGAATGCCCTATCTAATCCAACCGATATGGATTGATTGTCTTTCGATAGAGATCGGTTTCCGCCCCATCTCCCACACAAGGGATTTATAGATCATGCGCCTATCATTAAATGGTCAATTTTTCATTATACGGATATAACACACATCCCAAAAAACAGACTCTAAAATCATGTCGCACACATCACACTCAAGCATAATATTAGGGTCACTAATTGAAATTTGTGTCATTATAATAATAAAATTGACAGTTTGAAAATCGATCTCTATCATTGGATTGAAAGACAGCCAATACCTATCTGCCTGAAGAGATATGTAAGAAAACAGTCTTTTGCTGTGAGTATACTGGTACCCTTTGAAGTTTGTACTTTTTAATCTATGTATATATTCAGATTACTAAGAATTTAAATAGCAAATTATAATTTAATGAAAAATTTTCTCTTATTTTTGTTACTTATGTTTGAGAGAGAATACAATATTAATATTTAACGAAAAATTATAAACCGAGGATAGATATGTTGAGGACAAAGTGCAGGCGACTAACGTGGCGTAATTGGCTACACCAACCTGCATTATTTGAGCCCCACCGTATTTGCAACCAATTGCATCATGCCACATCAACCGCCTGTACTTTGTCTACATAAAATTTGTCCTCCATATAACATTGTTCATATTTCACACACTTCAATAATGATAAGTAAACAAAATTAACAAAATTATAAGTAAATGATTACTTACTTTATGAGAGAAATTATAAACCCCAGATGTTAACCTCAGACAAATATCAGACAACACGAGTAAAGGGTGGAAGTACCATTTTACCCATGTGCCTGTATCTAGGATTTGTCTAGTGTTTAACGCCTGGGATATAGCATTATGCAAAACATAATAGGATCGAGTATTGTTGTATTATTCAAAGTAAAAGAAATGATTTTATTATTTGAGCTACTAAGGAGAAAATGGCAAAATGGTTATTATAGCTTTTTTTTTGTTTTTTAAATTTTTGGAGAGAGTTATTAAAGCTAGTTAAAGTTGTGATTTTGCGACTATTTCGTCACTAAATCTAAAGGTGGAGTGGTGAAATTTCTGCTATGGCAATGATTTTATCAGTATTTCAACGAATTAAAATATAGGGTACCTCTATTAGAGCCTATCAGATTACTCAAATCTCTATTATTTTCTCTGATTATATATCCTTAATGAAAGTTACTTATATCTTCTTAAAAAGAGATAAATCGCTCAATTCGCTGCTTTAAACTTAACTGATAATGATTTGAGTTGTGAGATCATTACTTGCTTCACTCAATATATAGCAGTGATTTCGCCTTTGAAAATCAACATTTAAAATTGTCATAGTTGGGAGATATTTTTCTTTTTCATGTTGGTACATTTGGACAAAATTTCATATAAACACAAGAAATTTCAACATTTGAACAAGATGACATGAAGAATTCAACTCTACATAGATCATCTATAGGACATTCAAGGCCCTATTCATAGTTATCAGGGTTCGGCAATAATTCACTCAGGTTAAAATTCGAAAAAAATCTGACAAATCAAGTAACTTCGGGGAAATATTCGGAGGAAAATCGGTGAGAAAAATAAATAATCAAACAAAAAGATTTTTCGAAAAATTTGGGAATTGTTCGCGAAAAATTCACAAATTTTTGTGATTACGTGAATTTTCAAAAAATTCGCGATTAATTTGGGGACTTTAAATTCACGAATTATTCACAAATTTTTCAAAAATTTGGTGAGTTTTGTGAGTATGGTTCTATTAACAATATTTTTATTTATTTTTTAATTTTATTTTAGTATTATATAGAAAGCTGGACAAGAGCCTTGGAATGACCGATAAAAGCTCAAGCTAATACCACAAGCATTGCTACTTGAAAAATCGGACTTCCCAAAGAAAATCAGAGTAGCTACTTGGGTACAACGTAGGAAACCCTAGCACAATGGGAAAAACCTACGTAGGAGAAAACCGAAATGTCCAGAAAAAAACCTCCGAAAAAGAAAATATCCTTCAAAAGGTGAAACAGGCCACCAAAACAAAAAAACCCGAAAACCCCCATTATATGTTATGCGAGAAAGAAAGAAGTTGATCAGCACTAAACCTTCTGACCTTAAAGATTGAGAGGTCTTTTTTGCCGACTACAATCACCTAATAGCAAATCAATATGAGACTGGATAAGATAAGATTGTTTTCAGAAAAAGAAACTCTGTTGCATCTGATGTCATTGCACAAGAGTCAAGTATTCCGAATGGTGAAAATATATAAGTGATCCCAAATCCATTGCTTACTAAGAGGGAGGCCCAACCGAGAATGGTACTAATTAGGGTCGAACACCTCGCTGGATCAACTCCTCAGCATTGAAGAAGGGTCGATCACCTTGATGGATCAATGACTACAACTTGTTTAATACCAATTTATCCTTTCACAAAAGACTTTACAATATTTGCATAAGATCAATCAATCAACATTAAGTTAATTTTATTTAAAGATTTTTTTTATGTAAAAATATTAGTATTCTATTCACCAATTTTTTTTACAAGTTCAATTAATGGATATAAAGTCAACATTTGGATCTCTGGGTCTTTAATAGGGGTAGCAATTTGGTAGAACATGTATTCTTTGACATACAGTTGGCCCGATGCTCCCTCTTCCATTGCTTTAATGTAGTGAAGGTACAGAGACTATACAGTGCACCAATAGGACTAGTGAGCTGACCTGATACCCGACCCGACCGGATATTTTACCGGGTAAGTACATAAACTTGACCGGTCATGTCTTGTCGGGTATGAGACATAAACTAACAGGTTAAAATCATAGTGACAAATTTCGTTTTCGGTAATTTTTTGGCGGGGGGTCCTTTTGGTACATTTCGGATTAATTTCGGGAAAGTTTCGGAGATTAAAAATATTTAAGCAATTGATCCAAGTGGCCAAGCACTGATGCCCAACTCAAGCATAGAATTATAAAAGATAATTCAAGCATAGAAACATAAAAGACATGCATAGAACTATGGAAGACAGCTCAAGCATAAAGACAAATTGACAAAATGAAGGGTTATTTAGTCCCACATCGGTGAAGTTAGAAAAAGTAACACACTACCCACCTTGTATAAGCTGCCTTCACCTTATCCATCCATGCACCCGTTTAGTGGGCACAAATGGTATTATTCCTGTGTCTTTTCATTACTAGTTTAATAAAGTAAAAGTGAAAAAACAAAAACGTGGAGTGTCTTTTATTACTACTTTAATAAAGTAAAGGAAAAAAATAAAAACAAAAACAAAATTTATAGAAATTTTGTCGATATTTTTGGCGAAATTTGTCACTATGGTTAAAACATGTTTCTATTTTTTCTTAAATACTCTTATTTTTTTGAAAAATTCACAATTTTTATATTTAAAATGTGTTTTTTTTTAATTCCAATTTTTTTACTACTTCTGTCCAAAAAAATAATATTTTTAAATATTTCCTTTACTTTTCCCACCTTGCCTCCTGAATTTTACATATTTTTTCACATTTTGGTTGTTTTTTTTTACCTGCGATTTTTCCTCGAATTCCAACTTGCTGACTATCCAATATGGGTGCAAACAAGTCAGGTTTAGAGTCAACTTGAATCTGACCTGTTAAATCACATCCTAGACTTAAACCCGACCCAACTTGCTCATGTCTAACCTCGACCTGGACCTGTACCCGACTTATTGAAAAAACCTTGATCTGCCCCCTTATTCTAGTAAGCTGTGAGAGTTTTTCCCTAATGGAGGTTGTTTTAGAAAATATTAGAAGCAAGCTCGTGATCACATCGAAGGAATCAATCGAAACACAAGCTGAGGAAGAGGAACTGGTGGATCATTCAGTGATCTGTATCGTTGGAAAGATAATATCCTAAAAAAAGTCAACATGAATGCGTTCAAAACTACAATCAAGAAAATATGGAATCTGATAAACAATCTTATAATAAACGAGTTGGATGAAAATATCTTTCTTTTCCAATTTGAACATAGGGCACATCCCACAAGAATCAAATGGCTAGGACCATGGAATTTCAATAATCAGATACTCGTAACCTCTTATTACAACCCAAATGTGTCATTAGAACGAATTATTTCAATACACTACAAAAAATAAGACTATTAGCGGCAGTTTTTTTTAATAAAAAACTTCCGCTATTGTTTTTGTAGCGACGGGACTAATGGTGGCAGTTTTTTATTAAAAAAAACTGCCGCTATTAGTCTTATTTTTTGTAGTGATAAATCTTTATTTTGGATCCGATTTCTTGGTTTACCGGTTTACCATTAGGAGTCATGACAAAAAAAATAGGAGAAAAAATGGGATCACAGATTGGTGACGTACTGCAAGTTGAAGTTGCAGATAATGGAATAGGTTGGGGACGGTATCTATGCGTTAGGATCGATATTGATATATCAAAGCCTCTCCGTCGAGGAGTTTTCCTAAAACCAGTGAGAGAAGTCGATGAAAAAAGGATCAAAATACATTATGAAAGGCTACCAAGTTTCTGCTTCTCATGTGGTGTTATCAGCCATAATAACCGTAAATGCATGAAAGGAGACAATGTGCGAGGTATCCAGTATAGGCCGTGGTGACGTGCTTCCCCGCGTGATTTAGAGGTGTTCTCAAAGTCGCCAGACGAAGTTATCGAAGAAGATGAAGTCACCTCCTTAGAGACGGGACTAGGTAACTCCATTCCTAGAGACAACCAGGAGAATTCGTTACAGATTCAAAGGGCCCTTGAAATCCATGCAGATCTCCAATTTAAATTCGATTTTATCGCATAACCGCACTAACTTACCTCATGCCCAACCTCAGACTGGTGGTAATACCCACATAACCTGTTGCCCAAAACCTCTTCTTACCCAAAACTTCTATCCTGATGCCACGTGTCCCACACCACAACCTAACTCATCCCAGAAAACCATACTAAATCTTCCAACAGTTTCTAAAGACTCATCTTCCCCAACCGCTTCTTACCCAGCTCCACGTGTCCAACATCACAACCCAATTCCCAACAACCATTTGAATACCCTTCAACAGTGTGGAACTGCTCCTCTCGCCCATCTTATCTTGACCAACTCCACGTGTCCACCACCTCTTGCCCAACTAGTGTTGCCCAACAATTCTAGCCCAACACCAAATGCCTTAATAATTAAAACAAATCTTTCATTCATGGAGTGAAAATTCTTGCACAGAATCTTTGGGAATCTGGGTTTCCCAACCATCACCAAAAACCTACCAACCAATCCCCATTCTCTTCTTCCCTTAACCTATCGGCATCTTTATAGGAGGTATCCCAAACAAACCAATAAAAGAAAGAGAATCCTTTCCCAGGAAGCCATTTTCAAATGATGACCCTGAATACAATAACCCCCTCGATCTTGCGAGTGATTCTTCATTGGCAGAGGTTGCTAAACAACCCTGCCGAGAGCCATTAAAATTTTATGTTGGAACTATCGGGGGCTTGGAAACCACAAATAATTCGCCAACTTCGTCAAATTTTGACAAAGGAAGACCCCTCTTTCGTTTCCTCTCTGAAACAAAACTAACCTAAAAAAGAATGGAAAATTTGAAATGGTGTATTGGATTCTCTTCAGGTCTCTTTGTAGACCCTATTGGCAGATCAGGTGGATTGGTTTTACTGTGGAAAATCGATTACTTATTAGACCTGCAATCCTTTTCGAAAAATCATATTGATGTCAAAGTCTTAGAGAGCGAGACTGGCAGAAAATGGCGATTGACAAGTCTATATGGTGAACCCCAATCTCATCTCCAGCATCTCGATTGGAAACTTTTAGAAAATCTCAACAACCAATTTGCCCTTCCCTAGATTTGTTGTGGGGATTTTAACGAAATCTTGTCACAAGATGAGAAGGACGGCAGGGGTCTGAGGCCCGATAATCAAATTAGTCGATTTCAAGAATGTGTGGACATCGTGGATTTCGTGATCTTGGTTTTAGTGGGGACAGATTCACATGGAATAATGAGCGAGACAACGGCAAACTCATCCAGGAAAGACTTGACCGAATGCTCGTGAATTATGATTGGAATCTACTATTCCCTGAGGCTCATGTCTCTCACATCAAATGTTCCATATCCGACCATGTGGCCCTCGTCCTATCCACTGACTCCCAAATGCTATCCACTGACACCCAACTTCTAACCCAAACTTCCCATCACCCCACTTTCTGATTCGAAGCCATGTGGATCCACGATACAGAATGGGAGAAATTGATTTCTGATCATTGGGATCTTATAAACCATCCAGACCAGCTCACCGAATTCTCTAGAAAAGTCGAGCATGTCTCTGGAGCACTGAAGCAATGGGATCACAACTCTTTTGGCAATGTTTGAAAAATGATATCTAAAAAAACCAAGATACTCCAATCCACTCCCCCGGGGGTTATCCAAAAGAAGCTAATGCTTGAATTAAATGAATTATATGAAAGACAAGAGATTCTATGGTGACAACGATCGAAGGAATTATGGCTAAAGACAGGAACTCTGATTTTTTCCACGTAAAAACTTCTCAAAGGAGAAAACAGAACAAGATCTATGATTTGTTGAATCGTGAAGGTGTCTGAGAACCGCTGATTTTTCAAGAGGTCCAAATTTTCTACCAAGATCTATTCACTTAATCCAACCCAAGCCGCATTGATGAGGCTTTAGAAGTCGTAAATGCTAAAGTGAACTCATTTTAAAATCAGTACCTATCTCAATCATTCACGGAGTCTGAAGTCGTTAAAGTTATCAAACAGATGAAACCACTCTCTGCCCCGGGTCTTAATGGTATGCCATCGATCTTCTTCCAAAAATTATGGTCCATTGTTGGTCATGTAGTATCTAGTACAGCCTTAAGTTATATAAATGGGTTGGTTGATTTATCTTCTATTAACCGAACAAATATTATCTTAATCCCAAAAACAAAAATTTCATCAAAAGTATCTGACTTTCGCCTGATTAGCCTTTACAATGTCATGTACAAAATTATTGCGAAACTATTGGCCAACAGACTCAAAACCATCCTCCCAAAAATTATTTTTGTTTCCCAAAGTGCTTTCGTCCTGGGCCGTCTCATCAAGACAATGTCTTAGCGGCCTTTGAAGCCAATCATTTCCTGAAATCTAGCCCTAATAAATCTGCTAGAAGATATGCCATCAAACTCAACATGAGCAAAGCCTACGACCGAGTCAAATGGGTGTTTCTTGAAGCTTCTATGAAAAAAATGGGCTTCAATGACAGATGGGTATCCTTAATCATGGGTTGCATTAAGTCAGTCTCTTACTCTTTCCTAATAAATGGTAAAATATCGGGCCACATTCTCCCATCTAGGGGTCTTTGACAGGGGGACCCCCTTTCCCCGTACCTTTTCATCCTTTGTTCGGAAGTCTTTTATGCTCTGATTGATAATCCGATCAAGTAAAAAAAAATGGATTTAAAAATTTGTAAACAAGAGCATGTGCTCTCACATTTGTTTTTTGCAGATGATACAATGATGTATATAAAGGCTTCAGTGAATGAATGCGCTGAACTTGCCAACATCCTCACTATCTACGAGGCATCCTCTAGACAGCAAATAAACTATGAAAAATTATCGATCTCCTTTGGCAAATCGGTTTCTAGTTCTTCTAAAACACATATCCTTCATGTGTTAGGCATCAAAGGCGAGAAATCTCTGGACAAATATTTGGGCCTACTATCGAGTATTGGAAGATCAAAATCTCAGGTCTTCGATAACATAAAAGATCAAATATGACTTAAACTACAAGGCTGGAAAGAAAAGCTCCTCCCATCTGCCGAAAAGGAGATTCTAATCAAAGTTGTCGCTCAGGCAATCCCAAATTACGCTATGAATTGCTTCAAGCTTCCTAATGGATTTATTCATCAAATTTCAATGCTCATTGCCCGATTTTGGTGGAGTAAAAATGATAACACTGATAGTATTCATTGGAGGAGTTGGGTTAAACTATGCAAGCCAAAATTTATGGGGGAATTGGGTTTTAGAAATCTGAAGGCCTTTAATGATGCATTGCTTGCTAAACAGGTTTGGCGCATTACTGAGTTCCCAAATTCGTTCACGGTGTGACTATTTAAGGATAAATATTTCTCATATATATATATATATATATATATATATATATATATATATATATATATATATATATATATATCTTTCATGAATGCAAAAGTCGGCCGCAACCCGTCGTATACTTGGCGAAGTCTACTATCAATCCAGAAAATCATTCACAAAGGCTTGCTTCACAGGATAGGGGATGGTAGAAACACTGATATATGGGAGGATCGTTGGATACCAAAACGGAGTACCTTCAAACCCATTACTCCTTTCTCGGGACTGCCGATTAGATGGGTAAAAAATATTATCCTTCAGCATCCCCGATGTTGGAATGAAGAACTTATTCGCCAACATTTTATGGAAGATGATGTTAAAGAAATTCTCTGCATCCTTTCAAGTCCTCAATATAGAGAAGTTCAAATAGTGTGGGCATATGACAGAAAGGAAAATTCATAGTTCAATCGGCCTATTACACTGCCCAGATAACAATCACGACACAACCTTTCAAGCCACTACCAGTTTCGACTCCGATTCGAAAATTTGGGATGTTATCTGGTACAGTAGTGTCCCAAATAAAATAAAAAACTTCATGTGGTGTGCTTGTAATGATCTCCTCCCCACTCGGGTAAATCTTCAGAAGAAAATGTCGCATATTGACTCCTATTTCCCTGTTTGTGGTGCAACCCCAGAAACATTGATCCACTCCCTCAAGGACTGCACCATGGCTGTACAATTTTAGTTTGCATCTTCGCTTGCTCTTTATAGTAAAGTGTCTCATACTTTCTATTTTACCGATTGAATACTTCAAATTCACTCTTTGCTAGATAATGACACAATCAAATACTTTTTTATGATTGCTTGGGCGATCTAGAATTATAGAAATCAGATTAATTCAAGAAGGAGCGGGCCTAATATTCCCCTTACAATGAAAGAAGTCGAAATCTACTTAAGAGAATTTCGAAAAGCCAACTCCCCACCTATCCACAGCAACTTGGCGGTCAATGCCAATTCGCCAAAAAAGTGGAAACCTCCTCCAATTAACTCTTTAAAGTAAACTACGATGGGGCTTGGTACAACAAATCTAAGTCGGGAGACATTGGTGTGACCATAAAAAATGATAAGGGTTCTTTAGTATCTTCATTGGCCAATTGTCATCCTCATGTGTCCTCCCCGGATCATGTTGAAGCTTTGGCCATTCTCCATGGTATTCAACTAGCCTCGAGCCATAACGTGCATAATATTACTATTGAAGGTGATTCTTCAAATGTTCTAAACTCCATTACTAGGGACGACATGGACTCCTCGCCTCTAGGACCCATTTTCAAAGAGATTAAGGATTGGACCAAGGAATTTAGATCTCTTAAGTGGAATTTGGTTAATAGGGATTCCAATTCCGTGGTTGATTGGTTGTCTAAAATAGGTCTAAATGTTGAGCAATGTAATATTTGGTGGGGTGATGATGCCCCTGACCAAATCAAAATTTATGTAGCAAATGGTTTAGACCGGTCTGTCAGGTCAAGTTTTAAAACCCAAACCCGATTTGTAACAGGTCGGGTCTCCAAAACCCGCCAGGTTGACCCGACCCATTTGCACCCTTACTGTCCAATAGTAAAAGAATTAAAGGTTGGTTCGAGAATATACAAAAAAAAAAAAAAAAGGCCCGCAGGCTCATGGTCTCACCATAAACCGCCTCCCCGCATGGTTGGACGTTGGTTGGCACATCACGACAAAATGGGTATGTGTTAACTCGGAGGATGTGGGCCCGGGGCTACCATCTAGCTAAGCCCTCCGGCCTGAATACCTCAGAGAGAGAGAGAGAGAGAGGACGACTTTGACCATCTAAGTCATATAATTAACCACTCTTTACCCGTGCACTACACGCACACCCAATCCGCTGACAGACCTAATCGAAAAAGTAGCGTATGATATTGATCAGTGCCGAAATATGACTATATTTCGCAGCTTAATTCCTATATTTAGGTAGCCGATGAAAGTATCTGATGGTGGTTATGTTCCTTCAATGTTTACAGGTGTTTCTGACCGTTGGATTGTTAAAGAGCGTAAAAAATGATAATTAAAGGTTACACAAGAACTGTAGATCAAAAAGGTCAAAAGAAGCATCGAAATCTATGAAGTAGCTCAACATCCACCAGGAGAATGGAGACTCTACCTATATATGTCAATTGATTGAGAACCAAGTGTCAATCGATTGGAGTATCTCTAATCTCTATTCTCAATCCCTTCTCTCACTCTTGGGCTCACATTCTCTCTTTTCTTTTAGGGTTTTCTTTGGGTAGATTGTACGTAGGCTTTTGCATTTCTTTTCTTTTACAGTTTGTGAAATCATAGATTGTATTTAGGAAAAGCATTGTAAAAAGACCTTTGGATAAATAAAAAGTGCATATTTAAGAGAATGACTTCGAGTTTACAACGAGATCGCACACCAAGGATGAGCCGCTAAATCATTTGTTCAAGGAGAATGCGAGCCCCAGATAAGTAACATTTTTATGATTAACTCCACTGTCTCTTAATTTCATCATGAAATCATTCTGTTAAAAAGTGTGCTTAAATTGAATATTTTTTGAATACTTTTGTAATATCCCGAAAAATCGCGTTAAACAGTGACCTCGGGATTCGTGCCCGATTGGTCGCAGGTTTGACCAATTAGGAGTTCAATGGTTGACATAGAGTGTGATGAACGGATGAGATGTGATGGTTTGAGAGATTGTGTGGTGTGTGGTCACATTCACCTACAGTGGTGTATGTGCTCAACACACAAGGAAGGGGATAGATAAAAGGGTTTAATAACCCTAAAATATGTATTTTGGTTGTTGAAGGAGAGTAAAGAAGAGAGAGAGAGAGAGAGAGAAAAGTAAAGAGGGGAGTTATTGCAACTGACTGGAAGGAGGATTCAAGCGATAAAAGCCGGATTTGACACGGTTTGGATCCGTTAGAGCCAAAGTTGGAACCCTAGCCTTTCCAACCACTAGATCTAATCAAATTGAGATTTGATTGAGGTAAAATTCTTGTGAATTAAATGCATAAGATATGGGAGGTTAATCGTAGTTAGAATGGTATAAAATGTAGGGTAAAAAGGCTTAGAAAAAAAAGGAAAATAAATGGAGAAAGATTTGGAAGAACAGCCAGAAGGGGGCAAAATCTGGCAATTTCGATTAATCGAAATTGGGTTTCGATTAATCAAAATTGGCTAAGAAGTTGAAAAGTCAGAGGACCCCGATTTCGATTAATCGAATTGAGTTTCGATTAATCGACTTTGATTTTCGATTAATCGAATTGAGAATCGATTAATCGACTGTGAGCCTACAGTGGACTCCAGTGAAGAAAAGAAATGGGCTTGATGAAATCGACTAATCGAAATGAAGATTCGATTAATCGATTTGTAATTTTGATTAATCGATTTGGGATCGATTAATCGATTTTGGAAACTCGATTACTCGAGTTGAGAATCGACTTAATAGAGCAGAGAATTTTGATTAATCGAATTGGGTTTTCGATTAATCGAATGGGAATCTCGATTAATCGATTTGAGAATCAATTAATCGATATTGACTTTCGATTAATCGATTTTTGAAATCGATTAATCGACTGAGCCAATTGATGTTGACTTCTGAGTTTGACTTTAAGATCTTTGGGGGGTCTTGGACCTCCTTTATTGCATCCCTTGTGATGTGTTTCACATGTTATGTGGTACCATAGGTGGTACGTGTGAGCAAGTGCACAAGGAGCCACGTGGGACCTTGATGCATTGATCAAACAAAGACTTGAGGTAGGGAACTCCTTGAACATGTACCTTATTTTATAAGAGCAAGTATGTAGTGATATAGATTTGAAATTCCAAATGTTTTATTACTTAAAGAGTTGGGAAAAGTGTGCGTGTGTGACATCAATAAAAGTAATCATAATGAGCCATCCCCAGTGGATGAAGAAGTAAAGAGATAAGAGCATCAGGTGTGATACAAGTGAACGGATACATCCCAGGGATGCATCCAAGATTGGATCATGTTTGATAGGGCCTAACTGATATAAGATAGCACATTTATACGGTGAATAACTATATGTAAGGCACCGATATTTTTATTATTTGAGGTTTGATAGGGTACCCCACCGACATGGCAGGATATCTACAACTGACACGGCAGGATATCCGTGACCGATCTGGCGGCAAATCAGGCGGTCATGAGGCTTATCCAGACAAGAAGCACACCCGTGTGTTGATTAAGACTAGTGAAACCCAGCCACCAATCCTCAGGGAAAAGGGGCTTGGGTACTATTTGTATTCCCAGGGAATACGTTAAAAGTGTCTATATAGATGACGATGATGGGTATCTCATCAGGGCTCGATGCTATATTGCTCGGGGATTATTTAAGTTGAAAGTTTAAGTTTTGTTTTAGGCCTTTTCAGCATCATTCATGAATAAATAAAGACATGAGTAAACTACCAGTAAAATGTAATGCTTTTTAACTATTTTCATCAGTAACTGTATAGACACATCATGCATGACATATCATAGAATATATGTGAGTAATAATTTATATGTTCAACTGTATTTTGTTCCCTATTGAGCTAGGGTGTAGCTCACCCTATAGACTATATGTCGCAGGTCCACTACTAGCAGCTGCCGAGGCTTCAGGAGACGCTGACCCCGGTGAGTCGGACCTTGCGGCCGGAGAAGAGTTGGAGCCACCTCCTGAGGACTTCTTCTAGAGGACTCCATTGTGCCGCTTTGAGGGATTTTGGATAGAGATTTGTACGGCTTGATATGTCAAGCCTTGTTTTGACTAAACAGCATACATGTATAAATTGGGATTATTCTTTTGGGGCGAACCATCCGTGATGATTTGCTATCATCGATGGTTCGGATCGGTTCTCCATTCATGCAGAGGCATGAGGGTAGAACTGTCTTTTGAGAAATGCTTTTATGTAGATTTAAATTTCGCAGTTTCATTTACTATTTCATTTTGTGCTTGATATGCCAATGTTCCATGCTTAGCTAAGGGGCACCGTCAAGATGATCGTGCTAATGGCACGAGTTTCGGGGTGCTAAAATTCGGGCTGTCACAACTTTATTATGACCGTTGATCTATATTATCAATGACCATAATCGCCAGATCTGTACCTGCAGGCCGATCTGGGCTACAGAGTGATTATATGTTCATGGTCGTGATTTAAGAATCTTGAGATACGCTATACTTTTTATATGATTCATACCGCAATGATAGGTTGAGTCATCGTTTTTAGATAGGGTATGCCGGATCGACGATCATGTTTTCTTACGATTCATTTTTCTAGATAAATGATGGTGTGATTGATGTGTTATGGAATTATGGGTTTAATGGTAGAAATGTTATAAATCTGGGGTAGCAAATTCCTTGATCATTCATAAAATTGTCATTTTATTTATCATAAATTATTCTTGCTTAGATTAGTTATTTTTCTTGCATCTAGAATAGTGTGGTAATTGTTTAACAAATTAAATTTTCTCCCTTGGTACTTTCTTGGGCATTTCAAATCTCTTTAAGGATTAGTTAAATTTTATGTTTCTCTGTGGGTTCGACACCCTTAATTTTACCATACTACAACTGATCTTGTGCACTTGCAAGGGTACAATTTAAAATCGATCAAATTTTTGGCGCCGCTGTCTGGGAATCGGCGAAATTTTGATAAATTCAAAAAGATATTTGTGTGAAAGTGTTTAACAGTCAATCGATTGAGATCTCATCTTCAATCGATCGACTTTTTTCTGGGGTTGTGGCGTGCTGATGTGTCAATCGATTGATTCGAAAGTGTCAATCGATCGACTGTTTTGAGTGTTAATTTTTAAAATTCCAACAAGTAAAAATCTAAATTTTTAATTTCAAATTTTGAATATTGAAATTTTAGATTTTTAAAATTTGAATGATGAAAATTTGAAATTGTTGAAATTTGAAATATGGAGCTTGAAAGTTGAATTTTGATTTTTGAAATTTGAAATTTGCAATTTGAATTTTGAGATTTAATTTTTAAATTGAATTTTGATTTTCATGTTCGAATTTTGATTTTGAAATTTGAAATTGAATTTCTAATTTGTAAAATCTTATTTCCCTTATTTGCTTCTCTTTGATAAGATTTTGTGGAGTTCTTCTAGGAAGTAGAGGATTTTTACAATCTCTTGTTTAGAATTTAAAGAAGTCTTTTATTTTTTTCCTTCTTTTCCTCTTTTAGGTAAGATTTTGTAAGATTTTGTGGGATTGTTTTTAGATTTTAAAATTTTAATTTAAAATTTTAATATTTTAATTTTAATTTCGATCTTTGAAATTTTAAATTTTAATTTCAAAATTTTAGAATTTCAATTATGACTTTCAATTTTTAAATTTTAATTTTTGAATTTTGAATTTTGAAATTCGAATTAAAAAAAAAAAAAAAAACCAATAAAAATTTAATTTTCTTTTCTTCCGGCTATTGTTCATCTTAGAACTCAATCGATTGAAAAATTCTTTGTCAATCGATTGAGAGTGGAATATTATTTGCTGTGGAAATTTTTGGAATTCTTTCAATCGATTGACTAGACCTTTGTTGCTTGCCTTCTCAGCTGACATTTTTGTGCTGTCCAGCTAAACTTTTGAACCTCAATCGATTGATTTTAATACATCAATCGATTGACGGATAAGTCTCTGTTAGAATATTGTTGTGTGTTTTATTTCAATCGATCAAGACCATTGCTTCAATCGATAAAAGCTAAAATTTATGAGTTTATTGTGGATTCATCAATCCTTATTTTGGGTTTTAGTGCATGAGTTTCACTCGATCTCATCACCCACATCTACAACCATTTAATCTTGAGATTGAACGGTCTTGCAGAGAGAATCGCAGAATTCAAAGGAATCAATATCATCATACTGAAATCATGGCAGATCAAAGGCCAGAAATGAATGGGAACAATCAAAACATCAATAATGGAAATAATGAAAATAATAATCATGATAAGGGCCCAAGAACATTGGAATATTATAATGATCCTGATTTTTACGAGAATCAGATAGTATCATGCATGCCCCCATTCTAGGAAACCATTATGAATTCAAATCCGCGATGATTCAAATGTTACCGATTTTCTGTGGATTATCCAATGAAAATCTACATGGTCATTTAAATGAGTTTTCTGGGGTGTATAAAATGTTCAGAGTTCACAATGTCACCGACGAGATAGCTAAGCAACAACTCTTTCTTTTCTCTTTAAGAGATAAGGCAAAAACTTGGTTCTATTCTTTAAAACCACAATCTATCCAGAGTTGGGCAGAACTACACCGTCAATTCCTTAAAAAATATTTTTCGATGACTAAAATCATTGAATTGCATCAGAAGATTCAATTTTTCTCCTAACAACCTACAGAAACATTTCATGAATGTTGGGAACGCTTTAAGGAATTGATCAGAAGTTGTCCTAATCATCAACTTCTAAGGTGGCAACAGGTTCAAAGTTTTTACAATGGACTGATTCCAAAAGAGAGACGCATGGTTGATACATCTTATGCAGGATCATGCACCAGAAAAGAGGTTGATGAAGTGTGGGCGTTGTTCGAAAAGTTATATCAAACCTCAATACAAAATGCGACAATGGGGTGAACTAACTTGGATATGGCACCTAAATCTCATGTGTTGACTAGAAATGGACTATATGATGTCAACAATAATACCTCAGATCTATCAACAAAAGTTGACATGTCCAAACAAATGAACATGTTGTTAGTTACAACCAAGCAAGCTAAAATTCCCATCAACCCCACTGCTTGTTCAATTTGTGACCACCCAGGTAACATGGCTAATGAGTGTCCAACCACTTTGTCATTCTTTCCTGATGAACCTACTCCTCAAGAGCAAGTGAATGTGACTCAATCTTATCAACGGCAAGGTAGGAACATGTACTCAAACACCTATAATTCGGAATGAAAAAATCACCCCAACTTAGGATGGGGAGGATCAAACCAAACTGGATAGGTGAACCAATAGTACAAATCCAACATAACGAGTGAACAACAGAACTTTCGTCCACAACAGAATTCTAATTTATAACAGAATTCTCCCTACTATCATCCAAATTCTGAGTACCGCAAAAATCAGAATTTCAATCAGAATTTTAATCAATCTCATACCACCGCGTCGAAAGAAGAAAAGATTATGCGAAATATACAAGCTTTTCAAAGAATGATGATGGACCAATTTAGCCAATTGACTAATCAATTGAGTCAACGAGAGGAAGGTAGGCTTCCTAGGCAACCTATCAATAATCCTCGAGGCCAAGCATCACCTGATGAAGGACCATCGAATAGTCAACAGTTGAAAGTTGTTACTGTGTTAAGAAGTGGGCGAGCAGTTGATAATCAAGTAGAAATGCCAGTGGTATCTAATAAGAAAGAAGAAAAAGAAGCAACAAAAGGCAAGGGGCTAGATAAAGGAAAAGAGAAAGAATCTCCTCAAATTGTCTAATAAGGACCTGAAGAAGAACTAGAAAATGAACCACATTCCTATATCCCAAAGGCACCATGTAATAGCCCAAAAAATCACGCAAAAACTATGACCTCGGGATCCGTGCCCGATCGGTCACAAGTTTGACCAATCAGGAGATCATGAGTTAGCATAGAATGTGATGAACGGACGACATGTGATAGTTTGAGTGATTATGTGGTGTGTGATGTAAATGAGAAGTCACTTACACCTACTGCGGTGTATGTGCTCAACACACAAAGAGGGAGATAGATAAAAAGGGTTTAATAACCCTAGATGGGTATTTTGGGTTGTTGAAGGAGAGTAAAGAAGAGAGAGAGAGTGAAGAGAGTGATTAATGCAAGAAGTGAATGCTAGTTGAGGAAGAGAGATTCAAGCAATAAACGCCGGATTCGACGCAAGGGATCCGTTAGAACAAAAGCTGGAAACCCTAGCCTTCCAACCATTGATTTGAAATTAACTTGAGATCTATTCAAGGTAAAATTTTTGTAAATAAGATACATAGATTATAGGGGTTAAGTTGTGGTTAAATGTGGGTTAAATCATAGGATAATGGCTTAGAAAAATAGAGGAAAAAGTATGGGAAAAGATTGGGAAGAACAGCTCGAAAGGGCCTGAATCTGACAATTTCGATTAATCGAAATTGGCCAGGAAGTTGAAAGGTCAGAGGACCACGATTTTGATTATTCGAATTTGATTTCGATTAATCGACTTTGGATTTCGATTAATCGATTTGGGGATCGATTAATCGACTGAGAACCTCCAGTGGACCCCAGGGGTTGAAGGAAATGACTTGAGGAAAAATCGACTAATCGAAATGGGATTTCGATTAATCGATTTTAGTTTCGACTAATCGATTTGGGATCGATTAATCAACTTGTGAAAACTCGACTGTTCGAACTGAGAGCCTACTTTGCGAAAAGAAGCATTTCGATTAATCGAAATTGGATTCGATTAATCGAATGAAAACTCGACTGTTCGAACAGTGAAATTACTTTGCGAAAAGAAGAATTTCGATTAATCAAAATTGGATTCGATTAATCGAATGAGAACTCGACTGTTCGAACTGAGAATGGACTCTGCGAAAAGGAGAATTTCGATTAATCGAAATTGCTTCGATTAATCGATACTGACTTTCGATTAATCGATTTTGGAGTTCGATTAATCGACTGACATAAATTATGTTGACTTTTGGGTTTGACTTTAAGATTCTTGGGGGATCTTATACCTTCTTTATTGCATCCTTTATGATGTGTTTCACCTGTTATGTGGTACCATAGGTGGTACGTGTGGACTAGTGCACAAGGAGCCACGTGGGACCTTGATGCAATGATCAAATGAAGACTTGAGGTAGGGAACACCTTGAACATGTACTTTATTTTACAAGAGCATGTATGTAGTGATATAGAATTCAATTCAAATGTTATTTCTTAAGAAATTGTGAAAAGTGTGTGTGTAACATCCATAAGAGTAATCATAATGAGCCATCCCCAGGGGATGAAGAAGTAAAGAGATAAGAGCATCAGGTGTGATGCAAGTAAATGGATACATCCCAGGGATGTATCCAAGGATTGAATCATGTTTGATAGGGCCTAACTGATATAAGATAACACAATTACACGGTGAATAACTATATGTAAGGCACCGATATTTTTGTTATTTGAGGTTTGATAGGGTACCCCACCGACGTGGCGGGATATCCACGACTGACACGGCAGGATATCCGTGACCGATACGGCGAAACCGTAGGCGGTCGGAGGCTTATCCCATACAGTAAGCACACCCGTGGGTGTTGATTGAGACAAGTGAAACCCGCCACCAATCCCTGTGGAAAGGGGCTTGATACTATTTGTATTCCTGGGAATACGTTAAAACTGTCTATATAGATGACGATGATGGGTATCTCGTCGGGGCTCGATGCTATATTGCTCGGGGATTACTTAAGTTGAAAGTTTAAGTTTTGCTTTAGGCCTTCTCAGCATCATTCATGAGTAAATGAAAATATAAGTAATCAACAGTAAAACGAAATGCTTTTAATCTGTTTCATTAACAACTGCATAGTTACATCATGCATGGCATATCATGGAATATATGTGAGTTATAATTTATATGTTCAACCGTGTTTGTTCCCTATTGAGCTAGGATGTAGCTCACCCTATAGACTATACGTCGCAGGTCCACTACTAGCAGCTGCCGCGGCTTCAGGAGATACTGATCCCGGCGAGTCGGACCTTGCGGCCGGCGAAGAGTTGGAGCCACCTCCAGAGGACTTCTTCTAGAGGACTCCGTTGTGCCACTTTGAGGGATTTTTGGAGAGGTTTTGTACGGCTTGGTATGTCAAGCCTTGATTGTTGTTTAAAACCATGTACATAAGGAGTTGGGATTATTCTTTTAGGACGAACCATCGATGATGATTTCTATCATCGATGGTTCGGATCGGTTCTCCATTCATGTAGAGGCATGAGGGTAGAACTGTCTTTTGGAGAGTTAATTAATATAGATCCAAATTCCGCAATTTCGTTTATTATTTTATTGAAATGCTTGATATACCAGTGTTCCGTGCTTAGCTAAGGGGCACGGTCAAGATGATCGTGCTGATGGCACGGGTTTCGGGGTGCCGAAATCCGGGCTGTCACACACCATTTCCTGAGTGTCTGACACCTCTATCTAGAATGGGGAAAGGAGCGTCAAAAATGGAAGAAATCTTTGAAACACTCAAGCAAGTAAAGATAAATCTTTCATTACTTGAAACAATCAAGCAAGTTCTTGAGTACGCAAAATTTTTCAAAGATCTATGCACTCGTAAGAGAAAAGCACGTACTCAAGTTTCAAAGAAAGTATTCCTGACTAATCAAGTCAATTCGATATTGCAATTGGATGCACCTAAAAAACATAAGGACCCTGGAGTCCCAACTGTTCCATGCGTTATAGGTGGGCAATCAATTGGTAAGGCATTATTGGATTTGGGAGCAAGTGTCAACTTGATCCCATACTCAGTGTATGAGAAATAGGACTAAGCGACTTGAGACCCACGACAGTTACACTCCAACTTGCTGATAGGTCAGAAAGAAGACCTAGGGGTATTACTGAAGATGTTTTGGTTGGAATAGATAAATTTATCTTTTCAGTAGACTTTGTTGTGTTGGACATGGAACCACAAGTTAAATTCATTAATCAAGTTCCAATCATTCTTGGACGTCCGTTTCTCGCAACTGCTAATGCCTGCATCAATTGTCGAACGGGCGTCATGGATGTTTCTTTTGGAAACATGAAAGTCTGGCTTAATATATTTTATGCGATGAACCATTTTTTCAATGAGGATGAGATTAATTGTTTCTACATCGATCAGGTGGACAAAGTAGTAGATGAAGCTTTACCATCAATGCTTACCAAAGAAGAATTCGAAACTGCTTTGTTGGCCATCTATGAGGAAAAAGGATCTAGAAAGAAATAACCAGAAGGGAAGAGGACGAGTTCATCAAGTGAAGATGATAAGTTATGTGAAATTGAGACTAAGGTGGAACCATTACTTATTGAGGTAAAGGATGAGTTGACACCATCAATCAGGCAACCACCAACTGTTGCATTGAAACAACTGCCTGAGTCACTCAAATATACTTTTCTGGGATCTCAAGAAACACTGTCGGTAATTATCTCATCAACATTATTGAAAGGGCAAGAGCATTAATTATTGAAGGTGCTTAAAGATCACAAGGAAGCTATCGGATGGAGCTTAGCTGATCTTAAAGGAATTGATCCGTCAGTATGTATGCACAAAATATATCTGAAAGATGATAGTACACCATCGAGGGAACCACAAAGACGACTTAATCCAAACATGAAAGAAGTCATTCTAAAAGAGACAATCAAGTTACTCGATGTTAGAATCATCTATGTGATCTCTGATAGTGAATGGATAAGCCCAGTTCAAATAGTTTCCAAAAAGTCGAGAATTACAGTGAAAGAGACTACTGAAGGGGAGTTGGTGCCTACACGTGAGACCACTGAATGGCGCGTGTGTATTGATTATCGAAAATTGAACACTGCCACGAGAAAGGATCATTTTCTCTTACCATTTATTGATCAGATTCTAGAAAAGTTAGCAGGACAAGAATATTATTGTTTTCTTGATGGTTACTCGGGATACAATCAAGTTCCTGTGTTTCTATCGGATCAAGAAAAGACAACATTTACTTGCCCGTATGGTACCTTTGCATATTGGAGGATGCCATTCGAACTTTACAATGCGCCGGCCACTTTTCAACGTTGTATGTTAGCAATATTCTCATATATGGTTGACAAATTTATCGAGGTGTTCATGGACGATTTCTCGGTTTTTGGGAAGGCATTTGAATTATGCTTGAATCACCTGACACAGGTATTACAACATTGCATAGAATCGAATCTTATTAAGCTGGGAAAAGAGTCATTTTATGGTTCAACAAGGAATTGTATTGGAACATATCATTTCCAAGAAAGGGATCGAAGTCAACAAGGCAAAGTTGACTTAATTACTGATTTGCCACCACCCAAGAGTGTTCGACAAATTCTATCATTTCTGAGTCATGCGGGATTTTATAAAAGATTCATTAAGGATTTTAGCAAGATCGCCAAGCTCTTGTGCAACTTGCTTGGAAAAGATGTTCCGTTTGAATTTGATGATGCATGCATGAAGGCATTTTTGAAAATGAGAGAGCTATTATTCAATGCTCCGATAATCCAACCACTGGATTATTCTCTACCGTTCGAACTCATGTGCGATGCATCGACTATGCTATTGGAGCAGTCTTAGGACAAAGGGTAAATAAATTACCTCATGTGATTTACTATGCAAGTAAGATATTGATTGATGCACAACTAAATTACACCACCACCGAGAAGAAATTATTAGCTGTGGTGTATGTATTGGAGAAATTCCGTTCCTATTTGCTCGGTTCGAAAATAGTAGTCTTTTCAGACCACTCTGCATTGAAGTATCTGTTGGCAAAAAAGGACACGAAACCAAGGTTAATCCGATGGATCTTGCTCCTCCAAGAGTTCAAGTTTGAAATCAAAGATAAAAAGGGGGTCAAAAATGTTATGGCTAATCATGTGTCACAAATTTTGCCTGAAGAATCATCTATATATGAGACTATCTGTGACACCTTTTCGGATGAGCAGTTAATGGAAATTGATGCAACAGCTACAAAAGTTCCTTGGTTTGCCAATATTGTGAATTATCTGGTCACTGGCAGAATTCCTATGCAATGGGGTAAGAGTGATAAGAATTTGTTTTTCTCACAGATAAAATACTATTTTTGAGATGAACCACAGTTGTTCAATTCTGTTCAGATCAAGTCATCCGAAAATATGTACCGAAAGAAGAGCAACTAAGCATCATAAATTTTTATCATGCTGGGGCCTGTGGAGGCCATTTCGGAGGACAAAAGACCGCACAGAAAATTCTGTAAAGCGGATTATACTGGCCCTCCATCTTTCAGGACACTGTAAAATTTTGCAAAGAGTGCCAACGATGTCAACAACTTGAAAATATTTCACGACGAAATATGATGCCACTAAATCCGATTTTGATAGTTGAAATTTTCGATGTATAAGGGATCGACTTCGTGGGTCCTTTTCCCCCATCATTCGGTTATTTATACATTCTGGTGACCGTTGATTATGTCTCAAAATGGATAGAAGTTGTGGCAACCCAATCGAATGACCACAAAGTCGTGATAAAATTCTTGAAAGAAAATGTGTTTAACATATTTTGAGTCCCAAGAGCAATCATTAGTGATGGCGGTTCGTATTTCTGTAACAGCCACTTTGCCACTTTAATGAAAAATTACGGCGTCACCCACAAGGTAGCAACGTCGTACGACCTGCAGACTAGTGGTCAAGTGAAAGTGTCGAATCAAGAGATCAAACGAGTTTTAGAAAAGACGGTATGACCGGATAGAAGAGATTGGTCGAACCGGCTATCTGATGCTCTATGGGCATATCGTACTGCATTCAAGACACCGATTGGAATGTTGCCATTTAGGGTTGTATATGGGAAAGCATGTCATCTCCCAGTTGAATTAGAGCATAAGGCATTTTGGGCTATAAAAAGGTTTAATTTCGATATGCAAGAGGCAGGATCCAATCGAAGGTTACAGCTGAATGAACTAGAAGAGCTATGCTATGGCGCGTATGAAAATTCGAAGATATATAAGAAACGGTATAAAACGTTGCACGATCAATCAATTTCGCGGAAGGAGTTCCACATCGGACAAAAGGTTTGGTTGTTCAACACCAAACTTAAGCTCCATCCAGGAAAATTGAAATCAAGGTGGGAAGGACCATTTCAGGTTGTACCCACTACCGTGCATGGTGTGATTGAGATGAGAAGTCTTAAGGGTAATCGAACTTTCAAAGTAAATGGGCAACGACTTAAACCAATGGTTGAGCCAATGACCCAGTTCAAGATTGAAGCGATGTACCTCAGTGACCCGGAAAAGTGAATAATGAAGTGGTCGAACTGTCAACACATAAACTCAGCGCTTCCTGAGAGGCAACCTAGTGTGTTTTAAGTTTCTTCTTATGGTAAAAATAGGAAGTCTTTGTCAATCGATTAATCGGAGACAAGTCAATCGATTGACCTTCTACAAGGCTCAATCGATTGATAATTGCACTATCAATCGTTTGAAACTTCCATCATCATCATCATCTCATCCCTGCATGCGTGTGTCTGACCAATCGGCACATCTACTAGGTCAATCGATTGAGACTCAAATTTCGATCGATTGACAATACCTCGAGTTAATGGTCAGTTTTCTGAAATCGGAGCGTCAATCGACACACCCTTTCGTTGGTGGATAAGTCAAGGGTCACGCTAATGTCAATCGATTGAGACTAACCTCTCAATCGATTGACTTGATTGCTTATTAACTCTGCCAATTCCCAAGGCACCTAAATGGTGCGACTTTTCACGAAAAGGTTATTGTCAATCGATTGACACCACTATGTCAATTGATCGACATTTAGAGTACTTGAGTGGATTGTACCACGTCGCATCCACATTCCAAATACCCTTTTACATTCTCGCAATGTGGTGGAGGTCAATCGGTGTCAATCGATTGAAACTAGTCTCTCAATCAATTGACGATCACATTATATAATGGGGACACCCGTGGCCCCCTTCTTCACAAACCTCCTCCAATCCGACTCTTACATTGATCTATATTCTTCTCGTACGCGATCAAAATGGCGGCACCTGGTCCACTGATCTACCGACCACCTCGTCCTGCCAACAATCCTATGTGCATCCCCAATGACGAGTACGTGGATCACCAGTTTCAAAAGGAGAATTTCTTTGATCTCGTAAAATATCGATGTATCGCCGAAGCCGCTCGTTCGATCGAATTCATCGAGGCTCTGCACTTGGAGATGTTGCTCGCTCCTCCGCCTATAGATGTCTCGTTGCGTATCTTGCGGTTGTTTTACCAAAACATGGAATAGGTATCAGCCACACTATCGCCGACGGGTTTGCCATTCATCCGCCTCGAGATTGACAACTGGACGTATAACTTGCACGCCGCCAATCTTGCACGTGCATTCAATTTCTATGTGATTCACCCAATGAACTACCACATCAATCCCGCCATTGTTCTCAGCCAGGACCTCATGATCAACAACATGTGTGGAGGACAGCGCGGGTCCGGTTTGTCCACTAAACGAGCCGTCCTACCGATGGACATCTTGTTTTGGGACATTATTATATCGAACAATCTGTTTCCGCATGGCACGAAGAGCGAGAGGACGAAGAATAGGGTGTTGGTGCTTTATGCAACACACACGAATACTTGGTTTGATGCTTGAAGAGATATATCGGTGTCACAGTGACATCGTGATCACCACCGCATCGAAAAAGCAGGAAGCGATTTTTTTGCATTTCCCGCACTATGTGATGCATCTTTTGGACCAAGTTGGGTGCCCGATTTATAATAATGAAGAGATGGGTGATATGTAATTTTATCAATATGGCACAAATGTTTGAGACAAGAGCATCAAGGCCATTATGCATGTTACGCCACCACCTATCGACGTCAATGAAGTACCTCCTCCTCCCTGACCAAACCCCGCACAACGCCAGCGCGGCGGCATTAGACGACCTCGTCCCGAAGAGGTCCCCAATTTTAACGACGAGGCAGCAGTAGCTCACCTCGAGGCACGGATCAATGGGTTGAGTGCCACTGTAAGAGGTATTGATCGTCGTTCATGATTTCAGAGTTCCCTTCTCGTGCAGATTGCTCGTGAGTCATTCCCCGGGCAAGCCGAGGACTTCATCGCAGGAGCGAGAGCGACGATGGATGGAGAGGGAGATCCGAAAAATGAAGATGATGATGATGCTTAGTGATGAGTACTGAAATATGATTATATTTTACCCCTAAATACTTATATTTAGCTGTCTGATGAAGGCTATCTGATGAGAATTATTAGATTTGAAGTGTTTCAGGTGAATACAAGCCAAGTGTGGAAAACAGCCCAAGAATTCTAAAAATAATGTCAAAACACTGTAACTTTGGGTCATCGAGAACTTGGTGCGACTTGTGGTTAAATTTGGACCTTTAAGACGGCCTCATTATGAAATTGTCAAAACACAAAAGTTGTAGATATTTTCGTCAGCTTTCTAACGGCATAAGAATCACCTCAATCCGAATTCTAGACAGAAAGTTATGGCTAAAATACCGAAGCAGTATTTGATACAAAAAGTGTGCTGAAATTCACAGATTTCTGAGGGTCGATGTATCGACCCTTTTGGTCGATTAATCGAGGAGAAGGAGAGTCTGACACGGAATTGACTACTTTAAAGCTGATTTTGAGCCTCTTTTGTAGGGTCGATGCATCGACCCTATTGGGTCGATTAATCGACCCTAAATTGGCGGCTGGGGAGACTTCTGCTACCGATAATCTATTTAAAGTGACTCAAACACTTCGAGGGAGAATGAGAAATTAGGGAGATAGGAGATTAGAGTTTTAGTTTTTTGCTTTTCTTTTTCATAGTTAGACATAGAAATAGAGAGTTTTTATTTATTCCTTTTTGAGAGCTTTATTCCTTTAATTTCCAGTACTCATTCCTCCAGTTTATTATATTTTTGCTCAAGTTTATTCCTGTATTATTCTCGTTTCTGAAGACCATCGTACATTTGGATCAAAGTAATTTCTTTTGAAGTTGAGGTATTTTTAATTCATTAAATTAATGTTATTTTCTCTTCCTTATTTATTTATGTCATTTAATTGCAATATGTGTGGCTAAATTCATAAGGATGGGGATCTAATGATTCCCATCCGAGGGATGTACTTTTAATAATATAAATTTAGGATTAAAATATGAGATCTTATTTTATGGTTGTTGTGCTATCAAGAACGGATGAAATCCCCGCCACTAACTAGGATCGCGTGTGCCGAGCCATGCCCGGGATCTCAGATCTGTGACGGTAATTTTACCCAATCATTGTTATATGGTTTTTTTGCTTTCATCGTGTGGATCTAATTACGATTATGATCCGGGATCGAGTGTGCCGAGCCATGCCCTGGATCTTGGATCTGTAATGGTAATTTTATATTAATTACTCTCTAATCTGAAATCGAGTGTGTCGAGCCATGCCCTTGATTTCAGATCTATGGTGGTATTATTGTTGAAATTTTTACCCACTTTGGGGATGATTTTTGAACCTGAGATCAAGTGTGCCGAGCCATGCCCTTGATCTCAGATCTATATATGAAAATCATCTAAGTCCTAATTGCAGGGATGCAACGTGGAACCTATCGGGATTTTTGACCATTTATCTTTCATAAAAGATATTTATTCTCAATGGTATATCTCATAGTTTAATCCATAGATTTATATTATGGGAAGAACAGACCAAAGATGGGAGGATTTAGTATCTTCATCTTTATCTTTATTTTTGAATTATCAATTAAATTTCAATTTGTAGTCAGTAATTATCATCTCATCAAACCACCTAAATCATAAGACTGGTAGAATACTGTTAGATCTCAGTAGATTTCTGGAATTGCTTGTCCTTTTAGATCTTTCAAAATTAGTCCTAGTGGGAACGATCTCGTACTCCGCACCCACTATATACAATCCGATTCGTGCGCTTGCGAGTAAAACATTACAATAAAAATATCACATCACTTAACGTGTTTGTGTTTGTGTTAGTGTTTGTGTGGTTTATTTGTTTATAGTCTGTTTTATTTTGAGACTTGTTTTCTTTTAGGTGTAGGATTTGTTTTTGTTTTAAGTTAGTTTGTTTGATATGTGCACGATCTGTAATCAAATCAGATTGAATGAATGAATAAGGGTGTGTTTTGTGTGTTATCCCTCGGTGTATTCTCGGGGTAATGCATATGTTCATCAGTCAATCGATTGAGATGAAAATCTCAATCGATTGAGTAATTCAACTCCCTCATGCTCAAACTGTTGATCGATTGAAGAGTCATTTTCAATCGATCAACCTGGACATTCCATTCCCATTCATTAATTGACAATCTGTCTGCATCACTGTTTTGATGTACAAAGTGAGCCGATTGAATCGATTGATACTTTAGATGACCAGAAAATCTTTTCTGTCAGAAACATCGAATTTTCAACAAATGCGTACACTGACTAAAAGAGCTTACGTTGGCCATGCACCATATTTCCAACTTGGGTCAATCGATTGACACTCACGGGTTAGTCGATCAACTGATGCATGTTCTCAGAAAATACATCCTACCTTTCCGAAAACTAAGCGTCAAGTCTCTTCCTTAGAGTCCGTAGTTTAGGAGATTTCTTTGAGTCCTTAGAGAGTCTGTGTTTTAGAAATTTTTCTCTATTTATACCTCTCTTAGGATAGTCTTTTAAATCACCTTAGTTAGAAATTTTCTTTCAATCCTCCCCAAGTTTTTGCTATGGCTCCTATCAGGTACCGCACCTGCTCG
Source organism: Chloranthus sessilifolius (assembly GCA_021018995.1). NCBI lineage: Eukaryota > Viridiplantae > Streptophyta > Magnoliopsida > Chloranthales > Chloranthaceae > Chloranthus > Chloranthus sessilifolius. The sequence goes on from CM037596.1 coordinate 7,692,948, forward strand.
GCAGTCAAGAAATTGATGGAACCGACACGAAAAAGAGTTCGTCGAAAACCGCCACGGGAACCGCTCGATTTGTCAATGCGAGAAATCATTAATCTTGATATTGTTTTCGATCTAGAAGTTCAATCAAGTTTTACTCGTCTCATCGAAGCCAGCAATGCTCCAGCGTTGAATTTGATTCTGACATATTTATGGGCGGAATTAAACCCACAACCGCCACTTGTACTGCTGCCTCCTACCCCACCAACATCTCCGCCACAAGCGCCCATTCCACCACCCATCGAGGGTGGAATCACTGATGAGATGTGACATTACACATTCCCACAGCCAAAGCAAGAGAGCACTTTCAATGATGATTAAGGGACTAGGACTCTCTGTTTTAGGGTCTAATTTTAGGAGTCCTTTAGATGTTATTTTATTTTATTTTCATGTTTTAGATTAGGGTGTTTTTAGATTATGTTTTAGAATTAGGTTATTAAATTTTCAATAAGTGTAATAAATTGCACCAATTAATAAAAGTTTAATTTAGTTATATATTTGTGTTTTCTATTTTGGTCACAATACCTTTTACCTGGTCAGTCTTTTGGTTCTCGATTGTATTTAACAGGTTTGGGGGTGTCATTCACTTTCCAAAAATTCAACTAATGGGGACATTGGACGATTCAGGATTGGGGGGGTATTTCCTTCGATTCATATGTGTAGATTTCATATTAAAAAAAAAAAAAAGAGGCTATTCTCGGATTTTAGTGCATCAGTCAATCGATTGAGACCAATTGTCTCAATCGATTGACTGATAATCATCAGACCTATCGAAAGTCTACGTCAGTCAATCAATTGAGGAATTGGATTCAATCGATTGACTGATGACAATTAGACTTATGAATTTTGAATTTTATTCATATTCTTAAATTGTTGATGACCGAAAATCCGTTTAGAGATTGTCATCATGCCATAATTGTTTTACAAATGCTCATAAATTTTAATGATGAATAATGATGTTCATGATCTATGACTAGAAAGTATGTACCATCACTTTGCTTTAATTTCAAATTATGAACTAAGTGTAGAACTTGAAATCCTAAGATTCCAAAGAAAGACTAAAAAACCAGCGAGCTTTGGAACTTTGTCCTCGTATTTTATGAGTGCTGAAAATTTTTGGAGTATCTTTGAACTTCATTCTTAATTATTGAAATCTCATCTCGATTTGTTGGTTTTACATGTGTTATATGATTGTGCTAGAAATTATTGTGTGACAACTCAAGGCAAATAGGCATCATTACTATCATGAGAGGAGATGATCAAAGGCCATATTTGACTTGTTTGTGCTCAAAATATCCCACCATATATTGATTTATCTTGTTGCACCCTCTTTGAGCCTCAATTGAAAGATTTTATCTTAAATATTCCTTGTGAGCTATATTAATCATACCCCACACCGATTTGAAAAGACCTTACCCTTTAATTTCTGAGAAATCAGAGAGGAGAGCGAGAAAGGAAATAGAAAGTTATGGCAATAGTAGTTGCAAGGAGTATATGGCAGAAAACTAAAAAAGAGAGCAAAGAAGAAAATATATCTTTGTGCAAGAGATAGAGAAGTGTGTAAAAGCAGTGTTATAAAGAAAAGGAAAGAAGGAGAAAAGTGATAAAATGGGAAAAGCTTCTGAAAGGTTCGAAAAAGAAAGTGTGAAAAATCATAAAATCAAATGTACTTCCTTTTTCAATTTCTCAGAGAAATTTGAATCTAATTTTTCCTTTCTTTCTTAACCTTTACCCGAGCCCCATTACAACCTTAGAAAAAACCTTCTTGGTCCAATTATGAGGGGTAAATGCTTTGTGGAGAGTGATCATACAATGTCTATGCTACATGGTATATGCATGCTTAGGATACAAATATCTTCCTAAAGAGATTTCTTTTAAAAATTCTTTGATGCACCGTCTTTCTTAAAACATGTGAGATTCTTCTAATTTGTGTTGTAATTCCATCTCACATATGGGTGAAAAGTAAAACTGTTTATCGGAGCGACTTCATTGTGAGTGCACACCTATGGTGAGGATTGAGTCTAGATATGGAATCTAAAGACTTCTAGTTTAAACTTATTCTCAAATGAAAAAATTGAACAGTGATAATAGCACATGACACTTTGGGCATAAATCATGAGTATTGGAAAAACAATGAATTAAAGTGAATGGGTCTTAATAGAATGAGCATGGCCAGAAGCATCTTAAAGGTTTTCACGGACATTTAACTATTTAAGGGCATGACTACAATTCTAGAATCTATTAGTTTATGAAGTATGTAGGTATCTTCGCTGAAAACCTTCAGGAGACACAACTTCTCCACTAGAGATCACCTAGGGGTTTAAAGGCTTATTACATTGGCTAAATGCAATCGTGTTCCCTACAAAAGTGGCACTCATTTTATTTGTTAAATTGTTAGTTATTTTTCATTCTCTTTGCTCGAGGACTAGCAAATTGTAGGTTTGGGGGTGTGATCGGTGCCGAAATATGACTATATTTTGTACCTTAATTCCTACATTTAGCTAGCCGATGAAAGCATCTGATGGTGGTTATGTAGTTTCAATGTTTACAAGTGTTTCTAACCGTTGGATTGTTAAAGAGCGTAAAAAATGATAATTAAAGGTTACGCAAGAACTGTAGATCAAAAAGGTCAAAAGAAGCATCAAAATCCGTGAAATAGCTCAACATCCATCAGGAGAATGGAGACTCTAGCCATATATATCAATCGATTGAGAACCAAGCGTCAATCGATTGACAAGAGAGACAACTTTGGCCCTTTTAGTTCGAATTCAAGTTCAATCGATTGAAGATTAAATTCAATCGATTGAGGTTATTACAGAAAAGATTTGCTAGCTCATATAAAAGAAAAGCTACGGCTTTGTTAGTCTAATCTTTATTCTCTATCCCTTCTCTCACTCTTGGGCTCACATTCTCTCTTTTCTTTTAGGGTTTTCTCTGGGTAGATTGTACGTAGGCTTTTACATTTTTTTTCTTTTACAGTTTGTAGAATCATAGATTGTATTTAGGAAAAACATTGTAAAAAGACCTTTGGATAAATAAAAAGTATATATTTAAGAGAATGACTTCTAGTTTATAACGAGATCGCACACCAAGGATGAGCAGCTAAATCATTTGTTCAAGGAGGATGCGATTCCCAGATAAGTAATATTTTTATGATTAACCCCATTGTCTCTTAATTTCATCATAGAATCATTTTATTAAAAAGTGTGCTTAAATTGAATATCTTTTGAATACTTTATTATGACTGTTGATCTATGTTATCAACAACCATAATCACCAGATCTGTACCTGCAGGTCGATCTGGGCTGCAGAGTGATTATATGTTCATAGTCGTGATTTAAGAATCTTGAGATACGCTATACTTTTTACATGATTCATACCGCAATGATAGGCTGAATCATCATTTTTAGATAGGGTATGCTAGATCGATGATCATGTTTTCTTACAATTCATTTTTTTAGATAAATGATGGTGTGATTGATGTGTTATGAAATTGTGGGTTTAATGGTAGAAAGGTTATAAATCTGGGATAGCAAATTTCTTGATCATTCATAAAATTGTCATTTTATTTATCATAAATTGTTCTTGCTCAGATTAGTTATTTTTCTTGCATCTAGAATAGTATAGTAATTGTTTAGCAAATTAAATTTTCTCCCTTGGTGCTTCCTTGGGCATTTCAAATCTCTTTAAGGATTAGTTAAATTTCACGTTTCCATGTGGATTCGACACCCTTAATTTTACTGTACTACAACTGATCTTGTGCACTTGTAAGAGTATAATTTAAAATCGATCAGATATACCCCATTGAGCTACCATTCCAACCAAAATCAATTGGTTAAGGTTTTAAGGTTTTCAAACACAGGACCACAGGGTTGTACAGGGACCCAAAACCCAACATGTAGATACTACAAAAAATAAGACCATTAGCGGCAGCCAAACACTGCTGCTAATACTCTTGCCGATAATAGTCTCAATAGCTTTTTAGTTAATAGCGGTAGTTTTTGGCCGCTAATAATCTTATTTTTTATTGTGAGAATAAGTGTTACGCGTAGTTGTTGGTGCGCGCTTTTTCTGAGTCCCTTTTGGTTCCCGTTGAATCAATGGCTTCCAACTATGTCCTAGCGGACTCTAGCGATGCGGTGTTTGAAATAATTAAGGTAAAGATAAATAATAAAGGGGGTTTTCTAGAAAGTTTCTAATTTATTGCGATCACCAGCTGCAGATATTTATCAACGCTACAACACGTCAATGATCACGCTTAAGAGAAGGTATAGGTTTCTTCTATACTAAATTGTCCGCCTGCAAACGTCAGCAGCATTCTGTTTCTTAGGTTAGATAGTTTAGTTTTCCTTTTATTTCCTTTTATGGTTATGGTTCTAGTCAGTTTAGATCTCCTTTGAGTCTATTGAAAATTTAGTCATATAAGTTTGTTCCAATCCGGTTAGGAGTTCAGTTAATGTTGGCTTCCCAATTCTATTAGAAATCCAATTAATATTAGTTTCAGTCTCCTATTGGTACAAGGAGTGCGTGTATAACAGTTCTAATGAGACTTAATTTGTTCAGGCATATCAGGTGTGCTACGGTCTAAAACTGAAAATAAAAATTAATAGAATTCCTAGATCTAGATATTAGAAGCTATGGTTGTAAATTAAAAGATTAAATCCTTACCTAGGGTCGGGGCTGCAGAGAGAAATATCAAAAGTTAGAAGCTTGAATCTCGAAACCATGGGTTGATTCTCGGAGTGCTCTAGTTTCGGAATCCCAACAAAAATCCGCTCTCTTGAAAAATTGTCAGCCCCCTCGTGTTGTGTTTTCGAAAAAATTCAAAAGAAATTTTATAGGTTTTCCTTCAATTAAACACCCTATTTCAAGCGTTTAATTGAATTACGCGTCAGTTTCCTAACGCTTAATTGCTTTGAGTCGGTCACCGACTCAGTGAGCCACTGGCTAACTTGCTCAGCGAGTTTTTCAGTCCTAACAAAATTAGGGCTAATTGCGCGCATAATGGGAGATACGTAATCTGATTAAGCGTTTAGTCATAAGCGCTTAATCAAGGAAACTTAAGGGTTAAGGGTTGTGAGACTAGGTCAGGCGTAGGCCAATTGCGCGCAAGTTTTGTAGTGCTCAATCCGATTGTGCGTCTAATTTCAGGCGCGTGATCGAGTCTCGAATAGGTCTGAGAATGGAAGTTTGGTCTCAAAGGAGGACTGATTGCACGTTTGTGGTATAATGTGCAATCAAATTACGTGCGGGGTTTCAAGCGCTTAATTCAGGGCTGTCCGGGTCTGGTCTCTAGAATGAAATGCAAAACTATTGTTTCAGTCAGCATTTCGACTATATACTATTATTTCAGTATATAGTCTCTCATCGTCGGAATCTGAGTCACATAGCTATTGTTTCAGCCTGTGTTTAGTCATGTATTATTGTTTCAGTGCATAGTTTCCATATCAGGATTAAGAAGGTCAAAAGTTGACCGAACAAAAAATATATTTCAAGAAGGCAAAATGAGGGTGTCTACAATAATGCCCGAGCCAATTAAGCATGTCTATTACTTGTCTTTTTATATGTGAACCATGTTTATCAACTAAACACGGTTATTATTAAAGGTAGAAATGGACATTTTTTTATCATAGTGACCAAGTCAGGTTTTGAAAAACAATCGGCTTCCTAAACATTCATAAAAATCTAACAAAATTTGTCAAATTTGAGAAAAAATTACAATCAAAAGTTGAAAAAATAAAATAAAAATAAATAATATATTAACCAAAATTAAAAAATAAAATTTTGTAACCAAAATGGGAAAATAATTCAGGAAAGAATCATTTAATTTGCATATAATTCATAAAATCCCTGAATAATTCGAATTTTTTGAATTGTATTAAAAAATTCCGAATAATTCATATTTTATTCATTTTTTTCGAAAATTTATGAATTATTTGCGACTTTTTTCAAAAAGTCACTAATTTTTTTTTTTTGAAAAATAATTTTATATTATATAATAGAAAACTAACTTAGTGCCTCGAAATGCCCGATAAAAACACTAGCTAGCACCACAAGTATTGCTATCTAAAACCTTTACTTGCCCCTAAACAAGGGTTTAGACCATAGTTTTAAGTATCAGCCATATCCGGTAGTGATACATATGTATCCGATTAGGAACCTTTGGATATGATATACACTCTGGATTCGATATGAGGTCAATTATCTGTTGACATTGGCTCCTATTGAATCGTATCAGCCCATATTAGCAATGCCGGATATTATCTAATGTAAATTGGACGTAATAACAACACTACAAAAATAAGGTATTTTAGCGGTATTTATTGTTAAGATAATTTTCGGTAGCGGCAAGACTAATAGCAGCAGTTTTTGGTAACAATAAGACTAATAGCAGCAGGTTTTTGTTAAAAAATTGACGCTGATAGTCTTATTTTTTGTAGTGCAAAAAAACCTTTTGTGCAAAAAAAAATATTTGTTTAAATTATTTATATTTTGTTTAAAGGATACCTTTAAACAAGCCCACGGAATCTTGAAAAGCACTCATGCCAAAAATTGTTAATCTCTTTAAATCAGACGATGGAGATCATTTTCTGCTCCAATCTTCCACAAGAGATCTTGAGGCCATGGTGGTATCATAACAAGTCACACATAAAAACCAAACATTATATGTGCATAAGAGGCCCATGGATATGGATTCCAACGCCTGACCATGTTGTCCATAGGTTCAAATTATTTGGGTGCAACGAGCAAATATAAATAGTCGATAAAAAAACATCCAAAATAAAGGTTCCTTTGTTCACCACTACGGAATCTCTGAGGGTACCTACATTCGAAACCCACTAAATCCGTTGACTGCTTCAAATCACATGATCAAGATTAATTGTTTTTCACCCCAATCTTCCATTCGATGGATCTTGAGACTATGAGTGTATCATAGATGGTGTGCTTTTTATTCCACATGGTGCAGATCCCCAATAAATTCCCCTAAAATCATACATTAAATCGTGAGATCATGGCCCTCATATCAAATGGCCATATTTTGATTCCACGTGGCACACATCCGTGACCACAGTGCATCATTGTACATAAGCACGATCATTTTGGGAATGTGTGCATGTCATATGTAATCAACATCTGATCGTCTGATATGTTGGCGATGATCTCAAGATCTATCCTGTGACGATTGGATTGAAAAACAACCTCTATCATCAGATTCAAGGCAGTCAATGATGTGAACTGTGGAATCATCAGTTGCAACAAGAATAACAATCCGACCGAAATTGAACCAAAACCAATATCTATATTCGATCAGTTTCATTTTCGTTTTGGGATGCCGAAACTGAAAAACGGTTGGGTAGGTTTAGAACACCAACCCAAAATCAAAATAAAAAATGAAAAGAATATAAAAAATTTAAACAGCAAAACCAAACCAATTTATCTTTTCTTGTTTTAGATCGGTTTGAGTTTTGACTTCTCAAAATTTCGGATAACCAAAACCGATTTACTTCGACCTGATTTCGATTCAGATGGAACCAAATCGAAAATTTTGATTTCGATTAGGTTCGGTTAATCCAACTTGCACGCCTAGTTTTAATCGTGCTGGTATTAACCGGATCGGCCAGTGAACCCCTGTGCAAGAGTCACTAATTATCATTTTTTATTTACCCTCTCTAATTTCTAGGTTAGTGACCTAGGGTTGAACCGTCGGTCATGACCCCAAATCACATGGATGTATGCATGCCCATTTTTTGTACTTGTACCATGTCACATGTGATCTAAAAATTTTAAAAACATATACCTTTTTCGCCTTCAAAAATGTCAAATATTGGGTTATGTCGGGCATACTTGGCGCGTCGATATTTTGCCAACTTTGATCACATTTTGGACAATAAATAAAATATTTTTTCAATTATTATTTTTGTTTAGATAGATGTGATCGATCTCGTGCATGTTGCCTCGACACCGAATCTTTGAATTAGATATTACTTGATATCCGAACGGCACTAACATAGGATTCAACCCTAGGTCGTTAACCTAAGGTTATATTTCCCTAATTATTTTTACTTTTTTTTTAGGAGAACCTAATTATTATTGCTACTATATATACAAAATATGAAAATTTTGTGACAATGGCAGTCAAGGATCAAAATGTCAGGTTTCGGTTTTGGGACTATCCGAAACTGAAATTTTGCAGGTTGGCCGAAATTTTGCCTTCCATACATTATATGCCTTGAAAGTTTGAACTCTATTATCATTTCGTTGCCGACCGAAACCTGAAATTATCGGTCGAAATTTTGAACTCCTGATGGCAGTGCTATGACTCCTTGTCATGAACCGAAATTCTACCATATCTCAAGAGCCTAGAATTCTGAATTATGACCCGCATATATTCCGGATATGTCAAGCGGACATACACCTAATCAGAATTCTCGCGCATATCTGGTTTCACAAAATCCGTGAAAGACAACAACAGAAATTTGAAATATAAAAGTAGTCATAGATACTGAATAAAATCTACAAATCTACCAATAAAACGTAGATCAAGTCGAAGACAAATCCGATAAAGGAAAGTCATAGTATCAACAATAATAAAATAAGACCAACTTAATATCGAATCTAAGAAAGTCAATATCCGGCACCCGAATCAAGATCAGCACTGAAGTCTTCCTGATACTCAACGTTCGCCGGATTAATGAAATCGGCATCGGCGGAATCTGGATAGTAGACGTTTACTCCACCAGCATAATCACCTGCAGCTGTTAGATTGTCGTGGAATGAGTTTACTCAGTCACATAAACTCAGTGGATACACCAACAATCCACCTCATTCTACTCAGGTGCATTGTGGGTGCATCAAGTGAGTGATAAACATAATATTTCAAAACATACAGCAAGAGAAAGATAAAATCATTTGCATATAATAAAACTCATATCATATCATAAATGTAAGACCATAATTTAAACACTTATATCCTAACGTACCTCACCACATCTCATAACATATTATATCATGTCTTATTATCATTCTTGTATATACGTCTGTACATCGCATAAACGTAACTAACATACTCATAAATCATATACGACCTGCGCCAGGGTCGCTGCTCGAGCTACCATATGAGGGTCGCCATAGTATCATATCACTATATCATAATCTATTTAATCGCCCTCCCTATCCTCCTCATACTCCCAACTCAGTCTAATGGGAAGACATAATAGCCAAACATAACTCATAAACATACTCATACTCATAACATACCCTTACACTTAATTATAAGATAAGCTATAGCAAAATAACCTCACCACAACTAAGGCGCAAAGCCCGAATTTTATATCATATCTCATATTTTATCCTCTCATGTTAAAACTTTGGGAGATAGGGTCACTGTATACGAGGCTACACTAAATTCGCACTCACTCAGCTCGCCATGATGTCCTATATTACCATGACTTATAAGGCATGTGAATACGATATATTTCTCGCTTCGATACCATCTCGGCAAATCACCATGACTAAGCGTAGGTATGATCTCATACACTCACGTACATATGACCTAATATGTCTATAACTCATATATTATGATAAAGATGGAAGCATAATACTATCATACACACATCATAAATTTATATTTCGATTATGTTTATACATAATATCAATACACTTATAAGATAAGAGTAGTTATTAATGTGATTTCAATAACGTGAATATCAGAGTTCGATTTTTATGAGACATCGAATTTCTAATCTTTCTTGTGCAGCCTTGGGTTATTTAAAATTGAACCCGACTTACTGCTCTACTTTGACCTCTAAAATGTCAAATTCGTGAAATAATTATTTCACACAAATATGTAAAGTTTGTTACCTTCTTTCCAATGCCACAAGAATCGCATCAATCCGAGATCAGAGTAAAAAATTATGACTAAAATATTTAGACTAATACATCGATGGTCGCAAGACTTGAAACTTCAAGATGGTGTAATCTATTATTCTTTTAAATAAAATAAGAACATAATTTAATTTTAAGGCTTAATTAATTTTAAATAAATAATAATATATATCATTATAATTTTTAACTATATAGATTTAAAAATAAACAATCTCAATATGATATTATTTCAATTAAGTCAATCTATCAGATTTATAAATATTAGAGTTTAATTAATTTTACAGATTTAAAAGAAGATAAAATATTAAATATAAAGACCTAATAGAAAAGTATAATATTAATTAGCTAACAAATGAATTATTTGAAAAGATAAATAAAATATAAACCTGACTTATAATCATGCAACTTTAATAGAAAATAAAATATCAAATATGTAGATTTATCATATTTAAAGATATTTATATTTAATTAGTATGTAGATTTAAGAGAAAGCAGACATATTAAATATGCAGACCTAATATAAGGTAAAATATTAATAGTCCAACAAAGGAGTTGTTTGAAAAGAAAAATAAAATAAAATATCAACCGACCTACAAAATATACAACTTTCAAGGGAAAATATAATATTAAACATATAGGTCTATTAATTTATAATATATATAAGCTTAAATAAGATTTTTAAATTCTTCGATGTGCGACCACACACATCCTACGTGACGGGATTTGAGAAAAATAAGATGGATTGATAGGTACCCGCCTCTTGAAGCGTGAACGATATATCTATGGCGGTTCGGATTGAAAAGGTCGATGCCCAATGCGTCAGTTCATCTAAGTCGTTTTCTCTTCCTTTCTCTTTTAAACAATGCGTCGGTTCGTCTAAGTCGTTTTCTCTTCCTTTCTCCTTTAAAGAATAAAGAGCTCTTAAAGTTTTGTTTATAATAGTAGGAAGTTTTAAATTAACTCTAATTAACACTTTTGGTAAAAGATTTAATAAAATAGGAGTTTATCCTCGTAAGAAGAATTTATACATTACTTGAATAGGTTGAGAAAAAGTTTCATTCCAACACTTTGTGTAAGCACCCAAACAATTGGTATTTCTTTCCTCAAATTATAGTTATACCCTTTAACTTGTTTCATCACTTAAAATGAGCATAAATTTTTATATTCTTGTCAGAAATCGTCAAATTATATATCGTTGAAATCGTATCGACGAGTACTGCACAATGAGTCTAATTTTGATATAGAAAAAATTAAAAATTTTCTACATAAAGGATGGGTTTCAATTTCGGTGTAGAGCGTTAGCACAATGCATGGTACATCATCTAACACCGTTAAAATAAAGCCAAAAAAATCTGGGTTGTTACACTCCTCCACGGATTTAAGAAAATTTTTGGAGGACTTTAACTAGGGTTCTCAAAGAGCCGAGTCATCAATTTAAATGCTCGACTCAACTCAACTCAAAACATAAATAAAACCTTTAACATCAACTCGATCGGCTCTAGAACTCACCCGAAGCCTGAGAAATATAAAGTCAAGCTTGAAACTCGGCTTGGCTTGACTTGATAAATATAAATAATATATTTAATTTTTATACACATGTTAGTGTGTAGAAAATGAAAGAAGAAGTATTAATTATTAGGGTAGCTTAAAACGCCCACCGAACCTTGAGGGGCACCTACGCCTGAAACCATTGATGGCTTTAAATCAGATGATAGAAATCGTGTTTAACTCCAATCTTTCACCCAAGGGAGCGTGAAATCATGGCGCACTTATTAGACGATCATTTTTCGATTTCATGTCACAGATCCCAAAAACGTAGCCCTCTAATGCTCTAATGTCACGTTTACTCAAACGTGCCTTTAGGGCTGCTTTTTGGGATCTTTGACATGTGAAGTCAAATAGTGACTGTCTAATTGTACGTTCATAGCCTCGAGGTACCTAGGGGTGGAAGATAAGAGTGAAGCACGACCATGTGAGAAAATTTTTCGTCCAAATTTATATACTTTAATATGTGTTATTATTCTTATTTATTAACGGCTAATATTAAAGCTCATTAATTGAATAATTTACATGATTTTATAAGTGTGATTCTTTATCGGAGATGTGTTTTAACTTTTAACTTTTAATGATAGGCAACCACTTTGACTGTTATAGGTTGATGGTAGATATGTGTCCCGTGATATATCAGTAAAATATACTTTAATGGTGTAAGATCAAACAATTATTCAAAGTGTGCAAGATTATTTATGCCTTCTTTTGATTTTATGCTGTATCGCTGAGACGCAAGACTATCCTATACGTCTCCCCCATTTTCTAGATTTAAAATCACGGTAACAAGAACCAAACTACCAATAAATAGCCTTTATAACTTTAAAACCCTTGCACAGAAGGGGTGGAAATGGGTTGGGTACCCGGACCCGATTTGAAATTGGATCTAGGTCTGGTACACGTTGGAGGAGACCTTGACCTGGACTCGATCCATGTTGTTCCTGGGTTGGGTCTGGTACTTTGGATTTAAGACCCCAACCCGACCCGCCTGAAGCCAATTGAGACTGGATTTTTTAAAGTTATTTTGTCCTTGTACATTAGTTTTTATTCCTTGAAAAAGTTAAAGGCCAGTAGACTTAGCCCATTTGAGAGAAAGAACGAATATGAGCCAACATAATAGTGAAGTGATATAAGTAACAGTCCTCTTACACTGACCATTTGCTTCATTTACATGTTTAATATTTTAGCTATTAAAATGTATTAATTTTTATAAGAATATATAAAGTACACTAGTTCTTTTATTTGGGAGTAACATAAACTAATAAATTATAGCCGAACCCGCATCCAAACCCAACCCAGCCCGATCATCAGCGGATTGGGTCCAAGTCTACCTTTACCTAGACCCAGACCCAAACCCGAAATGAGTCTAAACTTATTTTACTTATACCCGACCTGCACCCAACCAAAATCCAAATTGGTAGGGTCTGATTCATCCCCGACCCGACCCATTTGAAGCTTGATCTAAGATACATGCCAGGTGACGCAAAAGCCATCAAAAATTGAAAGTGAGAGAATATTTCAAAAGGTTCATGGGGAGAGTTGGGTGCCCCAGAGATATAGGTCAGTGAGCTGGTGCACCAGACGAGGCATATAGGAGGCAGCTATTCAAAGGGCTTAGGGGCCTTGTGGTCACGGGTTCCTCCTGGCATAGCATCAAGGCGTCTTATGCCAATGGGAGTCTAAAAGGCAATGAGTGTGGAGAAGAAAGAAAAAGAAGAGGAAGAATAATAATAAGTGGATGCAGAAGGAAAAACTGAAGGGTGAAAAGACAAGACAAAACTGAGGGTTTGGAGAATGATTCTGGATGTAACAATTCATCCAAATATCAAATCACCTCCAAAACAAAAGCATTTCTATCAATCAAAATTGTGGAATAAAGCAGTACTGAAATGAAATTTTAGAAACCCCTACTCAGCTGTGCAGCTATACTCTGGTGAGGCCTTGAGGGAAGAAGTCATCTCAAATTAGAGTCGGTAGTTTTTAAATATCGGCCACTCCAGACGAACGTATCAGGTTAGGTCCCATCCTATTATAAAATTATACCCTGATTCTATATGGGTCAAATATCGGGTCCAATAGGTCAAATATTATTATCAAGGATCAAAAATGGGTTTCATTTTCAGTTTCAGGAATGATTGAAATCAAAATTTTCTGTTGTGGCGAAAATTTCATTGCCATACATAACATGACCAAAATTTCAGGGCTTGCTTTCATTTCAGCATGGACCGAAACCGAATTTTTAACCATAATCACTATCATACGCATCGTTTGGGATCTCAGATTTCCAAGTTGTCTTCGACAGCCCAAGCCTGTTACGTCTCGGCAATATGGCATGCACTGAAAATAACATTTTTAATGATCTCGCACCATTAAAAATATTTCAAAGTACTATAAGTTTGTATCACCTGACAAATATATGTGATCACTTGAACCAGTCCAAGTGGTTGTGAATAATTTGAAAAAATAATGTCTATGGGTATAAAGGTGATGATTAGTACAGTTTCGATGGTGTACACAGCCTATATAAATTAAAATATAAATAAATAAATAAATATATATATATATATATATATATATATATATATATATATATATATTAAAAATTAAAAAATATATATTAAAATTTTAAAAAATTTAAAAAAATTATTTAATTTAAAAAAATTCATATAAAATGTGTTTTATATAAAAAAAATATGTTTTATATGTTTTTGGTATAAAATGACTATTATGTAACATGATCTTCACTACAAAAAATAGGAATATTAGTGGCATTTTTTTGCTCCGTAATTAATAAAAATTGCTGTTATTAATAAAAAAATTTATTAAGACTATTAGCGATAGTTTTTTGTTAATAGCCGCAGTTTTTTATTGTCCCTAATAGTCTTGTTTTTTGTAGTGGTTATACATGTTTTTTTTTTTTAAATGCCATTTTTTGTAACTTGCCTCAAAGCATAGTAACAAATTTCTCCAAAATTCTAGGAAACAAGGTTGGAAGAAACTTTTGGCAAAATTCGCCGATTTATCTGAAATTTTATTAATTTTAATAAAATTAACAAAATTTCACTAAAATTAATATATTTTTTTATTTCAGCCAATTTTCAATAATAAATTAGATTTTTATAAATATACAATTATAAAAATAATAAATAAGATTTATACCCACTGAAAATTTTCCGAAACTTTTTAAAAATTTTCTCAAAATTTATGCAGAATAAACCGAATTATTGCTGAAACGAAATTTGCTTATAAGTTACAATAAGCTACTAAGACGCTTTGGGCGTTTTGGCTAATTTATAAAAAGAACAAAGAAAAAAAACGTTTGAAAATATAAAAAGTGAGCCAAATATACATTTCGTATTTGTAATATGCACATAGGACTTGCAAATTAATTTTTTTTTTACGTCATTGAAAATGAAGGATACAGACAAAGTATAGGCGGCTGATATGACACGATTCAATTGACTTAAAAGTATGGTGGTGTCTCAAATAATGCAGCCAATCAATTAATGCTACCAATCACATTACGCCACTTCAGCCCCCATCACTTTGTCCTCAAGAAATCTGTCCTCCCTCCTCCCTCTATAATTTTCCTTATATAAGTTATCCCCGTCAAAATAGTACAAATTATTTCCTAAAATGTAGATTGATCTAATATTTGCAATGTAGTTAAGCCAAAAGATACTGTAGAAAATTTTGAGATTATGCACCAAAATACGAGAGGATTTTCTCCGTCAAGCTCGGTATGGTAAGTCTGAATATATGATTCTTGCTATAAATAGGATTTAATCAAAGAATAGTAAAATATTAAATAAATAGATAACTAGTGTATAATATAGTCAAATCCACTGGGACAAATTTCGTTTTCGGTAGCTTTTCGGTGGGGGGTCCTTTCAGTACATTTCAATATATTTCAGATTAATATCGAGAAAATTTTGGGGAGCAAATATACATATAAAACACTATATTTAAATATTTGTGCTAAACATTGAAGCTTAAGTACAAAGCTACAAGGCATATATAAAAAGTGTCGTTTTTTTTTTTTGTTATGTAGCTTTAGTCCCACATCTTTGGAGAGAGAATTCTACACACTCCAACTCTTTTATAAATTGGTTCAACTCTACTCTTAAGCAAATAACAACTTATGAGGGGTGATCGGTGAGCAAAGAGTCATATTTTGCTTTTGTCATTTATTAATAAATTATTAATATAAAAATAAAAAAAAAATTAAAAATTTTGAAAGTTTTAAATATTATTATATTAATAAATTACTAATATAAAAAATATAAAATATAAAAAAATTTAAAATTTTGCTGCAAAAACCAAAATTTCTGAAATTTCAAAAAAGTATCGAAATTTCTTCCAAAGTTTCGTTTGAACCCCATTTTGCCATTTTTCGCGAAATTTTGCCGAATTTTAGTGAAATTTATCACTATGGTCAAATCTCATTAAGACATAAATGTATATTTTCATCAAAAAAGAAAAAAAGATACTAATTTATAAGTTTGACTAATTTTGGAGCCATGTGAAGGGTAACAAAATGTTTTAAAAAAATATTTTAATTTTTTTTTAGGCTTCCATCAAAATTTGACTCATTTCAATGATTCAGATTCCAAGTCTCAAAATATACTTGATTGTAATAACATTTCTAACTATTTTTGTTTTAAATATGATCTAAACAATAATGCACCAATGCTATGTAAAACATCAATTTGGTGTACCGCTACCAATTAGGTTTCCTCAATCGGGGAGGAAGGAAGCCTTTTGCACACACATATTTTTAAAACACAACTTAAACTTGTACTAGTTTCAACGGTCCAAATTTTATTTGCTAAATAAATACATGGTAGAAATGAGCGATCAAAAAATAAAAAAAATAAAAAATAAAAAATGATCTAAGCAATACACGTATGCTTCATATGATATCAAAATAATACCAATTAGGTTTCCTCAATCCGGGAGGAAGGAAGCCTTTTGCACACACACGCACACACATATTTTTAAAACACAACTTAAACTTGTACTAGTTTCAACGGTACAAATTTTATTTGCTAAATAAATACATAATAGAGATGAGCGATCAAAAAATACAAAAATAAAATAATAAAAAATGATCTAAGCAATACACATATGCTTCATGTGATATCAAAATAATATTACGACTGTCACATAAAACTCCATGTGATATCTTGTAGGACGAAACCTTTTCATATATATATATATATATATATATATATATATATGAAA
Source organism: Chloranthus sessilifolius (assembly GCA_021018995.1). Taxonomy (NCBI): domain Eukaryota; kingdom Viridiplantae; phylum Streptophyta; class Magnoliopsida; order Chloranthales; family Chloranthaceae; genus Chloranthus; species Chloranthus sessilifolius. Next base: position 7,709,661 of record CM037596.1, read on the forward strand.
ATGAAGTCTAGAGCACAAAGATCACCTGCCACATCATCTAATTCTAAATAATCACAAGTCCATCTAAGGTCTTTTCTTAAAATAAGAATAAACTTGTTGCCCTTTGTTTTATCGGTCATTGATAAGATTTTTAGATAATTAGAGAAACATGTCTCAAAAATAAACTTTTTAGCAAAAATGACCCGACCTCAATCATTTTATAAAAAAAGAGTTTTTATGAATTTTGGAACTTCAGAAAATTGTAAAAATATATTTAAAAATCTATGTGTGACGACCCGACTTTTCCAATCCCTCAGGTATAGGAAAGGCCGGTTCGTCAACCTATCGAATAAACGATAAGTCGGATAAACAGGGCACATATCAGAATAAAGCGCAATAAATATCCATAGCTAAAATAAATGCGGAAGCAATTAAAAGTAAAGAACCACCGATGATGGCCGACCATCATCGAAACATGGCTCATAACAGAAATTAACGTCAAATATAAAACTATGGTATCCAACTAAAATGGGCCCACAAATTCAAGTCTAACTCTCACCACAAATAAGAAAATCAGTAAGTTCTATACTGGGAAAAACTTCTCAGGAGGAACCTCAAGCTCTTCCTCAGGCACGTAGTCAGGATCAGTCTCACAGCCCTGAATAGCCACGTCAATACCTGAACCTGTGACGTATAGTCGGAGTGAGCTAACCAACAAAGCTCAGTAGAAGAAAGACATCTACGGCATTTTACTTTAACTAACATGGTTTCAAAACAAATATCGGAATATAGCTTGTCAAACATATAAGCAGATAATAAATCAATTTAGGTGCGTAAATCATATGTAAGATTTATTTTAAATGTGGAAAAGCAGTTCCAAGAAACGGTCACGGTGTTTGATCTCTTAGTTTCTCTAACTTCATATACGCAAAGTTCAGAATTCATGACTTAATCCTCAACTTAAAATACCTCCAGAGTAAACTATATCTCGAAGGCGAGAATATAGCCGATGGGAACCCTACCTACCATCATCGTTCATGAACCCTTTTTCAGATGCAACAAGCCTGCGTAATGAGAGAAACTTGTGCCGAAGTTGTTAGAAATTTTTGAGGGTCGTTCGGTCAATCATAAAACAAATGCGATACTAATATAATCGGATGGAAGTCTCTTATACATAGTTCAGTTCTTGATTTGATCTTGAGCTTAAGCGATTGTTTGATTCAGGTAGATTTAGATTTTTAGTCATTCATATCAATTTCAATTTACAGATGTGATTTCAATGGCATATGCAAGTTCAAAGATTTTAATTCAAAATATCCATGCGAATTAAAATAAAATACTGTAAAGATGAGATTCTCCTACCTAAAACTCGGAGTTATGCGAAGTCAAGCAAGGCCCTATTGATGGCCTCTCGCCCTCAATCTACATCACAATATACGTTCATGCATTAAGATAAACTCTAATTACTAATAATATAGACCTATTTAAGCGTTTCCTCAAAAACAAGTTAAAACAGGTAAGTTGCGCCAATCCTAGAATTTGACGTAACATCCTCATATATTTTTGACTATTAAGACGATTGATTCATGTGTTGGTAAAAATATGAAAGTTGTAGATGTTTATATTAGCTTTCCAACGCAAAAAGAATCGTCTCAATCGGAGTTCGAGATAAAAAGTTATGACTAAAATACTAAGGCAATGCCGGAGTTCGGTGATACCTCGCTCGAGCGATGATAATAGCTCGCTCGAGCGATTTGATGTAACATTCTCATATTTTTTTGACCATCAAGACGATTGATTCATGAGTTGGTCAAAACATGAAAGTTGTATATTTTTCTATTAGCTTTCTAACGCAAAAAGAATCGTCTTAATCGGAGTTCGGGATAAAAAGTTATGACTAAAATACTAAGGCAATGTCGGAGTTCGGTGATACCTTGCTCGAGCGATGATAAAAACCGACGGGTTTCCTCGACGATTCGCGCCGCGATCGATCCCACGAGTTCACAGAGACAACTCCAACACGCCCCCAATGATCTCAACCTCTCTCAATAGCCAACTACGAATCCAAGGTTGATTCAAGTTCTTTCTAAGGTTTAAGTGTTTTCAACAAAGAGGGTTCTAGAGAAGGAGGTTTTCTAAACCGATCTCCTACGATGATTGAAGAAGAGAGAAGACGGAGTTTCATACGGTTGGGTAACTATCCTCTCTTAACAAAACCTAGTATAATACGGGAATGCAATTCCTTCTTATAATAGGATTGCTCACAAAATAAAACACACACACATCTTATGTATTATACACTTCTAATTTTAAAACTCAAGTCTGGTGTTGAGCGGCTACACCGAGGTCGGTGCACAACTTTCGCACGAGGGTCCAAATGGGCTCTAAATTAAAATCTGTCCGCACAATCACATCTAGATAAAAATCCAAAACAAATGGTGACGTCGGTTGCCGAGCCGAATACACACACAGGGTCAGTCTAACTCGGGTTCAAAATACGGGTCTTTACACTATGTTCATGATTTTTTGAAGTTCCAAAATCTGTAATAGTGTCATTTTTTTAAAACATTTGAAGTGGGGTCTTTTTTTCTAAAAGTTTGTTTTTGAGGCATTGTTTTATAAAGTGCCCTAACATCTTTTCACGAGAAAAAATTTGCCTTTGAAAAATTTCAACCATCATCATCAATTCATCATATCAACAATGTAGTAAAAGTTATTTTTTAAGGTTTTAGACGGTCATTTATAGAATTGGCAACCGGTTCCAAAGCGCATACATCTCGGCTTCTGGATATAACTAGAACTAGAAGTCTAGATCTCCAATTTTAACAGGCACTACGTACAAAAGTATAAGACAAAAATTATTGGAGTTCGCTTGTATATATCGGTCATCATGTCCCATGTATACTAGCAAATGCTAGTTTGTTCATAAAAAATAAAAATTAAACTCTTTTTTAATCTAAAAATTAACTTATTATTATTTGTTATATTTTTTTATGTGTAAACTTTAACATATGTCATACATATTTACTTATACCGGTTAATATTATTAACTTTTATATATATATATATATATATATATATATATATATATATATATATATATATATATAAGGAAAGAGAAAAATATATTCGGGTGTAGAGATATCTTTATGCAAATTGATATGGGTGCGACACATAGTATTCTTTTGTGAACTGATAGGTGACATTGGAATTAGTTTACTAACAAAAGTTATATTTTAAAAATATTTTAAAATTTAAATATCATTTCAGCCGTTATTCTCGACTCTTTTTCTAACAAAGTGTCAAATTTACTTTTTTAGATATATTTTACTCAAAAAATATGAGCGTTCAGTAGCGAAGCACTAGCATCTCTACAGAGAAGCACCCTGGCTCTTTGTTTAAGGGCAGGGGCCTTAAAAAAAAAAATTATCTTATTTTTTTATTTATGAAAGTGCAAGTGCCCCTAAACGAAGCGTCAACGCTTTGTTTTAGGGGCACCGATGCTTCGATAAATTTTATTTTATTTTTGTCGAAAGGCCGGCGTTTCGTTTTATGGGCATCAATGCTTCGTATCAATTAACATAGAGATATCTTTATGTCCAGACACATATTCTTGGGTCTTTTATATATATATATATATATATATATATATATATATATATATATATAGGACAATGGGTTTGAACCCATACTCGGTCGGGGTTGATAGGTTCGAATCCTAGATCACATGTCAAGCCGTGATTCCAAAATAACACCGTTTTGAGATTATATGTCATGTGGTGTCTGATCTATAAAAGAAATTTAAAAAAAAAAAAACTTTTAATAACAATATATATATATATATAATGGTCAAAACTGTGGTCTATGTTTGGGTACCGCCCAGACATCTCCCCCCTTCAACCATAATTTAGATGATGAATATGCATCGGATCATATCCAATTATTTTGGGTAGCCTCTAATTGTCCTTAGACAAGTTGTTGTAGACCTCAATCCCTCAGGGTGGGTTTGAACCCATAGTCCCAAGCCGTCTGTGTGTGTGTGTTTATATATATATAAGCAAAGGGACAAAGGTACTCGGGCGTAGAGATATCTCTACACCAATTGATATGGGTGGTGTAACAACGTAGCGCCTTTTTTGTGAAGTGATGGGTGGCATGGGGCTTACTGTAGTAACTAGGATTATACTTTTAAAATGTTTTACAAGTTATATTCCCTTTCAGTCATAATTCTTGACTTTTTTATAAGTCTTTTTCTCTCTCTTCTCTCTTTTTCTAAGAAAGTGTTAGACTTATTTTTTATGTATATTTTACTTAAAAAATATGAGCGTCCGATATAGAAGTGTTTATACCCACTATAAAAAATAAGATTATTAGCGACAGTTTTTTAACAAAAAACTGCTGCTATTAGCTATGTCGCTACCAAAAACTGCCGCTATTAGTATTGCCGCTACCAAAAATTGCCTTAATAGCAAGTGCCACTAAAAGACCTTATTTTTGTAGTGACCTCGACAGTAAAGTGCTAACACTTTGGCAGCGAAGCGTCAGTACCCCGATAGCGAGGTGCTAACACTTTGGCGGCGAAGCGCTGACACTCCAGTGTCGAGGTGCCAGCGCCGGGGTAGCGATCTATATCGAGGTGTTGGTTCCTCGATATAGAAGTGCTGACGATACCCTAACGCTGACATCAGGGTGCCAGCGCTTCGCCACCGGGGTGCCAACGCATCCCTATCGGGGTCTCGATGCCTCGTTTTCGGGGTATCTGTGTTTCCCTTCCGAGGTGCTAATGTTTCATTATCTAGTGACCATATTTTTTAAGTAAAATATACCTGAAAAAATAAGTCTGACATTTTCTTGAAAAATGACCAGAAGAAAGAAAAAATATACTTTTAAAAAGTCAAGAATGACGACTGAAAATATATTTAACTTTTAAAATATTTTAAAAGTATAACCTTAATTAATAAAGTACGCCCCATGTCATCATTACTTCACAAAAAGGACGCTACGTGTTGCGCCTATATCAATTGATGTAAAAATATCTCTGCATCTGAGAGCATATCCCTGACCCCTATATATATATATATATATATATATATATATATATATATATATGAATCCTAGTCTTATATGTCATAGTAATTATTTGGGTCCGAGAATGCGCATATAGGCATGATAGTGAATCCAAGGATGGAGAGTAAAAGCGAGGAATTAAAGCTTTTTTGAGTAACTTAAGAAATGCACCTTGGAAACTCAAGAACCTTGGAAACTCAAGAATCTAATTAGCAAAGAATTTGTAGGCTTTTGAATAAGTCACGATTTTAAGCATTTCCGGAAAAAGTTGAGCTTCACCTAAACAAAGTCCCAAGGGGTGGTGAAGCATTGGAGGATGTGTATTGCACAAGGTTTAAAATTTCGAATTTCATTTCGATTTCGGGCTTGACCGAAATCGAAATTAAAAAATTTCGAGTGAAAACTTCATTAAGGACCGAAAAGAACTAAAATTATATATTTTTGTTTTGGTTTCGGTGGGGACTGAAACATAAACATTTCGGCCGAAATCTTGAACCATGGTATTCCATGTCATTGAGTGCTCCGTGGCACCAAAATCTTCTATGCCTCGGTACCCCTTTTCCAACAAAAAATTGCTTAGTGTTAATCTAGCTAAATAAGCAATATATAAGTTCATTTTAAGGAGATCTATTCGCTAAATTTTTTGGCCTCTTGGGGGTGATTATGAGCTTTTCACAAAAAATCTCATAATACTATAGATTCCTAGCTTCCTCAAATTCATAGATTTTCTGCTGTCTCTAACAATCTGAGCTCAAAATCTGAATTGTCCTTAGAAATCATTCCGCGTCCACTCCAAAAATGCTCATAATATATGAAATTCGGAAAAATCTCTAACATAGGAAAAGCTTGAAAAGTGCTATGAAACAATACTATTTGAGTCAAAAATTCATATTTCAAGCATTTATGCACCCTTGGACGTTGCTCATTTTCCCGGTCATTCATGAGGTGTGAGAGCGATTACACAGTCAGGACCAATATAAGCACAAATTAATTGAAAGATGGAGAGGATGAGCTTAATGTTGATATCACTAAAAAAAAAAAAGATTAAGACTATTAATGGCAGTTTTTTGCAACCAAAAACTACTCTTATAAACGAAAAAAACTATTAAAACTATTAGCGGCAAGGGTATTAGTGGCTAATAGTCTTATTTTTTGTAGTGTATCATGGTTTGAAATCTTATTTGTGACGTCTGCATCTTGCACCTGAACGAGATAAGATTAGAGTGTGATTAGTTCCTAGAAGTAACATAAAAACTATTAATTTTATATTTTAGTTTATATAGGGTCTTACACTTGAAAATTATTGAAAGTGTACAATGTTGAAATTTTTTAATGGAAACTAAAATTCTTATTTTGTGTGGCCCACACACACTAGGATTTTATAAAACCTTGGATTGCAATTACTTCAAATAATAAAGGGCATTATTAAAAATTGAAGGAAACTTCAAGGTTTTCTAATTTACATGTGATTCTTATTCCTATTAGAATACCTTGATAGACGGTATTCTAGGCAGGGAGTGACTCTTCATGCTATAAATATATTAGTGGATGTCCCCTGCTCACTACACCACAAGCCTTTTGACATATTGCCATCAAGAGAGTGTAGCAAGAGAGGCGGGTAGAGCCACTTTCACCTTTTTCTTCCTTATAGGAAAGGCTTCGGGATTGATACAACGGGTTAAAGCTAAAGCGACGATCACGATATTCGCGATAAGGTACGCACATATATTTTAATTAATGGGATGTTGATCTATTGTTTTGATTGATCATATGCCGAGATTCTAAGACAATTATTTTGGATGGTTGGATCAATAGATCCAACAATTGGTATTAGAGCCTAGATTGGCCCATGATTGATCGAATTATCGATATAGATGTTGGTGATTTAGTTATTATTTAATAACCTTGAAAAAAATAAGATTCACTGCGAGCTTTGGCATGGGTAGGTTTTTCCAGCGATGGTCGGCAGCCATGGTGTAAAACTTCTTAACCCATATATAGTTAAATCCACAAGCACGACCAGGCATTAATCGATCAATATTGAGATCGAATCAACAATAATATAGATAATCATTATTTGTGAGTCAGGTCTATGTAGAATACCGATTTGGTGTTAGGGCACCATCTAGAACTGAAGACAATATGTTTCCCTATTCGTCCGTCTCTCCTTTGTTTATTCTAGGAGAAGATGATAATATTGTTAGAAAGTTTAGTGTTAACACCAGGTTTGGTGCTTCCCATATGAGGACAAAATTAGTTCATAAAGATTTAGGAATAAAGATGTTTGTTTCTTTTGGTGTTCTCTTTTATGAATTTAAAAAAATAAATAAATTCTAGTCTCTTCTAAGTTTTCTTACGCTCTTTTATTTTTGTTTTTGGTATTTATAATGGACTAAATCCAATATGATAAGGAAGCGCCTTTATGTATGTGTGCTTTATCTCTTCACAACAGTGACACGGGTTTTGTCATCGTTACAGTTGTAAAAGTTTTGTTCATAGCTTTAATATTTTTTTACTTAATTGAAGCACATTGAGACGTTTTAAATCTTGTTCAAAATCTATTGTTTTAATTTATTGAGTCCAATTATGACCCATTAGTAGTCGATTTCGATCTACTTGTTGAGGCCTATGCTTGATCATATTAGTGGCAACAGTTAATGATTGTATATCATGGAATAAATTTTTTTTGGTGACCTAATAATATGTATATTGGTGTTATATGTACTTTTGGATCTTTGGTCTGATCCTATGGCCTAAGTGTATGTGTGCGCAAGCTCATAGGTCTATGGCCTAAATTTTGTCATTACAAATTTATTTAAACATTGTTTCATGATTCTCTTGACTATTTGCATGCTACACACATACACTTTGCGGTGAGTTGGTTAAACTGTTGAGGCTAGACATATCGAGTCTAGGTCTTTCCAATGGGGTTAAGGAAGACAGCTAAAGTGGTTGTTTGGGAGACTATAATTGAAGTAGGATTGGATCTATCTAAAGGTGATCATTCTATGGAGGTTGTTGTTTCTTGAATCTTGAGATTTTATCTCATTAAGATCACCTTGTGCTCTGATTTGCATAGAATTATTGATTCTGCCCAAAGGTGATTCATTAATTTCGTGTAAATGGGGTGAGTAGAATAGTTGTAAGTATGAAGGAGAGAGAATAATGATTCTCTTGACCAAAGGTAGTAAATCATCGGGATCAAATCGGAAACATAAGTGATTAGGTCTACACGCATTTTTCTGCGCCCTAGGGGAGAGGATATATTGTATACTCAGTTTCTGTCCAAAGGTGATGCTGGATGATGCACATTATCTATACCCAGAAAGTGAATTATTTGCACATGATAAAATACTCTAATCAATTCATTCATACCTCTAATATGAATTGTTTTATCTTTGGTGGATATTAATGACTTAGAGTCATTTTGGAGTCCTTTGTGGGCATTAGTCTTTTAGACTTTTTGGTGACATTTTATCATGTCTATATCCTCGATAGATATTAAGGACTTATAGTCATTTTGGAGTCTTTTGTGGACATTAGTCTTTTAGATTTTATGGTTTCGTAATATTTTTTTATTTACTAGTGATACATTTATTGTCTATATCTTTGGTGGATTTTATGGTCTCATGATATTTTTCCATTCACTAGTGATGTATTTATTACTGTTCTTTGAAATTATAGAGTAATGGAAGGGACTTCTATTCAAAAAAGTTTGGCAGGGATAGAACATTTAAATGACTCTAATTATACTTCTTGGAAAATGAACATTGAGATTATTCTTGGTTGTTCAAATTATGACTTTGTTCTTATGGAAAACAAGCATCCCCCTCCACCAACGGATGCTACGGAGTCTGTAAAGACTTATTTTACTCGGTGGGAGAAGGCTAATAGGTTATCCATGATGATTATTCGTGCTTCTATTAGTGAAGTCATTCGAGAAAGTATATAATCTACTGAAACAACGAAGGAATTACTTGAGAACATTCAGAATCAGTTTGTAGGCTCAAAGAAAACTTTACAGTATGAATATTTGGGTCAACTCATGAACTTTAAGTATGATGGTAATGGAAGCATTCGTGAGCATCTTCTTAAGTTATCTACACTGGCTATTAGACTTCGTCAACAATGTATTAAAATTGAAGAAGCACTGGTAGTTTACATGGGTGTTCGGTCATTGCTAAGCGCTTATGACACTTTTAAAGTCAACTACAATGCTCAAAAGGAGCAATGGGATCTAACTCAACTTATCACACTTTGTGTTGCTGAAGAAGAACGTCTTAAAGGCTCTAAAATTGAATTTGCGCATCTAACCCTCAATAAGAATAGCAAGAAGAATTTAAAAAAATAAGATTTCAACAATAACTAAAAAGACAAAGGCAAGGCAGTCAAAGATCAAGCCAATGATGGGTGCTTCTTTTGCAAGAAGAAAGGTCACATTATAAAGAATTGCTTTATATTCAAGAAATAGTTGAAGGAGAATCCTGATGGCATTCATCATGAGGAGAACTTTAAGCCAACTGAATGATAAAGATTTTTATGAACATTTCTTTAATTTTCAGTTATTTGACTACTTTTGTTGTTATTGGTGGTTAATTGTTATGTTTGACTTTATTATCTCTAATATGTCATTTTGTGGGATCGTAAAACATTTAGATTTTGTATTTGAGTGGGAGTTATCTCACTTCTAAATTACAATTATTATTGATGCATCTTAAAATCTTTGTCTTATATATACATGTATATTCTGGGTGGAGTTTTCTACAAAATCAGGTTAAATTTTTTTATAATTATATTTTGGGTGGAGTATTTCATAAATCGAGGGTGAAGTTTTTCAAAATTTGAGTAGCACACCTAAAGCGACGGTCACGATCTTCGCGATAAGATACGCACATATATTTTAATTAATGGGATATTGATTTATTGTTTTGATTGATCATATGCCTAGATCTTAGGGTAATTATTTTGAATGGTCGGATCGATAGATCCAACATACAACTCATTCTATTTGTATATGCAACACTATTTTTATGTTATCATATCTTATTTATATCAGGATCTCATGAACATAGCTATTATGGTGTGCTCAAATCTATGCACACTAGTATCGCTATTTTTCTTAGTTTTTAATCATTAATATTAAAATATTACAAAAATAAGGTGTTTAAGCGATAGTTATCGCTATTAACAAAAAAAATTGTCGTTACTAGTCCTATCACTATTAAAATAATAATTTTTTTTTTTGTTAGTAGCTGTAACTTTTAACTGCCAAAACTTGCACTACCCGTCTTAATTTTTGTAGTGAAATCCTTAATCGTACAATATACAATTAATTAATAGGTTTGATTTTTTTACCTGGATGTGTTCCAACCTTTCAATTATGAACATTCATTTGACCTATTTAGATTAATCCCTAATATTTGTAACATTATATAAGAATGAGGTATCCTTTAATTGTGATCGAATGCCTATCTTAATTGAGTAAGGATCACTCCTCAAAAGACTTGGCTCATGGCTGTGTCCGACACAACTCGGAAATCCGAGATTTTCAAACAATGGTTGATAACTTCATATGGGACGGGAGATATGGCTAAAAATTAAATAAAGAATCCCTAGGATACCAGCTGGATTGATTGGATATTAGCCGAGTACGAAGATATATAAGGCAACTTATTAAATTTTTTATTTATTTTGATTAGAAAAGGAAGTACTTGCTGTAAAATATCCAATAATATTTGATTTCTTCTGCTCAAAATCTCTATTACAGCCTGCAACTAGATTTCTATGTCGGCGTTCTCTAGCTATTTAAACGCCGACTACCACCTTTTCCTCGTACCAAACCCATTTCTGAAGTCTGAGTCCGACTCTCTCCCTCCTCTATACTCAGCCTCTCGTCTTGTGCATTCTGAATTTCTGATTCTGATTTTTTTTAAATTTTTTTTATAAATAGTTTATTATTTATTCCTCCTCAACGGGTGCCTTTTTTGGGCCAAAAACTATGTATCTGAATTTCTGATTCTGATTTTTTTTTTATTTTTTTTATAAATACTTTATTATTTATTCCTCCTCAACGGGTGCCTTTTTTGGGCCAAAACTATGTATAGTTTTATAGTTCTAGATCATTTTTTTTAAAATGTTTTAGTTGTTCAACTGTTGGCAACTAGGTTTGGTGGATATGGGTCCCTTCATCTTCCGCATGGGCACTCATAAAATGGGCACTCACAAAAGCTCTTTTAGTTTATGCTACCCAGTTGCTTCTGTTATTCTTCTTAGTATTGTTTTATGTGATGATGGTTTCATTTATATTCATTGTTGTTGGAAAAATGTTTTCTGTAGTTTTTTTATAAATATTATTCATTTTTGCCTCAATGGGTTGTTTGATTATAACCATGGATAGTTCTTATAGTTCTAGATCCCTTTTTTAAAAATTTAAAGGGTTATTTTTATGGTTTTCCTGTTGGCCATTAGGGTTTTAGTGGAGATAGGTATAGTCTTCTATTGATCTATACAAAACTCTTAATTTTTCTAGTCACTTTTTCGTTTGTTATTTCTATTGTTTTATGCGATATTGTATATCAATTACGTACTCTTCAAAAGATCTTTTTTTTTGTTTTGGTTTAATAGGTGGTTTTTCGCAATCAAATGTTTGAACCTTACATGTCTGCATCATTTTTTTGTTTGCATCATTTTTTTGTTTGTTTAATTTTTTAATAGTTTTTAGCAGGCTTTTTTATTGTTAATTACATGCCATATGGTTTTAGCAAGTATCCTTTTAGGCTGTACTAAATCACTTTTTACTACTATTTTATGAGTTTGGTTATCAGAGTTGGTTGTCAAAATTATATAACATTACAAGTGGCTCTAATGGGTTTTTTATAGGGCTTTACTTGCTTATTACTTGGATAATGGGGTTGCGGAGAAAGGAGCTCTCTTCAGTCCAGTCCAAGCTAGTTTTATGCTGATATCCGCTGCTGACTCGTTGGTTCATGAACCCATCATCAAAGGCTAGGAGCTGATGTGTTTTTGATCGAACGGCGCGGGAGCCGAGTTCAGCTCGGGCTGTCTCGTCTTGGACTGAAGGGAGCTCCCTTGTAATCCACAGCTCTTTTCTCATTTTTGCCTAACCTAAGCTTTCTCTTGTATAATTGTTAACTTGTTTTATTATTCTTATTTCACAGGCTTTTGTAACGTTGAAAAAAGACTGTTTTGATCATATTATGGTGGAACAAGTGCACTCTTTATCATTCCACTTGTTCTCGGTACTTGGTAGTAAAAAAAATTGTAGAAACAATAAGTTTCTTGTGTAATCTTACCATCTCTAAATACTTTTTATTTGTGGGTTAGCAAAATTAATCTTAAAGAAAGAGGGAGTTTTCACTGTGTCCAACTTCCAGGATTTGAAATTTAGACCGTTAGATGGGTCAAATTATCTGTATTGTTGAGTAGTTTGATGTTTTTGTGGAATTCGTTTATAAAACATAGTTTCGTTATGGTTTATATTATATTGTTTACTGTTGAAATCATTTCCATGGGTTTGTGAAACACTCTTTTTAGTTTATGCCATGAAAAGTGTTGCTACGGGCACCCAACTGTTTCCTTTCCCAGCACTCGAACAGAATTAAGTAGTGTGCCAATAGTGACATTGGGTGTGAGCTTAGGAATAGTATTTGTAGTAAAACAATTTAACATGAAATTAAGCAAAGTTTATTAGTTAATTTTTTTTTACTAGATTTTCATCCGATCCCTTGGTATGCGGATGGGAAAAGATGGTGTGTGACTTGAAATTGGTTGCTGGAGGAAAAAGTCCAGTGGGCATAACGACTTTAACCTTGATGGTGGAAACATTTTCTATAGATACAGAAAATTGGGACCAAAAAGATCATCGATTCGAAAGCAGTATTGCATGTGCCGGCTCTAGAAGTTGGGGTGAGGAAGGATCAAATTTTCGGGTTTAATTTTTATTTCAATGGACCAAAATTTTGGTTTGGTTTCGGCAATGACCAAAACAACCAAAATTAAAATGGTACTAACACTTTTTAATCAAGTAATAATAAGGTGGCTCGATTCTTTGCATGGGATTTCCTATATTTTCTGATAGGGGCAGGCTCTATGGCTGCGAATGGTATTGCTCTTTATTAGCCCTTGTCACAACAGAATCCTGCTCTAGGAGCAACCTCGCCACTCCCTACTAACAACCTATTAGAACATAAAATTAGCTCTCACATAAAGCGAGTCGAGAGGACTATCTTCGATAAAATCTTGCTTTGTAAGGAGTTATGAAGGAGAAGGGGTACTTGCTAAAGGAGGAGCATGATTTTAACAAAGAGAATGGAACCTGCTAAAGCAGGTGAACTTTGCTATGGCTGAGGCTAGCAAAGAGCTATGCGCTACGTCCGATTTGGTGATGCTCTGGTCTGAATAGGGGTGCAGATTTGGTTAAGGGGAACCAAAATTTCACTTTGGTTTTGGTCAACTTTAACTTTTCAATCCCTGAAACCGAACTGATCCAATTTTGCTTCAGTTTTTGGTGTCGGTTTTCAATCGGTTCTGGTCTAGTTCAGGGGACTAGTTTTCGGTTGGTTTTTGGGTTTCGATCTGTGTTTTGCACCCATAAGTCTTACTATCTATTTAAATTGTTTGAATCCAATGGATGAGATCATCAGCTGGGAGTGCCCATGACTAATTTGGAAAATATCGTAGGCATTGATATGATGTATGGTGGAGATGATATCGGCCGAAATTTTTGAGAACCTAATCTGCTAAGGGGGCTAATATACATGATCGGTCACCCCATTGTAGACTAACTCTTACAAGAAAGATATGATGTATTTGGTGCATGGTTCAAAATTTTAGCTGTAATGTTTCGGTTTTGGTGGTGACCGGAATCGAAATGATAACTCAAAATTTCAGTTTTTAAATGTATGGTGGAGATGATATCGGCTGAAATTTTGATTTTGGTCTCCACCAAAACCGAAACGAAATCCAATTTTTTGGTCATTGATTTGGTGACATGGGCCATGTGTAAACTCCATCTAAACTGTCTGATTTAAAGGCTGCGATCCAAAGATTTTTGCAAAAGATTAAAACAAAAAATGATTTGTATCATATGATTCAATCATGGTTCAAAATTTCAGATGAAATCTTAAGATTTCGGCCGCAATGTATCAGTTTCGATCCTATCTGAAACAAAATCGAAATTATCACTCAAATTTATATAGAGACCAAAATTTCGGTCGAAATTCAAATTATCAGCCGAAATTTTGGCCAAAATTTTAATTTTTGGTTTCAGTTTCGGTCATGCCCGAAACCGAAATTCAACCCGATATTTTGATCCTTGGTTGGCATCCGCAATACTAAAGTGAGAATATCAAAGTGTGATTATCAATTAAGTAGTAGCTCAATTGGTATCATCGCTTCATTGTGATGCTTGAAGTCATGGGTTTTACATTCTACCCAAAAAGTTTGCTTTCTCCCTTATATTAATAAGGTAAAGGTTGGTGGGCGTGATTTATTCCCTTATGTATCACTTAATATAAGTGTTTTATTATGTGAGATTTATTCTCTAAGTACACTCTTCAATTGCTAATACTTTCCGATATGCAAGACACATCTAAATTATCTATGTTCTATGGCCTGTATAAATAAAATAATAATAATAATAATAATGCTAAATTGTACAAGTTCCCATTTTAATTAAGCATGGTTTGATTTCTTAACTATTTTTCATGGATAATTGGTGTGTGGCCAAGCCATTACAACTTGGGACATGATTGGCTTATTTTCAGGCCACGTGGCACATATTTTAATCAATTCAAATCTTGAGAGTGATACCTTACATTGGAAGCTATAATGGGCCAAAAATCTTGGATGCCTCTTTTCGTGCCAACACAATTTTTGAAAACTCTAATGCATGCAACCCCTTATAATCCATTGACTGCTTGAAATCAAATGATCTAAATTATTTTTCACTTTGATGACCCTCACAATGAATCTTGAAACCATAATTTTATCATCTTAGGATATGTTTTTTATTCCATGTGTCACATATCCTAAAATAATGGACCTAAAATCATGTGTGCTAGTGATTTGTGCATATGGTTTTAGATCCATCTTTTGAGTATTCGTGCCATGTGAAATGAACAATTAATTATCTAATGATATGCTTGTAGTCTCAACTCTCAAGATCCATTATGTGGAAGATCAAGACATAAAATGATTAGCCGATGGGTTTCAATCGATAGCGCTTTCAGAAATTGTGTTGACCTGGATATCGGTACCCAAAAATCATGAATTGAATGGTTTGTATCGTCTGATCTACGCAAACAAGTTGGCCCTTGCACATAGTTTAAACGAAGTGATATTTTGGGGTCTTGTACCATGTGAAAACAGTATCTAAGTCGTCGGATTTGAACAAAGGCTCAATTCTACAAAATATTGGCACAAAACAAGATCTCCATCACATGATCAATGCAATCAATTGTTGAAGCAAATAATGGTCCTTGATAGCAGTGAATCATACGATAAAGACTGTGTCGTGGCAATCTTTTAAAGTTAAGCTCTTTAGATCATAGCTTTCCAATCAGATGGCTTAGATGTGTTTTCAGATGGCACATGATGAGTAGTGAAATATGATAATATTTCACCCCTAAAAACCTACATTTAATCATCCAATGAAGGCTATCTAATAGAGTTTGTGAAGTTTTCTGAGTTTCAGGTGAAATTGGTCATTGGATGCATTAAGGAGTAAAAAAGAACACAAAGTCAAACAAACACCGAAACACTGAAGCAAATCCTAACTATTATGTTATGTCGATCAATCGACCCCCCAAGGTCGATGCATCGACATAACAACATAAGTTTTTTATTCAAATTCGAAACCAAATCTAGTCGATTGATCGACCACTTAAGTCGATCAATCGACTAATTTCGAATTTGGAATTCCGAATCAGAAAGATATTTAAAGAAAAAATCTGGGGATTCAGAGGGATCTTCTCTGCTTGCATTTTTCTGCTTTTGCTTTTGATTTTTCTAGGACATTCAGTTCCGGTTGTTCCAGTTTTATTATTATTCATTTTCTAGGCGTAAGATTTAAATTTGTTTTCATTTATGCACTTTCGAAGAAGGATTGTATCAGATTTGGATTAAAGCTATTTGTGGATTTTGTTAAAGCTCTGCACAATATTTTAATGTTTATGTCTATTTACTTTTTAATCATGTTGTTTAATTTCATTATGTATGGCTAGTTCCATTAAGGATGAGGATATGATGAATCCCATCTGAAGTAGTCATTTATCGTAATACAAATTTGTGGTTGAGATGTTAGATTCGTTTAAAAGGCCCTAATATTGTTATTGATATGGATATAATCCGATTATAATTTGAGATCTAGGATCTAATCATGCCCTATGATTTCAGATTTGCAATGGTGATTCTAATCTAATTACTGCCTTGTCTGGATTAAGTTCTACCACTATCTGAGGTGTGAGTGTTAATCGTACACTCATGGGATGTTAATCATACATCTCCGTGATCTTAGATCGGTAGTGTAGACTTTACCCCAGGAGTAAGTTCCAATTACCATCCGAGGTGTGAATATTGATCATATACTCATGGGATGCTAAACATACATCTCCTTGATCTTAGATCGATAGTATGGAATTTACCTAGAGATTGAGTTTTGAATACTATCTGAGGTGTGAGTGTTAATCATACACTCATGGGATGTTAATCATACATCTCCGTGATCTCAGATCTGCAATTTAGAACTAATGTGTGTTCGGGTCCCGTGCTTGCACATAGACATCTTTTGTGAATCTCATATCTTAATCTCATATTTGTATTTCATGAATGATGAACCTACGATGGGAGGATATACTATCCCAATCCTTATCTTTCATTATCTGTTTAAATTTTAATTTATTGTTTAGTGTTTATCTCATCCATCAAACTCTCAGAATCTTTAAACTAGTTAAATATTATGCTAGATCTGTGGTGATTTCTTTATTAATTACTGTTTCCTCTTTTGAATATTCTGACCAATCCTCATGGGAACGATCTCGTACTCCGCACCCACTATCTGCAAACCGATTCGTGCATTTGCGAGTAAAACACATTTAAAATCACAACAAGTTTTTCGCGCCGGTGTCGGGGATTGGGCGCAGAAAATTCATAATTTTTAGGAAATAAAATATTAATTTTAGGAATTTCTGTAGGTCAGTAATTTTGCTAGTTTCAAAAAAAAAATTGAAATATTTTGAGATCGATCAATCGAGCCAAACCCTCGATCAATCGACTCCGAAATTTTTTTCGTAAATTTC
This sequence comes from Chloranthus sessilifolius, assembly GCA_021018995.1. Classification (NCBI taxonomy): domain Eukaryota; kingdom Viridiplantae; phylum Streptophyta; class Magnoliopsida; order Chloranthales; family Chloranthaceae; genus Chloranthus; species Chloranthus sessilifolius. The sequence goes on from CM037596.1 coordinate 7,727,024, forward strand.
TCCATAATCTTTTGATTTTTGGAATTTCCAAGTAAAAAAAAAAGAAAAAAACAATTAAAATTTTGAATTTTAATTCTAGATCGATCGACCTAAACCCTCAATTAATTGGAGACTGTTCTCAATCGATCGATCGACCTAAGCCCTCGATCAATCGAACTTTAAAAAAAAAATATAAATCAGAAACCGGTGCATCTTATGTGGAATACTTGTGTCTTTGTATCCACACGAGGTCCTCTAGAGATAAATCTTTATAACCTTTCAACTCTGAGATCGAGCGAACTTGTCGTTCGAATCGAAAAGAGATCATAACAGGACGAGAAGCTAGAAGTGAAACATTAATTCAATTTGAAATGAATGCAAACAATTGTGAAGATCACCCACATGATAATAAGGAGGAACCAACTCTGAGAGAGTTGTTTGCTCTTATAACTACAAACACCCCTTCTTGTATAACATATCCTGCCACACCTGGTGACAGATTTGAGATCCATACAAATGTGATTCAAATCCTTCCAATTTTTCATGACAAGGATAGAGAAGATCCATACCAACATATCAAAAACTTCGTTGAGGTCTGTTCGTCAGTGCATCAAAATTTCAGTGAGGAATCCGTGAAATTACGTTTGTTTCCTTTCTCCATAAAGGATAAGGCCAAAGCCTGATTAAATTCCTTACCAGTCGGATCCATAACCACTTGGGATCAGATGGCTAAGAAATTTTTATCAAAATTCTTTCCCATGGCCAAGACTAATGCCTTAAGACATGAAATCACTAATTTTACACAAGAAGATGATGAGAGATTTTAGGAAACTTGGGATAGGTTCATGGATATCTTATTGAAGTGTCCACACCATGAATTTTCAAAATAAAGATTGGTCCAATATTTTTACAATGGACTGGATCAGGCCAATCGGGATCTAATTGAATCAATGAACAATGGAAGATTCCTTGGACTTAGAGAAAATGAATCCTATCAATTATTGAAAAAGTTGGCTGAAGATTCACAACAATGGGACTTTTTGAAAACTCGAGATCAACTAAAAAAGAGTCGAGATCAAGCAGGAGGCTCAACAAAGAAAGGAGGATTGTATGTGGTGAAAGAAATACCTGATCTCATGGTAAAAATAGATTTTCTCACTCAACAAGTTGAGAAATTGAAGTTGAAGAAGAACGTGAGTGTTGTGAATGTACAACTAGACCCATGTTCATATTGTGCAAGTCTAATGCACACATCTGATAGTTGCCCTTCAACACAGAATTACTCAGAAGACCCTTGCGAGCAATTGAACACTAACGGTCGAAACCAGGGAAATATTTTCAATGAAAATAATCCGAATAGTTGGAAATATCATCAAAATTTTTCATGGAGGTAAGAAAATCAAAAACCTTAAGCCAGAGGACAAGGGATGAATTTTTATCCAAATTAAAATTTCAATCAATAACCACAACAACAGTTTGGTCAAGGACAATTCCAACAATAGCACTATGGGGTGGAAACCAATTTCACAAAAATCAAAATCAAAATCAAAATGGGCAACCGAGGCAATCCAACCAGAATTATCAATTCTCACAACCAATGCTGGGATATCAGAACCAACTCGCACAGCAACTCGTGAGTCAACCTGATTTTGCGCAAAATTTCCCACCGCCTGGATTCAATAATCAATAAGTAAATATTGCGCCACGTCATCCTCAGAACCAATATCCTCAGAATGAGGATATGTAGAAGTTCATCCAATCAAATACTTCTTCGATATCAAGGATAAAAACTCAACTTGATCAACTGGCAACACTCTTATGTGAAAGGGAAAAGGGATCATTTCCTGGCCAGTCAATTTCAAACCTAAGAGGACAGATGATTGTCGAGCAAGCCTCGACCTCATCATATGAAGAAAATCAGCAACAAATCATAGCAATCACAACATTGAGATTTGAGAAGCAGATTGACAACAAAGTGGAGATGCCTGAAAAAGATGATAAGTTTGAACTTGAAAATAAAATTGAGATGAATGAGAAAGTTGAAGAAGAAGGGGAACAAAAGATAAAGATTGAAGAAGAGAGTGAGAGAGAGAAGTTTTATGCTCAAAGCCCCATATCCTCAACGGCTAATGGGACCAAAGAAAAATCGCGATCAGGAAGGAATAATTAAAATGTTTAAGCAGTTAAAGATCAATATTCCCTTTCTAGATGTCATTCAACAAGTACTAGCATATGCGAAATTTTTGAAGGACTTGGTCACAATCAAGAGGAAGACTAACGTCCCGAAGAAAACTTTCTTAGCAGAGCAGGTAAGTTCAGTATTGCAAGCGAGACTTTCGATTAAATACAAGGACCCTGGTTGTCCTATAATTTTAATCATCATAGAAAAAAGTCACATTGATCAAGCACTTCTAGATCTTACAGCAAGTGTTAATCTGTTGCCATACGTCGTTTACAAGAAACTTGAACTGGGCGAACTGAAGCCCACAACTATGACCCTTCAACTTGCCGATAGGTCAATCAAGATTCCCAGGGGAATAGTCGAGGATGTCCTTATTAAAGTAGACATTTTCTAATTTTTAGTTGACTTTGTTGTCTTGGACACAGAACCTGTTCCTAAACTGAAAAATAATGTTCCGGTAATTCTGGGAAGACCTTTTCTAGCAACATCGAATGTATTAATTAATTGTCGAAATGAGATAGTGAATTTGTCATTCGAGAATATGATCGTAGAGCTAAATATCTTTCACATTGCAAGGCAATCTGTTGAAAATGAGGAACATGCACAAGTATGCATGATTGATAGTATTGTGGAAAATGCATTCTTTGCTTCGAAATATAAGGACCCTTTAGAGGCCTGTTTAGCATATTTTGGTAAAGACTTCGATGTGGATCATGTGATCCACGAAGTTAATGAGATGTTAGATTCAACGCCACTCTTGGGAGACGATGAATGACAACTGAAAGTGAAGCCAAGGAGGAAGAAAATTAAGAAGAATCAAGAGAAGAAGAGAAATTGAAGCTGGAATTAAAATCTCTCCCTGTCGATTTGAAATATGCATACTTGGGCAGAGATGAAACTAATCTGGTGATTATTTCAGTAAAACTGAATGAGGATTCAGAGGAACAACTCATTGAAGTACTCTAAGACCACAAAAGCGCAATTTGATGGTCCATCAAAGATATTAAGGGTATTAGTTCAACGGTGTGTATGCACCAAATTCATTTGGAAGAAACCACTAAACCCTCTAGAGAACCACAACATAGATTGAATCCAATAATGCAAGACGTTGTGAGAAAGGAGGTTATTAAGCTGCAATATGCAGGGATTATATACCCTATTTCAGACAGTAAATGAGTTAGCCCAACACAAGTGGTTTTCAAAAAGTCTGGAGTAATTGTGGTGAAGAATGAAGAGAATGAACTAATACCAACAAAATTTCAAACCGACTGGAGAGTGTGCATTGACTATAGGAAGTTGAATTCAATGACAAAGAAGGATCACTTCCCTCTTTCGTTTATTGATCAAATGTTCGAAAGGCTGGCAGGACATCAATACCACTGTTTCCTTGATGGCTATTCTGGGTATAATCAGATGGTCATAGCACCAGAAGATCAGGAGAAAACAACGTTCACATGTCCATTTAGAATGTTCTCCTATAGGCGAATGCCATTTGGGCTCTGCAACGCCCACGCCCCAGTCATCTTTCAAAGATGTATGCTTAGTATATTTTCGAACATGGTGGAGTGATTTTTAGAAGTCTTCATGGATGACTTCTCAATTCACGGGGACAGTTTTAATAATTTCCTGCAGAACCTATCTCTAGTTCTTGCGAGATGTTAGGAAAATAATCTTATTTTGAATTGGGAGAAATGTCATTTCATGGTTCAGAGTGGTATAGTCCTTGGACACATCATTTCATCCAAAGGTATTGAGGTGGACAAGGCGAAAGTAGATTTGATTTCAAACCTCCCGCCACCCAGAGTAGTCAGGGAGATTAGATCTTTCCTTAGACATGCCGATTTTTATCGACGATTTATCAAGGACTTCAGTAAGATTGTAAAACCTCTCTGCAACTTACTCGGTAAAGACGCCCCATTCCTTTTTGATGAGAAATGCCTAAAAACTTTTGAGGCAATCAAAGCTGAACTTGTTCAAGCCCCAATAATCTAATCTCCGGATTGGAATTTACCATTTGAGATAATGTGTGACACATCTGATTATGCGATAGGAGCAATACTAGGCCAAAGGGTGGAGAAAATTTCGCATGTAATTTACTATGCAAGTCGCACGCTGAATGATGCATAATTGAATTATTCCACTACAGAAAAGGAACTCCTAGCTGTAGTTTTTGTGCTAGATAAATTTCGATCCTATTTATTGGGATCTGATGTGATAATTTTAATGTATAATGTTTTACTCGCAAGTGCACGAATCAGTTTGTATATAGTGGGTGCGGAGTACGAGATCGTTCCCACGAGGACTAATTTTGAAATATCTAAAAGAGACAAGCAATTCTAGAAATTTATGAAGATCTAACAGTATTCTACCAGTTTTATGATTTAAGCGGTTGATGAGATGGTAATTAATGACTACAAAAATAAAACTTAATTGATGATTCAAAAGGAAAGGTAAAGATGATGATAAAGATGAAGATACTAAATCCTCCCATCTTTGGTCCGTTCTTCCCATAATATAAATCTAAGGATTAAATTATGAGATATTTCATTGGTAACAAACATCTTTTATGGAAGATCAATGGTCAACACCCTAATAGGTTCCACGTTGCATCCCTGCAATCAGGCCTTAGATGATTTTCATATATAGATTTAGGATCAAGGGCATGGCTAGGCACACATGATCTCAGGTTCAAATAAAAATTATCCCCAAAGTGGGTGAAAATTCTAACAAGAATACCACTTATAAATCTGAAATCAAGGGCATGGATAGGCACACTTTATTTAGATTAGGGAGTATTTAAGATAAAATTACCATTACAGATCCAAGATCCAGGGCATGGCTAGGCACACTCGATCCCGGAACATAATCGTAATTAGATCCACACGATGAAAGCAAAAAGACCATAACAATGATTGGGTAAAATTACCGTCACAGATTTGAGATCCCGGGCATGGCTAGGCACACGCGATCCCAATTAGTGGCGGGGATTTCATCCGTTCATGATAGCACAACAACCATAAAATAAAATCTCATATTTTAATCCTTAATTTATATTATTAAAAGTACATCCCTCGGATGGGAATCATTAGATCCCCATCCCTATAAATTTAGCCACACATATTGTAATTAAATGACATAAATAAATAAAGACGGGAAAATACCATTAATTTAAGAAATTAAAATTACCTCAAACTTCAAAAGAACTTACTTTGATCCAAAAGTACGATGATCTTCAGAAATGAAATTAATACATGAATAAACTTTGAACAAAATTTATAAACTGAAGGAATGAGTACTGAAAAATTAAGGGAACAAAGCTCTCAAAAAGGAATAATAAAACTTCCCTATTTCTTTGCCTAACTATGAAAAATAATGGCTAAAAACTAAAAACTTTAAAACTAAAACTCTCTCCTAAAATTAATTCTCTACTTAATTCTCTAAAAAAAATCTCTCTTCCCCGAAGTGTTTGAGTTGCTTTAAATAGACCCCTCGTCGCGGGAGTCTCCCAAGCCATAATTTTAGGGTCGATTAATCGACCAGGGAGGGTCGATGCATCGAGCCGCCAAAAAGTCTCAAAAATTAGCTTTACAGTGTCAGTTTCGTGTCAGACTCTGACTTATCCTCGATTAATCGACCTACAGGGTCGATGCATCGACCCCAGAAATCCGTGAAATTCAGCACTTTCTTTATATCAGATACTGCTTCGGTATTTCAGCCATAACATCCTGTCCCGAACTCGGATTGAGGTGATTCTTAAGCCGTTGGAAAGCTAACGAAAAGATCTACAACTTTCGTGTTTTGAAAATTTCCAAATTCGGCCATCTTGAAGGTCCACATTTAGCCGCAAGTCGCACCAAGTTCTTGATTACCCAAAGTTGCAGTGTTTTGACATTATATTCAGAATTCTTGGGCTGTTTTCTATACTTGGCTTGTATTTACCTGAAACACTTCAAATCTAATCATTCTCATCAGATAGCCTTCATCGGACAGCTAAATATAGGTATTTAGGGGTGAAATATCATCATTTTTTAGTACTCATCATACCCCCAAACCTACACTTTGCTAGTCCTCGAGCAAAGCAAACTAAAGAAAATAAATGCCACTTTCGTAGGGAACACGATTGCACTTAGCATGTGCAACAAGCCTTTAAACCCCTAGGTGATCCTAGTGGAGGAGTTGTGTCTCCTGAGGGTTTACAGTGAAGTTACCCACAAACTTCAATACATTTTTGAAATCATCGATAAAATTGAGTTTTCAAAACATTATTTTGATAACATATATACCATTCAAAAACAAAAATCATTAATCAATTCAACATGCGAATTCTCAATTTTAAATAACAATGTTATACTAATCATAGTAATATCTATTCAAATTAGTCTAATGCTCAAATCGTTAGATAGCTCATCCATTCATGCCTAAACATGAAGTGTGTGCATAACCAAACCAAAATTCATTCATCTCAGAACTAGTTCAAACGGAAAATCGTTGGATCTGTTGTTTTGACTCAATCCTCACTTTAGGTATACTCTCAAAATATAAAGACACCGATGATGGATAAGTTTTCGCACATATGTGAGAGGTCAATACAAAGCAAATAAAAAGGTCTCACATGATAAATGAAACACGATGCAATCAATGAACAAAAATAAATCTCATAAGAAGGTACTTGTATGTCCTAAGCATGTCATATCACGTGCCATAAGTATCACATATTTACTCTCCACAAGGCAGTTACTAATGCAAGATCAGATCATGAAGGTCTTTTTAGGGTTGTAATGGGGCTCAGGAAAGGGTAAGAAAGAATTGGAAGTTGGGATTCAAAATTTCTGAGAAATTAGAAAAGAAACAACTTTTTTGATTTTTTCTATTTCTCTTATTTTTTCTTTTCTAATGTCTCACTATTTTTCTCAATTTTCTTTTTCTCTTCCTTTTTCTTGAAGCACCTCATATTTTTCATTATTTTTCACAAATTTTTTTTTTCTCCCCCTTTTTTTTTTTCTTTTTTTTTTTGCCATACACTCTCAGTAAACACCACAACTCAGTATCTCTCCACTTACTCTCTTTTCGTTCACTCTCATCCCTCGATCCTAATTTCTCAGAAATAAGAAGGGTAAAGCTGAATTTTCAGAAATGGTGAAGGGTTAAAGGTTAACGTGACTTATCAAAGAATGTATAAAGGCAAATTTTTTAATAGGCTCAAAGGGGTACTAGAAAGATAAATTTATTTGAGGTGGGGTATTTTAAGCACAAACGAACCAAAGATGGCCTTCAATCATGTCCTTAAAAGATAGTAACCTTGCCTATTTGTCTTGAGTAGATATACAGTTCATTCTAACATAATGATATGAATTTGATTTCATGCAAAGTCACAAGTCAAGATGAAGTGTATGAGATTATGCAAAATAAGTCGTATTCAAAGAAAACTCCGAGTTTATATATTTACTCATCAATGACGGGAAATTAGCTCTAAAGCTCACTGGGTTTAGTCTCCACTGAGATCCTAAGATTCAACATTCAAAACAGTTCATCGATTTCTAAGTCTTAGCTTGGTATAAGTGTAAAAATTCTAAGCATGAATATCAAAATTATCCACAACATATCACATTAAGCTTCATCATCTTAGATACAAGTAATCAAAATATGACACTAGTATTCTCAAAATTAAATTCACATGCATCATCAACTAAAGTTTGAAAACAATCGTAAAATAATGTGCATGATGACTTCAAAATTTTAAATTTTTTTTTTTTTTTTTTCAGATAAAACATATAAGTGACGCAAAATAAATAACCATACCCCCAAACCTAAAGATGACAATGTTTGCATTGACTGAAAGAAGTAGCGTACCCCCAAACCTGTTTGAAAAAAGTACCTCAACACAAAGATCAGGTGCAGAGAATATGTGCATCAAATTGGAACATGACAAAAAATATATCGAAGGGAATATGGTTACACTATTGAGGGAATTAAAAACAATCTAAACTAAACAAAACAAAATAAAAAGGAAAGAAGAAAAAAAAAAACTAATAAATCCTAAACTAAACATGAATCCAACTCTGTTAGTCATTGGTAGGCGGACCCATCCACCTCGGGTCACTTAAAATGATATTCTTAGGCACAGGGAACGATTTCTCCTAAAGATAAAGGGGAAATTGATGAGACACCGCCGATTGAATGGATGGAGGTGGGGAGGCGAAAGTAGGAGATGAAGATGGGGGAGATGGTGACGGCATCACATCAATTATCTTGATATCAGAATTGAAGCACGGTGTAGGAGATTTGGAACGATTTACCTTCTTTCTAGATGGTTCTCCCCAGTAAGGAATGATCATCGGATCGAGGTCGATGATTTCAACATTGTTGGACACAAAAGGGACCGTCCGATGAGAGCGGCGCTCCCGCTTTTTAGCAGTCTCCTCCATCTTGGATAATCGTGCTCTGATGAGATATAATCTTCGGGCCATAAGAAAGATTGTGCAGAGGTAATGAAAAGTGAGCCTAAAGGGGAATATAAAGGAAAAAAATATATAGAGTTGGAGTAGGAGTGGAAAGAGGTGTCCTGCAAAAAAGAAACAATGAAAAGTGTGGCAGTACGTCTAAGGGAGTCCACGGTCGTGAGAAAAGTGGCAAATTAGAGTTCCAATAGGAGTACCGTCGCAAAAAAAACAAAAAAAACCAAAAAATGGTGGGGTCGATTAATCGATCCCTGAAGGTCGATGCATCGACCCTTTGGGGGTCGATTAATCGACATTGGGGTCGATGCATCGACTCCCAAAAAATATTTTATTTTATTTTTTCGCAAACATTGGGTCGATTAATCGAGTATAACCCTCGATTAATCGACACCATCTTGGCAGAGAGTTGATATTTTTTCAAAAAATGACATTTTAATGGTGCTTTTCAACTACTCTAAAGGCAACAGGTAATTAGCAAAATTTTGGCAATCCCACACAGATTAGAAAACACACTTTTTCATTGATAAATACGATGATTACAAGGACACTTCTGATTTGACTTCTAAAATAAACAGCCTAAACAAAAGAAAGAAAAATAACACAAAACGAAAAATCCTAATCCTGGACTAATCAAACTAATCATCTCCATCCTCCTCGGCCTGGCGGGCCCTGGCGCGCATCTCATCATAACTATCAGGCCACATGCGCTGCCCGATCTGATGGAGGAAGGAACGATCATAGTGGCTACGGCGCAGGAGTACACCATGTTGTCGCTGCTGCTCCTCTTGTAAAGAGTTAATTTGGGCTTGGAGCGAGCCAAGCGACACACCCAAGGACAGTATTTGAATAAGTACGGATCTTCGAAAAAATAGTGTTTCACCCGAGCTAAGAAAATGGATTTCTCATTCTTCGACCAATGGTGAGGTAATTTCTCGGTGACTAGGAAATTGACAAGATCCGCATACCAAGGTGGGCAATCAATCCTGAACAACTGTTCATCCGGGAAGTGCTCCAAGATCGGAACAGGCTCGTCAGGTTTCTCAATAATTATTCGTGACAAGTGATCGGCCACCACATTTTCTGAGCCTTTCTTGTCCTTGATCTCCAAATCGAACTCTTGCAACAACAAGATCCACCTAATTAAACATGCCTTAGCGTCTTTCTTAGCGAACAGATAACGCAGAGCAGCGTGATCTGTGAATACCACAATTTTAGATCCTAATATATAGGATCGAAATTTATCCAACGCGAAAACTACTGTCAAAAGTTCCTTTTCAGTGGTCGAGTAGTTCAACTGGGCATCGTTGAGAGTGCGACTCGCATAGTAGATTACATGCGATAATTTTTCTATTCGTTGTCCCAGAACAGCTCCAATTGCATAATCAGAGGCGTCACACATGATTTCGAACGGGAAGGCCCAGTTCGGAGATTGAATTATTGGAGCTTTTATCAATTCGGCCTTAATGGTTTCAAAGGCCCGCAAACATTTATCATCAAAGATGAATGGGGCATCTTTTGAAAGTAAGCTGCAGAGCGGCCGTGCTATCTTACTGAAATCTTTAATAAAACGCCTGTAAAAATCGGTGTGGCCCAGAAAAGATCTGATTTCCTTCACTGTCCTCGGTGGTGGTAGGTCGGCAATTAAATCAACTTTAGCCTTATCGACCTCAATACCCTGGGACGATATGATGTGTCCCAAAACAATGCCATCTTTAACCATGAAGTGACATTTTTCCCAGTTAAGAACAAGGTTCTTCTCCTGGCATCGTGCAAGCACTAGCGACAAATGATTCAAATAGTCAGCAAAACTGTTTCCATGTATCGAGAAGTCATCCATGAAGACTTCAAGGAATCGCTCGACCATATCCGAAAAAATACTCAACATACATCTTTGGAATGTAGCTGGTGCATTACAAAGTCCAACGCGATTAAATCGGTAGGAGAAAGTACCAAAAGGACATGTGAAAGTGGTCTTCTCCTAATCCTCCGGTGCAATGACTATTTGGTTATACCCAGAATAGCCATCTAGAAAGTAATAGTACTCATGCCCGACCAATCTTTCTAGCATCTGATCGATAAACGGAAGTGGAAAGTGATCTTTCCTCGTCATCAAATTTAACTTCCGATAATCAATGCACACTCTCCACCCTGTTTGAATTTTTGTAGGGACCAGTATGTTTTCGTCATTCTTCACCACTGTGATTCTCGATTTCTTAGGGACCACTTGTGTGGGGCTGACCCATTTACTGTCCGAGATGGGATATATGATTCCAGCATCTAAAAGTTTGATTATCTCATTTCGGACCACATCTTGCATTATAGGGTTCAGTCTCCTCTGTGGTTCCCTAGAAGGCTTAACATTGTCTTCCAAATGGATTCGGTGCATACACACCATCGGACTAATGCCTTTGATATCTTTTATCGACCAACCGAGGGCACTTTTGTGCTCTTTGAGTACATTCATGAGTTGGCCTTGCTGATTCGCATCCAGTGTTGATGATATTATAACGGGTTGAGTTTCATTCTCCCCCAGGTAGGCATACTTGAGATTTTTCGGAAGAGGTTTAAGTTCTAAGGACACTTTCTCCTCCTCTTTTGGCTTTTCCTTGATTAATTCAATTTGAGTTCCACACTCTATTTCTTGTTCTTCACCCAGACGTGGTGTGGAGTCCAACATGTGATTTACTTCTTCACCCAGACGTGCTAAAGGATCTTCAGATTAAGATGCATGAAATATTTCCTCTACAATTTCATCGAGTATGCATGCTTGTGCATGTTCATCATCCTCCATGGGCTGCTTGGCAATATTAAAAATATTGAGTTCCACTGTCATATTCCCGAATGACAGATTCATGATCCCGTTTCGACAATTGATCAGCGCATTGGAGGTCGCTAGGAATGGTCTTCCTAGAATCACTGGAATATTATTCTTCAAATTTGATGCCGGTTTAGTGTCTAGAACAACAAAATCTACAGGAAAGTAGAAAGAATCCACCTTGATGAGGACATCTTCCACAATTCCTCGAGGGATCTTCTGGACCGATCATTCTAATCGAAGGGTCATCGCAATGGTCTTAAGTTCTCCCAATTCGAGCTCCTTATACACATAATAAGGCAACAAGTTGACACTTGCTCCTAAATCCAAAAGGGCCTGATCAATACGGTTATCGCCAATGATGATCGAGATTGTAGGACAACCTGGGTCCTTGTATTTGATTGGGAGCTTTACTTGTCTTGAACTAACCAAATTTCGGCTAAGAAAGCCTTTTTCGGAATATTGATCTTTCTTTTGATTGTGACCAATTCCTTCAAAAATTTAGCATAAGCAGGTACTTGACGGATGGCATCCAGGAAGGGAATATTAATTTTTAATTACTTGAAAATCTCATTTATTCCTTTCACATCGCGATTTCTCATTGGTGCCATCAATCTTTGCGGGTACGGTGCTTTCGGAACAAAACTTTTCTTCTGTTCACTCTTGTCATCTGATATTTCTTTTGCTTGTACTTTGTCATCAATTTCTTCTCTCTCTTCAAATTGCGTCTCTCTATTAGACTCTTCCTCCTCTGGCAACACTACTTTGTTATCGACCTGCTTTCCAGATCTCAACGTTGTGATTGCCCAAATTTGTTGTTGATTATCCTCTTGTGTTGAAGTTGATGTTTGTTCAACAACCATTTGGCCCCTTGGGTTAGGAACAGGTTGGCTTGGAAACGAACCTTTTTCTCTTTCACAGAGAAAGGATGCCAATTGCCTAATTTGGGTCTCTATTTTAGAGATTGAGGACGTGTGAGAATGAATGAGTTTCATCAGGTCCTCAGTAGAAGGAGTTTGTGTATGAGGACGTTGGGCAGGATTTCCCTGTGGGTTGTTAAATCCAGGTGGTAGAAATGTCGGCACAAAATTTTGTTGTGGTTGGTTTTGATAACCTCCCATTGGTTAAATCGAAAATTCTGGTTCATTTTGCGTGGCGCCCAACCCGATTTTGATTGTATTGAAATTGATTCGGTTATTGAACCCTTATGAAATTGCCTTGACCGTAGTTACATTGCGCCCTTGATTGAAATTTTGTTGGGGATAAAAGTTCGTCCCCTATTTCCTGGGCTGCATTATTTGATTATCTTGTTTCCATGAGAAATTTGGGTGGTATCTCCAGCTATTTGGGTTATTCTCATTGAAAACGTTTCCTTGATTCTGCCCATAATTATTCACAATATTTAGCTATTCAGATGTGTCTTTATGATAGTTCTGCATTGAAGGACAATCATCTGCCATATGCATTGGACTTGCACAAATTGAACATGGCTCAGGTTGTGTATTGACCATATGCACATTCTTCTTTAATTTTAATTCCTCCACTTGTTGAGTGAGGAAATCAATTTTAGCCATCAGATCTGGGGAATCCTTTACTACGTATAGTCCTCCTTTCTTGGTTGAACTCCCGGCTTGATCACGGGCTTTGACTGATTGTTCCCGAGTCTTTGTGAAATCCCAGTGCTGAGAATCCTCAGCTAGCTTTTCTAGGAAAGCATAAGATTCGGTTTCCTTAAGGCTCAGGAATCCTCCGCCATTTATTGACTCCACCAGATGTCTATTTGGTTGATTCAGTCCATTGTAGAAACACTGGACCAGTCTCCACTTTGAGTATCCATGGTGCAGACATTTGAGTAAGAGATCCATGAATCTATCCCAAGCTTCATATAATCTCTCATCTTCCTCTTGCGTGAAATCCGTGATTTCACGTCTAAGGACATTCGTCTTCGCCATAGGGAAGAACTTTGATAGAAACTTTTTGACCATCTGATCCCAGGTGGTTATGGATCCCGATGGTAGAGAATTTAACCATGCTTTTGCTTTATCCTTTATAGAGAAAGGAAATAAGCGCAGCCTAACAGATTCTTCGCTGAAATTTTGGTAAACAGATGAGCAGACTTCGACGAAGTCTTTAACGTGCTGGTACGGATCTTCTCGCTCCATGCCATGAAAGATTGGAAGGATTTGGATGACATTTGTCCGAATTTCAAACCGGCCACCAGGTGTAGCGGGGTATACAATGCATGATGGGGTATTTGTAGTTATCGGAGAAAACAGTTCTCTCAATGTTGGTTCTTCCTCTTGTTCGAGTTGCCCATTCATGTTGTCAGTCATATTGACTTCAGTGGATGATTCACTTAAAAATTTCTGCCTTGATCTAGCGTCCTTACGATTTGGTAGACGCACGTCGATCTCAGAATTTAACAGTTCTAAATTTCTCTCTTTAGAAGACCTAGTCTGCATGCAAATGATGCACAGAGTGGAGGTTTTAGGCAGGAAAACCTCAAAATTTTTTTTTTTTTTTTTTTGTTTTTTTTTTTTAAATTGAAATTTTTGAAAATTAATTATTATTATTATTATTATTTTTTTTTAAAGATCGATTGATCGAATGTGAGTCTCGATCAATCGAGGCAAGGTCGATGCATCGACTCCCAGCAAATTTTTTTTATTTTTTATTTATTTATTTATTTATTTTTAATTAAGCAGAAATACTATTTTAATCCTCGAAAATTCCTAAAATTTACTGTCTACCAAAAATTCAGATTTTCTTAATTCAATCCCCGGCAACGGCGCCAAAAACTTGATGTGATATTTTTAATGTGTAATGTTTTACTCGCAAGTGCACGAATCGGTTTGTATATAGTGGGTGCGGAGTACGAGATCGTTCCCACGAGGACTAATTTTGAAATATTAAAAAGAGACAAGCAATTCTAGAAATCTATGAAGATCTAACAGTATTCTACCAGTTTTATGATTTAAGCGGTTGATGAGATGGTAATTAATGACTACAAAAATAAAACTTAATTGATGATTCAAAAGGAAAGGTAAAGATGATGATAAAAATAAAGATACTAAATCCTCCCATCTTTGGTCCGTTCTTCCCATAATATAAATCTAAGGATTAAATTATGAGATATTTCATTGGTAACAAACATCTTTTATGGAAGATCAATGGTCAACACCCTAATAGGTTCCACGTTGCATCCCTGCAATCAAGCCTTAGATGATTTTCATATATAGATCTGGGATCAAGGGCATGGCTAGGCACACATGATCTCAGGTTCAAATAAAAATCATCCCCAAAGTGGGTGAAAATTCTAATAAGAATACCACTTATAAATCTGAAATCAAGGGCATGGCTAGGCACACTTTATTCAGATTAGGGAGTATTTAAGATAAAATTATCATTACAGATCCAAGATCCAGGGCATGGCTAGGCACACTCGATCCCGGAACATAATCGTAATTAGATCCACACGATGAAAGCAAAAAGACCATAACAATGATTGGGTAAAATTACCGTCACAGATTTGAGATCTCGGGCATGGATAGGCACACGCGATCCCGGTTAGTGGCGGGGATTTCATCCGTTCATGATAGCACAACAACCATAAAATAAAATCTCATATTTTAATCCTTAATTTATATTATTAAAAGTACATCCCTCGGATGGGAATCATTAGATCCCCATCCCTATAAATTTAGCCACACATATTATAATTAAATGACATAAATAAATAAAGACGGGAAAATATCATTAATTTAAGAAATTAAAATTACCTCAAACTTCAAAAGAATTTACTTTAATCCAAAAGTACGATGATCTTCAGAAACGAAATTAATGCAGGAATAAACTTTGAACAAAATTTATAAACCGAAGGAATGAGTACTGAAAAATTAAGGGAACAAAGCTCTCAAAAAGGAATAATAAAACTTTCCTATTTCTATGCCTAACTATGAAAAATAATGGCTAAAAACTAAAAACTCTAAAACTAAAACTCTCTCCTAAAATTAATTCTCTACTTAATTCTCTAAAAAAAATCTCTCTTCCCCGAAGTGTTTGAGTTGCTTTAAATAGACCCCTCGTCGCGGGAGTCTCCCAAGCCATAATTTTAGGGTCGATTAATCGACCAGGGAGGGTCGATGCATCGAGCCGCCAAAAAGTCTCAAAAATTAGCTTTACAGTGTCAGTTTCGTGTCAGACTCTGACTTATCCTCGATTAATCGACCTACAGGGTCGATGCATCGACCCCAGAAATCCGTGAAATTCAGCACTTTCTTTATATCAGATACTGCTTCGGTATTTCAGCCATAACATCCTGTCCCGAACTCGGATTGAGGTGATTCTTAAGCCGTTGGAAAGCTAACGAAAAGATCTACAACTTTCGTGTTTTGAAAATTTCCAAATTCGGCCATCTTGAAGGTCCACATTTAGCCGCAAGTCGCACCAAGTTCTTGATTACCCAAAGTTGCAGTGTTTTGACATTATATTCAGAATTCTTGGGTTGTTTTCTATACTTGGCTTGTATTTACCTGAAACACTTCAATTCTAATCATTCTCATCAGATAGCCTTCATCGGACAGCTAAATATAGGTATTTAGGGGTGAAATATCATCATTTTTCAGTACTCATCAGGATCAAAAGTTGTGGTATTTACTGATCATGCGACCCTTCGTTTTCTCTTTACGAAGAAGGATGCAAAAGCTCGTTTGATCCGGTGGATTTTACTTTTATAAGAATTCGATCTATAAATTAAAGATAAGAAAGGATCAGAAAATGTGGTGGCTGACCATTTATTTTGAATTATTGTTGAAAAATCTGATGATCTAGCCCCGATCTTAGAAAGCTTTCCCAATGAACAAATGCTTGCTATCGAACATTCACCATGGTATGCGGATCTGGTCAACTATTTGGTGATGGATCAAGTACCATGGCATTGGAATAAGAACGAGAAAGCTATTTTTCTGGCACGAGCAAAGCACTATTTTTTCGAGGATTCGTACTTATTTAAATATTATGCCGATCAAATTATCAGAAGGTGCATTCTGGAATCTGAGCAGTAAAAAATTATTTCATTCTGTCATGAGTTGTCCTGTGGGGGACATTTCAGCTCAAGAAAAACTGCTACTAAGATCCTCCAATGTGAATTCTATTGGCCGATAATTTTCAAGGACTGTCACCAGCACTGTATGTCATGTAGTAATTGTTAGATATTAGGTAAAATTTCAAAGAGAAACATGATGCCCTTAAATCCAATTCTTGAGGTTGAAGTGTTCGATGTATGGGGAATAGACTTCATGGGCTCATTCCCGAATTCTTTTGGAAATTCATACATCCTCGTTGCAGTAGATTATATTTCAAAATGGGTTGAACTAATGGCCTACAAATCTAATGATCACAAGGTGGTTGTTAAATTCCTTAAGAATGAGGTATTTCCGAAATTCGGTACTCCACGCACTATCAATAGCGATGGTGAAAAACATTTCTGCAATAAAATTTTTACTCAACTAATGAAAAAGTACGGGATCACGCACAAAGTGGTTACACCGTACCACCCTCAAACCAGTGGACAAGTTGAGGTTTCAAATCGGGAGATAAAACACATTTTAGAGAAAACGATAAAGCCTAATCGGAAAGATTGATCGTTAAAATTGAACGACGCACTTTGGGCTTATCGGACGGCATTCAAAGCTCTCATTGGAATGTCACCCTTTAGGATGATTTTTGGTAAAGGTTGTCATCTACATGTTGAGTTAGAACACCGGGCCTAGTGGGCTATCAAGTCTCTAAATTTTAATTTGAAAAAATGGGTGAGAAGCGAAGCTTAGAAATTGCTGAATTGGAAGAAGTAAGGGCCGATACATACGACTGTGCAAAATCTTATGAGGACCGCATGAAGTGTGCTCATGATCAGTTTATTTTAAGAAAATCATTCACTGTGAGTCAGAAGGTGTTGTTATATAACTCAAGGCTTCATTTATTTCCGGGAAAGCTTAAAACCTGATGGAACGATCCATTTCGGGTAAATCAAATATTTTCGAATAGAGCAATTGAACTCTGCAATTCTCGAAATGGGGGAAAATTTTGAGTCAATGGGCAATGGGTGAAACCATTATTCGAAAATATCATTAAAAATTTTGATGAAGTTGCGTTAAGCAATCCCGATCAATCGGGATGAAATTGAAAATTTTGAAATGTCTGGCTAGCGACACTAAATTTAGCGCTTCTTGGGAGGCAACCCAAGTGTGAAAAAAAAATAAAAAATTAAAAATAGGTCGATCAATCGAGCTTTAGACCTCGATTGATCGACAATACGATAACTGGTCGATCAATCGTTGTTTCCTCGATCCATCGACATTCACTTCGTGACATTTATTGTCACGCCTTTTCAGGCTCATATTTTATTCGGTCGATCAATCGATGCGGTCACTCTATTAATCGACCTGATGCGTTGCGCATTTTCAAAGAAAATTAACTGTCATGTCTTTTCGTATGCTGCATGCGTCATCCTCGATCAATCGACTTATGTGGTCGATTAATCGACCTTATGTACGCCTGTTGACGTTCCATTACAACGCCTGGGGAAGCGCTGCATGTCAGTGTCGATCGATCGAAACCTTTGGTCGATGCATCGACATTATTTAAATCAATGTGTTATTAAATGTCTTTATGTCGCGTCTTTTCAATGTTAGGGTCGATCGATCGAGTTATACAAGTCGATTGATCGAGGTGAAGCAGTACCCCTGAGAATGAAGAGGTGCCTCTGTGTTTATTTAAGGACCGAACGTCCTTTCTATTCCTCATTCTCTCCAACATTCCTAGTCTGTTCCAAAGTTCTCTGACCTTCCCCTAACATTCTCTGTGATGGCATCATCTTCTTCTGCTAGACTTCCTGCCCGACCGCAAGGAATCTTTAGAGAACGACCCAAAGGTCGTTTTGCAACCAAGAAAATCTCATCGAAATATGTGTATGATCTACCGGCATTCCACGCAATGCCTGAGTGTACGGTCTCACTCGCGTATATTGCTACTCTCAATCTCCATTTCCTAATGATGCCGCCGACAATCAATGTTTCGGAGCGCATGGTCCGCTTGTTCTATCAGAACATGAAGTGGGAAAAGGCATTGATCGAGACTAAAGATGATGCCCACTTCACCATCTCCATTGACGGATGGGAGAGGAAGATTTGTCCGGAGATGATTGCGGATGTTTTTGACATTCTTACTGAGCGTCCACTGAACCACCAATGTCGAGAAGAACTCGATGTCGACCAAAGACCAATGATTGATGATATGTGCAATGGCATATATGCATCACGAGGAAATGCTACTAAACGATCGGCTCTACCGGTCGACATGTTATTTTGGGATATTGTCGTGTCTTCTAGTCTTTGCCCGCGAGGTCATGTGCCAGAACGAACTGAACCTAGGGTGAAGGCTCTGTATGGCAGTTATAAAAATTCATGGCTCAATATTCCGTGGTTTTTGTATGATTTGATGTGGCGATGCCACGATGAAATTGTCAACCCTCCCATTGGACATGCAGCACTTATTTACTTCTCCCATCTGGTGATGCAACTCTTCCATCACCTAGGTTTCCCTTTTTATCTTGATGATAACAATGGAGACCTTCAGTTTTATCGCTATGGGCCGACCAACTAGAAGAAAAGTATGCATCTTTTGGGCAATCCTGGTGGAGCTGGCAATGTTGCTGCCCAGTGTCCCCCTGCCCAGCCTGTACCTCAGCGTTGTCGGGTGTGCCAAGAAGAACCTACTGTCGAGCCCAAACAAGCCCGCAATGAGGGAGTGCCCCTCGAAGTCATGCAAGCTCAGATTAATTCTTTGATCGATGAGCAACAGCGACAATATGGTCAAAATCTTTGTCGCAGTCGCTATGATCGGTCCTTCATGCATCAACTGGGCCAACGATTATGGCCCAATGGCTATGATGAGATGACGGCTCGTGCAAGGTAGGCAGAAGAAGAATAAGATGATTAGAATTAGGATTTCTTTTTGCATTATTTGTTTTGGTTTTTAGCTTTAGAATGTTTAATTTTTAAGGTTTGTTTAAATTTTAGATTTCTATTTTTAAGTTTGTGTAGGATTAGGAACTTTGCTATACTCGACTCAATTTTTTTTAATAAGAAATTTCTATTTTCGGTTTATTCTGTGAAAATTTCTCATAGTTGATTAATCGAGTCAATATGTCGATTAATCGACTATCTATAAAATAAATAAATAAATAAATAAATAATTTTAAAAAAAATGAGAGCTTCTGTTCAGAAGCACTCTCGATTAATCGACTCACACTGTCGATTAATCGAGGTTCTATAAAGTCAACACATGCTGACTAGAGGTGTCGATTGATCGACCAACCTTATCGATCAATTGACATGGGCAGTTTTCAAAAAAGAAAAGAAAAACTTAAAAAAAAAAAAAAAAAAAAAATCCGTCAAAAATCTTTTAAATTTTGCAGTTTAGTATTTTAAGACTCATTTTTCTCCCTAGTAGGAATCTTTTAGATGTTTTCCAACTCTTTCTCTATTTATTTCAACCACCCGGAGGATTTTACCAAACTTGTCATCCTAAATTAATCCTCTCACTTCTATCAAGCATCAATGGCCGAAAGAATTTATCGTACACGTGCGACCATGAAAAAGATAGAGGAAACTGCTAGAAAAAGGGTAAGGTGTAACAGACCACCTGTTCCATTTGATCTTACTAACGTAGATGTGGTGGACTTTGATCTCGTGTTTCTTCCAATTTGGGAAGAAACAATAAGAAAGAGGACCAACTAATCAGCCAAGCCACCAATCAAATTGGATGATATTGAGATGATTGATCTCGACCCACCCTCACCCATAGCCAAATCACCATCGCCCATCCCTTCGTCTTCATCCTTACAATCTCCAACACCACCAATTTCCGGTCGTAACCCATTAGCGGCATTCATTCCAAGCTCAATCCCGAGAGCAATTATTGATCTCATCCCTACTGAAACATGGGAAAAGTTATATTTGGCACCTATGCTTCAGGATCTAGCTACAAGTAGGTCGCTGAACCATCTACTCCGCCTCCCCCTAATATGACTCCGGATTCCTCTAATCCTGACCATATTACCGAAGCGATGTGAAATTTCGTTTTTCCAAAACCGAAGTCAGGATCGGGACATGATACTGATGCTTAAGGAAGATGTTGAAATATTTTTAGGATTTTTAGGATGTTTTTAGGATTTATTTTATGCCTTTTGTTTGTTTTTCTTTATTTTGTGATTTTTGTTTGTTTTTAGGAAGATCTAGGTCTTATTAATTTCTATTTTTCAATAACTATAAATTACACATCTTAATTAATAAATTTTTCCTTATTTTTAATGATGTTTTTCACTTCCTCTTTGTCTCTTGGTCTGTGCGAATCTTGATACAAGTTTGGAGGTTACTGTTGGAGTGTTTGCCTTCCCTCAAATGAGGGTCTAAAAGCATCAATAACTAGGCAGAACACACACACAGAGACCTGCAAGTACTCAGGGTCTGTTGTAACAAGTTTTACAGAAAATGGTACATAAGGGAATGTCCACAGGGAGGTTAGTTTAAAAATATGATAAATCTCCAGATCTGTATTAGATCTGGCACCCTAACTATTACTAATCTAGCTAAAAGACAGGGGAGAGGTTTGAAATGGATTGTCACTTAAGCTAAGCTAAAATTAAACATAAACTAACTTGGATCGACTTTAGGATATTAGATCTTGTAGGGGAAAGAAGTAAAAAGAATAGAAAATGGAGAAGAGTAGCTTGGAGGTTGGTTTTCATTGAAATCAGACTCGATTAATCATGCTACAGAGGTTCAGAGCACACAATTCCCTCAACTGGCTATAAGCACAGCTGCAGGGTATAAATTCCACTCCAAATCACAGGATCCACCTGGTCTTAAGGCTATGATCTGTCCACTTTAATGGTGACAAACCATCCTATAGACTTTATCGAATCCATGGATTGCAGCAGATGAATCCAATTGGGGCCTGAGCTTAGATTCATCTTAAGGTTATGATCTGTTCACTTTAATGGTCACAGACCATCCTAGGGATCTCCTCCAAAGCTAAGATCTCAATTAGAATAACTAACACCACTACAGATGCTGCAATTCTCAGGTCACAGACTCAAGGAATCACAGGAGTATTAGATTCAGGGAGATCGGGTGGTATCCAAGAGGCCTACCAGTTAAGTGGGTGAGCTGATTCACAGACTCCTCTACACAAATCTGATCGATCACCAAATGGAATCAAAGGAACTTTAAATCAAATTAAAGCATTAAAAACAGTATTAACATTGCAAACAAGGTCACTCTACAATGGAAATACTCTCAGATCTGTAGTCTGTGCAGCTAGGAACCTACAATAGCACTCTTAACCTTATCCAATTACAGAACTAACTTCGCTCCTCGCTACTCCAAGGGACTTAGCCAACCATGGTTGGGCTAAAGGAGGGAAATGGAATTTTTCTGCAAGCTCTAATCTCCAAAATTTGGCTCAGATCTCGATCTCCCCCCAATTGCAATTGGGGGTCTTTATATATACCTTTCTCCTCTATTTTTCTCATCAAAAATCCCTTCTAGAAGATCCTCAGAGTTTGTTAGAGTTCTGTTAGAGCACGTGGGTAGGTTAGGGTTTCCTAGGGCGTCTTCTAGAATCGTCGTGCCGGTCACCAAGTGCCTCGAGTTGCGTGCAACAGGTCATCAAATCACGACGTGTGCACAGCTGAATTTCTGAGAAGTTTTGCACACGATTTCGACAGGTTCAAGAAGCTTTCGACAGGTTCAAATAGAGCTTTTTAGTCCTTTCGCTAGGTTCTCAGATCTGTTAGATAGGTTTCGATAGGATGAATCTTCGCTTAGAGTTTCAGCCTTCTCAGTCCTTGGTTTGGAGTATTCAACAGGATGGAGAGACTCTTCGACAGGTTGGAGAACCATTTCGAAAGGTTTCGCTTTGCATGCTATCCTTTCGATAGGGTTTCTCTCACTCCTATCGCAAGGCTCAAGTACCCTCCGATAGGTTCTGTTCCAGAATCTTCATCTCGATAGGTTCAGAAAACTATTCGATAGGCTCCCTTGATGCCTCAGGCAGGCTTTCGATAGGATGGTTTCTTCTTTCCTTTCAGCTGCTCGATAGGTTCTGAGATCCTATCAAACTCCTCAATCCACATGAATTCATCCTTCTTTTGCCTTCAGATCCTATCGAAACCTCTTTAACTGCATGAATTCTCCCTTTCTTTGCTTTCAGCTCCTATCGAAGTCTTTAGGTGACTAATGGATAAGATGTTTTCAACCTGTTTTCACTTCCTTCGCCTTGCCCTGCTGTAGCCACGCGCTCCAAAGGTTCGTTGATGTGCTGCCTCTGGTGTGATGTTGCTGGTTTTGTCCTGTGCTGAGAGATAACTCCTTTTTGGGCATTCTTGAGTGGTTTTCTGCATTAATGTCCTCTTTTATTGCTGTCTACAAAATGTATTAGACAGAGACTTATTAGTGTGCTCACAGGTCTATCAATGGTCAGGTTAAAGGGTGAAAAGTGGCATTTTTCACCACTTAACACACCCCTAAACCTAAGCTTTGCTAGTCCCTGAGCAAAGGAGAATTAAAAGAAAATAAAAATGCTACTTTCGTAGGGAGCACGAATGCATTTAACATATGCACCAAGCCTTTTAAACCCCTAGGTGATCCCTAGTGGAGGAGTGAAGTCTCTTGAGGGTTTTCAGTGAAGGTACCCACAAACTTTCCCAATAAAGTTAGTTAATAATAGTACATCCTGCTAAACAGAATTTCAGTAAACTGGAATAAATTCTCATCATGTCTTTTCAGTTCTAGAGGGTTTTCAGCAGAAAAGTCGCCAACTTAAAACATAAAATTTTGCAGTAATTCCTTCATCATCAATCAGTTCATGTCAAGGCATTATGTCTGAAGATTGATGCATGGCTCACCTTTCATTTGAGAATTCTGTTTTGATACTACCCTCATCAAATTGGATTTCAGGCCTAAGTCTCACCAGGGTTCTTAACTCACAACAATCCTTAAGGGTGTAGAATTTCACACAGCTCAAGAGCAGTTACAGTTCTCAAATAGGGCTGTAAGCATGAGCATAGGCATTACTCTAATTTCTGAAAATTTCTAACGCTTTTCACCATAGATTAGACAGATCCTTATCTCCACATGACAACTCAATCCATTCCAGATCAGTAAGGTCTTTTTATTGGATTGTAATGTGGCTTAGGGATGTGGTTTGTAAAAGAATGAAAGGGTAAAAGGGATTCAAATTGAGAAATCAGTGAAGGTAAGCAGGTGGTCTAGACAACACCTTCTTCATTTCAGCACCTTTTCACTTTCTTTTTGAATTTTCAGACTTGAAGTGATCAACTTCTTATCTTCTTGCAGATTTTTGCATGAGGTGACTTCTCTTTCTCATCCTTTTTGCTCTTTTTTTAAAAAAAAAAAAAAAAAATTAAAGGTGGAATACCACAATACCACAAAATGTGTTTTCCTTTCTTTCAACCAGATTTAGCACCTTGCTCCTCTAACCTTGCTTCTCCTTCCTCTTTCTGATTTCTCAGATTGGGGGTGAACTGAAATAGGTCAAAAGGTTTTGGGTTTAAAATCTCTGGTTTTCATCAAAGTAAATTGAGACTTTTAAGGCTCAAGTCGTTGCATCAAGGACAGTTCAAAGGTGGAGCATTTTAAGCTCAAACTGACCAAGGGATGGCCTTACTTCATGTCCTCAATGTCATGAGTGCTGTCAAGCTGTTTCAACTTGGATTTGCCTAACTTCTAGTGATTAAAATTAGATCCAATCAATCCATAGAGCAGAAAAATTGCCAAGGCACTCTTCAAGGAAACTTTTTTAGGCCCACATCTCATTGGGTATGGTCTTTCATCAAAATTTCTGGGGGGTATCCTCACAGTTTTCTCTCATTTTTGGTTCACTAAACATCAATTTTTTTGAACATTCTTGACATTTGCTTCATGAAAAATGTTAAAACTACAGCTCATTTCAGTTTTAAATAGTTCTTTTTAATTTCCTCTTTTTATTCCAGTGAGAATTTACTCTAATTAATTCCAAACACTTCATTTTAGCCTTGCTGTACTAAAAGTAACTAATTCATTGGCATACATACATGCCATGCCCCCAAATCTAAACCAAACAGTGTCCTCACTGTTTGACACCAAAGGGGGTGTCGCAGCTTATTAATAAAGCAAAAACCCAAAGCAAGTAGACAACTAAAGAAAGAAAAAGCAGTTTATTAACAGAATCAAAACAGAGCATAAAATAGAGCATTTTAGTACAAGGGTCAAGCACAAGTACTTCCCCCAGCTCAGGGGTATCCTCAGCCTGTATCAAGTGGAAGAGGAACTGTAAGCCAGGAGGGGAGGAAGAAAAGGAAAAAGAAGGGGGTCAGGGGAGAGGGGGGCAGGTGGTGGAGGAGGGTGGTGACGGGGAAGCCGGTGGCTCAGTCTTCAGCCTCTTCTTCTCCTTCCTATCTTTGTCCGTTTCCTCCTTAACGAGGATCCGTTGTACCACTTCATATTCATCCCAGAGGAATTGCAATGGGTCTGGTTCCTTGGGCGGTAATGGCTCCAGCCAAAAGAGGTAGAGTTGAGCAGGAGTGAGCGTGGGCTTTTCATCTGCCATAATTATGAGGAGGAGTGCAGAGTGTAAAAGGAAAGGAATGGGCCGAAGTCGAGCCAGCTGCATCTATTTTAAGTGGATGTGGGAGAGAATATGAAGCGGTACATTCAATATCGCTGCCATCGATGACAGGAATGAATGGTTAATTCGATCAATCAGCATGGGGAACGAAAATGTGCATTAACTGGCAGCCTATATTTAGCGCGGGGAGTTACGGCGTGGGGCAGAAAACCATGGGTGCAGAGTTTAAGGCTCGTGTTGTGCACAGTTGTACATGGGACACGTGGGTAAAATTTCTCGCGTAGCGTGAGTGCACAATAAGCATGGAATGAGTGAGGGGGGGAGTCGATTTCGCTAGGATGAGTGTAGAGTGTCGACAGGTTAAGGCTTTCTATCGAAGTCGAACAAGTATGGGGCTGGCAGTTGAAAGCTCTCGATAGGTTTAACCCGTCCTATAGAATAGAATAAGCATGCATTTGATAAGCTAGGTTGGCTGCTTACGATAGGTCGGTGTCCTGTAGAACGAAGGATGGATAAAATGTTCACTTCGTGAGGATGCTGATGGGTGAGAACAACCTTTCGATAGGTGGGGCATTACATTTGTCACTCTTGTCGATAGGTTCCAGGCAAGAGTCCAGAATCTATCACAAAGTTGTTCTCACCTATTGAGAGGTCACAACACCTATCGAAATCCTCACCAATCCTATCGACATAAGCGGCTGACCTAGCGAAAAGTCTAAATGATCTATCGAGAGGTTCAAAGAGCTAAATAATGTGGCCTGTGTGCACAGAGCATTGAGCCTTAGTACCCAACAACTCCTCTGCGGCGCTACCAGTTAGCAATTTGGCCTCTGACCTTATTCCATTGAATCCTAGATTGCGGGCGATATTGAAGCAAAGCTTGAACTTGACATGGCCATTTTATTGCAAAGAATATCAGTGGAAATAATCGATGTATAAATCAAGTATAATACATATGATACAAATTGAGGTCAGGTATAAACCTGGAGGATCCTGAAGATCAATGGTCTCTTCAGACTCACAAATGTTGTCAACGCAAAGTTTCAACCTCTGACCATTGACCTTAAGAGTTCTGCCATCTGTAGGATGTATGACTTCGACGGCTCCAGATGGGGAAACGTGTACCACTGTGAAAGGTCCATCCCATCTGGTCTGCATCTTACCTGGAAAGAGTTTCATTATGGAATTGAACAACCATACCTTATCATTGGGCTTGAACTCTTTGCGGAGCAAATGTCTATCATGGAAGGCTTTGGTCCTTTCTTTGTAACTTCGGGCATTTGCATAAGCTTCTAGTCACAGTTCATCCAGCTCGGATAACTGGAGTTTCCTGTGAATACCAGCAGAGTGTAAGCTAGAGTTTACTGCTTTAATGGCCCAATACGCTTTATGCTGCAACTCGACAGGCAAGTGACATGCCTTTCCATATATTAGTCTAAATGGGGACATGCCTATGGGAGTTTTATAGGCCACTCTATAAGCCCATAAGGCATCAGTCAACTTGCTGGACCAATCTCTTCTGTCGGTTCTCACAGTCTTCTCAAGAATATGTTTGATTTCCTAGTTGGAAATCTCTACCTGTCCACTGGTTTGTGGGTGGTAGAGAGTGGCTACTCTGTGGGTAACAGAGTATCTTTCCATCAGTTTGTCAAAAGGTTTATTACAGAAGTGGCTTCCCCCAACACTAATAATATCTTTAGAAAAGCCAAATCTTGAGAAGATGTCTTTAAGGAATTGAATGACAACTTTGTGATCATTTGTCCTTGTAGCTATAGCTTCTACCCATTTGGATACGTAATCCACAACGACAAGGATGAAATTGTAACCACCAGAAGGGGGGAAAGGTCCCATGAAGTCGATTTTCCAAATATCAAACAGTTCAACAACGAGTATAGGTTGCAGGGGCATAGAGTTTCTCCTTGTAATACTGCCCATTTGCTGGCATCGATGACAAGCTTTACAGTGTTGCTGGGCATCCTTGAATAGGGTAGGCCAGTAAAACCCACTTTGAAGAACCTTGGCCGCAGTCTTGTTACCACTGAAGTGGCCCCCGCAAGCCTATTCATGGCACATAGTTAGAATATTTTGAAACTCAATTTCAGGTACACAACGTCTGATCAGCTAAGGATCCTCCCACATGTAATGTCGAATCTGTGCAAAGAACAGATTTTTGTCATCCTTGGTCCAATGTGGAGGGATCCTACCCACAGCAAGGTAATTGACAATATTGGCAAACCAGGGCATACTTATTTGGACAGTCAGAAGCTGCTCATCTGGGATGGAGTCATTGATGGGAAAGCTTTCTTTGTCAGTTGTTGGGATCCTTGATAGATGATCAGCAACCACATTCTCAACTCCCTTCTTGTCCTTAATCTCTAAATTGAATTCCTGTAGAAGAAGAATCCATCTGATTAGTCGTGCTTTAGCTTCCTTTTTGGACAAAAGGTATTTCAAAGTGGATTTTACTGGCCTACCAATGGTGGCCTTTGTTGTGTGCTGGTAGAAATCACTTTATTTTCTTCCTCCAAGTTCCTCACTGGCTCACAGCCCACTTGGTTGTCCACTAACTTACCACTTCTCAAAGTTGTAACAGATTTGGCTTCCTCATAGGTGGAGGAAACTTCACCCACTACAAACTGCCTTCTTGGATTGTCCTGTGGTTGGCTAGGCAACCTTCCTCCCTCTCTTCTAGTCAGAGCATTAGACAGCTGACCAAGTTGGTCCTCTATCTTTTTGGTGCTCTGATTGTGAGAGTGCACAGTTTGGGTTAAGGTGTTCAAGCTCTGCAGTGAAGATAGAACTTGTTCCTCAAAAGATAGTGTTCTCACAGTTGGAGGAGGTGCAGCTTGCTGCATAGGAGGAGCTATAGGTTGGGCCATGGGTTGCTGATACTGAGGCCTTGGGGCATAGCCTTCTCGATAGGGCTGAGCATTTCTATAGGGCATGGACTGCTGGCTGGGGTATGCATCTTATTGTCACCTCAGATTGGGGTGGTTCTTCCATTGGTACTCAGCAGCAGGCTGCTACCCATAAGACTGAGCTGCAGCCACATGCTCTGTTATAAAATCAGGAAACTGGTCAGCAGATGGGCATTCTTCCAGGGGATGAGCAGGGGACTGGCATATGACACATGCCTCCTCCACCCTAGCAGCCACAGGTGACTGCATTACTCCCATCAGCCTATCAAATTTCAAGGCTAGGCTGTTCACTTTCCTCTCCAACTCACTTGGCACACTCACTTCATATATCTTCCCTCTTGAGGTGTTCTCCTTCACCAACTTAGGAGACTCTAGATCTCTTGCTAGGGTTTCCCTTTGCATAGAGTTCTCACTAATAATATCAAAGAGCTCCCATGCCTCCTCAGCAGTTTTATGGAGACAGGTGCCACCATAGGAGGCATCTATCATATCTCTGCTTTTATCATCAATTCCCTGATAAAAGCTTTGAACCAATTGCCATTCAGGGATTTGATGGTGGGGGCATTTTTTTAGGAGTTCCTTAAATCTCTCCTAGGATTGATGAAAGTCTTCAGTTGGATCTTGGGTAAAAGAGATGATATCCTTCCTCAACTGGCTGGTCTTTGGCATAGGGAAGAACTTGGCTAGAAATTGACATTGGAGATCACTCCAGGACTGAATTTTGTTGGGTGGAAGCAAGGACAACCAAGTCCTGGCTCTGTCCTTCAATGAAAAAGAAAAGAGTCTCATCCTGGTGGCTTCCTCCCCCAAACCTGTGATCATAAATGTGGTGCACAGTCCCAAGAACTCATCAATGTGATATTAAATGTGGTCAGGCCAAAAAATAAGGGCAGCATTTGAATGATGGATGATTTTATCTCATAGTTTTCCTAAGTAGCTGGGAATTGAATGTAGAAGGGGAAATTATAGACCCCTGGTGCATTAAACTCCTTAAGGGTTTTCAGCTGCTGTTACTCACCCATTTCTACAGAATCAACTGCAACAGAAGTAGGTCTAGTTGGTCTGGATCTGAGAAGTCTTTCAACCTCTGGATTTAGTGGAATAATCTGAGGTTGCAGAGTGATGAGTACTAAAAAATGATGATATTTCACCCCTAAATACCTATATTTAGCTGTCCGATGAAGGCTATCTGATGAGATTGATTAGATTTAAAGTGTTTCAGGAAAATACAAGCCAAGTATAGAAAACAGTCCAAGAATTCTGAATATAATGTCAAAACACTGCAACTTTGGGTAATCAAGAACTTGGTGCGACTTGCGGCTAAATTTGGACCTTCAAGACGGCCGAATTACGAAATTGTCAAAACCTAAAAGTTGTAGATCTTTTCGTCAGCTTTCTAATGGTGTAAGAATCACCTCAATCCGAGTTCGGAGCAGAAAGTTATGGCCAAAATACCAAAGCAGTGTCTGAACCAAGAAAAAGTGCTGAATTTCACGGATTTCTGGGGTCGATGCATCGACCCTATAGGTCGATTAATTGAGGCAGAGTCAGAGTCTGACATGAAACTGATAGTGTAAACCTGATTTTTGGGACTTTTTGGCGGCTCGATGCATCGACCCTCCCTGGTCGATTAATCGACCCGAAAATATTGGCTTAGGAGACTCCCGTGACGAGGGTCTATTTAAAGCGACTCAAACACTTCGGATTAAAAAGAGAATTAGAGTAGATTAAAGGAGGATTAGAAGGAGAGTTTTTTTTAGAGAGTTTTAGTTTTAGAGTTCTTAGTTTTTAGCCATTAATTTTCATAGTTAGACATAGAAATAGGGAAATTTTATTATTCTTTTGAGAGCTTTGTTCCCTTTAATTTTTCAGTACTCATTCCTAAATTTTGTTCAAAGTTTATTCCTGCATTAATTTCGTTTCTGAAGATCATCATACTTGTGGATCAACGTAATTTCTTTTGAAGTTTGAGGTAATTTTAATTAATGTTATTTTCCCGTCTTTATTTATTTATGTCATTTAATCACAGTATGTGTGGCTAAATTTATAGGGATGGGGATCTAATGATTCTCATCCGAGGGATGTACTTTTAATAATATAAATTTAGGATTAAAATATGAGATTTTATTTTATGGTTGTTGTGCTATCATGAACGGATGAAATCCCCGCCACTAACCGGGATCGCGTGTGCCGAGCCATGCCCGGGATCTCAAATCTGTGACGGTAATTTTACCCAATCATTGTTATGGTCTTTTTACTTTCATCGTGTGGATCTAATTATGACTGACAACATGAATGGGCAACTCGAACAAGAGGAAGAACCAACATTGAGAGAACTGTTTTCTCCGATAACTACAAATACCCCATCATGCATTGTATACCCCGCCACACCTGGTGGCCGGTTTGAAATTCGGACAAATGTCATCCAAATCCTTCCAATCTTTCATGGCATGGAGCGAGAAGATCCATACCAGCACGTTAAAGACTTCGTCGAAGTCTGCTCATCTGTTTACCAAAATTTCAGCGAAGAATCTGTTAGGCTGCGCTTATTTCCTTTCTCTATAAAGGATAAAGCAAAAGCATGGTTAAATTCTCTACCATCGGGATCCATAACCACCTGGGATCAGATGGTCAAAAAGTTTCTGTCAAAGTTCTTCCCTATGGTGAAGACGAATGTCCTTAGACGTGAAATCACGGATTTCACGCAAGAGGAAGATGAGAGATTATATGAAGCTTGGGATAGATTCATGGATCTCTTACTCAAATGTCCGCACCATGGATACTCAAAGTGGAGACTGGTCCAGTGTTTCTACAATGGACTAAATCAACTAAATAGACATCTGGTGGAGTCAATGAATGGCGGAGGATTCCTGAGCCTTAAGGGAACCGAATCTTATGCTTTCTTAGAAAAGCTAGCTGAGGATTCTCAGCACTGGGATTTCACAAAGACTCGGGAACAATCAGTCAAAGCCCGTGATCAA
The DNA here is from genome assembly GCA_021018995.1 of Chloranthus sessilifolius. Classification (NCBI taxonomy): domain Eukaryota; kingdom Viridiplantae; phylum Streptophyta; class Magnoliopsida; order Chloranthales; family Chloranthaceae; genus Chloranthus; species Chloranthus sessilifolius. The sequence continues at coordinate 7,758,046 of CM037596.1, forward strand.
GCCGGGAGTTCAACCAAGAAAGGAGGACTATATGCAGTAAAGGATTCCCCAGATCTGATGGCTAAAATTGATTTCCTCACTCAACAAGTGGAGGAATTGAAAGTAAAGAAGAATGTGCATATGGTCAATACACAACCTGAGCCATGTTCAATTCGTGCAAGTCCAATGCATATGGCAGATGATTGTCCTTCAATGCAGAACTATCATGAAGACACATCTGAACTGTTAAATGTTGTGAATAATTATGGGCGGAATAAAGGAAACGTTTTCAATGAGAATAACCCAAATAGCTAGAGATACCACCCAAATTTCTCATGGAAACAAGATAATCAAAGAATGCAGCCCAGGAAACAGGGGACGAACTTTTATCCCCAACAAAATTTCAATCAAGGACCGTAGCAAAACTACAGCCAAGGGCAATTTCAGCAGCAAGGGTTCAATAACCCGAATCAATTTCAATACAATCAAAATCAGGTTGGGCAGCCACGACAAATGAACCAGAATTTTCAGTTTACGCAGCCAATGGGAGGTTATCAAAACCAACCACAACAAAATTTTGTGCCGACATTTCCACACCTGGATTTAACAACCCACAGGGAAATCCTGCCCAACGTCCTCATACACAAACTCCTTCTACTAAGGACCTGATGAAACTCATTCATTCTCACACGTCCTCAATCTCTAAAATAGAGACCCAAATTGGGCAATTGGCATCCTTTCTCTGTGAAAAAGAAAAAGGTTCGTTTCCAAGCCAACCTGTTCCTAACCCAAGGGGCCAAATGGTTGTTGAACAAACATCCACTTTAACACAAGAGGATAATCAACAATAAATTCGGGCAATCACAACATTGAGATCTGGAAAGCAGGTCGATAACAAAGTAGTGTTGCCAGAGGAGGAGGAAGAGTCTGATGGAGAGAAGAAATCTGAAGAGAGAAAAGAAATTGATGACAAAGTACAAGCAAAAGAAATATCAGATGACAAGAGTGAACAGAAGAAAAGTTTTACTCCGAAAGTACCGTACCCGCAAAGATTGATGGCACCACTGAGAAATCGCGATGTGGAAGGAATAAATGAGATTTTCAAGCAGTTAAAAATTAACATTCCCTTCCTGGATGTCATCCGTCAAGTACCTGCTTATGCTAAATTTTTGAAGGAATTGGTCACAATCAAAAGAAAGACCAATATTCCGAAAAAGGCTTTCTTAGCCGAGCTGGTTAGTTCAGTATTGCAAGCAAAGCTCCCAATCAAATACAAGGACCCAGGTTGTCCTACAATCTCGATCATCATCGGCGATAACCGTATTGATCAGGCCCTTTTGGATTTAGGAGCAAGTGTCAACTTGTTGCCTTATTCTGTGTATAAGGAGCTCGAATTGGGAGAACTTAAGACCATCACATGACCCTTCAGTTAGTCGGATCGGTCCAGAAGATCCCTCGAGGAATTGTGGAAGATGTCCTCATCAAGGTGGATTCTTTCTACTTTCCTGTAGATTTTGTTGTTCTAGACACTAAACCGGCATCAAATTTGAAGAATAATATTCCAGTGATTCTAGGAAGACCATTCCTAGCAACCTCCAATGCGCTGATCAATTGTCGAAATGGGATCATGAATCTGTCATTCGGGAATATGACAGTGGAACTCAACATTTTTAATATTGCCAAGCAGCCCATGGAGGACGATGAACATGCACAAGCATGCATACTCGATGACATTGTAGAGGAAATATTTCATGCATCTGAATCTGAAGATCTTTTAGCAGCTTGCCTTGCGCATTTTGGAGAAAATTTCGATGTGGATCAACTAATCCAAGAAGTAAATCACATGTTGGACTCCACACCACGTCTGGGTGAAGAACAGGAAAAAGAGTGTGAAACTCAAATTGAATTAATCGAGGAAAAGCCGAAAAAGGAGGAGAAAGTGTCCTTAGAACTTAAACCTCTTCCGGAAAATCTCAAGTATGCCTACCTGGGGGAGAATGAAACTCAACCCGTTATAATATCATCAACACTGGATGCGAATCAGCAAGGCCAACTCATGAATGTACTTAAAGAGCACCAAAGTACCCTCGATTGGTCGATAAAAGATATCAAAGGCATTAGTCCAACGGTGTGTATGCACCGAATCCATTTGGAAGACAATGCTAAGCCTTCTAGAGAACCACAAAGGAGACTGAACCCTATAATGCAAGATGTGGTCTGAAATGAGGTAATCAAACTTTTAGATGCTGGAATCATATACCCCATCTCGGACAGTAAATGGGTCAGCCCCACACAAGTGGTCCCTAAGAAATCGGGAATCACAGTGGTGAAGAATGAAGAAAACATACTGGTCCCTACAAAAATTCAAACAGGGTGGAGAGTGTGCATTGATTATCGGAAGTTAAATTTGATGACGAGGAAAGATCACTTTCCACTTCCGTTTATCGATCAGATGCTAGAAAGATTGGCCGGGCATGAGTACTATTGCTTTCTCGATGGCTATTCCGGGTATAACCAAATAGTCATTGCATCGGAGGATCAGGAGAAGACCACTTTCACATGTCCTTTTGGTACTTTCTCCTACCGATGAATGCCGTTTGGGCTTTGTAATGCACCAGCTACATTCCAAAGATGTATGCTGAGTATTTTTTCGGATATGTTCGAGCGATTCCTTGAAGTCTTCATGGACGACTTCTCGATACATGGAAATAGTTTTGCTGACTGTTTGAATCATTTGTCGCTAGTGCTTGCACGATGTCAGGAGAAGAACCTTGTTCTTAACTGGGAAAAATGTCACTTCATGGTTAAAGATGGCATTGTTTTGGGACACATCATATCGTCCCAGGGTATTGAGGTCGATAAGGCTAAAGTTGATTTAATTGCCGACCTACCACCACCGAGGACAGTGAAGGAAATCAGATCTTTTACGGCGCCGGTTTTTACAAACGTTTATTAAAGATTTCAAGAAGATAGCCCGCCCGCCCTGCAGCTTACTTTCAAAAGATGCCCCATTCATCTTTGATGATAAATGTTTGCGGGCCTTTGAAACCATTAAGGCCGAATTGATAAAAGCTCCAATAATTCAATCTCCGAACTGGGCCTTCCCGTTCGAAATTATGTGCGACGCATCTGATTATGCAATTGGAGCTGTTTTGGGGCAACGAATAGAAAAATTTCCGCATTTAATCTACTATGCGAGTCGCACTCTCAACGATGCCCAGTTGAACTACTCGACCACTGAAAAGAAACTTTTGGCGGTAGTTTTCGCGTTGGATAAATTTCGATCCTATTTATTAGGATCTAAAGTTGTGGTATTCACAGATCACGCTGCTCTGCGTTATCTGTTCGCTAAGAAAGACGCTAAGGCACGTTTAATTAGGTGGATCTTGTTGTTGCAAGAGTTCGATTTGGAGATCAAGGACAAGAAAGGTTCAGAAAATGTGGTGGCCGATCACTTGTCACGAATAATTATTGAGAAACCTGACGGATCTTGGAGCACTTCCCGGATGAACAGTTGTTCAGGATTGATTGCCCACCTTGGTATGCGGATCTTGTCAATTTCCTAGTCACCGAGAAATTACCTCACCATTGGTCGAAGAATGAGAAATCTATTTTCTTAGCTCGGGTGAAACACTATTTTTTCGAAGATCCGTACTTATTCAAATACTGTCCTGATCAAATCATACGAAGATGTATTCCTGAATCTGAGCAACCACGAATCATCTCGTTCTGTCATGAGTTAGCTTGTGGAGGTCACTTTAGTTCCAAAAAGACTGCAGCAAAGATCTTTCAAAGTGGTTTTTACTGGCCGACGATATTTAAGGATTGTCATCAACATTGCAAATCCTGTCACAACTGTCAAATGCTGGGCCGAATCTCAAAGCGCAACATGATGCCGCTCAATCCAATTTTAGAAGTTGAATTATTTGATGTTTGGGGGATCGATTTTATGGGTCCTTTCCCGAATTCGTTTGGAAATACGTTCATTCTTGTCGGTGTTGACTATGTTTCGAAATGGGTAGAGGCCGTGGCTTGTAAATCTAATGATCACAAAGTAGTGATCAAATTTCTCAAGGATCAAGTGTTTTCACGTTTTGGCATTCCAAAGGCGATAATCAGCGATGGTGGAAAGCACTTTTACAATAAAGTGTTCACCCAATTAATGAAGAAATATGATGTCACACACAAAGTTGCTACACCATACCACCCACAGACAAGTGGCCAAGTTGAAGTCTCTAATCGGGAACTTAAGCGAATTTTAGAAAAGACAATCAATCCGAACCGTAAAGACTGGTCGTTAAAGTTGAATGACGCTCTATGGGCGTATAGAACTGCATTTAAAACTCCGATTGGTATGTCGCCGTATCGGTTGGTCTTTGGTAAAGGATGTCACCTCCCGGTTGAATTGGAACATCGAGCATTTTGGGCCGTTAAGTCATTGAATTTCGATCTCCTGAAATCTAGTACCCAAAGGGGTCTCCAAATAAATGAATTAGAGGAAATCCGTGCTGATGCATATGACTGTGCTAAATCGTATAAGGACCGTATGAAACGGGTTCATGATCAATCTATTCTGCGGAAATCGTTCGTTGTTGGTCAACTAGTTCTACTCTACAATTCCCGACTTCATCTATTTCCAGGGAAGCTAAAAACCCGTTGGAGTGGTCCTTTCAAAATCTCTCGAATACTCCCCAATGGGGCAGTAGATATTATCAACCCGAAACACGGGGATATTTTTTGAGTTAACGGTCAGCGATTGAAACCGTTCCTTAAGAATGCGATTGCATTCTCTGACACTATTTCTTTGAGTGAGCCACTGGCTCACCCTGACTGAGCGATTCCCAAGGTCGAGCTATCGACTTTAAACTAGCGCTCATTGGGAGGCAGCCCAATTGTGTATTTTCCGTTTGGTTGTGTTTTGTTTTGTTTTTAAAAAAAAAAAAAAAAAAAAAAAATTTGGAATCGATGCATCGACCCCTTTGTGCTCGATTAATCGACCCTTTTGGTCGATTAATCGAGAGTATTTAATGGAATCTCCTTTTTCAAGGAGACTGCATTTATGGCGGTTTGACTTTTTCTTTAGTCGATTAATCGACTCCTTGAGTCGATGCATCGACTGCACATTTTGAAAATTGTGCTGTCTTGAAAATCTGTCAGTTTTGTTTTTATTTGTTGTCGATTAATCGATTCTTTGTGAGTCGCTTAATCGACCTTTATTGCGGGGCATGCGTTTTTGGTTTTTATCTGCCTCGATTTATGTCGATTAATCGAGTGAGTGCGTCGATTAATCGACTTTTCCACTTCCGGACGTTGCGTGTTTCCATGCGTCGGGACTTCTGACGCGCCCGTTTTCAATGGAGTCGATTAATCGACCCTTTTGGTCGATTAATCGATTATTTTGCGTGTGTCCGTCCCGAGAGGACGCCTTTGCGCCTATTTAAATGGAGCAGTCTCACTACATTTTTCATTGAGTTTGTTTTTCTGACTGCCTCCGACATTCCGACAGTGCAATCATGGCTTCGACCTCTGCTGCGCCGCAAAGACTTGTACAACGCCCTGCTGGTCATCCACGTGATCGATAGTGGCGCGACCCGCGACCTATGCTCCGAATATGTTTTTGATCTCGCGGCTTTTCAAGCACTGCCTATCTGTGCCGTTTCCCTCGCTTATGCGATGGCTCTCAATGCCCATTTTCTCCTCACTTCACCCGTGATCAAAGTGTCCGAACGCGTTGTTCGGTTATTCTATCAGAATATGGCATGGGTGCCCGCCTCCATCGAGAATCAAGTCGCCGCCCACTTCACTGTTACAATTGATGGGTGGTCGCGCCCGATTTATCCGCACACCATTGAGGAGGTCTTTAATGTTTCGTGCGAGCACCCTCACAATCACATTTTGGATGAGGAACTCGACGAGTCTCAGGAGGATATAATCAACGAGATGTGTCGCGGCATATTTTCTTCTGGGATCGCCACTAGGCGATCGGCGCGCCGCTTTTGGGATAGTGTGGTCAGTAGCAATCTTTGTCCCCGTGGCCACGTTTCTGAGTGCACCGGTGATCGGGTTCAAGCACTTTATGGGGCCCACCGCAATTCATGGATCAACGTGCCCAGGATTATTCATGATGGCATGTGGCGATGCCATGACGAACTCACTAAACCTACAACTGGTGAAGCCCCGTTGGTCTACTTCCCCCATTATGTTATGAAGTTGCTTAATTTTCTTCGTTTCCCGTTCTACCGGGATGATGATATCGGGGACCTTACATTCTATCGTTATGGTGCGTCCCAATGGAACCGCAGTATGCGTCTCTTGGGAAATATCCTCGATGCCCTGGCGATGCACCAAAGACAACTGGCCGGCTCCCCACGCCCGGTGTCCATGCACCTGATCAAGGACCCGAGGAGGGTGTGTCGCTTGGTTCGCTCCAAGCCCAAATTACCTCTTTACAAGAGGAGCAGTAGTGACAACATGGTGCACTCCTGCGCCGTAGCCACTATGATCGTTCCTTCCTCCATCAGATCGGGCAGCGCATGTGGCCTGATAGTTATGATGAGATGCGCGCCAGGGCCCGCCAGGCCGAGGAGGATGGAGATGATTAGTTTGATTAGTCTAGGATTAGGATTTTTCGTTTTGTGTTGTATTTCTTTCTTTTGTTTAGGCTGTTTATTTTCGGAGTCAAATCAGAAGTGTCCATGTAATCATCGTATTATTCAATGAAAAAGTGTGTTTTCTAATCTGTGTGGGATTGTCAAAATTTTGCGAATTACCGGTTGCCTTTAAAGTAGTTGAAAAGCACCATTACAATGCCATTTTTTTTAATTTCAACTCTCTGCCAAGATGGTGTCGATTAATCGAGGGTTATACTCGATTAATCGACCCACTGTTTGCGAAAAAAAAAAAAAATTTAGGAAGTCGATGAATCGACCACTCTGTCGATTAATCGACCCCCAAAGGGTCGATGCATCGACCTTTAGGGATCGATTAATCGACCCTATGTTGCAAAAAAAAAAAAAAAAAATAAATAAATAAAAATTTGGGGAGTCGATGCATCGACCCCACTGTCGATTAATCGACCCCCAAAGGGTCGATGCATCGACCTTCAGGGATCGATTAATCGACCCCACCGTTTTTGGTTTTTTTTATTTTTTTTGCGACGGCACTCCTATTGGAACTCTAATTTGCCACTTTTCTCAGTCCCGTGGACTCCCTTAGACGTACTGCCACACTTTTCATTGTTTCTGTTTTTGAGGACACCTCTTTCCACTCCTATTCCAACTCTATATATTTTTTCCCTTTATATTCACCTTTAGGCTCACTTTTCATTAACTCTGCACAATCTTTCTTATGGCCCGACGATTATACATCACCAGAGCACGATTATCAAAGATGGAGGAGACTGCTAAAAAGCGGGAGCGCCGCTCTCATCGGACGGTCCCTTTTGTGTCCAACAATGTTGAAATCATCGACCTCGATCCGATGATCATTCCTTATTGGGGAGAACCATCTCGAAAAAAGGTAAATCGCTCTAAATCTCCTACACCGTGCATCAATACTGATATCGAGATAATTGATGTGATGCCGTCACCGTCTCCCCCATCTTCATCTCCTACTTTCGCCTCCCCACCTCCATCCATACAATTGGCGGTGTCTCATCAATTTCCCCTTGATCTTTGGGAGAAATTGTTTCCTGTGCCTAAGGATATCAATTTAAGTGACCCGAGGTGGATGGGTCCGCCTGCCAATGATTAACAGAGTTGGATTCATGTTTAGTTTAGGATTTAGGATTTAGGCTTTTTAGTTTTTTTTTTTCTTCTTTCCTTTTTGTTTTGTTTTGTTTAGTTTAGATTGTTTTTACTTCCCTCAATAGTGTAACCATATTCCTTTCAATATATTTTTTGTCATGTTCCAATTTGATGCACATATTCTCTGCACCTGATCTTTGTGTTGAGGTACTTTTTTTCAAACAGGTTTGGGGGTGCGCTACTTCTTTCAGTCAATGCGGACATTGTCATCTTTAGGTTTGGGGGTATGGTTATTTATTTTGCGTCACTTATATGTTTTATCTGGAAAAAAAAAAAAAAAAAATTTAATTTTGAAGTCATCATGCACATTATTTTACGATTGTTTTCAAACTTGAGTTGATGATGCATGTGAATTTAATTTTGAGAATACTAGTGTCATATTTTGATTACTTGTATCTAAGATGATGAAGCTGAATGTGATATGTTGTGGATAATTTTGATATTCATGCCTAGAATTTTTACACTGATACCAAGCTAAGACTTAGAAATCGATGAACTATTTTGAATGTTGAATCTTAGGATCTCAGTGGAGACTAAACCCAGTGAGCTCTAGAGCTAATTTCCCGTCATTGATGAGTGAATATATAAACTCGGAGTTTTCTTTGAATACGACTTATTTTGCATAATCTCATACACTTCATTTTGACTTGTGACTATGCATGAAATCAAATTCATATCATTATGTTAGAATGTACTGTATATCTACTCAAGACAAATAGGCAAGGTTACTATCTTTTAAGGACATGATTGAAGGCCATCTTTGGCTCGTTTGTGCTTAAAATGCCCCACCTCAAATAAATTTATCTTTCTAGTACCCCTTTGAGCCTATTGAAAAAATTTACCTTTATACATTATTTGATAAGCCACGTTAACCTTTAACCCTTCACCATTTCTGAAAATTCAGCTTTACCCTTCTTATTTATGAGAAATTAGGAACGAGGGATGAGAGTGAACGAAAAGAGAGTAAGTGGAGAGATACTGAGTTGTGGTGTTTACTGAGAGTGTATGGCAAAAATAAAAAGAAAAAAAAGGGGGGGAGAAAAAGAAAAAAATTATGAAAAATAATGAAAAATATGAGGTGCTTCAAGAAAAAGGAAAAGAAAAAGAGAGTTGAGAAAAATAGAAGAAAAATTGAGAAAAATAGTGAGAGATTAGAAAAGAAAAAGAAGAGAAATATAAAAAATCAAAAAGGAGTTTCTTTTCCAATTTCTCAGAAACTTTGAATCTCAACTTCCAATTCTTTCTTACCCTTTCCTGAGCCCCATTACAACCCTAAAAAGACCTTCATGATCTGATCTTGTATTAGTAACTGCCTTGTGGAGAGTAAATATGTGATACTTATGACACTTGATATGATATGCTTAGGATATACAAGTATCTTCTTATGAGATTTATTTTTGTTCATTGATTGCATCGTGTTTCATTTATCATGTGAGACCTTTTTATTTGCTTTGTATTGACCTCTCACATATGTGCGAAAACGTATCCATCATCGGTGTCTTTATATTTTGAGAGTATACCTAAAGTGAGGATTGAGTCAAAACAACAGATCCAACGGTTTTCCGTTTGAACTAGTTCTGAGATGAATGAATTTTAGTTTGGTTATGCACACACTTCACGTTTAGGCATGAATGGATGAGCTATCTAACGATTTGAGCATTAGACTAATTTGAATGGATATTAGTATGATTAGTATAACATTGGTATTTAAAAGTGAGAATTCGCATGTTGAATTGATTAATGATTTTTGTTTTTGAATGGTATATATGTTATCAAAATCATGTTTTGAAAACTCAATTTTATCGATGATTTCAAAAATGTATTGAAGTTTGTGGGTAACTTCACCAGAAACCCTCGTGACACAACTCCTCCACTAGGATCACCTAGGGGTTTAAAGGCTTGTTGCACATGCTAAGTGTAATCGTGTTCCCTATGAAAGTGGCATTTATTTTCTTTAGTTTGCTTTGCTCGAGGACTAGCAAAGTGTAGGTTTGGGGGTATGATGAGTACTGAAAAATGATGATATTTCACCCCTAAATACCTATATTTAGCTGTCCGATGAAGGCTATCTGATGAGATTGATTAGATTTGAAGTGTTTCAGGAAAATACAAGCCAAGTATAGAAAACAGTCCAAGAATTCTGAATATAATGTCAAAACACTGCAACTTTGGGTAATCAAGAACTTGGTACGACTTGAGGCTAAATTTGGACCTTCAAGACGGCCGAATTACGAAATTGTCAAAACATGAAAGTTGTAGATCTTTTCGTCAGCTTTCTAACGGCGTAAGAATCACCTCCCTATGAGTTCACGACAGAAAGTTATGGCCAAAATACCAAAGCAGTGTCTGAACCAAGAAAAAGTGCTGAATTTCACAGATTTCTGGGGTCGATGCATCGACCCTATAGGTCGATTAATCGAGGCAGAGTCAGAGTCTGACACGAAACTGATAGTGTAAACCTAATTTTTGGGACTTTTTGGCGGCTCGATGCATCGACCCTCCCTGGTCGATTAATCGACCCAAAAATATTGGCTTAGGAGACTCCCGTGACGAGGGTCTATTTAAAGCGACTCAAACACTTCGGATTAAAAAGAGAATTAGAGTAGATTAAAGGAGGATTAGAAGGAGAGTTTTTTTTAGAGAGTTTTAGTTTTAGAGTTCTTAGTTTTTAGCCATTAATTTTCATAGTTAGACATAGAAATAGGGAAATTTTATTATTCTTTTGAGAGCTTTGTTCCCTTTAATTTTTCAGTACTCATTCCTAAATTTTGTTCAAAGTTTATTCCTGCATTAATTTCGTTTCTGAAGATCATCATACTTGTGGATCAACGTAATTTCTTTTGAAGTTTGAGGTAATTTTAATTAATATTATTTTCCCGTCTTTATTTATTTATGTCATTTAATCACAGTATGTGTGGCTAAATTTATAGGGATGAGGATCTAATGATTCTCATCCGAGGGATGTACTTTTAATAATATAAATTTAGGATTAAAATATGAGATTTTATTTTATGGTTGTTGTGCTATCATGAACGGATGAAATCCCCGCCACTAACCGGGATCGCGTGTGCCGAGCCATGCCCGGGATCTCAAATCTGTGACGGTAATTTTACCCGATCATTGTTATGGTCTTTTTGCTTTCATCGTGTGGATCTAATTACGATTATGTTCTGGGATCGAGTGTGCCGAGCCATGCCCTGGATCTTGGTTCTGTAATGGTAATTTTATCTTAAATACTCCCTAATCTGAATAAAGTGTGCCGAGCCATGCCCTTGATTTCAGATTTATAAGTGGTATTCTTGTTGGAATTTTCACCCACTTTGGGAATGATTTTTATTTGAACCTGAGATCATGTGTGCCTAGCCATGCCCTTGATCCCAGATCTATATATGAAAATCATCTTAGTCCTAATTGCAGGGATGCAATGTGGAACCTACTAGGGTGTTGACCATTGATCTTCCATAAAAGATGTTTGTTACCAATGAAATATCTCATAATTTAATCCTTAGATTTATATTATAGGAAGAACGGACCAAAGATGGGAGGATTTAGCATCTTCATCTTTATCATCATCTTCACTTTTACTTTTGAATTATCAATTGAATTTTAGTTTGTAGTCATTAATTACCATCTCATCAACCGCTTAAATCATAAAACTGGTAGATTACTGTTAGATCTTAGTAGATTTCTAGAATTGCTTGTCTCTTTTAGATATTTCAAAATTAATCCTCGTGGGAACGATCTCGTACTCCGCACCCACTATATACAAACCGATTCGTGCACTTGCGAGTAAAACATTACATAAAAAAATCACATCACAGAGTTCTCCTAACAAACATACAACACTCAGATTCTGAATGCAGAACCGATCCTCAACACCACAAGCAGAATCAATCAAATTTTCTAACTACTCTAACAAAAGTTATCAACAGATCTGAAAAATAATAGGGGAGTAGAGGGATGCAAACTACAGAGCAGTCTCCAGCACGATTCTCCTCCCACTAGTAGCCTTAGATTTGATGAAATGCACACAAAATACTGAAAAATAACAAAACTTACAAATGCAGTTAGTTAAGAAAAATAAAAAAAACACTACAGATCTATGATCAAAACTTAGATCTATCAATTTCTAAACATGCCTCCCTGACAGCGGCGCCAAAAACTTGTTGGAGTGTTTGCCTTCCCTCAATGAGGGTCTAAAATTATCAATAACTAGGCAGAACACACACACAAAGACCTACAAGTACTCAGGGTCTGTTGTAGCAAGTTTTACAGAAAATGGTGAATAAGGGAATGTCCACAGGGAGGTTAGTTTAAAAATATGATAAATCTCCATATTTGTATTAGATCTGGCACCCTAACTATTACTAATTTAGCTAAAAGACAGGGGAGAGGTTTGAAATAGATTGTCACTTAAGCTAAGCTAAAATTAAATATAAACTAACTTGGATCGAGTTTAGGATCTTAGATCTTGTAAGGGAAAGAGGTAAAAAGAACATAAAATGGAGAAGAGTAGCTTGGAGGTTGGTTTTCACTGAAATCAGACTCGATTAATCATGCTACAGAGGTTCAGAGCACACAATTCCCTCAACTGGCTATAAGCACAGCTGCAGGGTATAAATTCCACTCCAAATCACAGGATCCACTTGGTCTTAAGGCTATGAGATGTCCACTTTAATGGTCACAGACCATCCTATAGACTTTATCGAATCCATGGATTGCAGCAGATGAATCCAATTGGGGCCTGAGCTTAGATTCATCTTAAGGTTATAATCTGTTCACTTTAATTGTCACAGACCATCCTAGAGATCTCCTCTAAGGCTAAGATCTCAATTAGAACAATTAACACCACTACAGATGCTGTAATTCCCAAGTCACAGACTTAAGGAATCACAGGAGTATTAGATCCAGGGAGATCGGGTGGTATCCAAGAGGCCTACCAGTTAAGTGGGTGAGTTGATTCACAGACTCCTCTACACAAATCCGATCGATCACCAAATGGAACCAAAGGAACTTTAAATCTAATTAAAACATTAAAAATAGCATTAACATTGTAAACAAGGTCACTCTATAATGGAAATACTCTAAGATCTGTAGTCTGTGCAGCTAGAAACCTACAATAGCACTCTTAACCTTACCCAATTACAGATCTAACTTCGCTCCACACTACTCCAAGGGACTTAGCCAACCATGGTTGGGCTAAAGGAGGGAAATGAAATTTCTCTGCAAGCTCTAATCTCCAGAATTTGGCTCAGATCTCGATCTCCCCCCAATTGTAATTGGGGGTCTCTATATATAGCTTTCTCCTCTATTTTTTCTGCCAAAAATCCCTTTTAGAAGGTCCTCAGAGTTTGTTAGAGTTTTGTTAGAGCACGTGGGTCGGTTAGGGTTTCCTAGGGCATCTTCTGGAACCATCGTGCCAGTCACCAAGTGCCTTGGGTTGCGTGCAGCAGGTCACCAAATCACGACGTGTGCACAGCTGAATTTCTGAGAAGTTCTGCACACAATTTCGACAGATTCAGAAAGCTTTCGATAGATTCAAGTAGAGCTTTTTGGTCCTTTCGCTAGGTTCTCAGATCTGTTCGATAGGTTTCGATTGGATGAATCTTCGCTTAGAGTTTCAGCGTTCTCAGTCCTTGGTTTGGAGTATTCGACAGGTTGGAGAGACTCTTCGACAGGTTGGAGAACCATTTCGACAGGTTCCGCTCTGCATGCTATCCTTTCGATAGGGTTGCTCTCACTCCTATCGAAATGCTCAAGTACCCTCCGATAGGTTCTGTTCCAGCGTCTTCATCTCGATAGGTTTAGGAAACCATTCGATAGGTTCCCTTGACACCTCAGGCAGGCTTTCGATAGGATGGTTTCTTCTTTCCTTTCAGCTGCTCGATAGGTTCTGAGATCCTATCGAACTCCTCAATCCACACGAATTCATCCTTCTTTTGCCTTCAGATCCTATCGAAACCTCTTCAACTGCACGAATTCTCCCTTTCTTTGCTTTCAGCTCCTATCGAAGTCTTTAGGTGATCAATCGATAGGATGTTTTCAGCCTGTTTTCACTTCTTTCGCCTTGCCCTGCTGTAGCCACGCGCTCCAAAGGTTGATTGATGTGCTGCCCTCTGGTGTGCTGTTGTTGGTTTTGTCCTGTGCTGAGAGATAACTCCTTTTTGGGCATTCTTGAATGATTTTCTATATTAATGTCCTCTTTTATTGCTGTCTACAAAATACACTGGACAGAGACTTATTAGTGTGCTTACAGGTCTATCAATGGTCATGTTAAATAGTGAAAAGTGGCATTTTTTACCACTTAACAGTTACACCTCAATTTTGATACAATGAGGACATTGCACATATTAGGTTTGGTGGTGGTAAATGCGTACATTTTGATTTTTGTTATTAAAAAAAAAAAAAAAAAATCCGGATTTAGTCAATCAATCGAGCTATATGCCTCGATCAATCGACTGTGCACTTTGAAGATTTTTTCGAAGAATTTTATTTCATATAATTGATTTGTAGAATTTGGAATTGTTAAATTATACAATCTCACTGTAATAATATTGAGTGCCATATTTTATCATTGCTATTAGGAGGGAAAAAGACAATGTGGGGATTGGCTTATGAATTTGAACTCACCTCTAAAAAAGTCATGATGTCTGACTCAGTTAGAAAAGCTAAAAATCAAGAAAATTTAGTTAAAATTGTGAACTGAAGGATCTTAGTAGGGATTAAATCCAAGCAAGCTCTAGAGCCAATTTCACGTCTTTGATGAGTGCTTATATAAACTCGGAGTTATCTTTGAATACGAAGTATGCTTGCATAATCTCCTACATTTTCCTTTGACTTATTATTTTGCATGACATTAAATTCATATTATTGTGCTAGAACATATCGTACATTTGCTCAAGATAAATAGGTAAAGTTATCATCTTTTGAGGACGTGATTGAAGGCCGTCTTTGACTCGTTTGTGCTTAAAATACCCCACCTTATATAAATTCATCCTTCTAGTATCCCTTTGAACCTATTAAAAATTTGCCTTTATACATTCTTTGGTAAGCCACGTTAACCTTTACCCTTGTACTATTTATGAAAATTCAACCTTACCCTTTTTATTTATGAGAAATTAGGAACGAGAGATGAGAATGAACGAAAAGAGAGCAAGTGGAGAGATACCGAGTTGTGGTGTTTACTGAGAGTGTATGGATAAAATATTATAAAAAAAAAAAAAAAAATTTAAAAGTGAAAAAGAATGAAAAATATGTGGTGCTTTAAGAAAATTAAATTCAAAAGAAAAAAAATAAGTGAAAAAGGAAAAGAAAGAAAAATATTGAGAAAGAGAGCAAGAGATAAAAAAATAAAAAAAAAAAAGAGAGAAAAGAAATAGAAAAATCAGAAGTTAGTTTCTTTTCCAATTTCTCAGAAATTTTGAATCCCAACTTCCATTTATTTGAAACCCTTACTTGAGCCCCATTACAACCCTACAAAAGGCTTTCATGATCCGATATTGCATTGGTAACTGCCTTGTGGAGAGTGAATATATGATATCTATGGCACCTATTATGACACGCTTAGGATACACGAGTATCTATTCTCATAAGATTTATTTTTGTTCATTAATTATATCATGTTTCTCCTATCATATGAGACCTTTTATTTGCTTTGTATTGATCCCTCACATGTGTGTGAAAATGTACTCATCATCGGAGAATTTTTATTTTGAGATTACACCTCTTGTGAGGTTTGAATCAAAACATAAATCTATACGGTTCACAAAGTAGGATAAATTTTTAGATAAATCGAATTCGGTCTGATGATTATACGTGACACATCTAAGGATGGGTGATGAATTTATCTACAAATTGAAGCATTGGCTTCACTTAACTAATTATCAATGAGAATGACATGACATATATATTGCTTAATGAGAAATTATATGATAAAGGCAATTAACAAATCCCATGAGAGTCAATTATAGAAAATATCTTAAAGTTTGTGGGTAACTTCCCTGAAAACCCTCAGAAGATAAAACTCCTCCACTAGGGATCACCTAATGATTTAAAGGCTTGTTGCATACGCTAAATGTAATCGTGCTCCCTACGAAAGTGACATTATTTACTTTTCTTAGGTTATTAGTTTATTTTTTAATTGTGTTTATCTTCTCCTTTGCTCGAGGACTAGCAAAGTGTAGGTTTGGAAGTGTGATGAGTAATGAAATATGATAATATTTCATCCCTAAAGACCTACATTTAATCATCCGATGAAGGCTATCTAATGAAATTTGTGAAGTTTTATGAGTTTCAGGTGAAATTGGCCATTGAATGCATTAAGGAGTATAAAAGAACACAAAGTCAAACAAACACCGAAACACTGAAGTAAACCCTAACTATTCTGTTATGTCGATCAATCGACCCCCCAAGGTTAATGCATTGACATAACAACATAAGTTTTTGATTCAAATTCGAAACCAAATCTGGTCGATTGATCGACCACTTAAGTCGATCAATCGACTAATTTCGAATTTGGAATTCCGAATTAGAAAGATATTTAAAAGAAAAATCTGGGGATTCGGAGAGATCTTCTCCGCTTGCATTTTTCTGCTTTTGCTTTTGAGTTTTTTAGGGCATTCAGTCCTGATTGTTCCAGTTTTATTATTATTCATTTCCTAGGCGTAAGATTTAGATTAGTTTTCATTTATGCACTTTCGAAGAAGGATTGTACCAGATTTGGATTAAAGCTATTTGTGAATTTTGTTAAAGCTCTGTACGATATTTTAATGTTTAAGTCTATTTACTTTTTAATCATGTTGTATAATTTCATTATGTGTGGCTAGTTCCATTAAGGATGGGGATCTGATGAATCCCATCTGAAGTAGTCATTTATCGTAATACAAATTTATGGTTGAGATGTTAGATTCGTTTAAAAGGCCCTAATGTTGTTATCGATATGGATATAATCCGATTGTAATTTGAGATCTATGAGCTAATCATGTCCTATGATTTCAGATTTACAATGGTGATTCTAATCTAATTACTGTCTTGTCTGAGTTAAGTTCTACCACTATCTGAGGTATGAGTATTAATCATACACTCAGGAGTAAGTTTCAATTACTATCCGAGGTGTAAGTGTTGATCATATACTCATGGGATGTTAATCATACATCTCCTTGATCTTAGATCGGTAGTATGAAATTTACCTAGAGATTGAGTTCTGAATGCTATCTGAGGTGTGAGTGTTAGTCATACACTCATGGGATGTTAATCATACATCTCCGTGATCTCATATCTGCAATTTAAAACTCATGTGTGTTCGGGTCCCGTGCTTGCACATAGACATCTTTTGTGAAGCTCATATCTTAATCACAGATTTGTATTATATAAATAATGAACATACGATGGGAGGATTTACTATCTCAATCCTTATCTTTCATTATCTGTTTAAATTTCAATTTATTGTTTAGTGTTTATCTCATCCATTAAACTCTCAGAATCTTTAGACTAGTTAAATATTGTGCTAGATCTGTGGTGATTTCTTTATTAATTATTATTTTCTCTTTTGAATATTCTTATCAATCCTCGTGAAAACGATCTTATACTCCGCACCCATTATCTGCAAACCGATTCATGCACTTGCGAGTAAAACACATTTAAAATCACAACAACACAAATCACCAAAATGCAAAGTCATTATTACTATGTGCAAGGGCTAACTTCTTGTGTTCAAGTAGTGGCTGAAAACACCTTATTCCAATCAAAGGGATGCTATTTAACTACACCTTAAAACCACTTGGCTGTCTCTATTCTTCACCTACTTTGTACAGGGCATTGGTAATGTACAACTGGTTGGACAAGATTTCGTACTCAACCAGCTCTGCTGCCATTGGATATGAGAGAATCCCTACTTTCACCTACCAATTTATTAATTTCAAGATTCTCTCAAATCCGATGGGTGCAGATATGGTTGAATATGAAATATAGTTCAACCAGTTGAACTATATTTCATTGATCATGTTTAGATGTCCTAAAATTCATCATTCAGTTAGAGCTAAGTACGTACATTTAAGACACCACTAAAAAAGATGAGCTGGCCTTTAGTGGCTGACCATAGTCACCAAGTCGGGTTCCTAAAAATTTTCGCCAAGTGCAATAAATCGTAATTCGGGGAAAATTTATTAAATTTCGAGAAAAAATTATAAAATTCAGTAGAATATTCAGAGTTCGGGAATGGTTTGATGAAGGAAGAAATCGACAAATGCGGGAAAATTTCAAAAGATATTGCCAAAATTAAAAACATACATAATTAGTTAAAATTTTGAAAACTTTTTGGGTAGAGACCATCCTTGGCTCAGAGAAAGAAAATCTTAGGTGAAGGAATAGAAATGAGTAACCTTCAATTTCAACTAAGATTCTTCCTTCTCAATTGGGTTTCACATGCTTAAAATTATTGGCTGCTTTTTTGAATCAAGAATATGGAAATCATTTTTTTTCCCGATCTTCGACAGTCCTACCACCTGACGGTCAGATTATGATTCAATGCCACACACATCTTGAATGTGCTTAAAGATCTACATTTGATGCACGCCCATGCTCCAATTATGAAGGATTAATAATTTTTACTTCACTTTGGATACAGATCTAAAAAAATTTATCGCTAGATTTTGAAAAAGTCGCCGATAGTTGGTACTATGCTTGAGACACCTACTTGAGATTAGAAATCTCAAGTCTCAATCACCGGAGCCTGACGTGGACCACAATGGGCCAAGTATGGGCTAAGGCAGGTAAGCCCAATATATAAATGGATTGGCCAACCTAGCTCGATTAGTAAGCCGAGCCTGTTATGGGCTAGTTCCAATGGTAAGAACAAAAATGGCGTACTAGGCCCAGCCCAAACTCAGCTTAAATTGATCAAATGAGTTCTTTTATATAAAAAATTTTGGGCTTGGCCATGCAACTTGTCATAGCCAAATCTAGGATAAGGTAAGTAGGTTGATTTATAAAATGGGCTGGCCTGGCACAGCCTAAATAGTAACCAGGCTGGATATAGGTTAGCTCCAAGAGGCCTGATTATAATCGACCCGTTTAAGACTTGACCCGAACCATCGAGACCCACGCTAGAGATCACATGGCATCCAGCGACAAGTTACTCTTGATTAATTTTGTATTTGAAAGTATAAATTTAACTAATTTTATATTTCAAAGGCCACTAGATTCTTTTATTTTTTTCTTTGTTCTTTTATATTAGGGTTAGGCCATGATGGGATTCAACAGTTGACTGCTTTGGATCATCTGCAGGTCTGTTGCACCACATATTCGAATATTAGTTTATAGCCTTCAAATCAGATGGCTTACACAATGTTTCCACATGGCACAAATCCTCGGAAGTATCTTTGAAATGAGCTTAGACCAGCTTTGTATATGCAAATAATTGCTCCGCCCACCCTCACAAGTAGTTTGGCGAGCTGACCAGGCACCCGCCACAAGAAACAAGAGACCTGAGTTCGAATCGCTCTCTTAAGGCCACCCTAGAGATTAATATCCTGTGCTGATCCGGCATATGCTAACTTGAGGAGGGCACGTGCCAAAGGGATTAGTCGGGTGCTCTAAGAGGCCCGGACACCAAGTTTATAAATAAAAATAGAAATAATAATAATAATAATAATAATTGCTCCCGCCCTATTCTCTATGCATGCTCTGCAATTTCTCTGTTGGGGTTCCAAATGAAGTGTTGAGTAGGCCACCCAGTTAAAAAATTCGAATCATTGCATTCTGAGTAACATTTAGACACCAAGTTGATGTTTATTGATCTTACAACATTAGAGTACAATTTACTATTACACCACGTGTCCAACATACGCAATCAATCAACATCGGCCAAGTGGCAGTTCATTATTGGAGCATATCTCAGAGCTCATTGAGAATAAGAACTGATGATATTAGAGTATACAGATTTGATGGTAGAAATCTCACAAAAATTGATTTTCAGGGCCAGTGCCATTCAATGTATACTTTAAGATGCATTTAAACAGCAAAATGATGTATAAACAAATGTTACCTGGTTCACCTGTTCCATCGGATCAAATTCGGGTCACATTTTGGGGTTCACCGTCGCCTAGTGAATCCAGTTGGCGAGGGGTAGGATGAGCTTCTCCTGGCATATGGTGAACTTTAGTGCAAAGAAGCCACAACACGTTCGTTTAGGCGTGAGCTTCTCCTGGGGCATCGTTGGAGGTTCAAGTCTCCTTCGAAAAGTTGGCGAGGTGGTTTTTACCTAAAATTTTTAAAAAAGGGGTAATGGTTTGCCTGCTTGGAGAGAACCAGACGAAATCGAACCCCCATCCGGTTTGCGTCGAACCAATTCACCATTCTGTACCTCCTAGGTTTAAAGGACACTCTGGAGAGTCAGGTCCAGCTTGGAGCAATGGTCCAGAATTAAGACTTTATTTCATCGGCAACATCCACAAGATGGCCTAAAACCCGAACACCCTCAGGTGTACAATGCTGGTGCCAAGTGTACAACATAGATGACCGAGCACGACAGCAGAGAGTATCTAAGGGTACATGAAGTAGTTCTCATAATAAATACTAATACATGAGCTAATTTGGCGATATTATTATTCATGACCAATGTACATTGCAAGTACGAAGGTTTACATTTTCACACGAAAGGGGGGAGGCAAAAAAAAAACTGCCAACTCTTCGGCGACAACCCATAATAAGCAGGGATTCACCTTATCAAAAAAAAAAAAAATTGAACGGGGAAAAATAAAACACAAAAATGCAACATATAATTACATTTTGCTGAAAAATCAAATATACAGGAGGGGAAATAGGAATGGAAAGACCTGGATTTACAAAACAGTATTGATATGAAGTGCTTTGAGTAGTGCTGTTGCCATTTGTTTCACTAAGACTTGGCCTCCAGAGCGTTGCCCATCTCTCCGCTCCTCGATTAGGTTCTGGAGCTTCTGAGGCAGATCATTCTCCACTATCAGTTGCTTTGGTCGAGGGTGGTGCTCGTAGACAGCCTGTCAAAAATGCCGCAGGGGCAATAATTAGAAAGAAATAATAATATGATGGTTCCTGGTGAAAGTAAACAAAAGCAAGCCTTTTTTTAATCGGTAGGAAATTGGATGAGTTTCCCGTTAGTATATGTAATTATAACTGTGGTGTGTACGTAGTTAGATTGGGTGTGTAGTGGTTTCTATTTCCCTTGTATCATGTCATGGATATGTGTGAGATTGTAAGTGTATGGTATAAATATTAATAATAGATGAGGGTCTGAGTTACGACTCAACCCTAAGTTTTCCTCCACTTTTCTTCTTTTGCTTAATCTTCTTTGTCACCTTACCCTAACCCTAATTTTATCTTTTTTAACATGATCGTGAATGGGAATGAATAACGATCACAGCTTGCAACTTTCTGTAAACAACTTTCACAACTCTGCAATGACCCCAAAAGAGATAATGGGGCCTCACATCAATACAACTCAAAAGTTTGCTTTTTATGCCAAGTGGCACACCTCTTTGACCAATCCAAATCGTTCATGGAGCAGAGGATTTGAACCACTCAATCGAAAGCAACCTAATACAGCTGTTTGTAATATTTAATGTAGGGTCCATACTGAAGTGCTCGGATTACAGATTCACGTTTGATATGTGCATTGCTAAAAATCTGTGCCATGTGGCGCCATATGGCCTAAATGTATGCCATTGAGATCTCAATATAAAATAGTAAAGAACATTTTCAACTTACCTTTATAAGTTTAAGGAGGCTGAGGCGAGCAATAGCATCCTGATGGTCAAGTCTTGCAATGAGCAACGGTGTTAAACCATTAACAGCCAATGTTGTATTAATTCTGAATGATTTTCTGCATTTCAAGCTTAAATCCGTTAATTGAGTGAAAATAGCAAACAGATACATGTAGGGCACATTTGGATCTTTTACACATAAAGATAGCAACAGGAGTAAAATGAGATTTTTCACCCATTCATGTAGCCCTCACAAATGCTTGAAAATAAGGATAAAAAGAGGTTAATTGTGGGCCACTCATATGGAATGGCCACCATTTTTGAAATCGCAGTTTTTTTCAGAGGTTCTATTGTGTAAAATGAGTTCAGGAGAAAGCTCATAAAATGCAATTTTTCCATTGGCCAGCAACAATGGCCAAACAACCTCAAGCAACACTTTACATGTAAAGCTCCCATTTACGCATAAAAATGGGTGCATTATGTGTTACCAAACACTGTCCATAAGATTTTGAAGACATTCAAATAGTAAGGAGGGCGAGGAAAAGTGGCATACGTGATAATTTTCAAGAAGGGTTCCAATATGTGCAAAAAATATTGTTCTGGGCAGCACTGGAAGAACTTCACCAATTTCTGAATGGCTTCCTTCTTTAGCAATGCTTGTTCTACTTTTCTGTGGTCACTATCCTGCGCTAAGCAGACAGCAAGAGAATCCAATGCCGTCACCGACCATAGTTCGTCATCTAATAGGCTCAAGTATACATCCAAACCTCCATGAGCCCTTAGTTGCTCCCTCGAGTTACGGGACGCGTGAGCCATATCACATAAAAGAGGTAATGCACACTGTTTCAACGGTGAATCAGACATGATAAAATGCATCAGGTGTGGAATGATTCCGTTTTCAGCTGCTTGCTCTTGTCGCCTCTTGTTTATCTTGCAAAGATTGGATAATGCATTGAGGACCTTCAACAAAGGAAAAGTGGAAATGGATTAAAAAATTGGTCTTTGGCTTAAATTTGCACCTTGGAAGAACATGACACGAGAAAATCGCCTGCTTCAGAATCTTAACTAAACTTCAGTACTTCAATCAAACTTAACATGTTAAGAAATTTCCATAAATAACAATGTGAAGTGAAATGCATATGCTTTACATGATCATTCAGAGAAAAATTGGAAAGAAGAAACTAGAATACTGAGTGTGTATAATAAGTAGATGGAATTTTCATCGTTGTGGCACTATTCAGTTAACATTTGCTATAATTGTCAAGCTTTGACAAAGTGAATTACTTAAGTTCTAGGCACCATCACCCATTGAATGCAATTTGCAAAAATTTGAAACCATAATATGCCGACGGAACTAAATTAAAAAGAAAATTTATTTAGGTGGAAGAAATAAAATTAAGGGCACCTTTATTAGTGCCCACCGAACCTCTGAGGAAACCAAAGCAAAAAAGCATTGATGATGGAGATCATTTTTCTACCCAAGCTTCCACACAATGGATCTTGACATCATGGGTGTACCATCAGAGAATCAGTTTCTAGGTTCATGTGGCACACATCCTAAAAACTGACCTACAAATCACATTTGAGTGTGATGTGAGTCACGTACTTTTCAGTCACTTTTTGGGGACTCTTTTTTTTGGAATAAAAAAATGGCCGTCTAACCCATGATCTCAAGATCCATTGTGATTGGGGTCAATGTTCCTAAAGTCGGTGGGCGGGTTAGGGCGGATCGGGCCTAGGCGGGTGCTCCAAGATCCGGGTGGTCCCGAAGTGTGTATATATATATGCACCAAGAACACCCATATTTTTCTTGGGTACCTCTGTTTGCGCCCATGTTAGAGACACCTTGAAAACCATTAATTGCTTCGAATCAGATGATGGTGATCTTGTTTCAGTCCAATATCCCACACACTAGATCTTGAGATCATGGCGCACCAATCATACGATTAGTTCTTGATTCCATTTGTCAAAGATCCCCAAAATATGGCCCTTCAATCATATGATGCACATGACGCTCAAACGTGATTGCGTAAATTTGGCCAGTTTCTGGGTATCTGTGACACATGGAATAAAAATCTTATAGTCTAATAGATGTATCATGATCTCAAGATCTATTGTGTAAAATATCGGGATGAAACACGACCTTCGTCATCTGATTTGACGTCATTAATGGTCTTCACATGTCACATGTTCCTAAAATACCAAGTCTCTCTTTAAAGTTGGTGCAAGGGCCAACTTTCCGAATGCAAAGATCCTTCTAAAATCTGCCAAGTAATGGCTCTCAGGAAAAAAAAACAAAAAAAAACAAAATTACAAAAAAATGGGGACTGGAGTGGGGCAGCCTCCCGAGCAGGGGCGGCCACCTGGGCGGGCTGTGACGGCCTCATTAATCTGTGCGCCAGTATGAAGGCATGACGACCTTGGAACTGGGCACTTAGCTAGCAAGAAGGCAAGCGGACCTTGTAAGCTAGCCGTGTAGCACGCGTGGGCGCAGAGGCACGTGGCCCTGCGATGCGTGCATGAGTCCCTGATGCATGATGCGACGGTGACCCGAACTAAGCTGCGATCTAGTATGGTGGCTAGACGCGTGAAGGGCTTAGAATGCGGTGCTCCGCGGTAGAGCACGAGACGTGGTGCCAAGAGGGCACGCGACGTCCTAGTGCCATAAGGCACGTAGTGCGGTGCTCCGCGTAGGGGCACGTGACGTGGTGCCAAGAGGGCACGCGACGTCCAAGTGCTAAGGCGCGTGAGGCGGTGCCATGATGGCACGCGATGTGGTGTCAAGAGGACACGCAACATCTAGCTTGTATGGCAAGCGATGCGGTGGCAAGAGGGCACGTGATGTGGTGCCAAGGGCACGCGGCATCCGGGTGCAATGACGGACCCGATATGGTGTCGAGTAGGCACGAGACACAGTCACGACGTAAACGTGATGCGGTGCCATGAGGGTATGCCATGTAGTGCCATGAGGGCACGCGACATGAGGCCATGAGGGCCTTGCGACATGGTCGCGACACAGTGCTATGTTGGACATGAGGCCATGAGGGCCTCGTGACGTGGTCGCGACACAGTCGCAAGGGACGCTGATGCGTGACCTCACAAGCCATGTGGGCTTGGAGGATG
Organism: Chloranthus sessilifolius; assembly: GCA_021018995.1. Taxonomy (NCBI): domain Eukaryota; kingdom Viridiplantae; phylum Streptophyta; class Magnoliopsida; order Chloranthales; family Chloranthaceae; genus Chloranthus; species Chloranthus sessilifolius. The sequence continues at coordinate 7,782,692 of CM037596.1, forward strand.
GCACTGGGTGCCACGGTCAGAGGATCGTGTGCCATGATTAATGGCAAGACACCACCTTTGCAGGTGTGTTCCACGGGCAGGAGGCCGTGTGCCATGGTGGTATGACAAACCAAGGGGTTTGAGGGTTTTCTGGTACTTTGCCTAAGTTGGTCTTTGGACCATATATAGGGGGAAGGGAGTTGTGGAGCTATTCTCCCACACATGGGGCCTTGCGTTGCGGGACGAGCGCATGTGCTTTCTAGGTTAGGGGTGGGCCTAGAACATCGCTGCAGCAATGCGGCGATGCCATGTGTCACCTGGGTGAGGTTATCATGTGGGCCCGTGTCGGCGTCGCGGTGTACATGGGTCGGTGACCTCACGTGGGCACTCAAGGGCTACGTGGGACGCAGTGGCGCACACTAGCTGAGGACCCGGAGCGGAAGTGTGCTGGTCGTGTAGGCCACACACGATGCTTGGTTTGGAGAGCATGAAGAGCTGCATGCTACTCCAAGTGTGTTGGTCGCGTGGACCACACGTTGGTTGGCTTGGATGGCATGATGAGATGCATGCCACTGTCTGAAGCGAGGAACTAGTGCTTTGCACAGGGTGAAGCTAGACAGGCCAAGGGGCACTGAGGTGCTGGCATGTGTATCGCAAGTAGACACGATGCATTGAGTGGGTTCGCCTCGAGTGAAGGCAACCACGACGCGGGAGTTCCCGTCCTCTAGGCGGGTGGTATCAGAGTGATGGCTGGATATGAGGTCTCGCTGTGCGCGGCAGCGAGATGTTGCACGAGCGTGATAACCAATGTTAGGTTATGCTTCGTGAGAAAATTGGTATCTGAGTTAGGCTGGCCTCGCTGTAGCGCTGTAGCGGCAGCGAGGCGCTGCACGGGCGTCGAAAAGGTGCGCTCTGATTTTGTGACAACCAGAGTTACTTGTGTGCAGTAGAGTTGCACATCTGCGCTTGAGATGCAAATGAGTCGCACGCAGAGGGACGGCACTGCTGGGTTATTTGTCGCGAAAAAGGAACTCGACGCTAGTTGACCATGTGAGCCACACGTTGAGTTAGCGGGCCGGTCCGAGGTGGATGGGCGCTGGTGACTTTCAACATGAGACGTTGAATCACACAGGTGTTGAGAGCACCGTTGCCATGTTTGCATGGAGCACGGGGGATGCTCCGTTCTCACTTCGTGATGGTTGTTGCCTATGAGGGCTATACATTGCGGTAGCAGGTCGGTCCAGGATGGATGAACGCTAGTGACCTCCAACATGAAACGTTGGGTCACGTTGGTGCTAAGAGCACCATTGCCATGGATGGTAAGGAGCAGGTAGGATGCTCCATTCACATTTGACAACTTGTTGGCCATGAGTGCCACATGTTGAAGTAGCGGGTCGGTCCGAGGCGGATGAACGCTAGTGACTCCAACATAAAGCGTTGGATCACGTTGGTGCTGAGAGCACCATTGCCATGGATGGCAAGGAGCAGGTAGAATGCTCCATTCTCACTGAAAAAGGCTGAGATTTTATGAATCGGTCGTTGGTATATGACATGAGGGTCTGGACCGCTGGTATGCGGCAATATAAGGATCAATATGTTGCGATGGCCCAGGATCGATGATACAGTTAAGCGAGCTATCGCGAGAACTAATTTGAGCTAGGCTGAACCAGAGTAGGGGTCAGAAGCTCGTTGCCTTGTTGTGTGACGATAAGGCACAATGTCCGCGAGTGACGGATGGCTGGACTAAGATCCAGCATGGCTTCAGAGGAAAACCAATGGATGAACCAGATGGGTACCTTCAGAGGAAGCGAGTCCCAGGTGATCTAGCGTAGCTTCAGAGGAAGCAAATACGAGAACCAGATGGGTATCTTCAGAGGAAGTGAGTCCCAGGTGATCGTTGAAATATTTGGTCTACGTGAAGGACCGTAAGTCGAGTTGCAGGAAGTGACTCGAGTCACACTATTGGGTGAAACAGAGGTCAAGGTACTATAGTGTGAGAAGCATAAAGCTTCATTGATTGAGCAAGGTGCTCATGGCAGGCTCTTGGGTGAAAACACAGAGGTGTTGAGGTACTAGAGCGCTGCAGGATCGTTGAGGACTTGTATGGTGATCAAGTCTAAAGGTCCGACAAAGCTGGGTTCCATCGGTTGCTACGATCGAAAGATATAAGCGATGTTGCGGATTTCAGCATTGTTAAGCCTACATCGAGGCACTAGAGCTGCAAAATTTGCCTGAGTGGCAGTCTCGTGGTTGGAAATATACATCGAGGTACTGGAGTTCTACAAATCAAATGCAGGTCGAACTCTTGGGCGAAGACACAGAGGTGTTGAGGTGCTAGACGGCAGTGCGGATGAAAGGTAGACTCCTTGGTGAAGATGGATTGTTGAAAACCTAGAGAGCTGCGAGGGGCAATGAGTTGTGGAAGTTTGGTTGCTAACGATTGTCTTGCTTCCGGTTGTATGAGGAACTGGTATATAAAGATACCTGGGTGAAATACTTACCGGACCAAGTTGGCTAGAACACTACGTGGGGTGAAGACACCGAAAATGGTTGACGTACTAGCACAGAATTGTGAATCAATGCAGTGAAGTGCACTACCTGTGATTCAAATCCGAGTGTGCTTCGGTGAAGACCAGATTGTGTGTTGAGGAACTGACGTAGGAGTTCGGATGTTGACGAGGGCGTCAACGCATCGAGTGGGGGAGGAAAATGTGACAAAAAAATCACACCCCTATTGCATAGACTGAAGTACTAAAGTGCTTTAAATTCAAAATTTTCTAAGCGAACTCTTGGGTGAAGACACGTGGTGTCGAGGTACTAGAGTGAGCTGTAATCACTAATGCTCAGTGCATGGCACAAAGCGTGGATCGGAAGTGGATATGACCAAATTGATCCAGCGAGGAGGTGAGAAACCTCGGGGCTAGATATTGGTGGAACATGTCTGCATGAGGATGCGATATGAGACTCAGTAGAGTACATGGGCCAGAAGGTCCAAATACTATGTGTGTTGGTGACGAGGGCCACACACGAGCGTAAGATAGGCTGATTTAGCGTGGGACGCTAAGTGTAGTACATGAGTGCACTATGAGTAAAGTGACTCTGGATAGGCTTTGCATGGGGTGAAGACATAAGTCGAGGAACTGATGTGAGTCTTACTGTCAATAAAGACGTTGACACAACCAGATTGGTGGATGTGGCATGGTTCATCTCCTTGAGATTTTGCGTCAACGAGGACGTTGACCTTATATAGTCGGAGAGGATGTGACGGCCTCATTAATCTGTGCGCCAGCATGAAGGCATGACGACCTTGGAACTGGGCAATTAGCTAGCAAGAAGGCAAGCGGACCTTGTAAGCTAGTCGTGTAGCACGCGTGGGCGCAGAGGCACGTGGCCCTGTGATGCGTGCATGAGTCCCTGATGCATGATGCGGTAGTGACCCGAACTAAGCTGCGATCTAGTATGGTGGCTAGACGCGTGAAGGGCTTAGAATGCGGTGCTCCGCGGTAGAGCACGAGACGTGGTGCCAAGAGGGCACGCGACGTCCTAGTGCCATAAGGCACGTAGTGCGGTGCTCCGCGTAGGGGCACGTGACGGGGTGCCAAGAGGGCACGCGACGTCCAAGTGCTAAGGCGCGTGAGGCGGTGCCATGATGGCACGCGATGTGATGTCAAGAGGACACGCGACATCTAGCTTGTATGGCAAGCGATGCGGTGCCAAGAGGGCACGTGATGTGGTGCCAAGGGCACACGACATCCGGGTGCAATGACGGACCCGATATGGTGTCGAGTAGGCACGAGGCACAGTCACGACCTAAACGTGATGCGGTGCCATGAGGGCACCCGACATGAGGCCATGAGGGCCTTGTGACATGGTCGCGACACAGTGCTATGTTGGACATGAGGCCATGAGGGCCTCGTGACGTGATCGCGATGCAGACGCGACACGGTCGCAAGGGACGCTGATGCGTGACCTCACAAGCCATGTGGGCTTGGAGGATGGCACTGGGTGCCACGGTCAGAGGATCGTGTGCCATGATTAATGGCAAGACACCACCTTTGCAGGTGTGTGCCATGGTGGTATGACAAACCAAGGGGTTTGAGGGTTTTCTGCTACTTTGCCTAAGTTGGTCTTTGGACCATATATAGGGGGAAGGGAGCTGTGGAGCTATTCTCCCACACATGGGGCCTTGCGTTGCGGGACGAGCGCATGTGCTTTCTAGGTTAAGGGTGGGCTTAGAACATTGTTGCAGCAATGCGGCGCTGCTGCGATGCCATGTGTCACCTGGGTGAGGTTATCATGTGGCCCCGTGCCGGCGTCGCGGTGTACATGGGTCGGTGACCTCACGTGGGCACTCAAGGGCTACGTGGGACGCAGTGGCGCACACTAGTTGAGGGCCCGGAGCGGAAGTGTGCTGGTCGTGTAGGCCACACACGATGCTTGGTTTGAAGAGCATGAAGAGCTGCATGCTACTCCAAGTGTGCTGGTCGCGTGGACCACACACGTTGGTTGGCTTGAATGGCATGATGAGATGCATGCCACTGTCTGATGCGAGGAACTAGTGCTTTGCACAGGGTGAAGCTAGACAGGCCAAGGGCCACTGAGGTGCTGGCATGTGTGTCGCAAGTAGACACGATGCATTGAGTGGGTTCGCCTCGAGTGAAGGCAACCACGACGCGGGAGTTCCCGTCCTCTAGGCGGGTGATATCAGAGTGATGGCTGGATATGAGGTCTCGCTGTGCGCGGCAGCGAGATGTTGCACGAGCGTGATAACCAATGTTAGGTTATGCTTCGTGAGAAAACTGGTATCTGAGTTAGGCTGGCCTCGCTGTAGCGGCAGCGAGGCGCCGCACGGGCGTCGAAAAAAGTTACCCCGTGACAGGGTGCCCCAAATCCTATCCGCCCGGGGGGGGTGCCCCAGCCTAAATCAGGGCGCCTAGGGGCCCGAACCGACCTAGGGGACTGCCTCGGGCGACTTTAAGAACAGCGATTGGGGCGAAAAACGATCTCCATTTTTTTTTAAAGCAAGCAATGCTTTTTTGGCGTAGGCGCTCTCAAAGATTCGGTGGGCACTAAGAAAGTTACCCTAAAATTCATCAGAAATAAATGTTAGGACAAAACCAGCTTAATTAAAACCAACAATATTCCCAATCACTATATTAAAATATTAAATGACTGGAATTCAGGGAGACACATGAATAACTCAGATTTCTTAGGTACATCAGAGTTTAAGGAGAATTATATATTATATAAACTGGTGTGTTAACAAGGCTATTTCATCAGCATATTAATGGGCACAAAAATTTAGCATATCAAGAAACTCACTTCATTATGTATTTGAGAGATAAGAGGCCCTTCATGAAGTTCAAGATTTGGAATCAAATGTTTGATTGCATCTGCACGTTGAAGACTCTCTAAACAGTTTGGATCGGTCGACAAATGGTTGACACACTTCAGTATCTGCATTGGAAATAATAGCACCATCAAAACAATGTAAAATTAGAATGATATAAAACCGGACATAACCCTACTGCAACGCCGGGTATAGTTATAGCTACCTTTAGAAGAATCGGAGGCTCTATTTTATTGAACATCTGGAAAAGACGGGTAAGCAAGCTATGGCTACACATGAACGATTTTACGGTTGTGTCTGCTTGAGCAAATTCTAGCAATAGGTCCGCCACCTTTTCGAGATATTCCCTTGCCACATCGGTATTCAATGTCGATACCATATGTGAGAGTAAACCGGATGATGTTGTACTTCCCGGTCTCGCATTTAGAACACCGGATCCAGATAATACACCTGATGCAGTCTGAGATGCAACTCCAGATGTTGAAGGGGCTCCGTCATTAGAAGCTGTTGACCCGACACCAGGAGGCATAGCCTTTCTATTTACTGTTTTAGGTGAAATCCTTGGAAGAGAATCTAAATTCCCATTTTCTCTTCCATGCCCAGAGACCTCTGCAAACCATTAGTAAAGGCTTTAACGCCATAAATAGCGAAAAAACCAAGAATACAGTAGGACACGAGCATATAAAATTAAGCTAATAGAGTTTACAGGATTTAGGGGGAAGTAATGAGAAGTGGCATGAAGGATTGCTGGTGACAAAGAGTTTAGCCCTAAAGAGAAATGGGTGGAGAAATATGATTCGCAAAGCTGATCCCAAGTAGACGGGGACAAAGTGGTGGTGATGACAATGAACATGGTGTTTCTAAAGAAGAGAGAGAGAGAGAGAGAGAGAGAGAGAGCAATGGTTACTGGATTCGTGGCTTTGGAGAAAGAGTCATTGAAACATAAAAAAACTACAACTTCATAGTTTCAATATTAAACTAGAGAGAGAGAGTTGACATAAAAACCGCGTGCTCTCTCTCTTTAATAATAAAGTATCGTTTTCTAGGAGAAAATAAATTAGCTCATGATTCTTAGAGTAACATATGTATTTAGGTAATCGACTAAGAGAGTAGTCAACAAAGTACTTTAAACGAAATTCAAGGGTAAGGTAAATAATGATGTTTCATCACCTCATGTGCTACGATTGCATTCCCCACACACCAACCTAGGAAACAATCCATACAGATCTTGGGCAATCAATTTAAACTAAAAGACAATGATTGGACGACACAATTCACTAAGGATATCTAATGAAATTCTATTATGAATGCAGAAAATTCCAGATTCAAATGAAGTTTAGCCTCGCGCCCTCATAGTTGAACTGGAGGACATGAGTTTGATTTCCTAGTTTCCCAGCAAAATGACAAATGACAGAGTTGGAAGCTTGAGATTATATACTATATATGATTAATCCACTTAAAATAAAAAAAAATTGCAGCAATCAAAGTAAATCAGACTGGAGAAACATGAAGATTACCTGCAAACTCAGCCATTAAGAAATCTAGCTCACCATTTGTTTTCTTTTCTGTGGCTGCGTGTAGAAGTGGCAATATACTTTCATGTCTCTCCAACCCAGATATGTGGCGCACATACTCAAGCTGACCAGAGACATGCCGAGATGGTGGTTCCTTTTCCAACAAGCTTAGAAGTGGTCGAACTTGCTCCTGCTGAGAAGCCAATGTATTAGTACTTCCTAGGGTTCAGTTTATTGTAAATTCCATTTGTTTTAGAGGCCTACTAGTAGAAAGGGTACCCCTATTCGTGCCTACCAGATTATTGGTGGCCACCTACACTAAAACTTGTTGACCGCCTGACGGGGGGTCACACAAAATAAAGCAGATGAAAGGACAAAGAGAAAGCAAAAAAAGAAGCAACGTCATCAGCTGAGGACGGACATCCGTAAACCATTGACGGACATCCGTGGCCCACTAACGGATGTCCGTGACCCACTGACGGACGTCTGTGACCCATTTGACGAACATCAGTGAAAAGAGCCTTTCACTGGTTTAGTGCGTAGCGTAAGCGACGGACGTCCGTGACCCATGGATGAACATCCGTGAGTTATGTCCGAGATTTGACGGAATAACGGATTTTGTGACGAAAACTTGTCATTTTGAGTTTTATTTGTTTTAGGACTCCTATTTTTAGTTTTATGTTTGTTTAGGGTTTTCTTAGTCTATATAAAAGCTTGTAAAGACATTATTAAATTAATGAATTGATTGATTGAAAAAGAGAGTTTGCTTTTGTGCAAACCCTAAAAGACTTGCGAAGAGTTTTCAACTGAGGGAGTGAATCCTTCAAACTTGAGGAGTGGATCTTCATTTCTCGTACGACTTGGTGCGAAGCCGACGTATAGCTTTGGTGTAAAGCCTCAGAATCCTTCGTGTGAAGCTTTGGAACTCCATTCTTTTATTTGTCTTTTCTAGAATTATTGTCAGGTAATATCTTCCTTTATTTCCGTTGATAAAATCACAAAAAAAAAAAAATTCTCAAAACCCTATATCTTGATATCTTTTGATTTCCCTCTTTTATGGATTATTCCTTCAATACTTTTTTTATTTAACATCCCTAAGGAGTCAACAGACGATATTGTACTTATTGCTTGGTATCCTAAACTAGAACGAAACTCGAGTTCTCTCATCGGAGCCGTTTTTCTAGATCGGGAATCTTCATGCATGCGAATGTTAAAATGGATTAATCTAATTGTTTTATTGAATTCATTGAATTAATTTTATACGTTAGGTGATTTCGAATATTTCCGCAATTCAATTCAATCTAAAGTTAATCCCAAATTCGCATATTAGAGTTTTAGCGTCTCGCCTCGCGTCACCACCTTAAATCGGATGGTCGTTATCGTTTTTTCCATGCCAAGTTTCGACACAATGGATCTTGAGACTATGGGTGTACCATCAGATAGTCAAGTTTCTGATTCCACGTGGCACAGATCCCAAAATGTGGCTCTAAATCACATGGCAAATGTGATTTTATAGCCATGAAAAGCGAACAAGATCGTTTGATTTAAGGCGGTCAATGGGTTTTAGTGTAGGTGCCCACCAGTAATCTGGTAGGCGCGAATAGAGGTACCCTCGTAGAAATTGTATTATACAAATTAGATGTGACGGTTGCATTTTCCCTGGTTATAAAATTTACGAAAATTTCAAGACTTACAGTGTCTGGAAGCTTAGGAGCTACAGAAGCTTCTGGCAGAGGATGGATTAGGTGAGGGTTATCCAAATCTCCAGGAAGGAACCTAGATTCTGGTTGATTAACATCTGATCTTTGGGTGTGGGAAGCAGAAGCCCGTGACGTTTCTTGATTTCCGGTTGACAATGGATGATCACCAAGGCCGAGCTTCACCTTAGAGGGATCCAGTTGACCGGAGAAGGAAAGTGGTGGCGTTTCATTTTGGACTGAAACAGGCCGGCTAAAATCCAAAGGACCAGATCGTGGGCGTGGAGTTGTGCCATCAGTTAGAACAGATCCACTTCCACCAGCTATAGAGGCCAAACGAGTTGCCTCATTCAAGCTGTGAAGGGTGTTGACAAGCCTAAAAAGTATTCCATTCTTTGCAGCTATACGACAAAAATCGTTTCTTGGCGTCGAGCGCTGCAGTTTAAAGACCTGCCACATACCATCGATAGCTAGATGAACCATTTTCCTGGCAATGTGGAAACCCATATGAGCACGTTTAGAAAAAAAACAGGAAAAGGAAAGTGCTCACACATGGAATAAGTACGAACCTGTACTTGGCATAATCGGCCTCAAGAAAGCCCACTAAAACGGGTATTCCACGGCATGCTATGAACATTTGCAGTGTCAAGGAACTGGACAGCAGATTGACAATGTTATTATCATAATTTAAAATTGGGTACCTCTATTCCAGCCTAAGTCCGAAAACCACTAGAACCCATTGACTTCTTGTGAGCAGACGATGAGGATCGTTTTGCACCCCAATCTTCCACAGAATGGATCTTGAGACAGATATTCCCATCAGATGGTAGGTTTTTTATTACATGTGGCACAGATTCCAAAAAGATGACACTAAACTCATGTTTGAGCGTGATGTATACCATTTGAGTTTAGGGACATTTTTTGGGATCTCACGTGGAAGCATAAACTGATCGTCTGATGGTACGCTCATGGTTTCAAGATCTATTGTGTTGAAGATTGGGGTGAAAACCGATCTCCATCGTCTGACCCAAAGCAGTCAATGAATTTTAGTGGGTTTCGGACATGGGCGCTTTCAGTAACCTGTAGGCGCGAATAGGGGTAGCCTTTAAATTTTCATGTAAAAAATGACGCAATGATAAAAGCATATTTCTACAATGAGTGGACAGCTCAGTGCAGACAATGAGCGCATAGACATTGTGCTGCATAGACCTTGAGACATGCACAGACTTTAATGAGCATAGATATCTGTGCAGTTCCAAGGTCTAGTAATGCACGCTCATTGTCTGCAATAAGCTCTCCGCTCATTGTAGACATCCAAAAACTAATCAACCAGAAAAAGCGCCTGGGAAAATCAACACCTGGACTGGCAAAGCTGCTGCAAGAAATATGCTGCCTGCATACGAATTTCTCGAGGACGATCAGGAACCGCAAAGCCCATCACAACTGGAATCTGTCATTCGATTTTGCATCAACATGTCAACAATTAAAAATGAACCCCACTCCCATCACGATTTTGAAGAATGCTAGATTGTGAAGAGAAAATGACGATACTCACGAGGCCAATGAGACAAGCATTTTCTTGGAAATCAACATTGTCTTTAACTATCAGATTGAGAATTTGGAGAACGGAACATATAACCTACAGTTGAAACAAGCCTCTCTATTATCAAATTTTACATATCAAAATGTTTAATAATGTAAGTTTAGAAATGATTTTGGAGGATGGTATTAGGTAAAAACACACTTCAATATGCATTATCATGCATTTGGGGGTGTAAATTCAGTTGACCGAACTGAACTGACACTTCGGTTTTCTGGTTGGTTCATGCAATACCAAACCCGAACTGAGACATTTCAGTTAACCGAACTTCCTGCCACCCTAAACCGAAACCGATCCGATTTCGGTTTCAGTTCGGTTGTCGAATTTTCTTCATATTCTTTTTTTTTAAAGAAAGCATTCCGGTTTTTTTTTAATTTCGGTTTTCTTCGGTTTTTGGTTGGTTTTCTCACCATACCCGGCCGGTTTTCGGTTATCAGCTACTAAAACCAAAACCGAACCAGTTCTGTTCGGTGCCAGTTTTCAGTCGATTTCGGTCCGGTTCGGGCCAGTTCAGAAGGGTCCGTTTTTTGTCGATTTTCGAGTTTCGGTTTTAATTTGCACCCCTACATGCATTTGATATCCAGTAAACTTATGCTTAAAATATCATTTATCTCGAGCATTCTCCAAAATGTAATTACTCATAAAAAATGAAAGGAGATGAGGAAAGAGTACGCACACGATTTTTAGGAACTTCAAGCAATTCCATTAGAGGGAGGAAACCATGCTGGGTGACAAAAACAATTCTCTGATCGGGCCGCTCAAGAAAGAAAGCAATAAGCTTTTGACAGGATGCCACAATCATCTCCTCTGATTCCTCTGGCTTTAGCGAACCAACTAATCTGCTAAATTCCACCGCCTAAACATGGAAAAAAACAGATTAAAATAGTCAGTCACGTAACCGTATCAAGGGAATCCCTAAACCCAAAGGAACAGTGATATAAAATGCTACTTAAAACTTGTGACTAATAAGCAGTGGCATTTACATTTATTTTGTCCATGATTTAGAGAACCTTGGAAACTCAAGGGTGATCCAGTGACAGCAACATTTGAGCATTTCATTTGTGAATCAATGTCAGAACCAGTATTCTTTAGTGCTAAAGAATCCAATCAATAATAGATAAAGTACAAACTGATAAATTGTGTAAAGAGAAGTCCCACAAGAGCTCAGTCCAAGTTAAATTGCTAATATTCTGAGTCATTTTTAATTGTGGAGAAGGGATCGATAATTATCTTGGATTGACTAGTTATCTTGTTTCTTGTTTATAATTTTTGGTCCTAGCACTAGTTTAGCTGTGAACATTATAATGATGTATTTGCTGGATGTTGTACCCTAGAAAGCCAGCCAACTATTTATTGGCGATTTGATGAAATGGTACTCTTAGGTTCTCATAGCCACATGTGTGTTTCTTCTATTTCCTTTGTTTTTGTGTTTCTCCGTTCGTAACTTTTATTGTTTGAAATACAATTTAATAGACTTCACTTGCTAAAAAAAAAACATAAAATAAATAAATAAAACTACATGATAAAGTATATTAAAACAAGTCCTATTAACCATCAAAATTCTAGATACTTGGAAGTAGATCCAAAATGCTAGATACTTGGAAGTGTCCATGTGTAATCATTTCTATCTAAACAATCAAAACTTAGGATACATATATTATTTGGAAAGAAAAATAATATCAATGATGTAGCTCAATGTGTCATGGTAAAAGAACAATAAGCACCTGTAGGGGGAAAAGGTTTTCTCCAGGTAATTTTTCATCAAAAACCTGCTACACCAGACCACAAACAAAAGCATCATAGCATCAGGGACAAAAGCTAAGCAACTTCATGCCGAAAAAAAAAAACTGCCAATTATTCAATAACAAACAATTTTAGCATGTAAATACACTTTTTAAAAAATGAAGAAAACAAACTGATCACATTTTATCATATGGACATGGCACAGTACCAAGCTGTTGATATCAATGACATCCTCGCGCAGAACTCCCATCATAAGACGCAAAAGGTCCCCTCCAGTTCTCTGCCCTGTTTCGTTTTCTGTTTGTTTCTGAGACATCCTAGCCCTGAGCTTTGTTGCAAAGTCATTCTTTCCAGCATCATATGGAAGTGCATTGCCTTGAAGCATTTGCGAAGAAGAAGCAGAGGTTGAAGCTTCAGCAGCTCGGTCCTCCTGAATTCTATCCAATGGCTGAAATAAATCATCCAGGGAAGCATCTCCAGGTGTGTCACTGAATCTACTCAGCTCATGACTTCCAGAAACAGCTGTATGTTTCGTAGCCTTCAAAAGAGGTGGAGCCAGGTATTACAAGTGGGTCATGTTTAAAGAGAAAATAGAAAGCTATACACCATTCAAATGTTCAGAGATTAATTTATATCTAGGAAAGAAGAATAATTATCTGAACAATGCCCAACTAATATATTGAAATGTTAAGGTGGGAAATGCATCTAAGGAAACTATATTAGAAGGCGGGTGTAAGACTTGCCATACTATATGGTGCAAAATATTGGGCTACGGGGAAGCAACAAGGAGAGAGAGTACATGGGGCTGATATGAGAATGCTAAGATGGATGTGTGGAGTAATAAAAGGATAAAATTAGGAACGAGTGTATAAGAGAAAATTTGAGAATAGCACCTATAAAGGAAAAAAAAATCGGAATGTCACTTATGGTGGTTTGGACATGTCTATCAGAGGCCAAAAGCAGACCTTGTATGAGGGTTGAGATGTTGTGGAAGCCAAAGCCGACCCTGAGTAAATCGGATAAGGCCATGATGAGCATGGATCAAAATATCGTCTGATACAGATACGTATCGGTATCTAGGGTGCCCAAGACAATAAATACCCTTTTTCTCGGGCACCCCAAAAAAAGGAATCCGATAATTTGAAATTTTCGGACTCCGATAATTTGAAATTATCGTCCGATAATTTCAAGTTTTCTCTGTGGGGCCTAGACACTAAGGACGCTGGTTTGGGTCATTTTTAGCCCATTTTCCCCCTCTTTTCTCCCATTTTCTTTCTCTTTCTCTTTCTCCTCTTTCTTCCTCCTCTTCCATCCTAAACCACTGGAGACTCAAACCTAGCCTACCCACCACCCGGAAATGCTCAGGATCGTTGCAGTCGCGCAAGAGAACGTAGAAAATGTATGTGTTCTATCATTTAGGCTTATTTTCCACTATTTGCTTAAATTTTTTCCTTTATTTTCACTAGATCTACCTATAAATAAGGTAGATCTTTAAATTTTAGGCCCGAATTTGGGGGTTTGTCTTAAAACCATCAAATTTGAGGCCTTAGATGTCTCGAAAGTGTCCCAAATTAGTTTTTTTTTAAGGTTTGTAACCTAGATCTAACCTAGCCTAGATCTACTAACCTAGGTTCATTTATTTCCTAACCTAGATCACAATATTTTGTTAATTGGCTCCTAACCTAGACAATAAATTATTTTTTATTTTTTCTATGGATTTATAATTTTATATATTTTGAAAAATCATATATTAATTACTCTTTTAATTATTAATTTATATAAAATCATATATTAATAATTTTAAAAAAAATTAAAATGATATTTGTAATCATGTATTCATGTAATCTAATATTCATATAGTAATTTTTAATCATATATTAATAATATACTCATGAAATTATTTATTAATAATATAATGACGTGCCACCACATGTAATCAACATGTGACACATGTTGATTACAGGGGTGCCCGATGTAATCAACATGATGTGTCACATGTTGATTACATGTGACACATCATCACATGGGATGTTATTAATTCACGTGTAATCAACATGTGACATATGTGACACATCATCATGTAATGATGTGTCACAAGTAATCGACATGTGACACATCATCACATGATTTGTTATCAATCAACATGTAATCAACATGTGTCATATATTGATTACTTGTGACACATCATCACATGATGATGTGACACATGTAATCAACATGTGATGATGTGTCACACATCATCATGGGATGTTATTAATCAACATGTGATGATGTTTAATGTCTCACATGTAATCAACATGTGACACATCATCATGGGATGTTATTAATTCACATGTAAACAACATGTGACACATCATTATGTTTTGTTGCTTGTAATTTAATCCAATCGTCTGCTCATTCATGCAAGTGAAATAAATAAATATGGTACGTTGGCAAGATTCGGCCTGAAAATTTGGCAAAGCAATAGATGGCGATGGGCTCTGAATCGAATGTAGGCTCTACGGGAAAAAAAACAGGGAGGAGGTATAACACAATTGAAGGAGCATTTGACTCACATTAAGGGAGAGAATAAAGGATGTGAGCATGTTTCGACAGGTGAGAAGCTATGAGAGCCACCTTGCAGGCAGCTAAGGGGATAAAAAGCAGATGTCGACCGGGACAAGGACATGTATGAGAGAATAAGGAGGGAGGATCCAGAGTTTCCTGCACCTAAATCTGAGGATGATGAAGATGTCGATGCGGTGACAGCGAGAGTGATGAGGGAGAATGCTAGAGAAGCACGACATCGACGAGATCAGGAAGAGGCCGATTATCAGTTTCGGTCCAGCCTGAGGGGGCCCATCCATGCGTGTTGGTGGTGGTAGGTCTAGTCAAAGGCCACATGATGATGATGAGGACATTGAGGAGACTGCGGGGTTGCATAGGTCAACAACTATGAGGGAGACCAGGACGCCTACTACAGGCCGTAGTACTGGTCCCATGGATGCGTTCATGTATCGGACAGAAAGTTCGAAACAAACAAAATTGAGTGCAACGTCACTAAAAACATGGGGGAAGAAGCTCGAAAAGGCCATTACAAAGTTCGTGGTATTCAACCACATTCCAAGTCAGGTTGTGGAGTCGTCATACTTCAAAAGTATGATTAACAACTAGTGCAGAAGCTGGTCTAGGAGTTAAAAAGTCTTCTACATACGAGGTATCTAAGCCCCTACTGGATGATGAGTATGCGGAGATCGGAGCTTACGTGAAAAGCTTTGAGGAAGTATGGGATGAGAGAGGTTGCGCAATTATGTGTGATGGATGGACCGGTCCAACAAGAGTTTGATAAATTTTTTGGTCTATACCGATGATGGGACAGTATTTCTAAAATCAGTCATGTTTCTAAACACGCAAAGACGACTTATTACCTCTTTCAACTAATGGATAAGGTTGTTAAAGAGGTTGGAGAAAAATCGGTTGTGCAGGTAGTAACAGACAATGCCGCCAATTACAAACTCGTTGGAAGGCAGCTAATGTTGAAGAGACCTCACTTGTACTCGACTTCATATGCGACTCATTGCATGGACTTCATTCTTGAGGATTTGGGAAAGAGGACCAAGGCACATACAACTATTCAAAGGGAAGATTGATTACTTCTTTTTTGTACAACAGTGACAAGTTGGTAAATTTAATGAGGGGATCACTAATAACGAGCTGCTCTGGCTTGGGATTACACGGTTTGCCACACAATTTTTAGCCCCACAGAGCTTGACTAGATATATGCGTGAGCTGAAAAGCATGGTGTCGTCGAAACAATTGGAAAAATATGAATAAAAAAATGCCCCAATCAAAGAGACCTACTTGCACTGAAGTGGCTGACTTGATCTATATCACCCCGTTTTGGGCAGATGTTGACCACCTAGTGGTCGTCATTACCCCGCTAGCACAAGTGTTGAGGTTGGTAGATGGTGATGAGAAACCAACCATGGGATATGTTTACAAGTCAATGGATAAGGCGAAATTAGCTATCAAAACTAAATGTCCTGTAACATATAAGTAATATTGGGCAATTATCGACAAGAGGTGGGATAAACAATTCCACCACTACTTGCATGTCGCAGGTAAAACATGCTAAACTGCTTATGTAGTGACTTATATTTATTTATTATTTTCATATTGTTTACTGTTTCTATATACTGGTGAGATTGCTCATATTTCATGTATAGCACATTGCTTGAATCTCGCCTTCCAATATACACGACACTTTGAGTTGAGTGAGGCTGATGAAGTGTACACTGGTTTGCTGAATGTCATCCAACAAATAGAGCCTTAGTTGGCATACCAAAGTCAAGCCATAAGAGACTTTAGTAGTCATTATATTATTTCTATTTTTTAATTTGTAGATCAATATGCTCTATTTGCTCATTGATATGTGGATTATCGTATTCCGTCTTTGTAGATTGATACGTTCCGCAAGAAACATGGAACAAGGTTAGCGCAATCACAAATTCAACACGATAAATCAGTAGATTGGTGGATGCACTGCGGACATGATGGTCCAATACTGAGGCGAATTTCTACGCTCATTTTATCACAAACATGCTCCTCATCCAACTGTGAGCGGAATATTAGAGTACATTCTCTCTCATCCACACGAAGACAAGGAATAGGCTAACTATGAATCGATTGGAAAAGTTAGTCTATTGTCATTATAACATGCAGTTAAGGGTCAGGAATATGTAGAGGACCAGCCGTGGTAAGCAATTATTTGGCGTCTTAGTTCATACATTTTTTAAAGATGTAATTGAGGAGGCATATACTAATTCATCTTTCATATTCTACCTTACAGATAGTGAATATTTTAATCCTATCAAGTTTGATTATATATTCACAGAGGATAATCCTTTGAATCAGTGGATTGAAGAGAAAGAAGCTCCAATGTTGGATAGTGAGAGCACGACATGGTTGGACGATGCAGAAAGAATAGCGGAGGAGCAGATTTCTCAACAACCTAGGCGGAAAAGAAGACTGTGTCACCATTCAGTGGTTGAATCTAATGACGAAACACAGCCCGATAGTGATAAGGGAGATGATGATGGGGTGTTGGGGGTGATGGTGGAGGCGATGAAACCCACGTTGGCACTAGTGGTGGAGGCGATGATGCTGGTCCCTCTTATTCTTATGGAGGTATTGCCGCATGGGACGATGAGTCAACACCATTAACAATGTTCAACACTCCTACATTTAGAGGTAGAGGGGTTGAAGGAAGAGGAGCTTCAGAAGCTTACCAACCACCACAAGGTTCACAAGATGATTTGAGTTATACCATATCTAGCTTCGGGGGATTTAGTTTGCAAAACACCGAAGATTTAGCAACCAATAACTCATATCCAATCCCTCAACCAACGTACTCCAACATGAAGACTTCATTGGTCAAATATTTGGAGGACCGACACCGACATTTTCATTTTACACTGTCCCATACTCTAGGCTAATGCCTCAATTTGAAGGGGGGACATATGATCATGGGTATCAATATGGCCAACACTATAGACAAAGTTGGCGCATTAATGATGATGATCACTATGACGAAGAACTACCAAGAAATTCAATGTGGCTTTAATGTAAATTTTTCATGTACAATGTGCTATGCTCAATAGTCTACTACACATATTATCATAAACAATGTTAAGTTGAGAGGTTTTATACTTCGAAGTTGATAAAGTTCCCAAATATACTTCATAGAAGCCTTAAATAATATTTTAAAAAAAAAAATTAAATAGAAAACCAATAAATATATTTTCCCAGAATTTTTGGGTATTTTTCGGGATTTAAAAAAAAATGTATCAGGACGACACATTGCATGCATCGGCCGCTATGCCGATACGTATCGTCCTGTAGGCTGGACAATACGTATCGGAAAACCGATATTTTGACCTATGATGATGAGTATCTATTTCACTTTATCGACGACGAGATCAATTATCATGATGATTGTAGACTTGATGGAAAGCTAAGGCAGAAAAGTGCAAATTACGGGAATTAATGAAGGCTTGGAGGTTTTATGACAACTTAATCCTGCTACATAAGAATATTTGACACTGAATTCTGCAAAATAAATTCTCAATAGATTTGCATGCAATGAGGCTTTCTCTATGGCACTGAAATGCAATTGGATAAAGTTACGATTAGAAGATATATTAAGATTCTTAACTGAGGATAGTTTAGTAGTCATGGACCATCGTTATTTACTTATGGTTTTTTATGTTTAAAAAGGAGGTAAATTAATCTTCTATTTATTATTGCAATATTCTTTTAGTTGACTTATTAATAAAGCATAGCAAGGGAAGGCAACTGAATGAAATATCATTATTTTCCTCTCCCAACGATACAGCACACTATCTTTCTTTCATTGCCTTTAAAATATGGCAACAAAGCCAAAATGCCAACCCTAAATCTATAATCTAAACTTAATCTTCTTTTAATATATTAAAAAAGGCTGTACCCATTGCACAAGGCTCCGGCTTTCAGCGGGGTCTGGTAGAGGTAGATGGTAGGCAGCTTTTTTGCCCCCATTTTGGAGAGGCGGCTTCCAAGACTCGAACCCGCGACCTATTGCTTTGGGCAGACAATACTTGCCAACCCTAACTCTATGTAACTGTACAACTAGGCATACCATTAGAACCTTTGACACAGCCGCAGCATCCCAAACCAAGACCAGAAGCGCCAGAAAACACGGACCACAATGTCCACAATGCAATGATGTCACCAATAGATCAGCCCCACCTGAGTGACTTAAACAGTTAAAGATGAAGTGCACTGATCAATATTTTCTTGTCCACATCTAGAATCAGGCAACTGTAAGATTAAGTTGACTAACCATACCATCAGAACACATGACACAGCCACCAGCATCCAAAATCAACACCAGAATGGCCAGAAAGAAAGGGTAGATATATTCCAAACATGTGATAACCTTACCAAAAGATCAGTCCCCCCATAAGTGTGCCCGCATGTTTGTACAGGAAGTAATTTCATACGAACTCCTAGCTAGTGAACTGTATAATGTAACTACAAGTCCTGAAATAACTTGGGTGCGTACGCGCGCACACACACACACAGGTGGGTACTAGGTGAGCAGCCCAAGTGGCAGGTGACTTCGTTCACACATGGTTTGAAAACCTCAAATTTTGACTCGACTCCGAAGTCAGCTAGGCCGAGTTAACTAGAAAACTCAAATAAACTTGGACCAACTAGGTAATTTAGCAAAAAAAATTTGGAGTGCATTATATAATGGGTAATACTAACCTCGCCCACTTCATTGTGAGGTTAGCAATGTCCCTAGACATTAATACCCTTATTAACAATGTTCATAAAATCGTCCGGCGGGTTTTAGTACGGTCGGGGGGATGTTCGGGCGGAAATCGCTAGGTGGGCGCCCCAAGATCCTAGCGGCCGCAATGCATGTGTGTGTATATATATAAAATCATAAATGTATATATAATCATAAATGTATGTAGAATATTTGGGAGTATATATCATTATATCTATTTCAGAATATACATTTATGATTTTATATACACACACACACACACACACACACACACACACACACACACATATATATATATATATATATATATGTACTGTGCACTGTGCAGGAAAGAAGAAGAAAAAAAAAAAAAAAAAAAGATGCAGCCAGAAAAACAAAATGCAGGAAAGAAGAAAAAGAAAAAAAAAATTATGCAAAAAAAAACAGGAAAAAGAAGAAAAAGAAAAAAAAAAAAAAAAAGGAAGAAGGGAAAAAAACCAGAAAAAACATATTTGATGCTGCCGGAGAGTAGCCACCTTGCCGGAGCTTCGAAGAAGAAGAAAAGAAGACAGGTTGCAGAAAATAAACAAATAAATAAAGAGGAGAAGAATAAAGAAATGAAGAAAAAAAAAAACTTGTCGGAGGTTTGATACGCGCCGAAGGGTTGCCAGAAGTAGCCGCCTTGCTGGAGCTTCGAAAAAGAAGAAGAAAATAAGATGCATAAAAAAATAAAAAATAAAAAACCCTTACCGGAACATCGCCGGTGGCTGCGGTGATATGGAAAACCCACCGTTGTGCTGTGGAAGAGGAGAGGAAAGGAAGAGGCCTGACATAGGTTAGAAAACGGGAAAAAAAAAAAAATTGTTACTTATATATAAGCCCGCCCGACCCGACCCGAACCGATTTTGGACCAGCCCCGCCCCAGCCCCAGCCCCATCCCGCCTCAATGACCGCCCCAACCTAATCCGGATCGGCTGGGGACACTATCCGCCCGGGAGGCTGCCCCAGCCGATTTTCGAAACATGGCTTATTAAAGGGTATTTAACTTAAAATTACAAGGGACATTTTAGTAAAGTAGAAGTAGATAATAAATGAGGTGTATGTAGTTGCAACAAATGAGGTGTCCTCATTTATTGTCCAATTTAATTTTACTAAAATGTCTCGCATAATTTTACAAAAATGCCCTTTAATAAGTAATTAGTGTCTAGAGACATTGCTAACATTATAATATATAAAGAAAGAATTAGGAATAACATACAAGAAAAAAGAGGGAAAGATATTCTAGTAAAATAGGGAACTTAACATTTCTTTAAAAAAAATAGGGTATCTAACATGGATCAAAATATCGTCCGATACCGATACGTATCGGACGATACGTATCGGTATCAGACGTGAACGATACGGTACATTAAATGTACCGTATCGCTCATTTGTATTGCAAATACCGGACGATACATTCAATGTATCGTCCGGTACACTACTGTTCCGGTACGTATCGTCCGGTACGTACCGGTTTTTTGACCGGACGATACGTACCGGTTTTCCGGCATTTTAACCCATGGTATCTAAAACTACATCCAACAAAAATATTTTATATATGGGTAGTTTACAAACCGTGGCTACATTATTGTAGCGAAATCCTGACTTGACTCGAAATCTCGACGAGTAGAGAAACTTGGCCAAGTTACTCGTTGGCTTACCGAGTTTTAGAACTGTGGTTCACAAGTAACTTTTTGGGATATGAGCCACGTGATTTCATCATGTGTGCCAAATTATTTGAAGACCACGATTTAAAGATCTATGGTTCGTAGATTGGGACGAAAAGACATCTCTATCCTGTGATTCAAAGCAGTCAATGAATTCTAAACTTAATAGTGCCAAAGATTTAGGTTGCCACTAATTTTAAAAGTCATTGACTGCTTTAAAACACATGATGGAGATGCTTTTTCATCTCAATCTTTTACACCATAGATCTTTTGATTATGGTTTTCAAATTAAACAACACAAATGATGAAGCCATGTGTCGCAAAAAATGACCACACAGATTTACATATAAGTACATGTGTGTGTGTGTGTGTGTGTGTGTGTGTATGAAAAAGAGGCTATGCGTTTGTGTGCCGTTTTGGGGCTGCACACGAGCACCAGATCAGATGGCACATGATTGCAGGCTACACCACATCCTTTAGGGGCCACCCAGTCCCATAGCATTTTCCATTTCAGTCTTTGTTGCCCTTCAAACACAGGGCAAACTTCATGGTTTGCCAGCCAAACGTGGTGCATTGAAAATGTCAACTTTGACCCAGAATCCTACGGTGGAAAAATACCCTTTTTGCTTTTTTATGGAAGCTGATCGACATTGGACATGTTGATGTGCAACCGATCCTTCGATTGGGTGTCATGCAGCACCCCAATGGGATGCGTGCATTGCTGCACATGTACGCACAGACCCGGGCCTCGTAAATACATACTTACATATATACAAATATGCACTATTTTATGAATCCCAGGAAGCTTCTAAAAACCCCTTTGGGGGATAGACGGGTGCCACGTGGACATTGGGTGCAACATGGCACCTGAAATAACACTTGGGACCAGTATTGAGACGCTGGAGAATCCAGTGGCCCTTTATTCTTATTTTAATATCCAATTATGTTTCCTTTTCTAAGTAATACTCCCTACCTCAAGAATTCGCCCTTTTAGCATTCTCAAACTCTCTCCCTCACTTTATAATGTTTTCCTTGTTTTGATTAATACTTAAACGCACTCGCCCCTTCCCTCTTGTTCTCATATACTTCTCTAGTGTGGAATCTTCATAGCAACCACGGTCCTCATCACTTAATCTCCATGAAGAAAAGTGCAATAGACATGTAGGCCATGAAATGTTGTGATGTTACCTATAGATACTTCATTCCATTCAAAGAGTATCTTTTCCACAAATGATGAATGCGGAAGGCTTGTAAGCGGATTAAAATATCCTTATCAGTTTTTTTTTGTTATTATTAGTTAATCGTTGATGATTGTGGACTCGAAATTTTTTGAATTGGGAACTCTTTCTTCTTCCACTTAGCCTTAAAAATCAAATAGAATAAATTAATAGAAGGAATTAGGAAAAGAAACTATTTATAGTTTTTTTTTTAACAAATCCTACTCTAAATAGGATTTAGAGTCTTAAGCTATGTTAGATATCTAGGTGGCTAGAAAAATATATGTAGCCATCTAGGTGGCTAGAAAAATATACGTATCCATCTAGGTGGCTAGAAAATATACGTAGTCACCGAGGTGGCTAGAAAAATACTTATCCACCATAAGTGGATAGAAAAATACTTATCCACCCTAGGTGGATGGAAAAATACTTATCCACCTAAATGGCTAGAAAAATACTTATCCACCTAGGTGGCTAGAAAATATACGTAGTCACCTAGGTGGCTAGAAAAATACTTATCCACCTAGATGGATAGAAGTATATTTATCCACCCTAGGTGGATAGAAATATACTTATCCACCCTAGGTGGATAGAAATATGCTTATCCACCTAGGTGGCTAGAAAAATACTTATCCACCCTAGGTGGATAGAAATATATTTATCCACCTTAGGTGGATAGAAATATACTTATCCACCCTAGGTGGATAGAAATATACTTATCCATCCTAAGTGGTTATGAGAAAAGAATGATCCGGGTGAAAACAAAAAAACTTACGTAGCTCTCTCAGCCGCTCATTTCATGAAAACCTTACCGGAACCGTAGGATCGTAACTTCTATAACCGCTACCATAAATCTATAAATAGCAGACCCGCCCTCATTGGAAGAGATCCGAAAATTCTGACACGAGAGCTCTGCCGAAAATATCTCCGACTCTTCTAAAAAAGACATTAGGGTATCTCCGAGATTCTGGCTATTATTTTCTTCTTCTTCTTTATATTTATTTATTTTTTTTTTTTTAAAGTAGACGGGAGGAATAGTTTTGGATTAAGACTTTTAAGATAAGGGTTACGACCCTTACCTAAAAGAGATACGCTTAGGATAAGAGTTACGGCTCCTCCTAAGTAGGATTCATGGTTGCAATTTGTACGCTTAGGATAAGAGCTACGGCTCCTCCTAAGTAGGATTTATGGTTGCAATTTGGGATTACGCGTTACGACTCGTACCCAATCTCTTGCGTACTTAGAAATAGTTAAGCCACGTGGGTATGACCCTGGAAGTAACTCTTAGTACACTCGGATTGCAAACCACGAATTCGATACTCATACGGGTTGCAATCACAAACCCGAAGAATAATTTTGGACTATAATACCCAAAATATTCATCTATGATAATTAGAGTTTCCCTCGCGGTTCGGATCATCACTCCCTCAAATGAGGGTTTGGACCTTAACCTCGAGATTGGAAATTCTTTCACGGTGTACTTGTTGACTTTTGGTCAAACGATCATAATGAGATCTAACGGTAAATTTATCACACATTGATCATATTTTATTAATGTGGTCAAATCCAATGGTAGAATCGTTGACTTTTGGTCAAACAATCATAATGTGAGATTGTAACAAAATCCAAGGTAGATTTATTACGTATTGACCAGATCTTATGAATCTGGTCAAATCTAACGATGGAATCATTGACTTTTGGTCAAACGATCATAGTGTGAGATCGTAACGAGATCTAATGGTGGATTTATTACGTATTGACCAGATCTTATAAATCTGGTCAAATCTAACGGTGGAATCGTTGACTTTTGGTCAAACGATCATAATGTGAGATCGTAACGAGATCCAACGGTAAATTTATTACGTATTGACCAGATCTTATGAATCTGGTCAAATCTAACGATAGAATCGTTGACTTTTAATCAAATGGTCATAATACAAAATCGTAATAAGATCCAACGGTAGATTTATTACGTATTGACCAGATCTGATGGATTTGGTCAAATCCAATGGTGAAATCATTATAAAATTATCCATGATCATCAAATTTTAAGAAATTTGACGATATCTAACTCATAATTAGACACTATCACTGAAAGTGATAACTCTTTTGATAATCAGTTGCCCGAAGAATGGACTTGATATTCGAACTCAATTATGAGACCAGAGAACAAGAATTCATTTTAAGACTTGTCCACGAGTTTTTTGCTCCAGTGATGACTCATGCTTTCCGATCAAATGGAACCGACTTTTGGAGGAGGGGTTCTCCCATCCGTCATCCCCTATTTCATATTTCGCAAATCTCCGATGAAGATAATCTGCTATGCATTTATCTCATGACGGATTGAAGATGTCGATGAATACTTAGAATTAGAATTTTGGTCTAGTTTATTTCAGAGATGTAATTACGTTATTATTTTTATTTAGTAGCTTCTAATCAGAGGTATTCAATTTTGATGTAATTAACGGGGAATCGACTGCGATACCCGAAAGTGTAAGGTCCACCATTTTAATAAAACCCTCTCCTAGCGAGGGGAAATTTGTTATGATTGATTTGTGTTAGATTTATATCCTACGCAAATTTGTTGTTTACAATGATCAGATAGCATTCTTCATTTATTTGCAATGTTTCATTGTAAATCTTCATATCCATGGCTGGGGAGCCTTTATAACTCAATTGTTGGGAAGAGTGACAAAATGGAAATTCATTATTTAGAGAGCCCCTAGCCTTCTAATCAGTTTACTCCCCTGGAAACAATAAAAAAAGGAAGAGCCAAAATTGGAAGGTCAACAAGGAATATGCAGAACAACTTCAATAAATCTTTCCATATTTATACATAAATATTTTGAACAATAAAACCAGGTAAGCTCCTTGTCATGCAGTACTGATTAATTGATTATTGTTGAAGAAGAGAAACAATGATTCAGAGTATATCACATAATAGGAGTATTGTATGCATAATATAAGAAAAGGCATAGCAGTTAAAAGATCAGAAAAATAAAGAACAAAAAAACACATCAGGCAGGGTGCTTGTCAAGAAAGGTGATTCAGCATTCCACTCATGCAAGCTTACTCTAGGTATACAATTGGTAAAAACTTACATGGAAACAATAACTAAGTTTTATTTGCCTACCACGGAAAAAATAAGAGATTGTTAGCGGATAGTGATAATTTACCTTTTGAAAACTAGGTTCTTGAATCCTTGATGCAAAGCCAAATTCACCATCATGACTTCCTTTTCTTTCATCCACTCCATTTGTTATGTTTTTCCTTTTGGAATTTGGAGAACCCTCTCCATTTGACACTGCTTCGTCTGGACCTACCATATTTGATGGCTCACTGGGTCCTACAGGATTTCCAAGAGCCTCTTCTTTATTAGATGGCAGCTGTAAAGAGCTAGATCTTACAGGATCTTGATCAGAAAGCGCGTCAACTTTGGGATTATCTGAAGCTAGTTTGGAATAACTTTCCGCAACTAGATTGACCTTTGCATTGGGTTCACCAGAAAAACTGCTCATGTCAACATCTTCTGTTCCTATTAACTCTTTTGCGATGTCTTCCTGAAGGATCAGATGACATTAAAAATAACAGAAAACAACGTCCAATGATCCAATTTTAAATTGAATTTCACAGTTAAATTTTAATCAAATTTTGAACAGAATAAAAAAATCTTGGAGCAAATTACCACAATCACACGAATACTCACTGCTTCAAACTCTGAGGCATCTCTCTTTGTTTCGTCTCCCAAGGGGCTTTCACCACTGCTCTGATCATCTCCATTTGAGCTTTCGGTAGGCAATGCACCATCTTGCTGCATATCCCTGGAATAAATTTGTATCAATAGAGAGTCTTGATGTTGGTATTCTTAGGAGTTAAAACAGAAATGTTGAAAACCCCACTAACATAAAATATCTGAAAGGAGTCTTAAACTCCTAATCAAAATGAGATCTTACCAAATCTCACAGGTAGCAAACTTACAATTAAGATTGAGTTCGACATAAATACCCAAAACAAAATACTTAATTGAATGAGATATTGGAAAGCAATACAATCTAGAAACACACAAAAGTGAACTTAGAGAAGTCACAGAATAAGTGTGATGAAGCTGTGATAGATAAATTGTGTCTAACCAGGAGGAGACTTCAAGAACATAGTGTTAAACAGAAGATGGTAATGAAGGTTCACTGCAAGAACATATCCCGTTAAGAATCATACTTCTGATGCAAAAAGTAAGTATCATCAAAGATATCGACGCTTTGTACTGGGATCTTCCGTGAACCTACCAGCATGGGGTATTTAGATTTTATATGTTAGCAGATCCAGCATTCCATCCTACCTTTATGATTACTGCTATAAGCGTGCTCATTTTTTGCTCAGCAGTCCCAGTATATCTTCTCAGCGTTTTCACCTAGTCCCTGGGGTCTTTAAGTGATCCAAATTTTAAGGAAGATGAGTGATCCAAATCTTAAGGGTAAAAGTTGAAACCATTTTACCAACATGTTTTAATCTGGGACATTAATAATAATATCTTTGAACGCTAACATGACTCCCAAAACCACCAACAATAACATAAAAACTAAAATTTCTCCTGCATGTCCAAAAAGACATAAGTCATCATTATTCACTGGAATTTGAGCTACAAATTGAATTTGAAATATAAAATGGTGGAAATTCTAAAATTATTTAACAGTAGTCATCAATGGTGCCTCAGAGATCTTCATAACACGTTATAGAACACCAGAAACAAATAACTAAGCACAAATTATGCCTCCATGAAGTTCTTGTATCAAATCCTTTCTTGAGCTTATAGAACTCTACAACAAAAAACCCATAAATTTCCATGCATCTACTACCTTATAGGTCCACCTGGCTGCCTAAGGGATTGCAAAGCACGCCTTGAATTTTGTATCCAAGGATGCAATAGCATCGTCTTGGCATCTGGTCTCTGCATAGCATCCTGAAACATGACTAAATGTTAAACTTAGAAAATTGAATGGTAAATGATTAATCATAAAAATGCATGCAGTAAGAAAGGAGTCATTGACCATGAAAGTGGGGAGCAAAACAGAACCAACCAACTAGAAACTGAAAATTAAAAAAAGACAAAACAATGAAACCAAACCAAAATTTACAGTATAGACAAAACACAACGAAACCAAACCAACACAATAACAAAAAAAGGGGAAAATTTAAAATTTCTACCAACTTACCTTCTTAAAGCACTGACGCAGAAAATCAGTAATGTCAGGAGATAAGCTATCAGGTATGGGGGGATGTTCATCCTGAAATGCATGAAAAATTGCAGCATTTGGGTATTAGCCTAGAACCAAAAAGAATAAAATCATTTTTAAAAAAAACAAAAAACTAAAATCCAAAGTCAGCAAAGTAATAATTAGCAACTCATTCCAATTCTTATTATAATATGTTTGTGCATGAGCGAACGCGTGTGTGCAATATGCTGCTACTAATTGTAAGCAATTCATAATACACGTAATCTCATACAAAAGCACAACCAAAATAATAACTAGTGACTCATGCCTTCACTTATTGAAATAATGTCTGCGTTCAAGATGCTGCACACCAAGGCCCCATTTGTTAAACCATAAGGATCTTTTTTTACAGTAAAATTCTAGAATTTTACGAGTTCCCTATACTGCATTTGGGAAACAAAGTGAGCCCCACGACCCACTGAAAATTCACAAGTTTTACAAATATAATTTCTGAAAAAAAAGTGTTGAAATCAATTTTTTATGCATCCCGTGAAAATAAAAATAAAAAAATCTTTCAGCTCATGTCGTCATCTTCCTCCTTCGACAAAATCCTGCAACACATCTGCCTGCGATTCTGGCTGAATATTGTGACGAATGAATGCTGATAAGCAACAATTGGATTCCAAGACCCAAATAGAGATGGAGAGCAGTTCGATCTTGAGATCTACAGTGTCTGTGTTTCAAACATCACAGAGATTTGCAGGTACAGGTCAGTTGCTCGTAGGAGTCTTCTGATCAAATCCAAACCTCGAGCACCTTAAGATCTGAATACATGACCTATCGAGTAAGAGGTAGAGAAGGCTGCTTATTTAAAACCAAAGTGGAGTTCATCCCCATCAGATCCATCTCCTGCTGAGAAAATCTGCAAGAGTAATTTAGTCTGGCATTTTACTTTCATTTTCTGTCGAGCTTTTTTTTTCTTGTGCTGATTAAGAATCGAGCTGAGGCTAATTTCCAGAACACTTTTTTCCTTTTTTTGTGCTGAATTTCCTCATCAATGATAACAACCCTGATTCTTGATGGTTCGGATCTTCTGCTACTGAGGTTCTGTTTGAAGGTTATCTTTGGATCTTCTACATAGTTTTGCAAGCGTGAACGAGGCAAGCTTCTCCTCCTCCATTCTGTGGTCAAATATCTATCAAGCACAACAGGTAACTTTATTCCATTTGATTTTATTTTTGTTTAGTTTTCATCATCTTCTCATTTGATGTGTTTAATTTCTAGAAGCAACTTCAAATAACCCTTTTGCAAGAACTTATTTATTAATATGGTTTAATTCTCTAAAAGATGTCTGGGGCCCTGACATCTGAAAAAAGTCAGGTTCTGACATTTAAAAGTCTCTAAAAGGCTGCTATTTTATAATAAAAAAATATGATAAAGCATATAATTAGAGTCTGTCTGTAAAAATTGGTTAAGGAACCTGAACAATCCGGTAAAGCGCTGGCATCGGTTGGAGATCATAGTAAGGGGGGACACACGTGAGAAGCTCGATCACAGTACAGCCAACACTCCAAATGTCTGATGCAGCACAGACCCCCGACATTTCAATCACCTGAAACCAGATAGCTACATTTTATAAGGCTTGCAATAAAATGCAGATATTAAAAATAACAAACTGACATATACAGTGAACCATTATGATTACCACGATTACGAAAACAGACACAATAACAGGATAATTTCGAGGCTATTGAAACATATGAAAGAAAAATAAAAGGAGGTCATAATAAGAAATGCCCCAATGCACTCAAAAATTGTCACTGGCCATGGTAGAATATGACTTGTTCACATGAATGAATAATTGAAGGGAGATGAACACAACCGCTCAAAGACGAAAGATGAGCATGAAAGAAACTAATTTACAAAGAATTTTTTATCACGTAATTAGCAAAGTATACTTGTAGTCCCTGCAAGACATTTAACCATACATTTAGATCCGAGAGCACAAAATTGGATCACAGAAGATTTAGCAGAGAGGGAAAAATTAAGTTATCACTTCTATGGAGTTGCAATCATGGATCAAAATATCGTCCGATACCGATACGTATCGGACGATACGTATCGGTATCGGAGGTGGGCGATACGGTACATTAAATGTACCGTATCGCCCATTTATAAGGCTAATTCCGGACGATACATTCAATGTATCGTCCGGTATTATTATCTGTTCGCATGCGTATCGCCGTCGATCGTGCGAAAACCGGCATTTTGATCCTTGGTTGCAATGCCCAACTTTCATGGGAAATGGAGAGCCCCGTGCTCTATCCCGGTTTCAATCCTCAAGGATGTTGGAGGCATAGCAATCACTAGATGAAGTTGCGTGAAACTTAATTTTTATGGCTGCAGCAAGGAAACCGGGTACAGCTGGCATGGGGGGGTGCCTTCATCTTCAAACAACTTTTTTATGGAACGTTCGATCTGTATCTCTCCCCCATTCTCATTTCAATCTTTTCACATTCTACATGCACGAATTGCTATTATGTCGGTGCTTAATGGAAGTAAAGATGATAGTAACCAAATCACTATTGAAAATTTGTTACATGCTTCCTTCAATCCAGACAGTCCAATTATTGGGAAACCTCTTGGATAGCTCATGTCCCAAAATATCCATTAATCAGGTGATTATAGCAAATAAATTAGCTGGATAATTTTGGATGGGTAAAATTTTTTGCAGCTTTCCAAAGAAAAGTTCATTGTTGGATTGTTATAACCTGATGGGGCATGAAATGAAAAGAATCCAGCAGAAAATAACAAGGAAATTAAAAGTCCACCTATATTCATCAAAATCCACACAAAAGACGGTGCAATCAACTTATATAATTTGGGTTTCAAGAGTATCCTCAAGAACCTCATAAAGAGTATGAATTTTATTCACTAAATTATTGAAAGTCCACTTTTTACCTATTATCAGTATCAGCCAAGTTTTGAAACTTGGTCACCATCATGGCATTACCCTACATCTCACGATCACTCAAGTGATCAAGCGACTCTTCCGTGATTAATGTGATCACCTCCTACTTATTTCAATTGAGCCTCTTAAAATGGCCCAGTAATACCCCCTTGATATCGTAATGATTCTGATCCAATGCTTCTTTCTCTTTCTTCTTCTCTTCCTTGCCTTCTTTGCTTTCTTTCTATTATCTTGCCACAGACCTTGGATTGAATCATGGTCATTCAATCGGTAAGGTTTCCAGGCTATAGCACATCAAAGAGGTGTTCAGTTGGCAGCAGACACCTACTACGGGCAAAATTTAACCCCAAATTGTGCCCCTGAACAGTCTGAACGTAGAGTGAGAGGATCATCCTGTCAGGGGCACAATTTAAGCCCCAGTTTGGGCCATCATTACCGCAGCGATATGAACAGTCTCATGACTCGATCCATGCGTGACTCAAGTTATATAATCATTTCCCTATATATATATATATATATATATCAAACTATAAAATACGATCTCATCCATGTCAGGCTCATTAAGGGTCTCAGCACCGGCAAGTTAAGTCCTAGTCTTTGTACATTAATTACAAATGTATTTATCAACATTGTACAGCTAACAATATAAAACCAATGACTTTGCTTATCACATGTAGCATAAGTGTACAAAAGAGCTCTGATTAATGCTCCCTAAGGTTAAGTAGCAGCTCATTGGTGTTGTGCAGCCTAGCGTATAGAAATGTGACAAAGGAAACTAGGGAAGCAACAATAGTTGTTGTTTATAAAATCATCAATATCAAATGCGTGTCAGATAAATCCCCAAGACTTCAAATGAAGCCACTGATTTCCACTCAAGTTCTCTACCCTCTGTCACTTCACTCGCAGCTCACTGGCTTGTTCATTCAGTTGCTCATGAAATCGCTGCTTCGCCAGAAGTGACTAGTCACCTCCTTTACTCCGGCGAAAGATGCTTCGCCAGAAGCAACGGATAATTTATATAGAAAAATATGTTTCAATTTTTTAACAGAACTTTAAAAACGGCAAAGTGCAACCATGTAAAAGTAAAAGCCTTTCTAATATTCATATAACTCAGAATTAGTCAAGATATTGAAATAATAAACAATATTAGAGAGTACCTCAGGGGCCATCCAATATGGTGTTCCAACAACAGAATGTGTATTAACATCTGCCTCAGTCAGTTTTGTTGCAACTCCAAAATCAGCAAGTTTAACGAGACCCTAAACAATAACATTAGCCTGGGAAGTTAAAATAATGAAAAAGAGACAAAAAAATAAAATAAAAAGACAGACCAATATCAATAATGGCATGAGAGAAAAGAAATTCAAAATGCAAACACTCCAAGGATGAAAAAATTCTAAGAATCATTACAGCAGAAAAAAGCAAGTAAGAACTCAACCATATCATAGGTTGGTTTAAGATAACTACTTTAATAGTAATTGGTGACAGACTGACAGTGAGGCATTGGTTAAAGATCTTTTTTTTCCAAACATGCAAACGTATTTTAAAAAATGAACTCAATCAATACAGAGAACATAACCAAGATCAGGTTAGAAAGCCCAAAAAATTCAGAGAGTCGACAGCCCAGAACATGACCATCTAAATTTTCTAAAGCCCTTGTCAGCTAAATCATCTCCATAGATGCTCCCTTCATGAAATTTCATTATCGAAGATCTTCTAACTTCAACCAACTGAAGGACATCATCAATTTCTCTGAACTTGGAAGCATGACTCCACAGGAGGCGTGCATCATTTTAAAGCCATGTAATGATATCCAAAGAGTTCCGTCAATTCACAATTGCAACGGTTTCAATCATGGAAGAAGTTTAATTTCTGTCCAAAGGACTCCAATCTCAGTATAAAAGAAGTAAAGAACACAGGTCCAACAGGAAGGCAAAGTGAAGAATTTCCTCCGTAAACTCAGTAGTAGAGACCCCACCAATCCCCAACAGCCTAGGATTTCCTTTAATACTTCCAGCGAAGTTTACCCTTAAGCTTTAATTAAAACTCTATTTTTTTGACATTGCATAAATTTTTAAAGTACGGAGCATTAGAATATTATGAAAAGGGTGGACCTAGAGAAGCGCCAGTAAGATAAAAAGTAACCAAAATAAATAAACCGTTAATCGATCAAAAGAGATTTAATTAAAAAAAAAAAGGGACATGCCAATGTCCCAGCGAGAAACTTAGCACAAAACCCAAAATGAGAAGAAAAACGGAGCAAAACACGGCTCGAAAGTTGAAGGCAAAAGGCCAAGACAAAAAAAATTAAGAAACACAAGGAGCGCCCTAGGTGAAGTGGAACATCCCAGAGGACACCTCACATGCCACAAATCACGTCACATCTGGCAAACCCTCCCCCCACAATGAGATCCCTATCTTCCTCGATCATCCCATCGTTATCCAACACAACCCAACTGAGCAGACAATCTCTAGCATTCCTCATAATCATAGCATTAGGTCACCTAGCTATTCTTATCATTTCCTTCCAGCCACATAGCCTAAATGACAACCCAAAATGTAGCCCTCCAAAAAGCTCTTTTCAAACCAACAAAACCACCACAGTACCAAGAAGACATCAACTCCAAATAAAAGTCAGGGAAGACCCAACAAACACCAAACATTTTTAGCACTAAATGACAAATACCCTTCGAGATACAACAACGAAAGAACAAGTGATAGCCGCCTCACAACCTTGGAGATATAAGAATGAATGAACAAGTGATAGCCGCCTCACAATCTTGGAGACACATGCCACATCAGTTTCAGAATCTCTTCCCTCTCCTACTCAGCTGATCAATGATAAGGACTTGGGCCCAAGCCAAATTTCATCCAAAGAAACATCCTTTGGGGGAAGCACATTTTTTCCAGACAGTAACCCAATTGTGCAGCATTAGCAAATGTCTCATCAGATACCAGTAAAAAGAATTGAATGTGAACCAGCCCCTCGATTCCAAAGCCCAAATCCTGGCATCCTTTCGGTTTGGTTCACATCTTCCAATGAAATCAAGAATCTCAATCAATTCAATTGTTTCCTCATCAAGTCTCAACGGATCTGAAAATCCCAAACAATACTACAACCTTTAATGCTATACATGTCAGATATGTGAGCTCTCTGGCAAGAAGCAAGGCTACAACCTTCAATGCTATACACGTCAGATATGTGAGCTCTTTGGCAAGAAGCAAGACTATAAATACCACCCCCTAATGAGGTGATTACTACTAGCACCAAGGCCATGCAGCTCGATGACTTAAATTATAACAGGCCCCTCGATGTTGCAGCCACTGTGAATAACATTGAAGTCTGTCCAGTGTGGGCACAAGTGCCTTAAATAACATGAAACTACACTTGATGATAGATGCATTATGATGCGGGCATCGGCTCATGCACGGTGTGTAGGAGACGCAAGAAAAGACTTGAGATCACCAAGGCAAACCACAACACTTTAGAAGGGCGGTTGAAGACCCATACACGTGTATGCCATGCAAGAAGGACCTGCATTGGGAAGATGTGCACATGGAGAACCAAAGGCAAAGAATCGAAGCTTAAAGAAAAGGCCGTGAAGGAAAGGTCACAGTCGACCGTGGTCATTGATGGTTGACCGTGAAATAATAGTGTTCTGCTCTTGTGATAGGATAGAAGCTTCAGAATTCACGGATGACTGTGAACCAACTCAATTGACCGTCAGCTAGAGTTCGCTTGGAACTTAAGTTGTGCGAAATTTCCTTTTAGCTTGTTTTCATAGGTTTATTTTAAGTATTTTACACAACTTAAGTTAGATTTAGTTAGGGGTAGGGTATTCAATTAAGTTAAGTTAGACTAAGCTTAGTGTTTTTACGTGCTACAAATAATTGTAAAGACCA
This sequence comes from Chloranthus sessilifolius, assembly GCA_021018995.1. Taxonomy (NCBI): domain Eukaryota; kingdom Viridiplantae; phylum Streptophyta; class Magnoliopsida; order Chloranthales; family Chloranthaceae; genus Chloranthus; species Chloranthus sessilifolius. Next base: position 7,816,873 of record CM037596.1, read on the forward strand.
TTATTTTGAGCAATGATGACTTTTTTATAGGTAATGGAAATAATGATTATTATGATTTATGAATAAAAATTTATGTTTGAAAGAGCTTCTTTCAATAAGTATGTCCTAAGAAAACCCTTTTTTCTTCAATTTATTGGTTTAGTTCATCTTTAGAATCCTTGATGTTCTCTAGCCCTTGTGTTTCTACCCAAACCACTTATTTTCTCTAAAATTCATCTTGATAGTTTACCAACAGGGGTTTTGACCGCAGGACCTTGTGTGGGAGGGATTTTAAACAGATCAAAGGGAGAGGGACACGTGGCGAAGGCACGTGGCCTCTTTCAACTTCGATAGCTATCGGGTCCGACGTGGGTTCCCACAGGAATGGTGTCGCCAGGTGGGTCTTAAGGAGTGTGCCAGGCCCGGTGGGGGTTTCTCGGATTGGAGCCGATCGACCTTTATGCCCGGTTCCATTGAGCGGGCCCACTTTAATTCCGATTCGACCCAGTTTACTGGGATTTGGCCCTCGGCCTTGGACTGACCCGGGAACGCTGTTTATTTCCCAGTTTGTTGAAGAGGAGGTTCGATCCTCTGTAGGCTACGACGAGGTCCAAATGTGGGATAGGACTACCGAAAGCGATTCAGAGGACTCCCAATGGTGCAAAGATTCACCCGGGGAGGTGAGATGATCGCCTATGCTGAGGGAGAGGTGAGATATACTGGGACCGAGCTGGTGCTGCATAGGGGGGCGTGGCCAGTCATGGTTAATGACGAGCCGAGGTATCTGACGGAAGATGGAATGCAGAGTCTACCCTTTCCTGATCATTTGGACAGTGGTGAGGGCCTGGATTCAGATTTGGTCGTGGAAATTGATCGGCTGATCCAAGTTGGGCGTAACCTCGGGATGACTTTTAAGGGGTCTCAGGCAGAGCTTCGGGAGGTGTTTCGATCAATTATAACGGGTCGGCAAATTAGCAAGCGAAAGCGGCGAGTGGATCGCGGGAGCTGGCTGGTCTACACTGAGGTATGTCGGATGGGAGAAGGGAGGGGAGGGTTATGACCAGCAGGTATCGGTTGGGAGGGTGTTTATTAGTTCAATTATGAAGATGTTATCATGGAATGTTAGAGACATTAATGATCGACTGAAGCGTCGGGGGTTAAGCAGGCGATCAGGGCACACAAGCCTGTCGTGGTCACCCTTCAAGAAACCAAGTGGGGAAGCTGTGATGGAAGGAAGGTTGCTTCGAACTTGGGGGGGGCAGTTGGGACTGGATCTGAATCGACTCTATCGGCGCCTCCGGCGGGATTTTGGTGGCTTGGTCGTCGGTTATGTTCGATAAGGTGGATGAGGAACTGGGGGTTTTTTCGGCTTCTATGGTGCTGTGGGACAAAGGGTCAGGGAAAGTTTAGAGTTTTGCGGGCATTTATGGACCAGTGTCGGATTGCGAGAGGGGGGAGTTTTGGTTCGAGATGAATGCGTTGGCGGGTCGATAGGATTTTCCAATTTGCTTGGCTGGGGATTTCAATGCTATCCGGTGGGATTTTGAGAAGCAGGGGGCCCGGCCAACCTTCGGGTCATGAGGGATTTCAATTCCTTCATTGCGGACTGGGGATTATGTGACATCCCGTCGATGGGGGCCAGATTTACGTGGTCTAGTTTGCAAGACTCGCGGTCTTTCAGTAGGTTGGACAGGTTTCTTTGCACTACCGAGTCGTTGGACTACTTCCCGGGTGCCAGGTTGGAAGCCTTCGCATGCGCCATTTCGGATCACCGGCCTATTGTTCTTACTTGTGAGACCCGGGGAAGGAGAACGTCCCCTTTCCGATTTGAGAATATGTGGTTGTCGGACGATGCTTTTCGGGAGAAGGTTCGGGGGTGGTGGGCGGAACCGGTGTCCGATGGGACGGCTGCCTATCGCTTTATCAATAAGCTGCAGCAGGCGAAGGATAGAATCAAGACTTGGAAGAGGGAGGTGTATGGGAGGGTGCACGTTCAAAAGGAGGAATTGCTCTCGAAGCTGAAGGAGCTGGATAATTTGGAGGAGATTAGAAATCTTACGGCGGATGAGAGGGAGGCTAGAATGCAAACTAAGGCGGAGTTCAATGAGAAATGCATGGCTGAGGAACTTTGTTGGATGCAAAAAGCGAAGGCTAGGTGGTTCAAAGAGGGGGACGCCAACACGAAATATTTCCATTCGGTTGCAAATGCCCGCTACAAATCGAACTATTTGGGGAATATTATAGTAGATGGGGTGGCGATGCACAGGAGGATAGTATTGTGGATTTTATGAGCACGGTTGTACACACGGATGAGGCGTCGAGGCCGGTTTGGGACGAAGCTTGATTTACGTCTACATCCGACGAGGTTAGTAGGGGGTTGGAAAGCACATTTCGGAAGAGAAAGTGTGGACCGCAATCAGACATGGTGGGAGCAATAAATCACCGGGGCCGGATGGGTTTACTATGGAATTTTATCGCGCGTTTTGGGTGTGTATTAAGGCGGATCTGATGGAGGTTTTTCACGAGTTTCATTCTTCGGGTTTTATTGGGAGAGCTCTAAACTCTACATTTATTACCCTCATCCCCAAGATTCATGGTTCCGAAAATATTTCGGATTACCGACCGATTAGTCTGATCAACTGCGTCTACAAGATTATCGCGAAGGTGCTGGCAAATAGGCTTAAGTGGGTGATGGGTACTATCATTTCTGACTATCAGGGGGCTTTCATCCGTGGGAGGCATCTGACGAACTTTGTGGTAGTTGCTAACGAGATCATCCACTCGGCATATGCTCTTCGTAGGCCTGTTGTGGTCTGGAAGGTGGACATGGAGAAGGCTTATGATCGGGTTAGTTGGGAGTGTGTAGATTATATGCTTGGAAGGTTGGGTTTTGGTGCTACTTGGAGGAAATGGATGCGTGGGTGTTTTTCTTCTCCATGGTTCTCGGTGATGATTAATGGGACAACGGCGGGGTATTTCAAGAGCTCTAGGGGTCTTAGGCAGGGTGATCCTCTATTCCCCTTCCTTTTCAATATGGTGAGGGAGGCTTTATCTGGATTGATCGGGCGGGCAAGGGGATTGGGTATGCTTACTGGCATCAAAGTCGGCGATCAGGGGAGGTTTATTACGCACCTTCAGTATGCGGACGACACGATTTTGTTTGGGAAGGCTGATGGGACGGAAATTAGCGCAATGGCTGATGTGCTCTCAGTGTACGAGGCGGTGTCGGGCCAACGGTTTAATCTCCTCAAATCCACGATTTCGGGTATAAGGGTAGAGGATTAGGTTTTAACCTCCTTGGCTGGTTCGGTTGGGTGTCGCATTGAGGGGCTGCGCATTAGATACTTGGGCATGCCACTTGGGATCATAAAGCCCACGAGCCGTGACTGGCTCCCGGTGGTGCAGAGATTTGAGCAGTGATTGTCAGCTTGGAAAGGTTGGCTACTCAGTAGTGGGGGAAGGCTGGTCTTGGTTAAAGCGGTGCTCTCTTCAATCCCCATTTTCTGTTTTTCCATGTATAGGTGCCCAGCTAACGTATTCAAAGGTCGTTTTTGTGGGAGGGGGCAGGTCTGAACAGGCGGTACCACCTCGTCAATTGAGACACTTGCCAATTGTCAATCGCCTATGGAGGGTTGGGGATACGGAGTTTCAGGAGAACTAATTTGGCGATGCTCGGAAAGTGGATTTGGAGAGCGGAAAGGGTGGAGGAGAGAGGTAGTCTCTGGTGGGTGGTCTTGCGCGACAAGTATGGCCTTTCAGGGGGGAGTTGGGGGATAGAATTGTCTACCCATAGGAATAGCTCACCGTGGTGGAGGGATATCTCACTTACCTGGGAGCTTTGGGCAAGAGGGGTGCGATACAGCTGGGGGTGTGGGTCCTGTATCCGCTTCTGGGAAGATCTGTGGTTGGATGTGAGTCCGCTCAGAGTCAGGTTTCCGAAAATTTACGCCCTTTCTGTGAACCAGGGTGGTAGGATCGATGATTTTGTGAGCTTTGTCAATGACAAAAGTACTTGGGATGTTGTCATCAGAAGGCGTCTCAGGGACGGCAAGGTGGGGAGCTATGTGGAGTTGTTGTGTAGGCTATACGAGGTGCAGCGGAACTCTCTAAGGGTTGACCAGAGGATTTGGGACTTGAGCCGGGTGGAGAGGTTCAGCGTCAAAGCCTTATACAGATGGCTGTCACGGCGCCCGCTTATCAAGTTCGAGGGTAGATGGTTATGGAAGAAACCTTTTCCTCTCAAGATCAGGTTTTTCATTTGGACGGTGTGTAAGGACAAAATACTTACCAGGGACCAGCGGATTCGGAGGGGGATTGACGTCCCAACGGCGTGTGCTATGTGTTCTGACGGGGTGGAGTCTACTGCTCATCTTTTCCTTCATTGCCGTGTGGCTTTTGGGGTCCGGGGCGCCATTCTTAGAGCCTTCGGGTTATCCTGGGTGATGCCTCAGTCTCCTTATGCGTTCATGCTGAGTTTGGAGGCGGCGAGGGTGAAAGGTGAAATTAGGGGAGCTTGGAAGGCAGCGATGTTCGCCATTTTCTGGTGTATTTGAGGTGAGAGGAACCGCAGAATTTTCGAAGATAAAACCAAATCTGTCGGAATGGTTATTAGGGCGGTCGTAGAGCTCGCTACCTTCTAGGGAGAGCGTCGTGGACAGGGGGACAGCAGTCACAATTTCCCTTGAGAGCCGGGCTAAGGGGGTTTGCTTGGGTGGTTCGGGGTGGGGAATTGGGTCGTGTTTGTTGTCCTTAGTTTTTGGTCTTCTGTTTTTTATCTACGGCGATTGATTGTATACGGCTTCAGCGCCTTGCTGGTTTTTATATAATCTTTTATTACTGATAAAAAAAAAATAATTTCCTAACCTTCTTGTTTCAACCCAACCACCTTTTATTAATTTATCCTCTTTTGAGCCACAAATCCTTCAAGCTCTCGAGAGGAGTCAAGAGATATCACTTTTGATTGTCGCTTGGTGCCCTAACTAGAGGGAAAATCGAGTTCTATCATTAGAACCCTATTTTTGGAATTTAGAAGGGACCGCTATGTAAATTGAACACTGAATCGAATTAAACCTAATTGCTTGAATGATTTTTCTTTAAAGTTTTTATATGTTTCGGCCTAGGTTTAATGTTTTTTGTTGCTCAATCAAATTCCAGTTGAATTTCAAATTGCATAATCAGGGTTTTAGTGTTTGGTCATGCATCACATTAGGTGTCTCAAGGGAAAAGATACAACCATCTACCTGGTTTTGAAGATACCTCACAGGTGTCTTTTAAATTGATTAACCTCAACATTGTAATGAGACCTATCCGAGCGATGACCCAACTTCATGTTGTGGAGGCCATCCCATCTTCTCGACTTGGCTAGTCGAAGGATTTTGTTGCTCGTGCAGAGGAGTTCACATGGCCCCTTTTGTCTAATTCTTCTCATCAATTCGAAAACTGGTAATACTAAATCAAACTCCCCACCTTTCCCCGATTTCCTAGAGGATTGGGCCAGGGTTGTGGTGGACGAGTCCTAAACTGTCGAATTTGGATACCTAAAGAGCTTGTAAGCGTATTCTAGGAGTATTGAAGCATCTTTGCTTGGACATATGAAGAGATGGCTAGATTAGAAAACGACTTGTTGTATACATTAAATACAATAAAAATGTCAAAATAGTGGATGGCAGTAGAGGTAGATGGGATACGGAAGGAGCTGTGGACAGTCACTGTTTACGCAGTGTTTTGGGCGATCTGGTTAGAGAGAAATAACAGAGTCTTTAGAAAAGGGGCTAAGCCGCAGGGGATGGTCATTGGTGATGTTCGGGACCTTGTAGTCAGTTGGAACGCCATAAAGAAGCCTGATTTTGAGGAAGGGTTGATGTATTTTCTGATGCTCTAGGACGATCCTGCTGGTTGAGAGGCTTCGGTGTGCGTGATGCGGTGGTAGAGCTTGGGGGGTCGATACATCGCGGCTTTGCTCGGGTTCCCGGGTAGGTTTTTGAGGGGTTTTCTTCTTTTGTTTGGGTAGTCTCTTGCTACCCGCCAAGGCATGTACTCTTTTTTTCTTCTGTTTATGAATGGTTTTTGTTATCGTTTCAAAAAAAAACTTCCACATACCTTCTTACCAATGCTTGAAAAGTAGATCATGGAAGATATTGAGAAACTACTGGATGCAGGATTTATCAGTTTATCAGGCTCGTCGAACATCCTAGGTGGCTTGCCAAGTCAATGCCAGAAAGAGAAAACTAACCATCCACAGGGCAAAAATTCTTGGGGAAATCCAACTTTTGCAGGAAATCCGATCATCATCATCTCTTTATCCTATCTATTTGGGTCAGCTTTGTGAGGCTACTTTCTCCACTCAAATCTATGCTCAGGATTTCTAGATTGCAAATTCAGCAAAGTAAAAATTCTTCAATGAAACAGTTTTCCTACGATATCAAAGAGCAATGCAAACAAACAATGAGCAGATGCTCATTGTAAAATATGGAATTACATAATTAAACAATGCTTGAACAAAGTAAAATTACAAACAAGTTCCTTATTGTAAATGGCCATAAATTTGGAGCTTCGTAAGACAAAATTAAGGGATGACAATGAATTTCAAAGAGATTATACTGGTGTTATAAAGCATGGAAAAAATTAAGGTGGCTATTATGGAGAAAGACTTAATACACAAGAACAGAAGATAGAAGTTGTGACATAATTAGTGACATCTATTATAAATTTGTATCACCACAAATGATGTCAAAATTTGGAAACTTACCTCTTTGGTTGTCAATATATTAGCACCCTTAATATCTCGATGGATCACTCCTTGCTCATGGAGATAGACTAAACCTTCTAGGACCTATGCATGGTGAACTAAAAAGTTTAAACTAGCAAGCATAAACCTCAAAGTGATGCAAACAACCACTATCTCATGTGCAAACCTGTGCGATGTAAACAGCCACCAATGATTCAGGGAAAGGACCAAATTTGTTTGGCTTGATAATGTTAGCGAGTGAACCATTCTCCACATACCTAAAGGAATCCCGTTCAAATTGATCATCAGCTAATCAGTAATCTGTAATACAGGAAGTACAGGAAGAACATCATATGCCGAAAAGGGGAAAAAACTTAGCATGCATGTTGAAGATTACTTACTCGAGAATTATGTGCAAGTGAGACTTTGTCTTCAAGGAACCAAGATACTTCACAATGTTCTTATGGTTCAAATTCTGTAACAAATTTATATAAATAAATAAATAACCCTGACTGCAACAAACAATAAAAAACAAATCTCCATTGCTCAATACCAGGTTATCACTAGATATCCAACCCAATACCAAATCGGGTAACAGTCAGAAGCTAGTATCATTTCCTTTAGACAGACAAAACTATACGTGTGAATTGTAACTAGGGCAAACTGATCCAATAGTTGTTGCCTCATTATCCCATTTTCCAATACAGTTCACCAAGCATCAGAAAATATATGTCGTTCAGGGCATGCCTTATACATCAATTTCCCATGGAGACAAACCCGGTATGGAGAAAGTTCCTCATTGACAGTAGATATGGTGAGTGCTGTAATTGAATACGAATGCACTCATTTCACACTCTAAAGTCATGGAAAGCTTGACAAAGCATTGAAAATGCTAGAAAAGAACTGTCAACGGTAGAGAGAAAGAGAGAAAGATGTACCTTTAGTAAATCAATTTCTTGCTGAGATGTATAGTGTCCGCCAAAGAAGTGTTACAAAAGGGAAACAAAAGATCGTTAGACACACCAAGAAATTCAGAACTATTTTTTTCATTTTGGATCAATGACAAACAGGTATTTTGCATAAACAGAAACCATAGAAATGCATCACAGAACATAGATTGGTGATTCTTCCAAATCAAAGAACACAAAGGATGATATAATGTGTAAAGAGGATGCCTAATGTATTGGGCAAACCAATCTCTGCTCTGAATCGCCAGACCCAAATTTCAATTACGTATCAGGTCAAATGATATTATCAACCTTGTAGGTTCACGGCATATTATGACCCACAGAGGTAGTATTCATAAAGAACACAAGTTAACAAGCCTCAGGCCTCATACTCTGGCAGCCAGAGCTGGCTGTGTGAACAACCCTCAAGCTCTCCTAGTCAGTCATGAATACTGATGAGCATGGCCGCCCAAAGTAACTTCCAGACAAAATGGCTTTTGACACAGGTTCAGTCTGGGCCAATTCAGGAAAACATTGAGATCCATATTCATACCAAACAATCATCATTTTATTAATGGAAGAAACTAATAAATTAACTGTTGTCGCTTCAATCACCATTAAATTTTCCTCTTATCTATATGTTCACTAGAATTTCTATCCACAGTAGCAGTGCAAAGGGCAAAACCCATACAAACACGGAGCAATCAAAACAAGACTCTTGAAGAACTATACAGCAGAACATCCCCATGTCCCACTCGAGTTCGGACTTGACAATAATTAGGTGTGGGATCAGTTTGGTTTAATTGGAATAAATTCGGGAAAGATCTGAAAATTTTGGGGAGGATCATAGAAAAATATTTAAAAATACAAAAACACATCTAACCTAGTTAAAGTAAAAAAATGATGTTGTTAAGCAATAAAATGGTGCATTACATAATCCACATGCATCACAAATTCACAATCAAAAAATAAAAAATAAAAAGAAAATAACAACAAGAAGTATAAAGCATGTATCACAGTCTTAAATAAATAAATAAACAAGGACAAAAATGGCAAAACGGGAGATTAGTCAGGGAAGAATTAGTCAAGTTACATAGACCACCATTAGGAGATTTTCTCCAAAAATATGAAAAATTCGGAGAACTCTGTGACAGAGGTCCGATTAATACTAGAATAAAGGTAGCCAGTGAAGAAAATAATCCCAAGTAAACTCCCATGTATAAAGAAGTTGATTATGCGTTTCTGTGTGATGGATTAGGAAAGCGGTATTAGGCTTTAGATGGTAGTATTAGGGTTTAGGTTGATGGTTTAAAGGTTAGGGTTAGAGAAGAGAGAGAGAGAGAGAGAGAGAGAGAGAAAGAGAAAATTATGGAAAATCTTAGTGAGTAGTGGGGTCTTCAGTAACCTTTATATTAAGCGAATAAACCTGAATATGGGCACCCACTATTATGGTTTACACACCATATACATGAATAATACACATGTAATACACCACACATAACATACACACTAACATATAATACCAAAAATAATGGTGGGAAGTAATCAAATTAAGTTCACAGCTGGACTAAGATCTATTCCACGAAACGATATACCCATATGACAGCATAAAAAAATTACAGGAATTGTGAGTGTTACATGACAACTGGAGGATAACCCATAAATGGGGTGGGGTGTCGGAGCCTAGACCCCAGATTTTGGTGCAGATTTACGCTTTGGCTTTCATTGTCATTGTCTTTGCCATTGCAGTGCACCTTCTGATGTTGTGCAAAATTTTAGTCTAATACAAAATCCAAGAAAGAAGACTAGATAAAATGGGAAGAAGATTTGGAAGAAAGAAAAGGAAAATAAAAAATTATCGTCCAAAAGTTTCTGATCGGACGGTCACGGAGTTCAATCCTGTCACTTTTATATATGACCTATTTTCAAGCATCAAATGAAGTAAGATTGATTCGAAATTGGTTTTATTTAAAAGCTTATCTAAGTAGCTTTCCACCAAGCCAACAAGCGCGCAATTCCGACAAGTATTGAAGAAGTTATGGTCAATTTCTGGAGGCTGCACTGAAAGTGACGAATTTCAAAAGACTTCTAGTTAAATTAGGATTAGATTTTTATTATTTTATTTTACCCAATAGGATTTGTTTCTTTACTAAGATAGGTTCAGTTTTTATATTATTTAGGACTTTATTTAATTATTGTAGATAACTAGGATATTACTTTATCTAAATTAGGAATTGGAATTAGAGTAGGATTTCTAGTTTTATGCATTGTAAAAGCCTATTTAAAGGCCAATAGTGTTGGAATTTAATTTAAAATTGAATGAAATATTTTGTTTGAAGCATTTGAAGCCCTACCAGCTGCGGTTAGTATTAGGTGTTCCTTCGGTTCACTGGTAGAGGATTTTTGTAGGATATTCCTTAATTCAACCACCTTGGAGGACAAATTTCAGCCTCCCTACAGTTTTGCTAATTTTGTGTCAAAACTAGTACCCTCTCAAGTGCATCATTTGGTGTCAAAGAACGATAGATCCAACGTGACAACCTCCGATCAACAAATCGAGATTAACACTACAAGATGAAAGCAATTGATGTGTGGAGCATGGTATATAGATATTCCATACAGAAGAATTGTGAATATGACAAAGAAGTTCAAACCATCACCATCACTCTCTTATTGGTCCGAGCACAACGATCACCCATAAATAAGGTATGGGCCTACAACTTATTTGAAGAAGACGTACGATTTCTAGAAAGTTCGACGTCGAACTTCTTTCAAGAGGGAGAGACTAATGAAGTGCAAAATTTTAATCTACTACAAAATCCAAGAAAGAAGACTAGAAAAACGAGAAAGAAGAACTGGAAGAAAAGAAGAAAGAAAAGGAAAATCCAAAATTTATCGTTGAAAAGACTTTGATCGAACGGTCGCACGGCCTTCAACTTTTAATCCCGTCGCTTTTATGTATGGCTTATTTTCAAGCATAAAACAACTTCAGATTGGTGTGAAATTGGTCTTATTGAAAGTTTATCGAAGTAGCTTTCCACCGAACCAAGAAACGCGCAATTCCGATAAGTATTGAAGAAATTATCGTCAATTTTCGAAGGTTACACTGAAAGTGACGAATTTCAAAAGACTTCTACTTGAATTAAGATTAATTTTTTATTATTTTATTTTAGCCAATTGGGTTTGCTTCTTTTATTAAATAGGTTCAATTTTCATATTATTTAGGAATTTATATTATTATTTTAGATAATTAGGATATTTCTTTATTTAAATTAGAAATTAAAGTTAGACTAGGACTTCTAATTTGATGCATTGTAAAAACCTATTTAAAGTTCAATAGTGCTGGAATTTAATTTAGAGTTGAATGAAATATTTTGTTTAGAGCTTTTGAAGCCCTAGTAGTTGCCGTTAGTATCAGGTGTTCCTGTGGGTTCCCTGGGGTTGGTTTTCACCACGAGAGAGATGACCTCACGCTCTGCTATTGTACCCATGGATCAAAAAATTGGATTTCCGATACGTATTGTCCTGACCTCCAGGACGAAACGTATCGCATATCGTTTACATTGAATGCATCGTTTTGATACATTTTTTTTTTTTCAAAAAAATCCCAAAAAATCAAATGACCAAATTATCGGACAATGATTTGAAATTATCATCCGATAATTTCAAATTATGGGTCCATGTCAAACCACCAAACTATCGGGCGATAATTTGACTATTTCAAGGGGTACCCGGTAAAAACCATATTTAACATATCGTTGAGCCTCAAAAGCGATACGTATCGGACGATACATATCGGTATCGTTCGATATTTTGACCCATGGTTGTACCCCTACAGGGTTTGCTACTTTGTGTCAAAACTAGTACCCTCTCAAGTGACTACTGTGTACGTATCGCATCACCTTCTCTGGTTTTCCCTCATATATTATGCCCTCCCTCCCTTCTTGTGGTGCTTGCTCGTTGTTTCCCTTGGGGCTGGTTTTCACCATGCGACAGGTGACCTTGCATTCTCCTCTTGTACCCCACCCCCCCCCGCTCCCCTCTCAAAAAAGAAAAGAAAACATTGTGGAACTCCCTGTGCATCTCCTCTTGAGCATAGTTTGGGTACCTCTGATCAGCAGGACCGTCCTCTTTCTCCAATTGGCTTCTTTGGTTTGTTTGAAAATGAGATGTTGGGCTCGTTGTTGAAGCTCGACTATGTCTCTTCTTTCTAGCTTCTCCCAGCTAGCCATAGGAGCTGGTTCTCCTCCAACATGTTTTGCATTGTGCAATCGTACTAGAGCTGCATGGTTTAATCACTTTGTTGACCAGATGAGATTGTATCTCCATCAATACGTGCTCTACTCTTCAACTCGAATGGAGGTCAAGTATTTTCTTTGCTTGTCTTTGGAGGGTGATGTTGTGGCTGCATGCAATTTTTTTGTAGACATGTTTTAGTTCATGATTGCCAACTTACCTTCCTCCTTTGCTCTCTCTCTCTCTCTCTCTCTCTCTCTCTCTCTCTCTCTTTCTCTCTCTCTCTCTGCACTAGTGCACTCCTTAATGAGCTTGGTGGGAGGTTTCTTTGCAATTTTTTAATGGTCTTGGGACGATGGGACACCTTGAGTGTGGATATCTATGTTTGGGCCCTCTTCCCACTCTCACCACAATCCTGCTTTAGTTGGTTCTATTTGTTATGCTTCCAAGGACAGTCTTCTCAAGATTGTTTTAGAGATACGTATTTGATTTTGTTGGTGTGCTTATATTGGAGATGGTGTTGCAATGGCATTTGGGAATTGTCGTCCTCTCTGGATCGCCCTTCCCTTGTGATGACCTATTTCGGCCCCAGGCTCAGTTCCCTTACAGTTTATTGCTTTTGATGCCATCTATCTCTTCCCTCCATCGCTTTGTCTCTCTTGTTAGAATGCACAAGCATCTTGGTCTTGAATGCATTTTCTTTTAATATGACAAACAATCTTGGTGTTTTCTAATGTGTATCGGTATGGTGTTTGCTTCAGTGAATCCTCAGGTTGAAGATGATTTAACCATGCAAGGAGCTTGAAGATCCAGTAGATTGTTACTCCCTTGTGTGTGATCAAGCAGATTTCAAATTTCGAATGGCATGCTCTATTGTAGTTATGCATTGCCATGTTCACAAGCTGCTTTCCCCTATTTTGCATGTGTGAAAGGTGTCAAGTATCATATACCCTTATTTTTATCTGATGTTTAGCAAAGGAGATCAACTCTTATGTTTTTGCATGTGAATCACAACTTACTCTTTTATTAAGAGTAGGAATAGACTAGTTTCTATTTTAGAAGAACTAGCAAGTTTCTTTTATGTTAAATAGCCCCACGAGCGTAAGAACCATTAATGAAAAACTGAGAACTTTGTTATTTGGAGATCCATCTCGAATTGGGAACCAAGGAGGCCGGCTAACTCGAACAAGCCACTTTCTCTGCACTTCTTCATATTTTGCTTTAAATATTTTATTTGATACTACAGCATCGTGACATGTACCCATTTGATGTAGTTTCTATTTTAGTAGAAGTAGCAAGTTTCCTTTATGTTATATAGCCCAAGGGCATAAGAACCATTAATGAGAAACTAGAAATTTGTTATTTGGAGATTACCCATCTCGAATTGGAGCCCAAGGAGGCCAGCTACCTCGAACAAGCCACTTTCTCTTCACTTCTTCATATTTTTTTTCTGTTAATATTTTATTTGAGACTACGGTATCCTAACATGTACTCATTTGGTCTGCCTTTCCTCAGAGTCAGGGATTATATTTGTCATGTTTTGTGTGTCTGTGCCAGTGTACACACATTATATGTAATTTCCCTTTAACCGCCCATATTGCCTTCTAAATTTAAGTAATTCATAAAAATAAAAATGCATATGCAAATAATTCTATAACAATTAAAACAACAATAAGTAAACTAAAATTAGACAACCACAACATACCATAATAATGTTGAGATCCTCCGGCGGAATGTTTTCCAACGAAACTTGTTTGATCGCGACAAAATCTCCGTTCTCCAAATCCAATCCCTTATAAACCCTACCGTATGCTCCCTTTCCGATCTCATCTCCGAGCATCTACGCCAAATCACACCAAAAAAAGCACATTTCTCATTCACTTATACATAATTCGAAATCAATTCCATAATTACACTAAAAACTACTATAAAAAGCACATCTTTCACTCAATTAGAGATAAATAGATAATAAACTCCCCAATTACACTAAAATTATGAAAAAACAACATGGAATCGAAGCGAATTGACTTACGTATTTGTTGTCGAGAGTCTTCGATTTATGAAAATGGGCGGATGCAGCGTGGCGCGACATGATTATACGGTGGGAATTGGATCCAAAACCCTAGAAATGGTGGGGTTTATAGCCCTAAAACAGAAACCCTAACAAGCAGAAAAACCCTGACAGAAAAAGATCAATTTTGAGACCCTTGTATTTTCAGGAGGATGTATGGTACTTTCGAAGGGATCACGAACTGGAAATGTTGCGTATATCTATCTTAGATATATGCATCTTACAACGGATCATGTACCTGCATTGTTGTTTTTTCTTCCATTTTCTGAGAATTGAATGGCTCTTCAGGACTGCGGGAGAAAAGAAAAAGACGGCGGTGAAGTTTAAGAATTATAGAGATCACGGCGTCTTTTAGCATACATTGCGTAGGTTAAGCGAGAGGGAAAGTTTAGAAATGCCCCCTCTTTTAATAGAATATAACGTAATTACCAACAACAGCTTGACTTACGTAGTTCTAGACGATAGGCAATGGACGGTGCTCCGGCCTCAAATTCTACTATAAACAGGCCGCTCTCGGGCTGAGCCTTATTCATAAATGCCAAAAGCTCAAGCCCAAGACCGACCCATTCCCACCGATATCGACTCCAAGTCCTATGATCCATGGCTTCGCAATCAGTGTACGGGTCTCAATGGGCCGGCCTTGAGACCAGCTCGGCCTACAATGAGTTGGGCATGAGCTATGTTAGGTAAGCCTAAGATATAAATAACTGGCCCAGCCCAGCTGGCTATGAGCTAGTTGCCTAGTTCAAAATGCTCGATTAAAAATCACTCTGTTTATGCTAAGAGCGAATCAAGGCAATTAGATATTTTAAATAGAAATTTTCGGGTTGGCTCGACCCAGTCCGACAAGGGCTAGGTATGGGCTAAGTTAGGTAAGCCTGATTCAATGGACCAACCCAGCCCGTCTCATCGAGACCCCTAAATCGGAGACAAGAGTTAGTATTATTTTAGTGGGTTTGGTCAGGTCTAACCAATTAAATCGTAAATGGGGTTCAAGTGCTATTACAACCATTGGATGCAAGGAAATCAACCTTTCCAAAGTTGAATTTCAATTTTGGATCCCTTGCATCTAACGGTTTTTAAATTATTTGAACTCAGGTTCAACTGATTGGACCTGAGCAAAATCGTATTTTAGCAAATCAATTGCTAGTAACTTGATATTCAAATCACTTTTGGGGATATGTGCCACATGAAATCATGAGCACATGTCGATGAGTGTGCCATGATTTAGAAATTTGGGTATAAGCTATTGTGACGAAACTCATATGATTCAAAATAAACCTTTACTTTTAACTCTGAGTATTGTTTTCCCAAGCAAGTTTGATGTGCTTAAACATTGGTTGTTTTGAATAAGATCATGGTGATATTTTTCGTCCCAATCTTCAACACTTCAGATCTTGAGATTGTGGGCCTACCATCATCTCACATTTTTATTACATGTGGCACACATACTAAAATAAAGATATGATCATGATCATACATCAAATTTGGTTCTCAAACGACTTTTCCATATGTGAGTTATGTGGAATCAAAATCTGACAATTTGGTATGATCTCAAGATCAATTTTGATAAATATTAGCCATGTCCGTTTGCTCCTATGTGCTTTATCAGGGTTTAGGGCAATGATCAAGTCTTTTACATCAAGTTATAGGGCAATGATGAAGTCTAACCAGTTGAACCTGATTTCTTGGTCAACCGATTTGTAGCCACTATATATGAGAGAATTTTGACTAAATGTCATCCAATAAAAATGGAGACCATGGAACAAGATTCTTTCATATCCAATGGTTGCAAAATCTAGTTGAACATGAAATCAAGTTAGACCAGGTCAGTTGGACGTGACTATTGCCCTTTACTTATACATTATATGAAAGCCCCTTGCATCCAAGGGTTCTCAGATCGGTTAGGTCCAATGGGTTGAACCTGGTTTCATGTTCAACCAGCTTTGTAGCCATTGGATAAAATAGAATCATGACTTCCAAAATTGGGCTGTTTGCAAGCTTGCGAACTTAATACACTTCCATGCACATAAATCTATCACCATTAACAGCAAGTTGGCATAGTTGTCCAATAGGGAACCTTTGTACTCAAGTATTTTAAAGGGCAATTGATGGTGATAGATTGCTTGTACATAGTAACTGCTGCTTCTTTATGTAAAGTTAGTCTCTTGTTTCTTTGTCGACCATTAGAAAAATGTCAATTGATCGTAGACCGTTTATTATTCTCACCAACTCTTGAATGAATGACATGCCGATCGACATCTCGAAATCTTGACTAGTAATACAATTCTAAGTATCAACCATCTGATCTGATCAGATGTAAATTTTTGGACAAAATCTATCAGATAAATAGGGACTTTCATATAACGCAACCTTCACAAGGGATGCACATTTTGTACCGAAAATGGAAACCGACCGAAAAACCTGTCCACCAAAACCAGACCAAAGCTGACCCAGAATCGAAAAAATTAAAAGAGATTCCCAATCGATTCATTCTCGGCTTTGGTCGGTAGCTTTTGAGAACAGTCCCAAAATCGGAAAATAATAATAATAATAAAAGAAATAAAATTGAAAAAATTGAAATTGCAGTGAACCAATTTTTTCAATTTTGAAATTTCACAATTTCGGTTAACCAACCAAAGCGGATATGTTTTGGTTCGGTTTCAATTCAGGCAAAACCAAAATATTTGGCTTCCATTCGGTTGGTCCATGAATGCCTTAAAAATCTGGAAATGGCATATTCGATATTTCGGTGAGTATAAGGGTCAGAAGATAGCTCTCGTTTCACTTACTCCACGGTGAGCTGGTTTCCAACTGGCTAACAACTTGAAGGTTTCAAAGGATAAAGTGTTAAATCCACACAAAGTTGGAATATATGGTGTTAAAGTTAGCTACTGAGAATGGTACTTACTACTGTTCACTTGTTGACTACAAATGAATCAGATTCATTGAAATAAAACACCACCTTAATTGGCGATAATGCGAAAAGTCTGATATAGTGGTTATGACCATCTGATCAATCCGTATAAACAAATAAATCACTAGGATCATTTCAGCAGCACAATTTGCGATGCAGCAATTGTGCGTCACTAAGGTATCAAAAATGGGTCCATACCGATACGTATCAGTTTTCAGAGAAACCGATACCCGATATCGGCCGATACGTATTGGATATTGGCCGATACGTCTCGATTTTGATTGAGACTTTTTGTTTGTTTGTTTGTTTTTAAGTTGGCCAATACCTATAGGTATCGACCGATATATATCAGCTGATTTGTATTGGCCTCGGGAAAACCAACACCTGAGACTGATACCGGTTTTAATACCTGCAACATTAGAATATAAAATCTAAGCATTACCATCCTTTCTGCTCAGACTGTGTATGGTAGCTTTCCTCCGAGTCATCTAGCACTTTACATAAGACTACAACCTGTAACTTAAGATTTAGGAAGATATTTAGCAGTAGGAATGACTTGGTGTGGCTCTTATACACTGAAAATCATTGGCATCCACCCTACTCTCTATATGAAAATATCAATGGTACTCTTGATTTGGATCGATATGACGATAAATAACATGTTTCCAGCGGGAGCTTGTCTGATACATATCGGCCCATAAGTATGGGCTAAGGCCCCTCTAATGCAATATTGGGTCATATATTAGTCAATATATATCCAATACGAACGGGATATAATACCGAAAATGGCTTTTAAATTTATTTTTTATTTTTTATATAATTATATCTATTTTTAAGATTTCAAAATTAAAAAGGCACTTGACTGTCAACCGTTAGCCCTAACGTATTCGATATATCGGTTATAAACCCGGCCAATATGCTGAAATCTGAGAATTGCTATATGATCAAGATCAAAATGATATATTTAATTAGTACATTAACTTTTGAGAGGAGTAGATAACTTTAGATCATTCCTCTTGTGTGCACTTCGTTCTTCTTATGGACAACTTAAACTTAGCGCAAGAGCAACAAAGACAAGTTTAGCGTAATTAGTTTTTTATAAGTAAAGACAAGTTCGTCATAGTTACAAGTCGGGAATGAATCAGAGAGGGGAAAAGTCGAAAAGATATAGAAAAATAAGGGAAAATTCAGAAATTATTTTACAATTTATAAAAATATATGAGAAAAAATTCCAAACTAATACTTATGCATTTAGGCAATAAAAATGAAATAATATCATGTATCTAAGAATTATATCTTGGCCTATTAAGGGTGTGACCATTGCTTGTTTCCACTCTTTGATTGCGTTGTTTTAGGGGCAGCGCCCCTTAGACAGCAGATAAAACATGGATTGAGAGCTACAACTTACACATGAGATTTTCACTGTGGCACATTTCTCACAAAAAAAGACTTGTTATTTTTTAGATCTATGCTATGTGGAACACCATCGAAGACCTTTGATTTGAAGGTCATGATGTAAAGATTTTTTCTTGCTAAAGATTGGCACGAAATATGATCTCTACAATCTGATTTGTCTTAGTCAACTGCTGAACAAGCATTGAATCAGATGATGATCTTTGACTGTATTGAAATCAGACGATAGAAGTCACATTTCATGCCAATCTTTGGCATAAGAGATCTTTACATCAAAGCCTTCAAATTAAAGGGCTTAAATGATATTCCACATGACATATATCTCAAAAGTAACAAGTCTTTCATTATGAGAAATGTGCCAAGGTACAAATCTAGTGTGCCAATTATAGCTCCCTTTTCTTGTAATAAAGCAATCTACATTTACATGCGCACTTGAAAGCAATCTTATTATTAAAGTTTTTATCTATGCTACAACATCAACATGGCAAAAGTAGCTAATAGTTACTTTTGCCCATTTGACTTTTGCAAGCATATATTTTGAAGATTCTCGCTGTTAAAATGGGCCTTAAGGAAGGACTTCGCCCCTTTGAAGAGATGGTAATCTTTTATACTAATAGAGATATTCTCTACGAATGAAATAATGCAAAATAGCACAGTGCACCCGTGTGTGATTCTTTCTCTCCATCTTCTTTTACCTTTCACTTTTCTCTTCTATCTCCTCATTTTGCTCCTCTCTCTCTTTCTTTAAATTTTCATTTGGTATCATAACCATAATGGCTTACATCTCTCTTCGATCCGTTTCAACCATTTTAACCATTGTGGTGCCTTTTTCATGTTAGTAATTCACATAGTTAATGTTTTCAATCTTCATGAATTTTAAATTTTCTTTCATCAATAAAAACCTCTATGTTAAAGGTTACTTCTCAATCCATCCATATATAAAATCTTTATCATCTTTATTTTTATAGTTCCCACGATCTCATATCTTCATTAAAGACCTCTCTAATGAGAATTTCTTTCACACAATCCTTCTTCAATTACTCATGAAAGGTCACCTCTCTGATGAGAATTTGTTTCATACAATCCTTCTTCAATTACTCATCAAATGTCTGATCTAGTGGACCACCAGCTCTAATTGACTTCTAGATGAGAGGGATGGGACAATGATGGATTTCATTGACCTCCATCAAATATGATCTAACATGCTGGCCACTTATCAACAATATCATTATGAAGATCAAAATATATTTTTTGTAACCAATCACAAATTCCTTTTTCAAAGATATATGCAATTGCAATAAGATATTAGAGAATCTATAGAGTTAGATATGATATGATGAGTTATTTATCTTTAAAATTGAGTCAGATTGTAATCTTATCTATTTAATTAAAGAGATATTCTTTATGAATGAAATAAGGGAGCCATTACTTGCACACGGTTTTTGAGTGATTGCACCGAGGTTAAAGAAAGACTTTATATTTTAGGAACATGTGATATGTGAAAACGCAATCTAGGCCGTTTGATTTAAAGTTCATGATTTATAGATCCTTCGTGGATAAAATTGACACGAAATATAATCTCTATCATGTGATTAAATATAGTCAAAGGCTATTATTTGATTCAACGGTTGACGACAATAGATCATATGATAAATATCGTGTTTTGCTCCAATCTTATCCACTAAATATCTATAGGTCATGAACTTTAAATCAGACGGCCCATATTTCATTTTCACATGTCACATGTCCCTCAAATACAGTCTTTTTTAGCTTGGGTGCAATCACTTAAAAAGCGAGTGCAAGTAATGGCTCCCATGAAATAATTCAAAATAGCAGTGTGATTCTCTCCCCATCTTCTCTTTTATCTTTTCTCATCTCTTTCCTTCATATCTCTCTCTCTCTTTTAATTTCTACAAGGATAACCTTGGATAAATTTCGAGCGGAGAGGCAGAGAAATTTAGTAACACATCCGCATCAAATTTTATTCTAAATAAAAGAGATAAGGCTATGATGATGATGATTGACAACAAAATTTTGTTGGCTATAATAATAACTTTGCCTTTTGTGATCTGCGCAACACCACCAATCACACATGCTCATTCACTTCTAGTTCTCATCATTTCGTCTTTACCAAGTCTCGACGGAATTCTCCCTGCTCACACTATAATAGTATATATATGATGGCGCTCCACACTGTATCCTTTCCAACCTCTAGATAGCTCTTTCGTCTATGGCCGTTCAAAATGCCATCAGTTTACTTCGACTATGGCCATTCGTACCCTCATAATACCAACCTTTGTGGGAAGCCCATTTCTAGAGTTAAAATTACAAGGACAACCCTCAAAACTGATGGCACAAGCAATCATCCATATTGTAGATGGTGGTATACTCGATGATCAACTGGAATGCCCTGCCAAGTTACAATAAGGAGATTTTAATCATCCAAAATCCAACCAAAGCACTTTTTGGGGCATTAGTGCAGGCTATTATGAAAATAATGCGATTCATTTAGCCCTCCACTTAAAGGCTAGTGATTAGGCATCAATAGCAGGTAATTATCTAAACTACGGCATACCATGGGCATCCTTAATTGATGACCCATACCTTGGTGAACGCCTGTCCAAGACAGTGCATGAGGCTTTAGAAAAAAGGGTACAATGGTCTTAAAATATAGTATTTTTAGAAATAAAACCATGATTTTAGGACCATAAAAGGTAGGGGCCCAATGGGTAGGACCGGGCCAGGCCATGTTGGGTCATGAGAACCAGGTCATATCCAGCCCGACTTGTTAATTGGGGCTGGGCCGACTCAATAATGAAGCAGGCCTACATAAATTAGCACTCATGCAGGCCATTGTTAGTAGGGGTGGAGGTTGGGTAAACTGTACTGAAACCGAAACCGATTTGTGGTTTCGGCTTGACCAAAATCAAACCTGAACTAAAATATATCAGTTTCGGTTATGGTTAACCAAAATCTGCATATATTGAAACCGAATTGAACCAAACTAATCCAATTTCGGTCTGTTTGGTTTTTGATTTTTTCCTCTTTTTTTATTATTTTTAAAAGGTTTTTTTTTTTCAGCAAGGCTGCAGGCCACGTTTAGGGGTCTCAATTGGCCGGGCACGTTTTGTCCCATGCTTAAACAAGACAACTCACAATCGGGTTGTAGAAATCAACCCATCCCAAGTCGAATTACTAAGCAAGCCAGGCCGACCCGTTTATGAAGTGAGCCTACTAACTTTAGCCCATACTAGGCCATGGCAGGTCAGGTTGGACTGAAGTCCGGCCCATTGAGAACTCTACTAAAAGGAATGTGCATTAGAAAGAAACTCATAGAGGGTCAGTCATCAGTCACTTGGTTGCGTTTGGGTTAACTCTTTTAGGGCAAAGAACAACTCTTTTGCTCTTTAGCTCCGGCAGCGGAACTGCTTTCACATTTGGTAACATAGATCCTCCCTCCATTTTCTTCGGCGGAGGGCCATTTTAAGTAATAAAATGCTCTACTTGTTCTCCACCTGAGCATGTAGAGAGCAGACAAAGAGTTGCTTCTCCTCTTACAAGAGTTAAAAAAACATGTTGCCTTTTATGCATTTAGTGCAAATGTTTGTTCTAGGTCTTAGCCCAAGTTCCTAAGAGACTTGTTTCATGCATGCATGCCATGTGGAACCCCCATATATGACACCTGTTTCGAATACAATGGTGGCATGATCTAAATAGTAAATAAATAGATCATGTGATTTAGAAGCAATCAACGCCTTTAGAACTTAGAAGTATCTGATATTTGCGAGGTTACCAATAATTTTAAAACCATTGGTTGTTTTGAATCACAAGAGATGTTTTTTCTTTTCAATCTATTCGACTCAACATTCAAAACGTTTAAAATCAACAGTCAAAACAGGTTTGGATATCTATATGATAACCATTCATATATTTAAAACAGTTGACTGTTTCAGTCCCACTAAATTTTCATCAAATCCTCCTCATCTTAAGTGGCACACTTTGATGAGAAATAAGCTACATGTTCCCAATCAACGACCCATTCCCTCTAATATATATTTGGAATGCATCAGTTAACCTATACCAGCTTCAATACAAAATCTCCTATGAATCTTTGAGCTCATATGGCATAATCGTTGAGGTTGCAATGGAGTTTTGAAGAGTTGGTTTAGTTATAGCCCTGGAAAAATCTCGGATTTCCAAGTCCTCTCTGACAGCTCCGAGACATCAAGACCTCTCGGTGATATGGCATGAAACGAAAATAGTCTTTTAAATGATCTTACCCCAGCAAAATAGGCATTTGATCTTACACCATTAGAGAATACTTTACTAGGTGGCAAATATCTGTGATCAATCTAAACAGTCCAAGTGGCTGCCCATGATTGAAGCATATCGCAGTTAAAGAATCACACTCATAATCAATTGTATATCATCTAATCTATAATCTACAATATTAGCCATTAAAAAATAAGAATAATAGTGATATTAGAATAAACGCATTTGGACACATGATTGTAGTCATTCACAAGATCAACACGTAGACCGGATACAATGAGAAAAATAGTGCCACAGGTACAAAGATGATAAGTAATAATACACTTTCAATGGAGTAGTAGCCTAACATCCTCTACAAATTAAAATTTGAAAAGAATACTTATAATACAGCGTCAGCGAAAGAGGGTATCCATATCGTCTCTCGTCTCGGGTGAAATTTAAAACCATGGTTACAACATTTGCTCCGCCAAAGGTGAATACGTAACAACTCCTAAAAAAGCATACATACAGGCAATCAATACCATCCAATATGAACCCTATATTAAATATATTAATCCGTCCAGATCGAACCATCAAAATCCTTTGATGGGCTCCAATTTTAGGGTTATTGGCACCTAATCATTATGTTGTCAACTGTTGAATCAGATGATAGGCTTTGACTCTATTGAACATGTGATAGAGATCATGCTTTTTGCCAATCTTTTGTACCAATGATTTATACATCATGGCCCTCATCTTCGTAAGTAATGTTTCCATAGGGCACAAGTCCCAAACATATCAGTCTTCATTTCAAATAAGGTGCAAGTGCAACAACACAATTTTTAGATGGACTTATATATTTAAATTATAGAAAAATATTAGGTTGTTAAAAATCCGCCCCATTAATTGATGCACCACCCATTTTTCATTCATTTTAAAACATAAATGCCACCATAATCATATCAACTGAAAACTCATTTCTTTTTGGAAGTACAACTTACTACCAATGTTTGACTTACAGTTACATAAAAGGTTCAAAAGGTGCAACATCTGCGAAGCGTAGTGACAAATTTCACCAAACTTGGGCGAAATTCACCGAAAAGGGCGTCAAACGAAAATTTTGGTACTTTTCGGCAAAATTTTTATATTTTTATATTATTTTTTATGTTTAGCCACGTGGAGCAAGGTAATGCTGTTTAGATCCTTTCTAGAAAAAGAAAAAAACAACTCCAGCGGGTATTTTTTGAGTCTTAATTAAATTTCTTTTTTTACAATTTATCCATACAACCTGTTGAAGCTCCATGTGGCATCAAAACAGCATTTTACAATTGATTTATAAAGCCTGTTGTAGCCACGTGGAGGTCAATGTGATGTTGGAGGACCTATCTTTGAAGCTCCATGTGGCACCAAAACAGCATTTTACAATTGATTTATACAGCCTGTTGTAGCCACGTGGAGCCCAATGTGATGTTGGAGGACCTATCTAAGGTACTCAACTGGAGCACATATAATATATATATATACCTTTACTGAACCAATCTCTCTTGTTGCTTTTGTTGGCATGAAACATGTTCCCATTCCCTCAGAACATTGGTATTAAGAGGCTATACCTTTTATTGCACCTTTATTACACTGCATGTGAAGTCTGATCTTCTGGCCCTATGCATCCAGTCTTGTTTACATTTACCAAATCACTTGGAAGTATTGGACTACTGATTGATTGGTTCTGGTGGTTGAATGGGAGGATGGAGCTGTTGGTATTTTGGCTTGTTCTTTTCGAGGAGAAGGTAAGTTGTACAGTACCAGAATAGCAGTATCCTACCCTGCGCCATTACCGTCTCACTGATTTGACTTCCTCCAAACGAGAGCCTTTCCAAAGCCTGCCCACAAAAAAGAAGGTGGTGATGAAGAAGAATTGATCAAATATTTGACAAACTGTTTGAAAATGCAGGCTTTCTTTTGTTGTCTAATAGAGCTTAATGCCAATGAAAAGCGCAATAGAAGTGGAATTACAAATTAGAAACTACAACTGCAATGAGGATTATAGATGGTGCTTGTTAATAATAAATAATGACAATAATAACAAATAATGATAAATAATAATATATATAAAGTAGTGCTTCATTTCCACCTACCAATTGGGGAAGATGAGATGGGTTACCACTTTGGACGGGCCATGACCAATCCATCTTATTAAAGGCTATTTGTGCATAAAAATTTATTGACATTCTGAGAGTAACT
Organism: Chloranthus sessilifolius; assembly: GCA_021018995.1. NCBI lineage: Eukaryota > Viridiplantae > Streptophyta > Magnoliopsida > Chloranthales > Chloranthaceae > Chloranthus > Chloranthus sessilifolius. The sequence continues at coordinate 7,841,655 of CM037596.1, forward strand.
AACTGATTGGCTCACAGATCAGCTTTGTTAAATAAAAAAAGGCAAGTTTTTTTTCAGAAATATTCGAAACTATGAGTCATCATCATCATCGACACAGCCTTATCCCATCTATTTGGGCTCGGCTTTACGGGTCATATTACTCCACTCGTTCCAGGTCAACGCTAAGCTCTCTGTAACTTCGCAATCCTTCGTGTGCCCCTTCTCACTGCTTCACTCCAGCTACTCATTGGTCTTCCTCTTGTCCTATTTCCTTGTGCTTGTAGCGTCTCAATCCTTCGTACAATGTCTGCTTTTGGCCTCCACTGAGATGTCCAAAGCATCTCAAGTGACATTCTATAATTTTTTCTTTATTGGTCACTCTCAAATATTCTCTTATGCTCTCATTTCAAATTTATCTATTTTTATTACTTGAGACATCCATCTTAAGATACGTATCTCAGTTACAGGTCCTCTATCATGTCATTTTTTGCAGCCCAACATTGCACACCATGTAATTTGACAGTTCTAAACGTCGTTTTATAAAAAGCGTCCCTTCAATCTAAGTGAAACTAGTCTGAGGTCGCATAATACTCTGCTTGCTTGCACCAACTAATTGTGTTGTAGAGCCTAAATAGCGAAATCTATAGCAGTGTGGCATTAAATGATTTTCTATTTTAACTAAATAATGTTCACTAAATTTGCACTTAATGTATTCCGTCTTTGTTTTGCTAATTGTCACTTGACTCCCAGGCTCTTCCATAATTCCAGTTTATAATTTGTTTTTCTCGTTGTTTGGACAATTAATACCACATCATCTGAAGCTAACAATAAATAATCTAATTTACATCGCAATTTTTCTTTGTTCCACAATGATAGTTGGTTTGACCTCAACCATCAAATCAGGCCAAGCCACATGAGTTTGCCATTTGATCTTAATGGGTGATGATACACCATATTAGTGTTTATAGGATATACAAGGGGACAGTTATACGTGGGAGTCTCCTATTTCATTTTAAACTCCTAATCTTAAGGAGTTGGAGAATGTTAAAAACAAAGAAATAAAGATATATAAACGCAATGAGTCGTGAAGAGTGGAGATAATATGTGGCTCTTGTGTGTGTGTGTGTAGAGAGCGAGAGAGAGAGAGAGAGAGAGAGAGAGAGAGAGAAGAGATTGTTATGGTGTTCCGAATTGTGAAACAGAATACGAGAGGTAGCTCTTGTTTTTGGTGTGTGCCAAAGAGCAGCTGGTGAAGATGTGATCCTGTTGCGGAGGAGCTGCTGAAGAGCATGGGAGTTGCTTTTGTTCTGGTGGATTGAGTGGCTCCAAAGAAATGATGCCCATAATAAGGCACTGAGGAGTAATTTTTTTTCATAGGTATAAGGCAAAATATAATTAAAACGAAAGAGAAGAATGCTACATACCTAGGATATAGTGAGCAGTTAGATCAAGAAAAAAAAAAACAGAAAACCAAGACGGGCGTCAAGACATGCCACTCAACATCGAAGTCATTCCTCATGTGACTTGGCCATCTCTTCGCGACCTACTTGTTGTACTTCTCTGAGGTCAGTCTTCCGACTCCGAGCCTGAGGCCGGTTACTTTCGATTTTTCTTTACCTTCGGATATTAATCTCATGCATTGATTATTTAGATCGATGGCATCTTCAAATCACTTTTCATTTCATACAGAAAGTACCAAAAAAGTTGGCGGTTACAATAATTTTCACCAACTCGATTTGCGTATCTACATATTTATTATCCTACTCCAACATTAATGGTTTAATAAATTCATTGCTAGGTGAAGGGCAGTGTTGGTCTCGAGGCAGTGAAATCCTTCTTCGTTCCCAAACTTTGGTCTCTAGACTAGGCAAGTGGGACCAGCTGAGCATATGACCTCTAGTGGGCTCCCCTATACAAGTTGCAACTCCTTTTCTAGCTCCCTTTTGACCAGCTACGCATCTCTAAATCTCCAAAGTGATATTTCCCATCCCTCGTCAACATCTTGAGTTTCTACTTCGGCAACACCGCCTGACTTCTATGCTTATCATCCAAAGCTCTATCTCTTTCACTTTTAATCAATCAAACCCTCTGATGGGGACATCCAATTCAAAGAACTGCCTAGAAGAGTGCGAAAACATCTCGAAGACTCCTGACGCGGGACAAGGACCCTAAAATGCGGAATATGATTTAATGAAGATTTTGCCGAAATTAAATAAATTAATTCAAGTTTAATCGCAAAATTATCTTTGATACCTTAGGGTTTGCAGAATTCTGATGGGTAGATCACACGAGATCCAGATAGGGTCCAGTCCGATGCGCAAGTACTTTAGAGTCGAGGCGAGATCGGCATAGAGATAGTACTCTAGCTTTTCTACGATTAGGTGCTCGTCTTCGATCCGATGTAGATTCGCGGATTCCAAATTGGGTTGTGAAAGGGATTTACGGTTTGTAAAAGCCTATGACTTTTAGATCGGTTTATGATTTTGGAAAAGGTATTGGCTTTGTGTGGTTTAGGGTTTCAAAGGGTTTAGGGTTTTGGGGATCACAAGGAAGAGATTAGGCTATGGTTTAGAGAAGCACGCATAGATTAAGATAGCCAATATAAGCAAACCACGCAAATCAACAACAATAAGGAAAATATAAGGGAATCACTCCCTTGATCTCACACCAAACCCATCTCAGGCAAAAAATTACTCAAGCATAAAAGCATTCAATAATCAATCAACTAACTACAATGTTCTTCTTAATGACCTTATATAGGAGGTCTTACAATAAAAGAAAACCCTAGAACGAATATTAAATAAAGACAAATAAACCCTTGAAGCAAAAGTTCGAAACTCAACTTCTAAAACAACTAAAACAACCCGACACGATTTCGATCGATCGAAATTGAAAATCATTCGATCGTAATTTCAATCGATCGAAATTTCGATCGATTGAAACTGAAAATCGTTCGATCGAAATTCTCATATACATAAAATATCGCCGTTGACATTTTGATTGATCGAAATTTAATTTCGATCGATCGAAATTCAATTTCGATCGATCGATTTTTCTGTGCTCCTTTAATTTCTATAATTTCATCTTTCCCTAGCTTTGACTTCCATAACAATGCTTCTTTCTACACCGGTAGAAACGATGCGGTCCGAATCCAATGTCCATGTATGTGGTGTCCCCGTCAATTCCCCTGGACCAAAAAGGTTTCATCACCGATGAAACACGCTCGTGGTAGATATCTAGCAGGCCGGGGTTCAAGCGGCGAACTTCATTCTCGTGGACCCAAGTGTTTTCGGACTCCGATTTGCCAACCCATTTAACCAAGTATTTCTGGAATCCCCCGTCATGTGTAGAAACGACATGATCGTTGATTATATCTTCTATCTCATCTGATCTTTGTCTGCTTGGGGAAGGAAGAGATATGGGTTGCAAGGTTGGATTGGGGCTGGAACTAGGAGGTGGCTGGAGTGGGTTTTCAGGAGGTGGGGTAAACCCTAGTAAGGAACCAAATCCTCCACATTGAACATTGAACTAACCCCATACCTGGAGGAAGCTCAAGTACATATGCATTAGGACCACTCTTAGCCAAAATCCTAAAAGGCCCAGCGCCTCGAGATTGGAGCTTCTTTGCGGATCCCGATGGGAACCGCTCAGGCCTAACCCAGACCATCACGTTAAATTCTTTAGAACGCCTGTGACCATCTGCAGATAATTTATATTGATTGTTGCTTGAATTAATTTTCTGTTTAATTTCGACATGTAAGCTATGAATATGTTGTGCAAATGCATCAGCGGACTCTGACACTCTATGGGATGCAGACATGGAGATCAAATCTAATGGGGTCCTAGGCCTATGACCATGCACTACCTCAAAAGGACTCATGCCTATGGACCTATTGACAGAATTATTATATGCAAACTCAGCTATGGGTAAGATAGTATCTCAGGTCCTAACATGATCACCGACAAGACTACGAAGGAGACTCCCAAGGCTCCTATTGGTGCTTTCGGTTTGGCCATCCGTTTGAGAGTGGTAAGCTGTAGAGAATTGGAGCAGTGTGCCCATCATGTGTCAAAAGGTCTTCCAAAAATACCTCGTAAATTTAACATCCCTATCAGACACAATGGTTTTGGGCAACCCATGAAAACGCACTACCTCCGCGAAAAATAGTTTAGCAATATGAGACGCATTGGAGGTTTTGGAACAAGGAATGAAGTGGGCCATCTTGGAAAAGCGGTCCACTACGACAAAAACGGAATCGTGCTTCCTAGGGGTCTTAGGAAGTCCCAGCACGAAATCCATAGAGAGGTCTTGCCACGGTATGTGTGGCACGGGTAACGGGGTGTACAAGCCGGTATTTTGTTTGGTCTGTTTTAACACTTGGCAAGTACAACAATGCTTAACGACCCGGGCGACATCTCTCATTAGGTTAGGCCAAAAGAATCTATCCTCTATGAGCGCAACAATTGTATTACGTCCAAAATGTCCTGCCATCTGACGCAGGATGGTACCCTAAACTACGTGAATGCAATGATTAATTTTGCCGAAATTAAATTAGAATGAAATTAAACAATAGAACTTGCAAAATATAATGAATACCTCAGGTTTTCGAGTATTCCATGGGAGAATCACGCATAATTCAGGCAGGGTTCAGTCCGGACGCTAGATCCGTAGATTGCAGCCCAGATCGATCCTAGAGATAGAACTCTAGGTTTTTCCAGATTAGGGTGCTCTCAATTCAATGATGGGTTCACTGATTTCTCCTGATTATTTGATGCGGAAGGTTTAATAACTCTGCTGGGATTTACGGTTGTTGAATCGGATCGATTCACAATGTAGGGAAAATTATGATTTAGGATGTTAAAAGGGATAATGGCTGATTTAGGATTGTAAGGATCAACACACAAGCAGAGAAGATGAAAATAGATAGATGGATAAAAGATAGATTTGCAGGCTTCACACCATTGGCTTCGCACCAAACCCTTCTCGGGAAGAAAATTCACTCTTCGTAGAAGCTTATCTCAAGCACACACATGCAAAAGCTCTTTTCATTCAATAATCAATAATCAATCCTTAATAGAGTGTTTACAATGCCTTTATATAGGCTAAGAAAACCCTAAACGATATAAAACTCGCAATTAAAAGAGTCCTAAAATAATAAAAGACTAAAAAGTTAAAAAAAAAAAAATGAAAAACGAAAATTTTTCGTCACTGTAGCTTGCTCGAGCGAGCTTAAGTGGTCGCTCGAGCGAGGGCCCGCTCGAGCGAGGATTTTAACCGCTCGAGCGAGGGTTCGCTCGACACTGTTCTCCTCGCGATTTGTATCAGTTTCTCCTATGAGGCTATGGTACTCGGGCCTCTACATTTTCAGAATTTCCCCTTTTGCCTAGTTTTGATTTCCATTCCGCTTCTTCCGACGTCGATACACGCGAAAAGGTCCATATCCAATGTCTACGATGTCGGTGTCCCCGTCAATTCTCCCGGGCCGAAAAGGCTTCATCACCGATGAAGCGGCGTCGTGATAGCGCTCGAGCATGTCGAGGTCCAAATGTCGCACTTCGTCTTCAGCTAACCATGAGTTCTCGGAGTCCGCCTTTCCCACCACTTGACCAAGTACTTTTGAATTCCGCCCCCATGGGTGGATATTGCCAAATCATCTAATATCCCTTCGATCTCATCTCTTCACTGCTTGCGTGGGGAAGGGAAAGGTAGGGGTTGTAGGGTGGGGTTGGTATTTAGGCTCGGGGCTACTTGGAAGGGGTTGTGAGGGGGTGGGGCTTGGGCTAAAGAAGGAACCAGGTCCTCCACATTGAATGTAGAGCTGACCCCTATATCTGGTGGAAGCTCGAGAACATATGCATTAGGGCCGCTCCTTGCCACAATTCTAAAAGGCCCAGCGCCACGGGCTTGAAGTTTCTTTGCAGCTCCCAATGGGAACCGCTCAGGCCTAACCCGAACTATGACGTAATCTCCAACCTGAAATTCCTTGAAGCGCCTGTGCGCATCCGCAGAGACTTTGTATTGTTCATTGCTAGCATTAATTCTTTTTCTAATTTCGGCATGCAATTCATGTAGATGCTGTGCAAATGAATCGACTGACTCGGAAACTTGATGAGATGCAGACATAGGAATTAAATCAATGGGTGTTCTAGGCCTATGACCAAGGACGACCTCAAAAGGACTCATACCTAGGGACCTATTAACTGAATTGTTATATGCAAACTCGGCCAAAGGCAAAATAGAATCCCAAGTCCTAGGGTGATCACCAACAAGATAATGGAGAAGATTACCTAAGCTCCTATTGGTGGACTCCGTTTCGCCATCCGTTTGAGGATGACAGGCCGACGAAAATTGGAGCATGGTACCCATCATGTGCCATAAAGTTTTTCAGAAGTAACTGGTAAATCTCACATCTCGATCTGACACAATCGTCTGGGATAAACCATGTAGACGCACAACCTCCCCGAAAAATAATTTGGCTATGTGAGCCGTATCGGAGGTTTTTAAATAGGGTATGAAGTGGGCCATCATAGAAAAGCGGTCCACTACCACAAAAATGGAATCGTGCTTCCGTTGAGTCTTTGAAAGCCCAAGCACAAAGCTCGGCCAATAGAACCTATCCTCAACAAGCGCACTGGTTTTATCGTGCCCAAAATGTCCGGCAATCCCTCCGGCATGTAACTCCCAGATGAGGAAATCATGCAATGAAGTACGAGGGATGCATAAATGATTGCCTTTGAACAAATACTCATCCAATAGGGTATACTCGGAGTTAATGTTGTTCGGATTTTCAAGGAAAGCAGCGTATTCTGCCCCGAAATCTGGGCAATCTGGATAATCTTGCCTCAACTGGTCAAATCCGATGACCTCGGTGCTCATAGACTGCAAAGTCGCCACTCGACGACTAAGCGCATCAGCAGCCTTGTTCTCGGCACCAGCCTTATGCTTCAAGACAAATGTGAACCCTTGAGGTACTCGACCCACTTCGCATGCCTCGGGTTCAACTTTTTCTGGGAAGCAAGGAAACATAAGGCTTCGTGGTCAGAAAACAACACAGATTCCTGTCGTCTCAGGTAATGTTTCCAATACCACAGAGATCGGACGACCGCATAAAACTCCTTGTCATAGGTGGAGTATTTCTGCTTTGCCTCATTGAGCTTCTCACTAAAATAGGCCACAGGATGACCCTCTTGGCTCAACACTCCGCTTATGCCTACACCCGATGCGTCACATGCTACTTCAAAGATGTTAGAAAAATCTGGTAGGCGCATGACTGGTGCAGTAAGCATCTTCTCTTTTATCTCGGCAAAGGCCTTCGTCGCAGCTTAGCTCCACAGGAACTCCTCTTTTCTCATGCAATCGGTAATGGGAGCCATGATGGTGCTAAAATTTCGAATGAAGCGACGATAAAACGTGGCCAAACCGTAGAAGCTACGGACTTCATGAATATTCTGAGGTTCGGGCCACTCCACAATGGCCTTAACCTTCGCAGGGTCCGCAACCATCCCGTCTACCGAGACAATGAATCCCAAGAATATAACAGAGTGCTTCATGAAGGTGCACTTCTTGAGATTCGCGTATAACCTTTCTCCCCTCAAGGTTTCGCAAACCAACCTCAGGTGGATGATGTGTTGTTCCTTGTCTGGGCTGTAAATCAGGATATCATCAAAGTATACAACAAGGAACTTGCCAAGGAATGACCTCAACACTTGGGTCATGAGCCTCATAAATGTGCTCGGGGCATTGGAAAGCCCAAAAGGCATGACCATCCACTCATAAAGACTGTCTTTGGTCTTGAAGGCGGTTTTCCATTCATCGCCAGGGTGAATACGAACCTGATGGTAGCCACTTTTAAGGTCTATCTTTGAAAAGATAGTGGCTCCAACCATTATGTCAAGCATGTCATCAAGCCGCGGTATGGGAAACCGATACTTAACAGTGATCTTATTGATTGCTCGGCTATCAACACACATGCGTCATGTACCATCTTTCTTAGGCGTGAATAATGCTGGTACAGCACACGGGCTTAGACTCTCTTGTATGAACCTCTTTTGTAGGAGCTCACTGACTTGCTGAGTCAACTCGGCATGCTCAACCCGATTCAACCTGTAGTGGGAAAGGTTCAGTAATGTCGATCTGGGAACTAAGTCAATTGCGTGTTGAATGTCACGCATGGGAGGGAGCTCGTTAGGTAAGTCTTCGGGGAAGACATCCGCAAATTCACTCAGGATGGGCTCTACCTCCTTGGGGTACTCACAGACTGACTCAGAAGTACTCTCAACAATAACAACAACATACACAACACTCTCATCTTTCGATGCTCTCTCAAACTCTGAAGGGGTCACAATATTGATGGCTTTGGATTGACCTCCCTTCTTCTCAACTCTGTTGACTGATGGTGCTTTGGGAGCCAAGGGGTTAAGAGTGATTTTCTTGCCCTTATAATTGAACGTACAAACGTTAGATCGCCCAAAAATGGTCACGTTCAAATCATAGAGCCATGGCCTCTCTAATATAATGTGGCCCATATCCATCGGCACCACATCGCACCATAAGGTGTCAGAGTATGAACCCAACTGTATGGGTACACGACACCTCTGAGATACAGGAATGGATGAGGAGTCAACCCATGCAACTTTGTAAGGTCTCGGGTGGGCTTCAGGTGTAAGCCCTAAGCGGGTGACAGTATGTTCTGACACCACATTGGTGCAGCTTTCGCTATCCACGATAACCCTACAACTCTTTGTCCCACATGTGACAAAGGTGTGGAAGATGTTCTCCCTTAGCCAATCCTCTTTTTCATCCTGTTGAGGCTGTGCAAAGGCACACCTCACAACTAGAGCGCGACCCATGTCATCACCTTCTTCGTCACTAGGTGTGGCATTCGGCTCAAAGACCTCTTCCTCATAATTCCTTCACTTTCTTCTCCTTCTTCATCAATGAAGAGATTCCTTTGTGGGTCCTTTGTGGGGCATTGGGCAACAAAGTGACCCAATCCTTTACATTTATAGCATTTGACATGAGACCCACTTTTCGAAGATTCTCCGGCTACACCCTTACCTTTGTCAAACCTCACATTGGTAGACGTGGGTTTGGTAGGTGGGTTTCTAGCACTAGATTTCACTTCGCCGGTTCGGAATTGACCGGGGTGAAAATCAGATCGCCTAGTCACCGTCATTTTTAAATATCGTTCAAGGTCTTGAACGACGGTGTAACACTCGGTGAGAGTCTCAACAGGGTGGGAGACTAACTCTTTTTGCAAGTCAAGTCTCAATCCGGTATGAAATCTGGATAGAGTGACTTAAGGGTCTTCGGATACTTTGGCTCTCATCATGTACTCTTCAAATTTGCCAATGTAATCTGATACGGGCATACTACCTTCGCGCAGATTTTGCCATTGGTCAAGGAGACGATGGTAGTATGAAGAAGGAACGTACCTCTCTGTAAGTCGTTCCTTCATGTCCTCCCAACGGGTAATGGGAGTACAACCCGCATTCGTTCTGATGTGTTCAACGTTGACCCAAAAGAGTCAGGCTTGGCCTATGAGCTTCATTTTAGCAAGTCTAACACATCTTTCATCGCTCATGCCAAACCACTCGAAGTGCTGGTCCATATCGGATAATCAATCGAGGAAGACCTAAGGGTCTAGTCTTCCATCGAAAGTCGGGAACTCAACTCGGACATTTTTGAGGAGTTTCCCTTCGGGGTCGTAGTCATCTCCATAATGATCAAACCTATGATTCCAGTTCCGATTATGTTGGTAGCCATTTCGTTCAAAATGTGGACCATTACGCTCACGGGGTGGTTCAAAATACTCATCATCCTCATCTAACCTATTAACTCGGTCTATCAACCTCTCATTGGATGTTTCGAGAGTCCTTTGGGCTGTTTCTATGGCAATCATTCAATCATTGATCGATTTTAGATCAGCCCTCATGCCGTTAAGAGCTTCAACAATCCCACTCATGTCCATGGTGATACAGTTTACTATTTGACGGGCTCTAGAATGGAATGCAAGATGAACACTTTGGCCAAAACTGAAATAATATGTGATGAAAATAAAGTGCAATGAATGCAATGTCACACAGTATGCCCTAACCTAGAACCTAGGGCTCTGATACCAAAACTGATGCAGGACGGTACCCTAAACTACGTGAATGCAATGATTAATTTTGCCAAAATTAAATTAATTAAATTAAACAATATAACTTGCAAAATATAACGAATACCTCAGGTTTTCGTAGTATTCTATGGGGGAATCACGCATAATTCAGGAAGGGTTCAATCCGGGCGCTAAATCCATTAGATTGCAGCGTAAATCGATCCTAGAGATAGAACTCTAGGTTTTTCTAGATTATGGCGCTCTCAATTTAATGATGGGTTCACTGATTTCTTCTGATTATTTGATGCGAAAGGTTTAATAACTCTGTTGGGATCTACGGTTGTTGAATCAGATCGATTCACGATGTAGGGAAAATTATGATTTAGGATGTTAAAAGGGATGATGGCTGATTTAGGATTATAAGGATCAACACACAAGCAGAGAAGATGAAACTAGATAGATAGATAGATAGATTGGAAAGCTTCACACCCTTAGCTTCGCACCAAACCCTTCTCGGGAAGAAGATTCACTCTTCGTAGAGGCTCATCTCAAGCACACACAAGCAAAAGCTCTTTTCATTCAATAATCAATAATCAATCCTTAATAGAGTGTTTACAATGTCTTTATATAGGCTAAGAAAACCCTAAACGATATAAAACTCGCAATTAAAAGAGTCCTAAAATAATCAAAGACTAAAAAGGTAAAAAAAAAATGAAAAACGAAAATATTTCACATCGTAGCTCGCTTCGGCGAAGTAAGTGGTCGCT